>JBBMOI010000002.1:24817500-25022500 GCA_038088405.1 Porites divaricata
GCAGAGGTACGCTGTGGTAGCCGTTCCAGGCATCTGTTACTGTCTTCCACGTGTCTTTGGCAATGCGACGTGCAAGATGGAAGGGTGTCTCGGTAGCGAATGTCTCACGTTTGCAGAATTTGTTTAGTGGGGAGAGATCTACAGTGCGACGGGGGGAGCCATCATGCTTCCGGGTAATCACCACTCGGTGGCATCATGTCACTGGTTCACCATACGGTACGCGTTCAATAACACCAAGAGCCTCGTCTCGAAGGAGGTCTTCATACACTCGCTGTTGCCAATGTAGCGGCACAGAGGCCGGGGTGTGGCATGCCTTTGGTGTGACAGTCGGGTCGACGTGAATCTCGATCGGTGGACCCTCCATGTTAGGTAATGCGCGGTGAGGGCACGTGTTGAAAGTAGAAGAGGCATATCTGTCAAGTAACCACTTTTTCATCTGCCCGTTGTTTTCTGCGGTGCAGGGGAACGGCAACTCAGAGGGGCGTGGTGGTGTGGCGTCACGCTGAGGGCATGAGCATGTGATGTCACGGTGGTCGCCTGATGTATTGCAGCCGTTGTTGATAGCCCGTACAGTGTTGATGGGCGGTAGCGCACTAGTGGTGTTTACAGACTCAGGGTCGCTAGTGTGGCATCTCCCTGTCGGCGTGTCCACTGTCTGGGGCGATGGGAAGTAATTCGACAGGATACCAAGGGTGAGTAATGAGTCGTACGACAAGTACATAGCTTGGACAGAGTTGCTGACATCATTGAGCGGCACGATGTCGTCTCACGGTTATAGAGCCTCGTTGTGATCTTGGCGAAGAATGCGCCCTCGATAGATATGGGAGAGTGGTTGGCGGCTGACAGACTGAGGCGGACGGGTAGGAGGTCGTCATGAGAGAACCCACAGGGTAGGAAGTCTTTCATGGACCATAGGTCAGACTGTGCGCCGGTGTCGGCGATGGCAGAGACCTCTGCATGAGTGTTCGAAGTGCGGGTGGGGCTGCCATATCTGGTCTGGGCTGAGGTGCCAATAGAGATGGTGATTGGGACTCTTGGGTGTTCTCTGAGGCGCGCCTGTTTCCACTCACCCTTAGTAAAAACGTGATGGTCGAGTCTCACGGATGGGCGTCTCCCTACGGTGCCGTGTGTTGTGGGTGCACGATTGTGGCGACGTCGCTGGCGGGTTCTGCTGGAATGACACGCTGCAACCTGGGATATCGGGTCTGAATCGAAGGCCTGGCTGGTAGGTGGGGCGGCTGGGGGCGTATGATGAGGGCGTTTCCTGCGGTGGCGAGCCCTGTAGCAATCGATGCAGACGGTAGGAGGTTTGGTGTTCCAGCCCCGAGTCCCCTCCGTGAAAATCTTAAAGAGGCTCTTGCAGTCTGGGCACGTCGCTTGTTTGGCCTGATCCACTCGAGACGGGGTCGTTGTAGGGGGCTCTTTCGGTGGATCCTGTTCGCGCTTGAATGAAGAGACAGCAGACAGGGTTGATGACGGGAGGGCATTACGTGCCATCTCCTTATTTTCAACGAGGGCGATGACGTCGTTGACTGGGGTCTTAAGGACATTCTTGGTCCCAAGAACTTCCCGGCGAATGTCTGGGTCAGATATCCCATTAAGGAGGACGTCTCGTATGGCGTGGTCGGTGTAGTCGACATTTTTACCGCACTCACATGTCGTAGTAAAGGCACAGGTCTCAGCCTTTCCCCGTACTCTCGCGGTGAACGCGAGAAATGGCTCGTCGCGTTCCTGACGTAGTTGCAGCAGCTCGGTGCGTAGGACGCCTGTTGCAGCCGGGATTACGGCGAGAGAGCGCATGGCAGAGAGCAGATCTGGTAAAGTACTCGAGGCAGCATCTGGGTTGACTTTAAGGAGACTGTCACCGTGCTCGTTTTCTGCGCACTGGAATAACTGGGAGGGCGCAGATGCCTCATCGATGCCTGATCCGGTACGGAATACTTCCCAGCGGCGGGTGAACACGTTCCACTCCTCGGTCGAGACGCCAATATTGACTTTAGGCTGGTCGAGTTTTGGGCCACGAGGGACAGGCGGTAGCGAAGGCACAGCGACGTCAGACAGTGTGCCTTGATGGGCCAAGCCGTGGTTTGCCAAGAGAGCGATGGTGAGGGCCTCTAACACGTCATCGGTCTTGAAATCGCAATTGGGGATAGTACAAGCGATGACTACCATGATTCCTTCATGAAGAAAGAGCCTTCTCGATGATCAAAATTCACTTTGATAACAACGATGAAGAAATCAATCTACAATCGAACAGGAACGCAAAAAACCACAATACAATACAAATAGACTTAGCTAATGACGCGAAGGCACTTACAAGAAGTCCGTAAGGCGAGGAATGACTAGCTTAGTCCTTCAAATCGCTCGCAGCGTTCGAAACACAAACATGGCCCACTCGTTTGGCCGTGCACGTGAGTCCCCGGTCAGCGGGTTTACTTAAGAGAAGTCCTGGTACCGGGTTGACCAGCGGATAACTCTGCATCATCGTCCAGCATTCAGCACCATAAAGCAGTACACTTTCCACTGGGGCCCGAAAGAAACCTATTTTGAGATGATTCTTTAGGTTTGCTTTCCACACTTTCATCATTTTGTTGAGTGCACTCCAAGCTTGTTCAATTCTTATATTCATGTCCTTTTCACTGGATTGTATCCACGAACCAAGATATTTGAAGTTATCTACTTGCTTCAATTTGTTCCCTCCCAGTGTGACAAGATCTCCTACAGGTTGATTGTACAGCATGTATTCCGTTTTCTTGTAGTTGACATACAAACCCACTGTTTTCGCAGCAACCTCCAGTCTTAATAAAAGAACTTGTGCCTCTTCAAGATAGCCAGAAATTAGGGCAAGATCATCCGCGAAATCAGTGTTGCTGACGTATGTTGCTACTTGACGGGAGCTCTGCCGTGGTGTAAGCGTGAATCCAGTATGTGTTTCGCTAGTAGCTTCTCTAAGGGCAAATAAATAGGAAAGGTGCGAGTGTGTGTCTCCTTGCAGAACTCCCGCAAGAGTGTCAAAGAATTTCGTATCACCATCAGGAGTTATCACCTGTGCTTCTGTGTCCTTGTAGTGTATACTGATGGCATCCACTATCTTTGTTGGAATTCCATATGCCTTCAAGATCTCCATCAATTTCCCACGATGTATCGAATCAAGGGCTTTACTGAAGTCTACGAAAGTCAATATTTCAGGTAGCTGTTTTTCTTTTATTCCCTCTATGAGCCTACGCAGAGGTAAAATTTGCGGTAGTGTAGATCTACCCGAACGAAATCCATTTTGGTTCACTCTGAGCAGAGGATCCAGATGAGGTCTTATTCGATCTAATAGAATCTTGTTATAGATTTTTGCGGTTGTGGCAGTTAGGGATATACCACGATAGTTTCCTGTGTCACCCAAGTCACCTTTCTTTGGTAGGGGTATTATTCCACTTTTAACCCATATATTCGATTGGTCACCATTGAATGTTTTGTTGCAGATGTCAAGTAATTGTTGATTTAAGGCACCAGTTTTCCAGACTTCAATTGGTATGTTGCCGAGACCATGTGCTTTGTTATTTTTGAAACCTTTGATACTTTTAACCAGTTCTTCCATGGTTATGTTATCCGTGTTGATGGGAAGAGGTCCATGTATTATGGAAGCAGTTGGTTTTATTGTGACACTGGGTGGTTGACCTAGCAGATTTGAGAAGTGTGTCTTCCATTTACTGACACGGTCTTCAGGACTTCTGGCTTTATTGGACCCCTGTTTGTGCTCTTTCTTCTTGTGAACTCGTTTACCGTTTCCCATGCAAGACTGGATTGTTGGTGTTGTATAACGTCAGTAATTGCATAAATTTTTTCATTCACATACTTCTCGTGTTCTCGATCGTAAGATTCCTGTAGCTCTTGTTTGGCCTCCTCCAGTTTTGCAGCACTGCTTCTGGTATTTCTCCTCAAGCATACCTCATAAGCATTCCTCACCATTTCCCTTTTTTCTATGATGTTTTCATTTTCCCACGGAACGTGTTGCTTTATCTTGGCCTTCACTGGTACACTGATTTCTGCAGCTTTTTCATGGGCTGTCATGATATTCTCATACATTTGGTTTGCATCCTCATTACCATGTAGATCCTGAAGAGCTTGGTATTGGTTACAGACTTCCACAGTATACATTTCTTTGATGTTGTTATTATTGAGAAGCTTGTTCCAATTGTATCTGATCTTTTTCTTGCCAGATGGTTTACTTTGCCGCAAGCTTAGTCTTATTTTAGCTGTGACAATACGGTGATCAGATCCCACAGAACAGAAGGTGTGTGCTTCACAGTTTAAAGCGCTATTTTTCCATTTGTTGTTTATTAGGATATAATCTATTTGACATTTGGCCCCAGATGGTGATGTATGGTGATGTATGAGTCCAAAGCTTACCTTCATAAGAAATTTTAGTATTAGTTTAGAAATTTATATAAGGTTGTTAAATGTGTTAACACGCCCTCTATGGAAACCAGCCAAGTGTTGTTGGGGCTAGCGTGTTTCTCTGGTGATATGAATTTTTAAATAAAGTATTACTTACCCATTACTTACCTACCTACCTTGCTTTCTCGTGCAAAAACGAAAAGGATTCTGGGAGTTGTAGTTAAATGTCGTCATCGGGAAAATGGGCTATTGGTTGCCACAAATTTCCAGGGCATGCATGCACAAGTATGGGATTTTCGTCCTGCATGTTCACTGGTTCAAAATTTAACTTCACGGGCACTGTTTCTTTCCTAATCCTTTTTTTCCTTGCAGCTTTTAATAGTCTTCTGAAAATGCTCGTGATAGGAAGGAACTACCTTTTTAACGTAAAAGTTTTAGTAAACAAAGTTTCAGAGACATCACGAGGTCTCAACTGAGTGGTTATGCTGACGACCACCAAATATATATTTCGGGTGAGAAGAATTTTGGCTTTAACTGCACTCTGAGAGGCGGTCAAAGAACGCAGCCCATTGTCCACATCGAAATCCCATATCAGCAAAACTTCTTCATCGTCTTCCACTTCATCTGTGTCAGAATCTGCAAATCGTTATCATTAAAAAAGCCACATAACAAATCACTCTTAACAAAGGCGTACAGAAGATTTACTTTTCTTACCTAAATACTACAATGCATTTATTCCTGATAACACAGGGCAAGATAAGATCTTTCACTTTATCAAGCAGACCCTCGTTCTGACGGAAAACAACCCGGCTCGCCTCTGCGAAAGAGATAGAGGAAAACTCACATGCCCAAAACAACACTTCAGCTTTAAGAAAGGTAAACTGGTCACAGTGAGGTGAAAACAAACTCGGTATCAGAGCAGTACAAATATAACAAGTTTGATTTTCGAAAGATTGGTGCTTGCCACGCTTCTTCCACTACCGCAGCCATTTTGAAATGAACTGATCACGTGGTGTCCGCATTTTGATAATATAGTTGAAAGCGATGCATTGTGGGATATGTGATTTATCCTCCTTTTGTGTAAGTTTGTTTAGATCGAGTTTTCCAAAATCTGCCCGCCCGGCCCAAGCAATAGGGTGACTTTGATGTTTTTACCGATTTTCAAAGTTTATTCCAACCTGAAAACGTGAGGTCGCACTTAGCAATGTCCATCGATGACAGATTTCTACCGCAAGGTAAACAAATTCTCCCAAAAATTTCTCAAGTGCGACCCAGGGTTTTACCCAGGTAAAAATAACGAAGAAAGACAAACATTGGACTGCTACAGGGTGGCCGCAGCCGCTTCAAGCGGAGGATGTCTCTGGGCTAGTCACAAGTCAATTATGTTGACGTCTTTATTAGCTTAAAAGTAAATTATTCATCAGCATGATAAATTTTGATTTGTGGTTTGTATTATCTTCAAGTTAGCTGCAACTGTAGAATTCTCTTAACAAAGTAAAAAGCTGTAACAGTAATTTTACAAATAAATGTAAGGTTATTGCTTTTATCGTTTTTTTATGATTTACATTCGCCCGTGACTGTATTGACAGTTGTTACAGTTATCGGGCAGATCCAAAAAAATTAGAAATGGAGGACCGGAACATTGTTAGCTGTATAGAAACAATTTCGTTGATTGGTCGGTGTAGCACAATAGATTTGGTTTTTTCACCATTTCACTCCCGCGTTTCTCTTCATGTCGCCACCAGGTTGGCTAAGATGGGAGAGCGAGGGTCCGCTGAGCGGGAGGTTACGGGTTCAAACCCCCGCCAGACCAACAGTTAGGGTCTTTATCCCGTCTGAATAACTCAGATACCTAGGAAGGGGACTTTAGGGAGTAATAAATAAAAATTTCCCCTAGCAACGTGCCCCCGGACCCCACTATAAGCTTGCGCCTTCGTCGCACCCGGATGCGTTCCCTCTAACGCGATTGTTCAAATCAACAGAATGCTTGAACGGCAACCAGTCGTAGAAGTGATTGCAGCAGCTGAGCTAGAGCATGAAGACCTCAGTGACTCCTGGATTGAAGATTATGCAGCCAAGCATTGTCCCTGAAGGGACTTTTTGAGCCTGAGGTAACTTCTGCTTCCACTAGCTGCAGCTTGATCACTGTTCGTGATCTAACAGAAGAGAATACAGCAGAAATGAACCCTCTTCCTTGCAAGATGTTCAAGATCTTTCTACAGAATCCGAAGGTGAAGAGTCGTCGAAATGCAACTTGTGACGAACTTGAGATGGTGTCAGGATTTGTGAAAGTAAACGGTGCAAAATTTAGTCTGTGGCACCTCCGAAACGAACTCAAGGAACTGAGTCTCCATGTAACTGAAGAATCAATAGATTAGGTTTTGTTTTAAATTGAAGCTTACTCCAGCCTTCAAAGGGATAATAGTTTCACCATCGACAAAAATATATATACTTAAATCTCACAAAACACAAACTCTCATGAGATCTCCTGAAGTTTCTATTTAGTTTACTGTTCAGTGTATTTTTACGCTACGTAGGAGATTTTGTAGAGCAAGGAAAACCACGGGGTTAAGAGGTTTTCAACAAAATCTATACGCAGAGGCTCCGCCCCGAGGTCCAACCCTTACCCTTTTTTATACAACCAAAGAAAAGGTACCCCTTTCCTATACCTTTTATAACAAATGGCATGCCTTTCACATATCTTAGTTTAAAAATTTTTCATCGGCCCTTTATTGAACCTCTGTAAAATCACGGTTTTTTTTTTTTAAATATAATTAATTCACAAAAACCAAAAAAACGTTTTCTCGACTTTTTACAGCCATAAAATGCAACTGTTAACCGTTTTAAGAGCGGCTGTCTGTAAATATCGACCAGGGGTGGGAAAAATAAAAATTTCGAAAACTCCAAAAAAAATTCAGTGGACTACCCTAGGTACCTTAGTAATGAAAATATAAATTTCACTTTCAACGGTTAAATAATTTGGCAATACAGCGAGTGTAAAGATCAACCGCTTCACGGCCTCCACCGGGCCGCTTTTTCGAGACACGCGACAGGGTAACGAAAAAAGCTCGATTTTATAGTCTAATTCAAACATCATTCAATTCACAATGCTTCTCATCGTATTAAAGGGATTTCAAAATACATTTTGAGTGGTAATATGCTTCAATTGATTGCAACCAGAATATTTTACGGATTTTAAGATACTTGAATAATTTTAAGGATTTCACCCGAGCAAAATTTTGTCGAAATTCGAAGGCCTAAAATTCAACCCGATACATCGTTTTAAGAAGAAATAGATATTTGACATTAAAAAGCAATCTTTAAGCTTTCGAAATATGGGTTCAAAACTTTGGGCAACATGTGAAATGAATTTTTGGGAAAGCGAAATTCAGGGAGCACTTGAGTGAAATTTGACCTCTCTGACTTGAGAGTTATGAGGTTCGGCGCGACACGGTGAATTCGAAAACAAATCGTTCAGCCTGATGAGCCCAGGTACGTTTAATTCAGGCGATTCCAAGTCTTACAGTGATACACACGTAACTGAAAAAAAGTAAGATGGAAAATTGTACCTCAATGTTTGGCCAAAAAGAAGGTCAAATCCCGGCTTTTTATCGTAACCTGTAGCTCAACACTAATGTAAACATGAAGGTCAAGTACTGGTATCACGACATAGCAAAGTGTTCAAACTTTGCACCAAATATCTATCATTTCTAATAAATATGAGGTCGGCAATATTTTTGTTTGTACCTTATGTCCTTGCTTGTCTTCATGACCGCAAAAACTGAGGCAAACTGCAGCGAAACCCTCGCGCACTCGACGTGTGTCAAGGAATGCTGTTACGTGAGTCGAGAATGCGTTACATAACATGACAGTCACCAAGAGATTTTTTTGGTCTTTTTTCTTTCGTCGTAAAAAAATGCCATCTCTTATGAACATGTTATAACTATACTATTTTTTTCTCCCCATTTACCTCGCAGCTTTACGATCGCAAACATGTGAACCCAAACGTCATGAAACGTGTCAAATGTTACTTTTCCATTCCCATATTAGTTCTAATTTATAACGATTGCGAAATATCCTAACACGTTGTGTAGAAGCGGGTCACGGAGACCGCTTTCGCAATACCTTATATACCTTCATCGATTTCTTGATAGCGCGGTTTTCGTTAGGAATAAAGTTTTCGGTAGCGAGAGCTCGGCTATAGCAGACGTCTACTACTTGCCGAGCGACCACACAGAGTGTAAATATGGAGCGCTGGTTGGGGGCGAGTGTGGTTCAAGTGCAAAATACTTGAGCACAGAGAACCTACCCATCAGGGAAAGTAGCCGATCAATTGAGCACCACATTACAGAAACACTGCAAACCAGTTTTGCCAACTGTGGTTTAAACACTGAAGCAGAGCTGTTATTAGCCAGGGCGGGTAAGTTTGAGACATGATTATACATATATATCTTTTAAAAACTCACTTTTCCTTTTTTTTTTGGCTTGATATTGTTAGTTATGATTTTCCATCACTCTCTTCTTTCTCTTTTCCTCGCAAGAACTTTTTTCTTGGAATTTTGGCGTGAAAGGTTTTTGGGATCTCTCCGATCCTCAAATCTTCCTTGAAAATCTAATGGCTATCCCCAGTCCACAACAGAACTCGGCAGACCAAGCGCAGTTTGCTCTCAATCTTAAGGGAATAGGATATAAAAATTCCTTGTTTTATCGTCATTTTCACTTTTGTCCCAGGTGTATTTGAATTTGATCACTCAAAATTTCAAATGACGATTTGGCCGAAGCACCGTGACGAATTTGGCATCGGATGGCGCTGCCGACAAATGTTATGTAAATTTCCCCTGGCTCTGAGGAGGAAAGAAAGGACGCTTTCTTTTGCGGAGTCAAGATTGATCTACAGCCTTACGATGATACTTGTACCAGTTGGATCTCGTAAGTATAGTACTCTAAGTGATGATGGCGCTTTTGAACGAAGCTAAAATATTTAGTACTGTATACTTTAATTAACTCAAATATCTATGTCTACTCTGTGCCTTTTCGAATTATCATTCTGATTGATACTTTTTGGCGTTTACATTTGTCATTGACAAGCCACAAATTAATTTAAACTGAGGACCAGACTAAGCATAAACTCGCCTTCCTGTAAAAGGAAATCCAGCGCTATAAATGGAAGACTACCTTCCCCCATTATAATAGCTTCTTTATTTTCTTTGTCAGCAATATGTAGGGCGTGTCGTGGGTCGCCGACGGAGGAGGCAAAGCCTCAACCACCAGAGAAAATTGCCACCACCGATTCTTCCTGCACATAGACCTTACGAGGGAACGTGCGCCGTGTTTCTCTGTAACAGTTGGTGGCAATTTCCTCTGGTGGTTGAGGCTTTGCCTCCTCCGTCAGCGACCCACGACACGCCCTACATATTGCTGACAAAGAAAATAAAAAAAAGCTATTATAATGGTGGAAGGTAGTCTTCCATTTATAGCGCTGGATTTCCTTTTACAGGAAGGCGAGTTTATGCTTAGTCTGGTCCTCAGTTTAAATTAATTTGTGGCTTGTCAAGTGTCATCGTAAGGCTGCAGATCAACTTTGACTGCGCAAAAGAAAGCGTCCTTTCTTTCCTCCTTCTCTTTTTAACATGATGGGGGGGCCAGAGCCAGAGGAACTTTACATCACATTTGTCGGCAGCGCCATCCGATGCCAAATTCGTCACGGTGCTTCGGCCAAATCGTCATTTGAAATTTTGAGTGATCAAATTCAAATACACCTGGAACAAAAGTGAAAATGACGATAAAACAAGGAATTTTTATTTCCTATTTAAGATTGAGAGCAAACTGCGCTTGGTCTGCCGAGTTCTGTTGTGGACTGGGGATAGCCATTAGATTTTTAGGGAAGATTTGAGGATCGGAGAAATCCCAAAAACCTTTCACGCCAAAATTCCACGAAAAAAGTTCTTGCGAGGAAAAGAGAAAGAAGAGAGTGATGGAAAATCATAACTAACAATATCAAGCCAAAAAAAAACAAAAACGGAAAAGTGAGTTTTTAATAACAGCTCTGCTTCAGTGTTTAAACCACAGTTGGCAAAACTGGTTTGCAGTGTTTCTGTAATGTGGTGCTCAATTGATCGGCTACATTCCCTGGCACTTGAACCACACTCACCCCCAACCAGCGCTCCATATTCACACTCAGTGAGGTCGCTCAGCGAGTAGTAGACGTCTGCTATAGCCGAACTCTCGCTACCGAAAACTTTATTCCTAACGAAAACCGCGCTATCAAGAAATCGATGAAGGTATATAAGGTATTGCGAAAGCGGTCTCCGTGACCCGCTTCTACACAACGTGTTAGGATATTTCGCAATCGTTATAAATTAGAACTAATTAATATGGGAATGGCAAAGTAACATTTGACTTAAAGCAAACAAACAAAAAAATAGGTCTTTACATAACGCTAATGAATACTATTTGACACGTTTCATGACGTTTGGGTTCACATGTTTGCGATCGTAAAGCTGTGAGGTAAATGGGGAGAAAAAATAGTATAGTTATAACATGTTCATAAGAAATGGCATTTTTTGACGACGAAACTCGAAAGAAGAAATCTCTTGGTGACTGTCATGTTATGTAACGCATTCTCGACTCACGTAACAGCATTCCTCGACACACGTCGATTGCGCGAGGGTTTCGCTGCAGTTTGCCTCAGTTTTTGCGGTCATGAAGACAAGCAAGGACATAAGGTACAAACAAAAATATTGCCGACCTCGTATTTACTAGAAATAATAGATATTTGGTGCAAAGTTTGAACACTTTGCTGTGTCGTGATACCAGTACTTGACCTTCATGTTTACATTAGTGTTGAGCTACAGGTTACGATAAAAAGCCGGGATTTGACCTTCTTTTTGGCTAAACATTGAGGTACAATTTTCCATCTTACTTTTTTTCAGTTACGTGTGTATCACTGTAAGACTTGGAATCGCCTGAATTAAACGTACCTGGGCTGAACGATTTGTTTTCGAATTCACCGTGTCGCGCCGAACCTCATAACTCTCAAGTCAGAGAGGTCAAATTTCACTCAAGTGCTCCCTGAATTTCGCTTTCCCAAAAATTCATTTCACATGTTGCCCAAAGTTTTGAACCCATATTTCGAAAGAGATTGCTTTTTAATGTCAGATATCTATTTCTTCTTAAAACGATGTATCGGGTTGAATTTTAGGCCTTCGAATTTCGACAAAATTTTGCTCGGGTGAAATCCTCAAAATTATTCAAGTATCTTAAAATCCGTAAAATATTCTGGTTGCAATCAATTGAAGCATATTACCACTCAAAATGTATTTTGAAATCCCTTTAATACGATGAGAAGCATTGTGAATTGAATGATGTTTGAATTAGACTAAAATCGAGCTTTTTTCGTTACCCTGTCGCGTGTCTCGAAAAAGCGGCCCGGTGGAGGCCGTGAAGCGGTCAATCTTTACACTCGCTGTATTGCCAAAATATTTAACTGATGAAAGTGAAATTTATATTTTCATTACTAAGGTACCTAGGGTAGTCCACTGAATTGTTTTTGGATTTTTCGAAATTTTTATTTTTCCCACCCCTGGTCGATATTTACAGGCAGCCGCTCTTAAGCCTTTTTACGGACCGAAATAACAGATTTTCTTACCGTTTCATGTACTTCAACTAGCGAAATTCATATACCTGAAGCCCAAAAAAGGTACCCCTTTGGGGCGTGGCCTCTCTCTCTCTGAGTACTGTTGCCTCATTTAACTTTCTTGGGTGCATCCTTGAAATATTTGATTGCAATGTGCTGCCCAGGGTTAGGCCTTTCCCGATTGTGCTCGTAAAATGCTGGAAAGTTGCTCACTGGAGTGCCAAAAAGTTGCCTAAAAAAATTGCCAAAAATCCAAAAGGTTGCGCCTAAATTTCAAAAGTTTTCACCCAAATTTCTTGATATTTTTATGTAAACGTTGATTAAAAGCTCAAGAAAAATAGCTGGAAATTTAGCATTTTTAATTTTAAAAAATTTACATAAAAAATTTAAAAAAAAATTGATAACCATTTAAGAAATTCGCATGAATTGAAGTTATCTATGAAATCGTTGACTTCTTCGTCTTTGATATGTTCTCTAAACCTATATTTTGCTTCTGAAAACTTGCTCAGAAAGACAAAATTTGCTCGAGGTTGCTAGAACCGCAAAAAGTTGCTCCAAACGCCAAAAGTTGATCAAAAGTTGCCGAGCACAATCGGGAAAGGCCTACCCGGGGTGGAGAAATTTTTTTCGTTTGAGGGAAACGATTTGCCTGTGGGTAGGGAACTTGACGTCAAACTTTTGAAAAGTGTCAGATCCCAAACCCTCCATGCTTGTTCCCTGCCTGCAGCGACCAACTATCCATTGATAGATGTGTTAGTGCGGTCATGATGGATCGTGATTTTTGGAAAGACATGTTCAAACTCATCTCGGCTTCTGCTGAAGAAAGCGGAGCCACTAAGAAAGGAAAGTAACAACCTTGCAAAGGAGAGACTAAGTGTCTTCGCTGCTCTTAGAGTTCTTCTTAGGATGTATCATTTTATTTCAAGTTTGCATTCTAAATCATAAGTTTAGTAAAATGCGTCCGGTACTTTGTGGTAAACACTGCAACGGCGAGGGAGGAACTCAGTTCTGCCTGATGACAACCAAGTGGCGGGTCTATGGAGCGCGCATTTTCTTCTCTCCAAAAATTTGCGGCCTCGAGATATCATTAGTCGCCCGCGCCATTTGGCTGTCATCAGTCAAGCGTGCTTTCTTGTCCACGAAATAACCAAACCATTCCGGGCCATCATTCCACTGGGAACATTTACCTGGTCAAAAGAGGACATAATCAAGATTCCAATTTCCTCCGTTGTCAAGGTAATTGCTTCCAGATGAAGGCGTTTTAATGTGGTATATTATCATCATGCGATAGCCAGTCATCTCCCTACTGGACATGAAACGGTTTCACGACACTTCAACGGTTGGTGGGGACTTGGCCAGCTATCGAGCTCCACATACTGATGTGGCCATAGTCATTTCATAAAGACTTTCAAGTACGTCTTGTTTCTCTTTCATTGTCACCAATAAAACGTTTCATGCTACCAGTGTAAATTTTCAATTCACCAAAGTGAACGTAGCCTCACACTTACTGTTTGTTGCGAATTGTACCAGTATATAGTAGAAAAATACCGACAGATAGTCCACCAACAAAACAAGGTGCCTCTGATCCCATTAGCGGACTAACTGATTTATGTGTATACCTTTTCTACCATAATATACTTCTTTCCCAAATCAGCATCATTTCCCCCAAAAAACGATCCGAATTCCCCCTTAAGTAAACCTGTAATCGCTATAGCTAAACAATCTTTAAAAATATCTGTTGACCTTTATCATAGTGGTCAAAATAGTTTTTACTCCAGTCTTAAGAAGATGACTGACTACTATGATTTCCCAGGCTTTAATTGTAATTTACTGAATAAATGTAAAATTAAGCAATATGTAGATCTTATGCAAAAGAAATATATCTCTTACTGGAATCATACCCTTCAACATTAACAAAAACTTAACTTTTAATATAAAATCAAAACGAATTATAGCCCTTCTGCCTGAGAATAAGCAGTCACAAACTTAGGATTGAGACAGGTAGATACGACAATATACCACGTGACGAAAGGTTATGCAATCTCTGCAATTGTAACAGAATTGAAGATGAAACTCACTTTTTATTAGATTGTCCAAGTTTTTCTTCGATAAGAGATATGTTCTTCTCTAAACTAGAACCTAAAATACCATTTCTACGACTACAATCACATGAGTCCTTATTATCACATCTGATGAATTCTACTGACTAATTTATTAACATCCAATTAATTTTATTTATATCAACTTGCTTTGAATTGAGAGACAAACTCATCTCCGGAATAATTAATCCTACTGATGGTTAGAAATAATCAATGATTAATACGTTTTCAAATTATTTTAAATATTTAATTTACAAGGAATCGATGATTAATTTCAAGTAGCTTTTGCAATACTGTACGTAATACTTTGTTAAGGTCATGCAAATAAAGCTATTCACGGTTGTTGTTGCTATAGCGGTCCATGATGTGCACATTGCGTTGGTTACTTTTTTGACAGTTCCGGGTAAAAATTTGAGGACGATTAACATTTTAGCGTTCGAGTTTTTGAAAGGTTAGGCATTCAAATTTTTGTTCGGTGAGTATTGCTTGTTCACCAATGAAGGCTGGCTCAAAAACTGTGTACAAGGGTTAAACATGCTGTGTACCGCACTGCAGAGCTTGGTGTGGCGTGAAAAGGGAGGGGCTGACCCTTTCTTAATTCGATTGGGCCAACTATTGGGACGTGGATAAACACAGATGATGGCATTTTAATACCATCGACTAGTGCGGGCTAACAAACGTCTCGACACAACTAAAGCCTGCCGAAAATGAAACTATTACTGGCTGCATAATAGCTCAGAGTTTCACTGGCCGTGCACATTAACGTTGTACCTAAAAAGTTAAATTTGTGACACGTCACATTTTTTTTCTTTTTGTGCATAAATTCGTGATCGTCGTTTGTGTCGTTAGTGGATTGCGATAACAACAGTTAGGAATTACTTTTGTTGTGGCAAGCCATTAAAAACAAACTTTTTCTTTTTTTCTTTTTCTGTTGTTTGTGGCTCGCTGTGTACTATAGTTCGGCGTATTTTTCCTTTTTTACAAAATATGTTCCACCGATAACCCTTTTTATATTTATTACTCTGGCTTGTATCCTCCGACTGCCACACAGTGAAGACAATGAAGTGGTGCATGATATGGCAAAAGAGGTCTTGCATTTACTTTGGAAATAGGATTCCAAAGTCTCAAACAGAAAGATCGTGATCACCATTTGGCTTTTATGCAAAGGAAAGAAATCAGAGCTCTTTTACCGGGTTACTTTGGCAAAAAAATGTAACGAATAAAACAGGGAAGGGACAAACACAACGAAACAAAACAGTACAGCAAGGTAAAAAGGAGGAGAGAATTCACAGCCGAGTCTGATTCTATGGGTGTATTTGGTTTCCATGGGCCCACTGTAT
Organism: Porites divaricata; assembly: GCA_038088405.1. Taxonomy (NCBI): domain Eukaryota; kingdom Metazoa; phylum Cnidaria; class Anthozoa; order Scleractinia; family Poritidae; genus Porites; species Porites divaricata. The sequence goes on from JBBMOI010000002.1 coordinate 24,832,965, forward strand.
TTGTATCTTTAGCCAGTATCAGCTGTTGATAATACAAAACCTAATATCAGCCGTTAATGATCGTACCTATATAATGGCTACCAAGACCCAACTGTAAATCATCTCTCTGTTCTCTTGGTCATTTTTAGTTACTTGTATTGTGTTGTAATGCACCTATCAATGTTAAGCCGGCGGGGGGGGGGGGCAGGGCATGGGGTGGGGATTTGATTGTCTTTGTTGTCCCTGGGGTAAGGCATTTAAGTGATCTTGTTCTCCCGGGGGAGGGGATATTTGACTGCCGACTCGGACGAAAAAGACTGAGACCGAACATATGTTCCCGCTTCCACGCTTCACGCATGCGCACACGGTCTGGAAAATCTGGAAAATGATGCAGGAATGGCCAATGACGAGAGTAAGCGTGGATTTCACTGTTTTGTCTTCAAATATCGTTTGTTTTAGCGTGTTTTTGATCAATTGAACCTCTTAATATACTGTGGTATCAAACTAAACGGAAGTAAAGAGAAACCAAGTCGATTTTTGCAACTACAATTGATTAGTGTATGGCTTATTCGCCACAATCACTGTAAACTTATAAAAGTGACTTTCTTTGTACCCTTTACTAAGAACGATATATTTAGACTTACAAAATGTGAGCTTTCTCCTAAAGCTTTATGTATTCTACGCAGTGTAACACGGATTATGGTTAAAACGTATAATTGCAGCTGTAACAGGGACATGTATCTTTGGTGATGCAGCAACGTTTATATAATAAAAAGATTGCAGAGTTTTATTTGGAGATATTTTTATTCTGCCTCTCTAAGGTCGAGCCTTGGGATTGACAGCAATGTGCAGCCTGGGGTGGGGAAATTTTGTTACATTTGACTGGAATGCTTTGCCCGTGGGCAGGGAATTTGATTGAAATTTTTTGAAAAAAGTCAAATCCCCACCCTATGCCCTGCCTCCCCCCCCCCCCCCCCGCCGGCATTACATTGATAGGTGCATAAACTTGTAATAATTTAGTTTTACATTCAGACGCCTGTTGAATATCAGTGCCATAAATGGTAAATAAAATTAACAAGGGCATAAGCAACATACACGTTAGTGGTGAAGTTTGATTTGGAAAAAGGTCCAGCGATCTGATCATTAGCCTCACTTACAGGCATTTTTAGGGGAGCTCGTATTTCGTCCTGTTGCAGCGATCGTTTGGTGAAAGTTGTTTTTAAAATGACTTAACATATGAATTTCAGGCTTGTTGAACCATGCTTGACCTCACTGCGATACGGGTGCAGTGCTCTGTCCAAGCTAGCAAGCCAACATTCTGATGATCTCCTTTCCATTTTTTTCTTCACTCGTATCGCAGTTCCAATATATATATGAAATTCATGTAAAGTTCATCATTTCAATTTCGAACCAATTCAATGACCAGCTTAATGCCATAGACCTCTTTAGCTTGTATGTTTTGTTTTCCCAATACAGGCCAGGTCATATGATAATACTCTAGAGAACTGTTTGGGAACTCTATTGGAAAATCAAAACATACAAGCTAAAGAGGTTTATTCATGCAGTTGCAAAAATAAAAAGTTTTTTAAACTTTAAAACTGGATTAATCCAAGTGTCGTCATGAGTTGAATTATTTCTCTGTAACCAATTTTTATTTTGTCTACCTTAGTACTACCCATATCAATTTTGTGAATTTTGTCGGTAAGATAGTAGTCTCCGCGGTTAGGTTTCATGAGAAACTCATTCTATGGCCGGGTTTCTGGGGTTTCTGGTTTTATTTAGTGCGAGGCGCGAGTAACAGGAATTATGGGTACTTTACACGCACCCCTCCCTCGAGAGGAGTATCCTATCATATTTGGAATTTCATACAAACAGTTTATATAGCAACCCAGAGTCAAGTTAATCTGCATATTTCGGAGTCAATATTTTTTATCGGTTTCCTTCTATATAGCGAAATAATTGTTAAGGTCATGGGTTAGTCACTTATAGAAGTAAACAATGTTGGAGGTAGAGGAATTTTCCGAACGTGGCGATGCCCCTGCGCTCGCTATACTCGAAGACAACGCGAGGAAGAAAGCGATCCGGCATGTTGTGGAAACACAGGAAGAATTGACTCGCATACACGAACGTGTTACAAGGGTAAGAAAAGTAGTTTGATCTGCCGTTATTTCTCCTTTTTCGTTTTTACCCTTTTGTGAGCTTATTTTTAATCTCTGTCTTTTTTCTTAGACTATAGACTCTTACGAACTGAGTGAAAAATTATCCGGACATCAACTGGATGAAAGAGAAGTTGAACGAATCGCTGAGGAATTTATAAGGGAACAAGCGACCCTGGAATTTGTGGATGATATGGTACGAAGGACTGTTTTTAATATACCGAAACATTAATTGTAAGCACGAACAAGCATTTAATCCTTGATTATAGACATAGCGCTAGTCATAAGCGCAGCTTCAATACGCAGCAGTCATTTTGTCATTATGCAAGGCGTCCTCTTGGGACCCGAAAGGCGCTCATAATTTTTAGGTCATAATTCGGGAAAATATTCTTTTGTTTTAGAACATTTTATTGTTTTGGTAACTCGAAAAGGTATTTGCTTTCAATGTCTGCCACGAACGTAACTGTTTGTTTGTGGCGAAGTCTTAGGTTCTTTCATACCGCTTAAAAGGGCAACACATGCATGGCCTCTAGTTGACCTCTCAGAACGATAGTTTTTAATGTCTTCATCGCAAGCTTATTTCCCTGACACGCTTCATGGCTTCCTCTACCTCATGAAGCAAGGCTCTATTTTTATTTTCTACACGCGATCTTTATGCTGCTTGGAAAATGTAAAACAGGAAACAGACTTTTCAACTGACAAAAATAAGAAGGGTCGGCAAGGGTTTGAGGGTATTAAAATAGGGGTGTCTTTTACCTGAAAATAACTAATGATTTTGTGTATACCGTATACTACTCGTTTGGGGTATTCTGTGGGAGTTGGTGTATGTCACAGTGCAGCATTTTTTAACCCGTGAAGCCTCAAGATAGTGACCAACATCAAGTTTTCTCCTAACTGGGATATCACTGACAACTCCAATGTACATCAGCCAAAAGAATGAGTGGAATGATCAGTAGTGATGAAATGTCTCTCAAATGGTGCTATAAGAAGAATAATTATGGAGATCAGTGAGGAGAATAAACATGTTGATATTCAAGGCTTAAAGGGTTAAAGTTGAAGGAGAAGTGATTTTTAAAAGTGGACAACAGAGTACAATGTGTGGGGGTTAAGGTATGGAACCCCCCTTCCACGAGAAACTGCAAAGAAAGCTTTTCCAGGCACCAAGATAGTAGACAAAGAGGATCAAGAAAAGTTGCATGAATACCACCGGTTTTGATCGCGTGCGTTTTCCCTGCTCATCCACTTTATTTGCTCGTCTGGGCTGACCAAGAGCTTGGCACCGGACTACTGCAAAGTTCATTCAGTGCATTGTTAGCAACCTGCATGAAAACAATATTAGCCATGAGGATAACACCTTTATTTTCCTATATAATTTTGATCTATTTCACCATGTAAATTGGTGAGAAATAAGTGTGATGGATTTATTATTTCAAGTTAAAAAATTAATTTTTTTGAGTTGCCAGCAGTTCCTTGAAAACTACATGTAGTTCACAACTTTTGCTATAGTTGCTGGAACTTCAGGGAACAGTGTTTTTTTGGCAAATATTTTCTGGTTTTAATTTGTATGATCGCCCTCGCTGAGTCACCTTGAACAAGAGTAACTGGACTAAATCAAAACCCTCTCTCCAACAACCCTTTGCAGGATGAGTGACTTGAAATTCATCTATAAAGTAAGAAAAGTGATAAAATTTATGATTGTCCAGAATATCACTTCTGAACATTTCAACACTAAAGAGATGGGTGCTTCCAGGAAGAAGAGCAAGAATGCTTTACTGGTTTTTAGTAATAATAATAAAAAATAAGTAAAAAAATATTATTGTCTATAATAACAATAATAGTAACTTTATCATCACAATGATCATAAAAAAAAAACGTATTTCTGGTCACCAAAACCTAAATTATTACTTGCTGTTTACGGTTAAATCCATTCAGGACTGTGTTTGTTTGTCTTTTCCAGACTCAGCTTCTTATAATATTGTCAGACCCAGTGGCCAAGAGAAAGGTACAGTGTATTCAGTACATCCTCGGAGACCCAGGGGCAGATAGTGGGGGCGAGGGAAAGTCTAAAGGGGCGGAAAAATATAGGGCACGAAGAAAAGTAAAGAACGGCGAGAAGAGCCCCTGGGGACAATGTTTTCTGGTACCAATCAGAAGCCAGAACAGCGGCGACCATTTGGAACTGGTCTGGTAAGACATTGTCCCCAGGGGCTCTTCTCGCCGTTCTTTACTTTTCTTCGTGCCATATATTTTTCCGCCTGTTTAGACTTTTCCTCGTCCCCACTATCTGCTCCTGGGTCTCTGAGGATGTATTCAGTATTGATACTGACTGTGTACATGTATGTAGAACTTGATGTGTTAGTGCGATTTGCAAGTGCATTTGACTGCTCTCAATCCTGGGCTCTCTCCTTTGGCAATTTGTTTTTGATTTCATTTGTCACAAAAAAAGTCTTCCAGTCCCAGTTGTTCAAAAAGTGGATATTAACTCTATCCACTGGATAAATCTCTATCCCCTCGATAGTGCAATATTATTATTGGATTCTTTAATACTTATCTGCTGGATAGTGATATATCTGGCCTCAGTTGTTCAAAAGTTGGATACAACTATCCACCGGATATATCGCTATCCAGTGGATAAGTAATATGAAAACTAATTGCGTTATCCATTGGATAGTGATTTATCCGATGGATAGCGCTATCCAGCAGATAAGTAATATGAAAACCAATTGCGCTTTCCACTGGATAGTGATTTATCCGATGGATAGCGCTATTCATCTTTTGAACAACAGGAGCCTGGTGGATAGCACTATCCAACATTTGAACTACATGTACAAGGGCCATGGATGCCAGATTCATGTAAATTCCCCAGATCCTTTCAGTTAATGGCCATTGTTTTGTAACATCTCATTCTAATGTTTATGAGCAAAGCTTCTTCATCAAATGCAATTTCTTCCTTTACGGGTAGTCAATATCTGTGTTAAGCACAGTCTGAGAACAGTGACTCTCTTGTCATCAGCAATGATGTAATTTTTTTTTCACCAGAAGTTGATTCCTTTCTCTCTTTTAGTGCTCTGACTTGGTGGGATGGGTGGCACTTACATCATGTATGAGATATGTTTGGGTTAATTGAGAGGCATGGTGCCACCAAGGCCTTTAAACTCTGACCATGTGTGAGACAGAAAAAAATTAATTCATTTTGAGCTACATTTAGCCTGATTGAGACAAGAGCCCCTTATTATAAATTATTTTATGACAGCTGTGATTACAGAATTGGCCAAGGGAGTGCCCCCCACCTCCCAGCCACAGTGTATCAGACAAAACCATTCTATCAAGCAAAACACCATAATTCCAGTTGCAATCATGACGTCTGGGATGACAAGTGTTCATGAATGGTCTTTTTCATTAGCTGGCTTACATTGTAAATATAAACAACTAAGTTGATACACATACAAAAACATGTGAATATTATATTATTATTTCCTTTTAGTATCAGCAACAAGTGGCTGTTTTCATTGTTGGATTTGAGAACCTCTGTGGCCGTAGAGCAAGGGTTTGTGTTAATATTTAGCAATTATTCATTCAAAATATTTCCAAGCTCAAAACCTGCTCAACTCTATGTTCAAAATCCATGTAGTTACCTGTGTGTCCCTTGGAAGTTTCAGGACACTGGAAGGAATGTTCATTCTAGCAGATATTCTTTATAAATTTTAAAATTATAGTAGTTGTCATCCGCTAAGCAGTACATGTATCTTTGTCATTTAGTAGTTCAGTTCAGCTACTTTCATCTCTGCATAACATTTGAAGTCTTCCACCATTTGCCTCTGCACTGCCATTAGCCAGCTTTGTGTCACCTTTGTGTTTGTCTTTTCTCTGTCAATGTCATTTATGATTGATGTCATCTTGATAATTATTTATCAGCAATAGTTGTATCAGCTTAAACTTCTTCCACGTTTTTTGGTCAATGCATGCTTGCTGGTTGTGAAAGCCAATATTATTAGAAACAGCAAAATATTTTGAATTAAGAATTTTAATTACATGTACAACTTGCATGATTATTCGTCCACAAGAATTTTAGATTTTGATTTAGACTGCTGTAGATTCTTTTCTTGTGAAACAATGGGGGCTTGGGGCCATGTACATGTACAGTGTATTATTATTTTAACATGACAGAGTATTTTCAATATAATCAGGGCTTCCGGAATTATCCGCGGAATCACATGCAAAATCGCATAATTCAGCTCTGAGCACATAATTTGCATAATTCCTGGAAAGCACATAATGGCATATAATTATTTTCGAAAATTTTGAAAAATCCATTGATAAGCTTTGTTTTTTTCATACCTTGAGAGATGCATGGAAATTTTTTTTCCCGTAAATATAGTACATTTTCAAGCCACCGCTTTGTTGCAAAAAGTGTTGATCACAAATATCGCAAATCAACAAGCCATTCCAGGCGTTCTAGTATGCTGCTGGCCATTGGGGCCTGTGTGCTAGTTTTTTACATAACACGCGCCATGATTGGAAGAAATATAACCAATCACAGCTTGGAAAAGAAAAAAACGCTTAAATTTACAGCGGATTCAGGTTGAGCATTTAATGACGTTACAGTATTGTATTCGTTATAATGTTTGATTGGTTGCGTTGCGAGGCAAATTGTCAGACATTGCTAGGTGGGGGATGAAAGCGCTCTGTCAGAGAAAAGGCCGGTTACAGAATGTAAACATGTTGACCATAAGGAAGAGCAGTCGCTCTTATATCCCAGGAAATCCTTTAGCCTCTGACCTTAAAGACATGCCATCATCGATAAAATCATTGAAGGAGGAAGTGACCCACTAACAATGATACTTCCCAGTCGACTTGTGGATATTGCAAATGAGCTGAACGTTTCATTGGCTACAGTTTCAAAAATTTGTTGTCCATGTTAGCTCGGGATCCTCTGCGTCTCAGCCATGTTTTCTACTCTGTGAATACCAGCACCTATGGCCGGTGAAGCGAATTCAAAGACTCTTATTCTGATGCTCTTAGCTCCTTTGTCTAACAAACCTATCATCTACAAGCTGAAATTTTTTCTGGAGAAATCCATCTTGTCGACAGTTTCATCTTCCTTTACTATACGTCGCAATGAATTCATCCTTTGGAGATGGGGCCACCTCGTTCACAGTGCGTTCTATGAACTTGCTGTATTCCAGGCTCATAAGCTCTTCTTCGACAATATAATTATAGCTGCTGTAAATAATATAATATCTCTGCTTAAGTTTTAGTTTTATCAACTTTATTAGTAACTGATTGTTATTTATCTCATTAATTTATTACTATACCACAATTATTAATTTTTATTACCTTAATTTGCACATACATTTGTATTTTTTTATTCAATTTTTTCATTTGCACTGGAATTTGCTATAAATTATGTCCTCATTGGATTTTGCAGATAAATTATGTAGGTGTAGATGTAGATATACTGGAGTTATTCTTTTTGTAGAATAATAGGAGTATTCTATCTTCAAGTTGATTTCAATCGCCATGACACACAGATCGATAAGACATTGCGCCTTTTCTCAGACAGAATGATATCATCCCTGCCTAGCAATGTCTGACAATTTGCCTCGCAACACAACCCATCAACCGTGATAACAAATGCGATAACTGATGTCATTAAACGCTCAACCTGAATCCGCTGTGTTTGGTGGCAAAACAACTTTCTTTCCTGTGTTTTCGCTTTGAAAATGGATAAGTTTGTATTAAAAGTAAAACTAAAGAAAAAGCCATGTAGTAAATTACACCACAAGAGCGGGCTAAGCAATATCCTGGGAAGTTCCTTGCAGATACTTGTAACAATCTCCTATTTTGTTCGACTTGTAATGTTGTTTTGGATCACCACTGAAAGTCAGTTCTTGGCAAGCACCTTTCAGCTGTTTCACACATCAAGCGAATGGATGAATCCTCTTCAAAGTGAGCAAAACAACACACACTGAAAACTTCATTCAAGTGCAAAACTCTAGCTTATGAAGAGAAAGAGAAAGTCGCCATGAGTAGATAAGGGCGTGTGCTGCTGTAAACATGCTGCTAAGCAAATCAGAAAATCCTACAATGCATGAATTTCTTCTCTCCCATGTAGTCAATGCCAATCCCTAAGGGCACACAGCTTCGTGACCACTTATTAGATGTGTATGAGTTGAAAAAGGAAGAACTTTTTTAAGCAGAAAATAAAAGAGGCAATTAATATTTGCACTGATATGTTTCATTTCAATTATAAACATGTGACTTTATCTCACTTACCCTGAAAAAAACATACCAGCATCATTCACTCAGTAATTAAAGTTGTTTAATTACTTTGACTTACTTGATTTGCAAGCTTAATAAATTGAAACATTAAAAATTTCCACTTAAAAATATTGCACAATTATTCCACAATTCACATAATTCGTGCATAATTCAGGATTTTTGGCGCATAATTCGCCAAAATATAGCGCATAATTTGCTGGAAAAAACACATAATTCCGGAAGCCCTGTATAATACAATGTACACTGTATATGGTGTTGCTGAATACAAATTTTGAAGTGCTGACATTCAGATTTTATCAATTGGTTGGGGAATGGAGCCTGTAAGAGGATAACATCATGTGCTGATCGTGACAGTATATATTAATTTAAAGCCCAGACTCAAATTAAAACTTAAAATGTAACCCCCCCTCCCTCCCTTCTCTGCTGATGCTATGGTCATTTTTATTTAATTTTGTACCTCTAATTTACATCATTCTTCATATTTCTTTTGCAGCTTTTAGCCCAGTTACAGGAGGTACATGTATACTTTTTATTAATGGTTGTTACATATTTTCACTTAATGCTGCAGTAAATCTAGGCATTTACATTGTAACCACTTGAATGTACAGCTATATGATAATTACTAAAATTTTAATTGTTCCTTTTGTAGATATAATCTATTTTCCTTTCAGTTTTTTGTTCAAAATGGGCGTGGAGAAGAGGACTTTGAAGTTGAACCACCAGACTTTGATATTGAAGATGTTGGTGCTAATGTCCGGTAAAAATGATATTCTTGTACTCATTTACATGTAACAGTGTTTCAGTTGACACTTCCACTAAACAACATGCACCTCCTGTAGGCACATATATACACTTACCTAAGCTGGCCCCAGCAACATAGATTGCATTTTGATTGTCCAGGCCAAAAACACATGGAAGATTTCTTGTACACTGTACTTTGACCAGTAAGAATAAATGAAAAATTTGTCTCACTAACCACTTTTACTGTACTTTTTAAAAATTTAATATTCTCTTATGCTCCCTGTGTTTCTGTGAAACAGTTTTTGGGGAAAGTGGCTCAAAATTGAAAGCAAACATTGCAGGAAAAGAAAACAACACCGTTTTAGAAGAACGACCAGGAAAATCAGACAATTACATGTAATATGAAATAAAATCAAACATACAATGTCATGTAGCTTCAACTCATAAATGTTAACAAAGGCTTGGATAGTTCCTCTTTGTGTCCAGATGTATTATAAATTATGGTGACCAGAAATGGTTTAGATGCTTGTACTGTAGCTTAAAATGGCAGTTTGTTTTGCCAAGCCTCTGCTCATGGGCTTACATGTATACTGGATCAGTGATGTCACTTTTCTTGAAGCTACAATGTATTAAACCTGGCCTCCTGTGATGTACAGTAACCCTAACCCTAACCCTACTCTCTTATCCCAATGGATCCCCTACTGCTCCCCCCACACACCTACATGTACCACATTCACACATTGGTAATATCCACTGTATTCTCCCTAACATGTAATGTTTTGAATATTTTACTGTTAGTGTTAAATTTTTTTGTTTACTTAATAGAGAAGCCCTGGACAAAGCAGAAAAAGCAACAGAAAGACTGGCATCTGTTTCAAAAGATGTGATTAAAGCTCTGGAATTAGCAAATCCTAAAGAAACCAAAAAGTAAGTGATCAGAATTCTTAGCATGTTTAAAAACAGAACTTTACACTTGAATGATTGTGAGTTATATTAACACAGACGATACACAATGGTCTCAAAAACTGTTGTAAAATAATGTTGTTTGATCTTGAGTATTTTCTAGCACAATGAAACTTTAGGGTTTGTTTATTTTTCAAAGAAACAAATTTTGAAGGCATTAGTTGGTATTTACAAATATTACTCAGTTGGAACCTTGAATGGCCATCAAAGATATATATTATTATTATTACAATTTAAATGAATTCTAGACACTTATTAAGTTTTGACTTAATGTTGAAAGATATGGCATGCATATAATGAATGATAATTAATTGGCTCCTTTGTTCTCACTTCATGAGAGTATTTGAAGTTTATTGTTGTTATGATAATGTCAGTACAGTTGCTAGGCATTTTCAAGAGAGCATTCTGATTTCAGTTAAACAAAACCCCCTTGAAAGGAAGAGGTCATAAGGGTAGTCAGCACAGGTTTCAGATTATCAGGTTTCAGTTTTTGTGATAAACAAACCATTTGGTTAATTAACAACCGAAGAGTTTTCAATCCCAAGGTTTGCATGCTTCTTAGCTGCTGATGAAGGGTATGTTAGTTTTTGAGTGATTTAATATCTGTTAGTTATCACTTCATAGTCTATTTGTTCAAATTAATTAATAACTTTAGTGTTTGATCAACTGTATTTTATCATGACTGTAGGGAAGGAACAATTGTTCTGTTTAGTGGCTTTTATTCTGCTACTATTATCACATTTGGTTTGCTTCAACTGGAAGATATAGCTACCAAACAGGAAATAATGGCTTTTTGGGGGAGATTTTGATCTTTTGTGATAGTGTGTTGTAAACTAATAAATAGTAAAAGAGGTTTGTGAGTGCTAATCTAATCCAGTATACAGGAACTACACTGTAAAAGGTTTGTGGTGCCAAAAAGACTGTATAGCAATAATCATAAGCTACAATGTGGTGTAAATGATTCCCTGCTAGATGATTATGCACAAAGTCAGCTGCTGTACATAAAAACCACTTCATTTTGTTTTATTGTGTAGATTTAGCTTTCATTGTACTTGACTTTGTGTGTGTACATGATTGCATGTTTTAATAATTATAACTGCAAAAGCATAAAAAAGCTTTTTTCAACTTCGTGAAAGCAAAATCTTACAGCAGATTGTCAACTACATGCATGCATAGTCTACATGTAGTTCTGTAGATAATGTTGATTGTTTGTGCATTTGTTTGGTATTCTAAGGGATAAGTTGGCTTCTTATATACAATGAACATGACTGTACAATGCCTGTGTGCCTTATGATCAATGTTTACTTTGATTTTGTCTGATACTATTTTGATGTTGGTGGTTTCATTGCAGAGGAAAAAAGAAACTTGAGAAAGCTCTTCAACAATCCCAACATGATATTATGTCACTGACAGAAAAGTTAATCAGGGTTCAAAATGGTAGGTGGATATATAAGAGCAATAAAAGCAGTTATATATCTGTCAGTTACTTTTTTGCATTATAATACTAGCATTTATTTACATGTTTTTTGATAATGAAATAGCGCAAAGGGAAGTTAATACCTAACATGGATTTATGAAAGCTTTGAGTTGAATTTGCACTATATATGTGAAGAAAATAGTATTATTTATTAAATTATTATTTTAACACCCTGTAGGATTTTTATACACTGTATGATTTTTGCACTTACATGTAGAGCCATGGCATTTAATTAAGTAGCATTTCCAAGTTGCATGTACTCTAAAATTATGGGGAGTTCATGACTGAAAAGCTTTAAAATCCAGGATGCTTGAATCATATGAATTGTATTAAATTGTATTGTATTAAAAACTAAGATTTCCTAGTTTCCGAAAGTATGCTCTTCAGGGCCCACCAGAAACTACACAGTACTAATATATTATAAAAAAAAGTATAAGTTGTAGAAATAATTTTTCTGAGTGATATTATTGCAGATCTTGAAGACAGTGAAGGGAAAATGTCTCAAATGTACAAATCCATGGAAATGAAACAAGTGGAAATTGAAAGGTATTCTTGGTCTGCATTAAATTAGTACCAGTGGTCACTTCTGATACATCTACTGTATAATAGAATTTATGAAAATTTATACAATTTGTAGCATTTTACCGTAAAAATATCTGTACACACAAGTTGATTAACAGACCAGAGGTTTATGTTAAAAACTCCTTATTCAATCTATTGCAGGCTTAAAGTTCAAGGTGAAAATTCAAAAGTAAGTGATTTTATAGTTTTGCAATGGAACTCTTTACTATTCTGTTAAATCTCGTTCTTCTTTATTTGTTTTAATTCCCTTTACATGTAGTTAGTATAGCATTTAAGAACTGAGCTGAGTTCTAGATCAGTCCATTCAGTACAATATCTTTTAATTGTGGTACATGGTTTAATTTATTAATGAAAAAGTACCAGAAGGATATTATTATACATCAAACCCCATTTAACCCAGGAGTTATTATTTAACATATTTGATTAATGCTGTGTGTGTGATTCACCATGAGCAGTTATTTTCATTCATGGTGAAATTAATGAATATCAACTCCTTGTTTTATTCATTTATTTTATGTATATAGAAAGCAGCTGAGATAGTGAAGGAACTTAAAACTGAAATTGCTGTAAAGGAAACAGATCTTCAAAGAGCTCATAAGGTAATTAATTTTAAATGTTATTATTTTTTTTAAAAGCACATATATATATAGTAGTACTGTATTTTAAGTTAGATTTGATGCCTTTGTAAACTCAGTGCTCGACACTAACACTAGTACACTAGCCCAGGACTTAAGTGAAAATTCATGCTGGGCTAGTAAAATGTGCTCCTTAACTAGCCCCAGACCCGTAGTTTTGTGAACAAAATAAATTTTTTACATCTTGTCAACTTGGCCTGACCAGTTCTTTTTCTAAAACCCTTTATCAGTAGTTAGCTTTTTTATAGCTTGAGTATCAAATGTATATTAAAACCAATGGACTCGCTATTCATTTAGTAGGTAACTGAGTCAATAAATTAAACGTTACTGATCATTTTCAAGCTCTCTAAGCCGCGAAAGTTGTTCTGAATCCTGTGAACGTAGAAGCTGAGGGCTCGCAACCTTTATCATAACAAATAAATGTAGTTTTTTAGTTTTAAAAACTACAACACAAGACATATCATTCAGCCTAAGCCATTGGTTTATTTCTGTAGATGTCTTTTCGCCCCTGAAGTTGGATTTTCATAAAAATGGATGTATAAACTGCTTTTAATAAGGAATCGAAAACTAACAAAAATAACTGAGCAATTTTATTTCTTTTATTATACCAGTATATGCATAGGAATATTTCATTTAACAGGGTATTGGAGGAGAAGACTAGTTCCTATACCCCCTGGTATTTTTCTTTGGACCAGTGGCTTGTCCTTCTGGGCTAGTGATTTATTTGACTCACCAGCCCATTGCCTGGTGTCTAAAAAAGTTAGTGTTGTGCACTGTTATAATCTGTGTCAGACTCTCAGAAAAGGGAGCAGGTCATTTGAAAAACATGATGTATTGAGTATAATTTATAAATACATGTTAGACCTGAGTGCAGGGTCCAATTTTTAAGTGTTACTGTATTTCCAATCACTTTTGTATTTTTAACCAACTTGCCCTTGAGTTTTTGCCATAAATAAAAGCTCTTTGAAGTTAGTTGAAATTTTTTCTGGTCACCGTGTGGCTACAAAGAAGCAAAACTACCCATGGTGAAATTACTGCTTACAAGTCCAAATTACAGCTTCCAGTTTCTAAGTTTTTGGGCATATACAGAGGGCAAAATTTAGAGATCTATACATGTAGGTTTGGGACAAAAAAGTGACACCACCACCTCAACTGAAATGATTGGGTTGGTATGGGACACACATTTAACATAATTAAAATTCAGTGAAGATTTTTGGTTAAAGTTACATGATTGTGTTTTTGCATTTTCCTGGCTGTCTTGGTTGTTGTCCGTAAAAGTTTCCCCTGTCTGCAAAAAGATGTTAGTGTTAGTATCCTGTCAAACTCAGAAAAGCATCAACACCTCATTTATTTCAAGGATGATGGTTGTGTATTTATTTGCAGCTCAGAAATCATAAGCACACTATAAACCACAAACTGGTTATCATTGCTGCTTGTTGTTTTAGTTTTCACACGTATTCTCATCATTTTCTTTATAACACAATAATATTATAATTATACATTTTCATTAAATGTTTCTGATGTTCATGGTTTTCCAAGCGTGAACAGGACACCCTGTATTTAGCTGATACTCACCTCCATAATTTATTATATTTCCTGTATTTAGAGGACACTTGTTTTGAGTGCAAACTGGTGAGCATAGGGTGGGTGTCCACTTTAAGACACATTTCACCAGTTATAAACAATATAAAATAATGTATTTGGATGAGGTTTTTGTGATATCCAGAATAATCAAGGTCGAGGTACATGCACAGTACATGTAATTGTTAACTACCAGTTAGGCTTACTGACAGGGCTTAAAGTCAAGTTAGCTCAAATTTGACCTTATTCTTAATTTGTTTTTGTTGCATTTTAAGAGCAAATGTTACCATCGGTCAAACATTTCGTGGCAACAGCTCAAAATTCAATTTGGCCCATATTCTCAGGTTAGGTAGACCTTAATGTAAAACAAAACGCTGCATAGTTCGTTGGGCTAAATATCGATTAGTTTTCGAGAAAATCAATAATAACCGAATCCTGAGAATTTGCCACGTTTTCAGCTTTCAATTTAGATCGAAAAAGAATGCTTCGCGTAACAAAAATAACACACTCTAGAGCAATAAAATCTACTAAATCTAGTAGAATGATGCCGAAATATGTGTTAAAAGCAAATTAGAGCAATTATTTTCTATTTACTTTGAAAATATAATTACTTTTCGCGAGCTCTCTTTTATCAACATTAAAACTTGCCAAAAAATAACCTTTAATCTAAGTATGCGGTACTAAATGAAATACATCGAAAAATATGGATTTCGAAAGCCGAATAATCGTTCTTTTATATATCCAAAGGATTTTTTGGGGAAATGATTTAGCGCAAAGAAATTCAATTTTAAAGTTGGATACAATGCCCCGTTTTAACCGACCTTCCAAGTTATGTAGTAAACACACAGAAATACAAGTTTTCCAAAGAGAGCATTCAATCAAAAGCGGAATTGACGTAAAAATTCAACCAACATATTTTAAAATCAAAGACATAGATTGTATTTCTGTTGTCCCTTCGTTTGATACAAATTTTAATCAAACTGCAAGATAATTTGTCAAGATAACGCAGCTGTCATCTTTGTTTACACGCCGGCGTGAAGACCAGAGTCGTGAGATGTTTTGTTGGAAAGTTTTCCCGACCAGTTATCTCTGAATTCAAGATCAGAGATCAGATTTAAAAAGTTATTTTCGTTTGCCTTTCGTCGAAAGTCAGTTTCGAACTAATAAGCAAACCAAAGGCAAACAATTTAACGAGCCATCTCAAACTGACACATTGAAAACATGTCTTAAATCCGTGACAATTTCGCACAAGAATCAAATCTTTTGATCATGAAATTAAAGGGTCGTTTGACCTTCTTTACCAGCATATGAAGACTTCCACATTTTCATAGTGTAATAACAACTTACATTTTCCTTGCGAACGTAGCCAAAACGGAGCTGGGCGTTTTCAGCAAGTTGGATTCGCAGAACATGTATTTATAGCAACTCAATGGTTGCGTGACCAATTTCTATTTCCGGAATTGAGAGCGGAAGTTCATGTGCACGGACTTTTTGTAACTGGAAAATCTTGAACCCTTTATATAATGGTGCTGCTAAACATTTCAAATTAACGAGTCTTTTTAGTTTCAATATCAATTTTAACATTTTGTACGCTCAGCTATATTCTACGGCGAGAAACCACGTAAACCATCTTCAAGATAATCTAGCCTCTAAATCATCAAAAGTGTCAAAGATGAAACACAACAAGTTTTTACACTTCTACTAAAAGCTTTACCCCAAATCGTACTAGAAAATGTAAGTGATTAAATGCAGGTGCCACGACTAACTCTCTGCTTTGTACAAGAAAGACGTTGCCACATCTCAAGTTCGGAAAAGCTAACACTTGACTTTGACCATCACCACCTAATTTCTTTTTTTTTTTTTAACAATTCAGCCGGTAATGGTCTCCAGCTATGAAAAGGGTAAGAACATTATTGCCTCAGTGGGTTAAACGGGATCACCCAGACATGACCGGTCACGGATAATAAATTCCTCGATAAACTAATTTTAACGAAGAGTAAGTGGTTTTTATGCGCATTTTTCCAAAAAAAAGAAATCCAAATTACTTGGCCACGTGATCGACTACGCCCTCCAGCCTCTAGTGTTCGAGAATTGTAACTAACGATTCCCACCACTTTCTTAACGTGCAGCTCCAGTTTTTCTATATCAAAGCAAATGCGACATCTGCTCGGAATGGTTCCCGAATCATTACAATTTGCAGGTGAAACTGGTGTTCATTGACTAGTGCCAGTCCTCTTCTAGCTAAAGTTTTCGTCAGGACGAGATGCTTATGACTTCTTTCCGTTCCTTTACCTGTTTTTACAAGAAGAGTATTATTAGCCACTGTAGACCTACAAAGGAAGAACAGTTTGCTCTCTGTCCAGTGGGCGATTCAGCTCGAAGGATTTCTCGATAAAATAGAGCGTGGTTGATCATGTGATGCAGTCAAAATAATTTTAAAAATGAAATTGGAAGATTCCTTATGATTGTTCTTAAATCGTTAGTCACGGGATAGCTTGAAAAAACTTTACATTAGACCATCCCCCTTTTAAAATTCTGAGTAATCTTTAAATCTACTTGAAGATGTAGAAATTCTCCATTTGTGGGCGTGGCTGTGATTCCTTTTCTCTCCAGACTTAACTAATTTATAACAACTTGATACCGTTTCCTATAACACTTTTCCTTTTGTTAGCTTTCCCCTGGCTTCTATCGTAAAAGCTACTGGGATAATTTTGACGAGACACTTTACAACACCAGTCAGTCGTCACTCTTTGAAGAGTGTCTGTAAAAAGTTCTATAGACGACACACCGTTAGCATCAAACAGAGCTGTCAATTTCAGTTTACCTCAAGTAAGACATTCTCGACATCACTGACTATTTCGTAGGTTAATCTCTACATATTTTGGTCAGTCTTACTAGTTTTATAGCCACACCTGGCCACAACGCCTTCAATAATTTCCAAGTACGGCTGCTTGCTACATCCAGTTCTAAGGCTGAACAGATGTTCTGCAGTGTTCGTATCGAAAACTTCGCCAGCCTAGACTGACCTACGATCTCACAGATGTTGTATGTTTCGTACATGATGGGAGGCTGAAGAGCTAATGCTTTCGTTACTTCGTTGGACATTTTTTCGATTGCTTTCTCCGTTATCAGTTCATTTCTTTCTATACGTTCATTTCTTTGCTGACAGGCGAGAAAAAAATCCTGCTATTTGTAGTTGTGTGAAGTGCACTTGTCGAAGATATTAGAGCCATCACTATGCTTTACTCTTTGCATTGCCTTTGAGACGCTCGACATTCTTAATCAAATTTATTTGAAAAAAGTGATACCGACGACGTTTTTATTATTTCACAAGGTTTTTCCCAAGGGCAACACCGCAATTTTTTTTGTTTCCTCAGGTAATGATTTTTGTATAGCGATCATATTTGTCACTCTTTTGCCTTTATTCGTTCTTTAACGGGTTTCTGTTTGTCTTTCCTTCTTTTTTTACTCTGATATTTAATTTAAAAAATCGCTAAGATCCACTAGTCACTTGTTCCATGTTCCAATCCCGTTTTTTGTAGTTGTAGATTTCACTTGAATGAAGCGGTATTCCACAACACCCACGTGATAACATATGTTTTTGACTTGAGGTCTCTTGGTTCCGCTTTGGTTTGCTGCTCAGTTCAAAACTAATGTTGCGGCAAAGAAGACTTACGAAAGGCAATCTAAGACCATTATGAGAATAATGGAAGTAGTGAATACGCACAACAAAAACCAACCTCCAAAGCATGCAAAACAAACAATGCCACCATTCTGCTGTCATGTCGTGGGAAATGATTTTGAACGATTGGTTCACGAACGAAACGAGACCTGCAGAAATACAGTTTTCTTCATCATTGATTTGAAGACAAGGTTAGATTCCATACGTTAAAATAGACCTCGACTTACTGTATTCTGCTTAACTTTTTAGGGGCTTCTGTCAAGTGTAATGTGCGTTGCAGTGTCATGTCACGCGTGGGACAAGTTGAAACACGGAAATTTATCCAATTTTAGAAATCGATTTCTTCGCTCTGAATCATTTCCCCAGAAAACCCTTTGGAACTCTAAAAGAACAACTCTTTGACTTTTAGTCACTAGGTTTTCAACGAATTATATGCAGTACCACAAGCTCAAATAACAGGCTAATTTTAGATAAGATTTCTTCTCAATAAAAATAGGTCGGGCAAATTAAATTAGATTTTAAAAGTAAATAGTGGAGAATTGATAAAAATTGCTTTGACGGTATTTTTTGACATTGGTCAACAATATGTGGTAGATTTCATTGCTCTAGAGTGTTTTATTTTGTAACGCGAGGCGTCGTAAATCGCCCTAAATTTCACATTGAAAAGGCGGTGTTTTCACAAAATTCAGTGATTATCGATTTTCTCGAAAACTAATCGATATTTAGCCAAACGAGCTATGCAGTGTTTTGTTTTACATTAAGGTCTACCTACCATGAGATTATGAGCCAAATTGATTTTTGAGCTGTTGCCACGAAATTTTGAAAATGTTTGATTTTTGGTAACATTTGCTCTTAAGTCTCTGAGGTAAACTTAGGGGGTGTTTACATGACACCGGAGCGACTTTCGCCCCGGAGCGAGTTCACTCCGGTTCCCTCTCATGGCTCTATATTTGTTTACATGATACCACCACAAATATCATGCTGGTGCGAGTCACCCAGGCGTGAGTTCACCCCGGTTCTTGTACCGGGGCGAGAATTTCTCTCCGGTACGAAACCTCGCAACGGTATCATGAAAACATGAAACAACCACCCGTTTCAGTGTGAAATCGGTCTGCTGGTAGACTGGAATGAGTAGCGCAGGCGTAATGTTCGCGATTTTGAATCACATGTGCATTTTATCAACATGAAGTGTACCTTCAAATAACGAGATGTGAAATAACCCAGTCATCATGTAAACGGGATACGAAATCAAAAAGTCATGTTGGTATGAAACTCGCGCCAGTGCGAGTTTTCTTATGTAATCACCCCCTTATACAACTTCAGGAATTTTTGGGTGAAATTCATCTTGCAAAATCATGTCACATGTACATGTGTCTATTTTAGGCAATTGCTGACTTGGAACTTAGTGTAGCTCATCTAGAAGACAAACAAGAAAGGGATTTTGAAAAACACAAGAAAGTACGAGAGGACAACCAGGTAATGATGAATAATGATTTTGAGTTATTTCAAGAAATAAAGCAATGCACCTTTTCAGTTCTTAAATAATGTATTTCTTACATTAGTCATCACTTCTCTCCACCCGAAAAGTAACTTGGACACATTGTACTTTTACCAAACCTTATTGTTTTTAGTACAAACTCTAAGTGTAGAAAATGTAATGATGATGATAACTATACATATTTCTTTTTTAACTTGGTTCCATACTGTACTAAGTTTGCTGCCTGTTTCTTTAATGACATTAAGCTGATTGAAGAGCTTTATACTCAGTCTCTGCTAGTATCCAAAACAAAGAAACTCCTCACAATTTTGTTTGAAGTTTAAGGTTCATTGCTATGGTAATTGGTGATTATGCAAATGAAACTATAGAGTCTGTTTGCGGCAGCGGCCATATTGGAGGAGTAAACAATGAAAATGAAATTTTTTCCCAAAGGAAATCGTTTTATTGTTTTACTCTGCCAACATGGCTGCTGCGTGCATACTCTGTAAAAAAGGTTACACATGTTTTCGTTGATCACTCTATTCAAGGCTTGGAAAGTAAAGGTCTAGCTGACATACCCTCCTAGCTGACAAGTGAGGTAGCATTGAATAATCCTGCCTGTTTCTACTTTTGCGTGGTCTTTGAGGCGTGTCCTAAGACAGAGTTATTTCCCATGCATACCTTATTTACCATAATCACGAATAAAACATAATTTTACACCTGTTTCAGTAATTTTTGAATTAATTGATCAATTTATATTGCTACAGTGTATATCATAAAGAATCTTGCCTCTTGAATGAAATATTCCTTTTCTTCTAATATTAATGCTTTTTAGAGACTGCTAATATTTAACAATAACCTTATTCTACAGCAAACAGAAGTACCATCCTCAAGGATCATATTTGTTGTTAGTTTTGCTGTACTTTTTTTTTCACTTTTCAGCACAATACTCTATTTTATTAGTTAGTCACAATCAACTGTTTGGAGTGTTTCATAGCAAGCAATTGCCAGGCTTTTCTAGGAAAAGGGTCTTGGGGCCTGCAGGCCCTCCTCCTACTTTTCCTATCCCTCTCCATATCATACTGTATCACACTTTTTCGCTACCAAGAGGCTTGTTCTTGCACAGCTGTATGCTCATCTTTTTTAATAAAGATGTACTCTTACCAACTGAAGTCTATGTTACATCACAGCTAAATGAAACTTAAAAGTCACGAGATGAATTTGTGGAACTTCACTGCAGTTCACATACAGAGTCACATGAGAGTCACATCATAGTTATAGAACTATCTTTTGCAGTTGCTGAAAGACAACCTAAAAATTTTCAGCCTTCCTGTACAAGGCTTTCTTTTTGCATTTGCAAAAGTTGCACTTATGACTGCAATAATTATGATCTTCTTCAAATTAAATTCTTCTCACGTAGCTTTAATATGGGCATCATTGCTTGATTCCTATAATTATTTGATAGTCTTTGACAGGTGCATACGTTTAAGTAAGCAGAGCTCAAGCAACAGTGTCTCCGTAAACTAACGTCATCAACAAATTGATGATCGTCAATGGTAAATATTTCTTCTTTTTTTTTTTCAGAAATCAAAGGATATCTATGAGGGAAAAATCCGTGATCAACAACAGTACATAGCAGATTTAAGAACAGGTATGCATAAGGAAATAAAGGTTTGCAATACATGAGGTTGTATTAAATGCTTCACTCAATAACCCTAACCTTTTGATTTACGTGAAACAGCTTTTCTTCCTGTAGTCCTCACAGAGTGATAATGTTAGAAAATTTCATTGCTTTGGTACAGTTTGGTATTTTGTGGTAATCTTTCTACTTGTGCTGTTCTAGAATTAAAGCAACATTATGACGTTCAAGTTAAAGAACTTGTAGGAAGCCATCAGAGAGAACTGACCCAGCTTAGAGATGACCACAAAGTAGAGATTAGCAGGATGCAAAAAGCGCTTGAAGTGGTAGGTTTGCTAAAACACAAAACTAAGAAAGTCTGTTTTCCTGCTTTGGAGCCATGAACATGTTTTTGTTTGTTTGTTTTTACATGTCGTTCACTTGGCTGACAGTGTTAAAAAAAATCTGCTGCACATGACACTCATCCTAATCTCTACGCCCAGATACAGTAGTTTATTCGAAAATGGGTTTGCTAAGTCATATCAACAGACCTTGCTCATCCGCTTTCTATTATCTTTATAACATGCGTAGAATTAGGGAATATTTAAGTGGTTCAGTCACCGAATCATTAGTTCATGATTTTATAACCAGTAGAGTAGATTATTGTAACAGTCTACTATATGGGCTCCCGATTCACATATCATGAAACTCCAACGGATACAGAATGCCGCAGCTCTGTTGGTCACTGGAACACCAAGATTCTGCCATGTTACACCATTGCTTTTCCACCTTCATTGGCTTCCAATAAGTTATTGTATAATGTTTAAGTTTTACTTTTGACTTTTAACAGGGGCACCCAGTTTTTAAGATCGCAGAACGAAAATACACCAAAATTTCCTAGCATCGAAATATGATATTAAGCAGCATTCTGACGCTCCTTAAGAATAATTTGAGTCATTTATAACGTTTTTATTAAATAATCTATCACGGCTATTGAAAATTTAAGATTTGAGATATATTTTCGTTGTAGTCGAATTAAAACATACAGAATTTTTTACATCTTACGGAGATTGTTTGCTAAACACCAAACTTTAAGTTCCTAGTGTTGGATTTTCAGTAGCTGGTCTAGATCGCCCAAAATTAGGCGTTTATCAATTTCAAAGTTTTTTGTTTGTTGTTGTCATAGTAATGTCGATTTTACTAAAACCTACATTTTGACAAATTTCAATCTGTAGTCAATCATTGGCGAAAATTTTATAGCGATCAGACAAGGATAAAATCACTTTAAAAGCGACTGAAAAATATCGGTATGGCCTCTGAAAAAATATATAGAAAAACCTTAAGAGATTTAATTGTTGGCTTTTATTGTAGTCTTTAATAGTTTCTCACGATTTGTCACCTTTATCATAAATTTAATATAACTATATTGTAAAGTGCAACCAAATATCTTCATATGGAGGTTTGTGCTATATAAATGTAAATTATTATAAATGTGAATTATTATTATTCATTTAATCAAAGGCTTTAAATCCTTATATATATGTTGTAGTTAATTTTTTATCTCAGGAAATTTTTCTTTTTCTTTTGTTTCAACTTCATTAGCATACCCAAAAACAAAAGAAAAAGAAAACTACCTAAGATAAAAAATTAACTACAACATAATTATACTCAAGACAGTGTGACAAACACAGTAACAAAAATACTTTGTGTAGTGTCACTATTAACAGAGACCATCAGGAAGAAACGATGAAGTCTGAAGATACACTGACTGCACTGTTTAAAGACTCAC
Organism: Porites divaricata; assembly: GCA_038088405.1. Taxonomy (NCBI): domain Eukaryota; kingdom Metazoa; phylum Cnidaria; class Anthozoa; order Scleractinia; family Poritidae; genus Porites; species Porites divaricata. The sequence goes on from JBBMOI010000002.1 coordinate 24,855,927, forward strand.
ATTTTTACAAATGGAAGGATTTCATATTAAAATCTCGGGGTTTTTGTTGTTTGGTTCGCCCAAATTTTGTATACGTGAAAGCTCTTGCATGGCTAGCTTAGTATGCTTACTGTACACTTACTCCTCAAAACGACTGTAGTATTAATTTCACTTTCCTCTTCACAGGCGAGAAGAAAAAGTGAAGAGCTCAAGTCAGAGTTGTCGGATTCCAGCAAACGTAATTCATTAGTAGCTGAATCTGGCTCAAGTAAAAGAAGCAGTCTGTTTTCACCAGAGGGTTCTGACGGTGGAGAAGCCTCTCGTAAATTGTCCCTCAAATCTTCAGCGCAGGCTGTCAGGTTCTTGAACAAGGGTAGAAACATGGTAAGAATTTGCTTGGGAAAGAATCAAATATTCCTTGAGTTGTTCGTTATTAAGTACTTGGCTCATTAGGAATAACGTTTGTTTGACATAACTATTTATATGTGTGTGTAAAAAGTGTGCTCATTGGGATGTAGATTTTCGTTTTTGATTGAAGAAGACTTGAGTGTGCGTGCTTTTCTGAAGACCTGTTCAGTTTCTTCTGTTGAGACTTGACAAATAAGGTAACAATGAAAACTATGAATGTTCAAAAAACGTGTAAGGGAAACAGTTTACGAGTTGGAAAGCAATTCAACAGTACGTTTGGTGACTTCATTGTTGTGAGCTCAAGAAAGTCAACGGTGCTATTTTGCGTTGTACTACACTTCCTAGAATGGTCCAAAATATGGCGTACGATCCCCGCCAAAATTCATGGTTTGAATTTTAAATTGCCCATTTAAATTTTCAACTTCAACACTTGAATTTTACAGCTGAATTCAATATTTTGCACTCTTCCTTTAGAGGTCACATCATTGGAAAACGTTTTTACACTTGCCGTTTAGCTTTTGAACTCAACGTTTTTATTTGACCTTGCTTTGTCAAATTACAACCGCAGTTTCGCCAGTCACCGCGTCAAATCGACCTCCTCCCCTGTTGCTTGCTCTGTTAAAGCGTTAAGCTCTTTATTGCAGCTAAAGAAGGGTTAAAGGTTCTGTAATTTACTCCAAAGTGCCTTCTGGATCTGAATAACTTAAAGATTTTCTTTTGTCCGTGAATGCGATGATTTCCTGCAATGTTTTGTAACGCTGCAGCTCAAAATGAAGCTACATCAACTATGGAGAATTGCAGAGTGACTCCAAGTGTAGTCAAGATTGTTCTTTAAGCAATGATAAACTCCAGCTTGTTTTTCTAAGATTATGCGATGCTATGCGGCCAAAATGATAGAGCTTTTGTGACAAATTTCGAAGGAGAAATAATTTTCAGGGAGAATTGACCGATATATGGCAACATATTCGTAGCATAGTCAGTATAATGACCGCACTGCAGACGGCTGCGGACTGCATTATAAAACATGGTCCATCTGAAGGTGTAAAACGAGGGCTACGGACAATATGAATGCGCTTAAAACACCGGGCTTATTATTTCTTGGTAAGCTAAAAGTAAGATCAAATTGTCACTAAATAGCACAATACATGGAATTATGGCAGTTTCTGCAATGAGGTCCCCTGTATTGACCTCGCATTGCATGGGTTTTTGTTATTTGTTATTTATATCTCCAAGGCTGTCAAATGGAGAAGACCGGAGAACTGGCAATGTGAGATAAGCGACCAAAAACAAATTTACTATTAAAGTCAAAAATTAAACCCTCTCCCCCAAGCATAATCTGATTGCTGATTGTATTGCCTGAACAAATTAATTCTTACAGCAACTGAAATACAACTAAAATTTTAAAGGAAACAGGTCTCTCCAACTAAAGAGCATCAGAATTTTGTGATATTTGTTGTTCTGTCGGAAAACTGGATAACAGTATGGTGTGCAACAGCGGAAATATTATTTCCAAGGGGTGTATAAGGCAAGTTCAGGAAAATTCCAGAACTCAATTCCTTGGGGTGTGACGTTCTGACAAGAAACACCTGAAAGGCAAATTCCAAGGGGTGGAGGGGTGGGGGGTCTAAAGCAAAAGCTCCGACCGTCGTGGGAGAAGGTATGGATTTTTCTTAAACTACACAATGCGTTTTGCCCATAGTTGATGTGGCTTCATTTAAAGCTGCAATTCATTTTTCTATTTATAAAATTTGGGTCTATAAATCACTATCCATGAGAATTTAACATTCTGCAAAGAACACTAACGATCTGGGCGTGAGAAAACAGGAAATCATCGCATTCACCAACGAAAGAAAATCTTTAAGTTATTCAGATCCAGAAGGCACTTTGGAGTACATTACAGAACCTTAACCCTTCTTTAGCTGTAATAAAGAGCTTTACGTTTCAACAGAGCAAGCAACAGGGGAGCAGGGACCCGTTTCTCGAAAGTCCCGATAATTAACGGGCCCGGTATGCTGTCTCCGTTAGTATTAAAGATCGAGGTTTCAATAGTTTTGCATGTAACATGGTAAAACTATCAGTTAATGAATCAAAATGGAGTAGTCTGCCTGCCAGGACCCGCGCTCTTATTCTTTATATTTCAATTTGAATATATAATTTCGTGCCCGAAAAGTTACCTAGCCTGCATGCAGACGATAACTAAACTCTGATTAGGATCGTCTGTGAAGCAGCGCAGAGATCCTTGTTCTGGACCCCCAACGGACTCAACGAATTACCGGAAGTGCGTTTCGAATTTCCCTTCAACCTGATTGCTTGTGTCGCAGACGCTCTAAACCTTCTGTATAGAGCGTCTGCGAATTAGTGCACAATATCGTGTTCGAATCCCGCAGAGTCGCAAGCACATATGTCGGCGTTTTTGATTGGCTAGTTTCTTACGCGGTTTGTGATTAGTCTGATTTGAATTAAGTGTTGACAGGCCAAACACGACTAATAGCTAGTGACAAGCGGCGGATCGAGCTTGTGATAGTGTGGAACGTGACCTAGAGTCAGCTTGAACAGTAGAGGTTTTTCTTGTTCTCTTCTTGCGTGGTTTACGCAGTGCATGGAGTATTCTACACTTTGACTGAGCAAATTTTTTGCCGCTTTCAGTCTCATATTTAGATGTTATAAAGCTGGTCTGTTCCATGCATATTGAGTAATTAGTTACTATTGTTTCGGCAAATGTTTCAGACAGGATGTGATCATGGATCCCAGTCACGGATGCAGTTTCTTTTACTTCTGTTCAAGCCTTAAGCTTTGTTATTGTGGCTAAATATCCTTAGTCTCTTTGGTTTTCTCCCAGATACCTGGACCTGAATAGCTAAAATTGTGTAGTTTTTTTGGCCGTCAATATCATGATTTCCTACTTTGTTTTGACGCTAGAACTGCTCTTTCATTGTTTACTGTAAACGATCCTTGCCAACTCCCTTCTGGGAATTTTGACATGTCACTGAGTTCAACCGTCATGCACACGTACGAATTAGGCCAATCGTGAGGCGCATAAGAAACCCGCCTATCAGGAATGCTCACATATGTCCTTGCGACTCTGCAGGATATTAGAACGAGTTTTTGTGCACTAATTCGCAGACGGACTATATTTACGAATACGTGGGCCGGCTGCAACGCAGGCTACAACCTGATTGATGATCCCGACAAACAAAACGAAGGCCTTTTTTAACTGGCCAGTCGTGGCGCATACTCAATATGGGTACACAGCTGGAAGTCCAGAACAAGGATTTCGGCACTGTTTCGCAGACGGAGTTAACCAAAGTTTAATTTTGACTGCGCGCAGGCTAAAAGTTACTGAGACTTTCGAGAAACGGGCCCCAGGTCGATAGCGCCATCTCCCACCCCCACTTGTCTCGACCAGTGATCACTGAAGCGTAAACAAAAATTCAAAAGTTGAAGTGAGTTTGAAATTTGATGCGGTGACTGACGAAACTGCGGTTGTAATTTGACAAAGCAAGGTCAAATGAAAACGTTGAGTTCAAAAGCTAAACGGCAAGTGTAAAAACGTTTTCCAATGATTTGAACTCTAAAGGAAGAATGTAAAATAATGAATTCAGCTGTAAAATTCAAGTGTTGAAGTTGAAAATTTAAATGAGCAATTTAACCAACTGCCTCGCTTAAGTGGAAGGTGGGTGCCCGGGATACCCAGGGGCTTCCACTGTGGCCAGCCAGCCCCTAGATAGAAAAACTGCCCCCATGGCTGGCAAATCCCCGCAATCCAGCCATGAGCCCCCATTCCAGGCACCCGTCACACTGATGAAACAGTGGAAGGAAGAAAAAGGGGATGGGAGGGGGGGAAGATGCTGAAAGACCGCTCCCCAAAAAACCACAGTACTAAACGCTCAAAAAACTCACAGATCCTAGCCGTATACAAAGCTACACAAACTGCGTGAGCCTGCACTTATGGGATTGACCGCTGGATCCATGCTAAGCCCGTGGGCTACTTGACCGCTACGCTTGTGGACCGCATGACCGCTTGACATGTGGACTGCTAAACTTGAGGACCACTTAACCGCTAGACCGCTAAGCTTGTGGACCGCTAAACCGCTAAACTTGTGAACCGCTAAACTTGTGAACCGCTTGACCGCTAAACTTGTGAACCGCTTGACCGCTAAACTTGTGAACCGCTTGACCGCTAAACTTGAGAACCGCTTGACCGCTAAGCTTGAGAACCGCTAGACCGCTAAACTTGAGAACCGCTTGACTGCTAAACTTGAGAACCGCTTGACCGCTAAACTTGTGAACCGCTTGACCGCTAAGCTCGTGGTGGTTAACTTAGTTAAATTGCATTTAACCAAATTTAACCAACTGCCTCGCTTAAGTGGAAGGTGGGTGCCCGGGATACCCAGGGGCTTCCACTGTGGCCAGCCAGCCCCTAGATAGAAAAACTGCCCCCATGGCTGGCAAATCCCCGCAACCCAGCCATGAGCCCCAATTCCAAGCCGAAGGGACTCTCTGAGCTGACGCAGCCAGATCGGAGAGGGAAAGAGGGGCTCAGGGCTGGGGGAAGCCCTGGCCCCGAACTACCCAAGTCCCGAGGCACCCTGGAAAGATGACAAGGAAAAGAAAGATACACAAGAAATACTTGTCAAGAGAGAAGGCTTGCTACTCCCACGATGGTACTGACGGGAGTGCGAATATAGATCTGATACGCATCGCTGCTCCATCTGCCCAGCGTCTTGATGAGGTGATCTGGAAGGCCACGAGAGGCTGCTGAAGTAGCTGCGCCAATGCGGAAGCTATGACCGGTGTAGCAACCAGGGACCCCGGCAGCGGAGAAGATAGATTGAATATTGGAAGTCAGCCATTGGCGATGTAGAGGGGTGCCATCAGACAGAAGGAAGAGTGGGCCAGGAGTCGAGCCACGGACGTGTAGATACTGGGTGAGGGCGCGGACAGGGCAGAGATCACGTTTTCCCGCACCAATGTAAATATGGCAACCTTGGCGGAAGGGGTCTGTCTTGGAGCACTTAATATGAATCCTGAAGCTGCTTGGATTGACAAGGGAATCTGCCTGGACATCGCTGACAGCAAGGTGGACGTCAGGATTGAAGGGGGAGTTGACAGTGAACTCACCAGCACGTAAGAAACCAAAAAACCCGAGACAGCAGGCAGCCCAAAGCATGGTATGGTTGTAGTCAGAGAAGTTTAAGGACTGGAAAATAATGTGCATCAGCTCGATGGTGATTGGTTGGCGTTGATGCCTCGATGAGCCGCAGGCAATCAACCAATGGAGACGGATGACCCTCCTCAATGTGAAGAGACCGGATCACTGAAAGGTAAACCTTTATGGATGAATGATGGAGAGTATCGGCAAGATGACAGCAGAAACGGATGAGCACGTCTTCACTGGCTGGAAGAGGTGATCCCGAAGGAGATAGGCTATTGTCCTGAACACAGAAAGCCAAGAAGCGGCGTTAGGCAGAAGCATAAACTTTCCTAGTAGAAGGGGCAAGCCCCTGAGTCAAATAGAAGTGGCTTTTATCTGACAGCAAAGATCCAAGTCCAAGAGGAGCTGCTGCGGTATGTGGGTCGGAAGGGAGTCTGCATGAGGGGCTAGCCGGCGAAAGCGCTGAAACTGAAAGCGAGACGGCGTCAGCAATAGGGTTGGACTTCCCTCTAACTGGGGAGGCAGTGAACGAGAAGGAGTGACGAGCCGCCAACAGGGACAGATAGCGAACCAAGGACATTATGGTAGGGGCTCTTGAAGTGCCAGACCGAAGAATATCCACTACTGAGCGGTTATCTGATAGGAAGTTGACTCGTTGACTCACCCATTGGGGACCCCAGAGGTAAGCAGCCACGATGATCGGGAAAAGTTCCTTGTACTCAATAGACTGCGAGACCTGTGCTGGGAGCCATGCACCTGAAAACCAGTGACCCTGGAAGACTGCTCCATAACCAAGAGCCCCAGAGGCATCTGAAGAAACCTCAAAATCGGGGAGTGGAGCCCACTGGGGGTACTGAAAGAAGCTGCAACCGTTCCAAGACTGGAAGAACTCTTGCCACCACACTAGGTCAAGAAAGAACTCCTGATTGAGACGAATCGGGTGGTCATCACGACGAAAGGCACATAGCAGGTTGATCATTTGGCGCAAGAAAGAGCGACCTTGGGGTACAACCTTGCAGGCGTGCTGAAGGTGACCTATTAGAGACTCCAGTTCCTTGCGTTTACACCAACGCTTCTGTGACCAATCCTCCAACAGGGCAGACATCCTATCAAATTTGTCCTGAGGAAGGCGTGCCTGCAGATTAAGAGAGTCCAGTTCAATGCCCAGGATGGTAAGGCATGTCGAAGGCCCTTCTAGTTTGTCTGGATGGAGGGGGATGCCGAGCTTAGAAAAACAGTCAATAGACCTGTCCAGATTGTGTTGACAGACTGAGGAGCCGGGAGGGCCAAGAGTGTGGAAGTCATCAAGGTAGTGCATCAGGAAGGTGACATCGTAGTTTTGCTTAGCCACCCACTCCACTAAATCTGCTATACATGTGAAGATATATGGAGCTGACCTGACACCAAAAGGCAGGACCATGTCAACATAAAAGGCGCCACGCCATTTCATACCCAGCAAAGGGCGATCTTCTGTATGGACTGGCACAATACGGTATGCATTTTGCACATCAAACTTTGCCATAAGGGAACCCCGCCCCAGTCGCATTATGCTGGCAATAATGTCATCTACCTTCATGTACTGCAGAGAATAATCCTCACCCGCAATTCCATCGTTGACACTGTGGCCCGCAGGGCTAGACATGTCCAGGATAAGACGCCATTTGCCAGGTTGGTGGCGTTTGGGGATGACGCCGAAACGACGCACATGGAGGCCCGAGAGGGGAGGCTGGGAGAAGGGGCCCGCCACCCTGCCTGACTGAACTTCCGACTGCAAGTAATTGTCAATGACCTGAGGGTTTAGGAGTGCTGAAGCCATATTCCCCGTTGCCGACTTAAGGGAAGTACTGTAAGTGAAGCCTAGGTGAAAACCATTGCGAAGGCCTTGGATCACGTACGCAACTTTGTCTGGGTAAGGATGATGACAGAGTTCATGCTGAAAATTATCCACGTTAATGGGAGTAAGCTGAGCAACTGGTCTTAAAGGACAAAAAGCTGGAGAACACAACGAATAACCGGAACTAGACAGATCCTGCTGCTGAGAAGGTAAAACAAACGAAGAACGCAACTCTAATGGGGAAAAATTACCACGAGAACCAATGTGAACAGAAACAAAACTATTTACAGCTGACTTGGCTAGAGGTGGCCTAGCGACGGCGGGGGCCCCCCTTTGACGGAGGAGGGGAGCGGGACTGATCTCTCCGTGCGGAGCGGTGAGGGCAGTTGATGCTGGGGTGGTCCCCGTGGCACGCTTCACAGGAGTGACGAAACCGGCAGCCACCAAAGGGCCAGAGACATCGCCCAGCATTCCAGGAGTGGCAAAACTGGCTAGACCGGGGCTTGCCTGAAGACCCCAGAGGCGCTGTTAGTGACAAGGCAGAGGAAGTTGAGGAGCCTGAAGCAGCTGAAGCGGTGACCGGGGATCTGGTGTGAAAATTGTAGAGGTCCGGGTGCATGCGAGACCAGTCGGTTGAACCTGAGGCTGCAGCTTCTTTTCTGAAGGCGATGTCATAGTGGAGCCACGATTTGTCAGGAAAGCGCCTTGCGGTCTGAATAATGAGTAGCTTGTACTGATTTAAATCTTTCCAGCGAGAGGGGAAGGTGTGGCAGAGAATCATAGAGAAGATCGTGAAGGCTTCTATCCAGGTGATGATGTCAGCTATTTCGACAACCCGCTTCTTTGACCCTGAGACCACCAGTTTCCCTTCCAAAAACACTTGGGGCTCGATCTCTTGAGCCCGGATATTATCCGGAAGTAAGTCAGCCAAGTCTACAAAAAGCCCAGCTGTAATCCTTGAAACAAGCTTATACGGGATTGGAGCGTAGCCAGGACCCACCACAAATGCTTTGCTGAGGTTTGGAAACGTAGAGAACTCAGTTCCGGTCGTGCCACCACAAGAGCCCCCAACCACTAAAGGTAAGATGGCGGAGGATGTGGCGGGAAAAGAAGAGACAACCGAAGGACTGACATGTGAGCTGTAGGTTGAAATAAATGAGGGCACAACAAGCGTACCTGAAGACTGAGAGGTAGGGCCGAGAGTACCGGAGCTGGAGGATGCCGGAGGCGGCGATGATGTCGAGGCCGAGGAGAGAGGACCAGCCGTCGTGGCCATGTTTGTGTTCCCGCCACTTGAATCTCGAAGGGCAGATAGCAACGGAGGGAGCGATTCCGCAAGAGCTCTTGAAATTGCCTGTGCTAACGCGTTATTTTCCGGCAGAGAAACCGGTTGACTTGGCGGTGAAGCTGGGGTGGCAACTGTAGGAGCTGGGGTAGAACCGCTAGAAGAACGAGAAGACGCGGGAACCGGGGAAGACATTGTGGACAAGCTGTTGTTCGTAGTTCGCATCCTCCAAGAATGTGACGACACGCACGCCTTGGAAAAAACGTGAGACAAAAAAAGGCACACTGTAGGACTGTTGCTCCAAAAAGAATCGCTAAAAATACGGAAGATGCTGAAAGACCGCTCCCCAAAAAACCACAGTACAAAACGCTCAAAAAACTCACAGATCCTAGCCGTATACAAAGCTACACAAACCACGTGAGCCTGCACTTATGGGATTGACCGCTGGATCCATGCTAAGCCCGTGCGCTACTTGACCGCTACGCTTGTGGACCGCATGACCGCTTGACATGTGGACTGCTAAACTTGAGGACCGCTTAACCGCTAAGCTTGAGAACCGCTAGACCGCTGAGCTTGTGGACCGCTAAACCGCTAAACTTGTGAACCGCTAAACCGCTAAACTTGTGAACCGCTTGACCGCTAAACTTGAGAACCGCTAGACCGCTAGACCGCTAAACTTGAGAACCGCTTGACTGCTAAGCTTGAGAACCGCTAGACCGCTAAACTTGAGAACCGCTTGACCGCTAAACTTGAGAACCGCTTGACCGCTAAACTTGTGAACCGCTTGACCACTAAGCTCGTGGTGGTTAACTTAGTTAAATTCCATTTAACCAAATTTAAAATGTAAACCATGAATTTTGGTGGGGATCGTACGCCATACCAAAAAGCTTGCTGTATACTTTGTGAACACTTCAGGGCGTTCATTTCCCAAATTAAAGCTTTCAGTGATCGTTGATAGCTTACGATTTTCTCCAATCAACATTGTCATCAGTCATGTTCTTCATTTATTGGATGCCGTTTCGGTTGACTCCTGTCTCAGGTTGACGCATACTTTTTTGAGAAAGACATGTCCCAAGATGTCTTTATAAGGCATCGATGTTCTAGCTATCTCAAAGCTTGCATGAGAACACTGTTTTTGCATCCCTTTATCTGGAGAATAGATGGTCATTTCTATTTTCAGGTATAAGGCGATGCCTTCGCCCTTAGATGATATTTTAAAAAGTCTTTACGTTTTGGTCTGTCCAGCCATCCAGCCAGAGACATTTGCTATGCACTAGCGCTTTTCCAACTGAGCTAATTGTAATACTGTGAGGATCAAGACCACGCAATGAATTTATTAACAAACAATTTCTTTTGTCATATTTTGTGCATTTGCAGAGTGATGCAGGATCAGGCTCAGAGCAAAGTGACAACGCATCAACCCCACAAAATAACGCAAAGGCTCCAAGTTCACAAACATCACCATCTACTGAAGCTACTCAAGAGAATACCAGTGATGGCGTGCAAGGAAAAGTATCTCTTTCTCGGAGGGGATCCAAAAATGACAAGAGCAAGAAAGAGAAACCATCAAAAGAAACCTCTGATAAACCTGTCAAATCTAAGTCTCCAGACAAGCCCCGTGCTGTCGTGGAACCATTGGAGAAGTTGGGGGGAGGAGAGGGTAGCTCAGAAGAGAAACGGAGTGACTCAACACTAGTTCAAGGTAACTTAATTCCTAAAAAAGGTACTAGAAGGGGGTACGTGTAGCTAAAAGAAGTGGATATATATTATAAGAATTTGTTTCCAACTTAGAAATAACATGTTGTTACTTTATGTTTAAACCCTTTTTTGTTATAATGTTATGATTAATAAAAGAAAAGAAACTGAGGAAAAGAGACCGATCCTTCTCTACCTCGAACCTTACATCACCATTTCTCAAAGGGTTCGCAACCCAGTGGAGACGCTCTGAATTGATTCCTTTAAGCATCTTTTTAAGATAACAGCCTTTGCGGTGGCTTATCTGAATGTTTTGTTTTATTTCATTGCGGACTCACTGCAAGCCGGCTCTCTAATGTTACAGACTTGCTTGCATTTATGACGATTGTTATAGCAGCTACTGTCTCCTTTAGAGCCGTAGCTATGGTGAAAGTCATTTCCTTATCCTTCATTTTGTAGTTACAACCTCTGTTGAGATGGTGGACGTTGGAATTCAGAGTGAAACAGAAGACTTGAGTGACATTGATTTAAGTGTCGGTACCACTACTGATAGGAAACCATCCATGCTTGAAGCCGTTCCAGAAGAAGAACATGAGGACAATGAATTGGTAATTACTTTATTTATTCTAGAAAGCGTGATGCTTGTACTTCTTGTTCCAAAATGGAGGCAAAACTACTTTTATTTTATCTTTATGTCAATTAAGTAAGCCCTCTTTGCTTACCCTCTTTTGTACTGGGAGAATTCAAGAGAAATTTTACCTTGATTTGAAGCATGTTGTTTTAGAGCAAGTTGTAAGAGCATCATTCTTTGCTTGCACGGTCTGCCCCAAAATTGATTCGGAACACTTCTTTTAAAGCCTGCCTTAAGTCTTCCCTTATGTGAGACCAAGAAACCAACGATTTAATCTGTAAAAGCCCTTTACTATGACTAAATAGCCGCTGACTGTTCGCTGTACACAAATTATCCCATGTGGGTGCCTTGCACAGTGTTAGATTTAGATTTAGAGGCATCGAGGGCCAGGTATCATAAAGACAAAAGAATAACATCTTGAAATATGGTGTGTTTGGTGACATTGCACTTATTCATCTTTTTTATTGCAGGAATCAATATCTAAAGAGGACCTCATTGGAAAGTTAGAGGATTACAAGGCTAAGGTATCAACTTAATTTATCCATGTATTCACATGGACCTTTGAAAAACCCGGTGACAAATACCAGATTCTGTTATTTCTTTTGTTTTTTTATCATTTACTTCACCTTATCTTCTTTGTATCATTCCAGGCACAGGAAAGACAGAAAAAGTTAGAGTTAGAGCTTGCAGATTTAAAAAACAAGGTACCACCTTTGCCATTATTTTTTTTTATTTGTTCTTTCTGATTGGTCGGCCATAAGCAATAACCAGAGCTTATTACGTTGTTACTCTTTGATAGATTTCCTAGCTCTTAAAAATTTCTTAGCTCTCAAAAATGTTACCAGCCACTAGCGATTCTGACATTTTCATGTGCCCTAACTCGGACGTATATGGTCTGTTTGTTTTTATCCGTAGTATATGATGAAAACAAATGCCCTGAAAAAACAAAATGAAGAATTTCAAAACAACTTTCAAAGGGTAAGTATTTTTGTTGTACTCTTTATGATATTACATTTAATACTCGATCTCTCAGCTAGATGCTTATATTTTAAATTACCCGTTGTATTTATTTTGTCTTTATTGAAAACAGGAAAAAGAGTCCATGCTTAACAGAATCAACGATGCTGAGTTACTCAAAGTAAGTTTTATAATGTTGTTTGTTTTCTTTTATTTTCTAATCCACCTACTCTTAGTCGTCCGCAATATTCCGCTTGTTTTAAGGTGCATTTCCCCCCTCTTTTCAGTGCTTTATTTTTGTTCGTGTTTTCCTTTATATAAATTGCGTTCAACTAGTATTTCGGTTATCATTCGCCTTTGGCTCAATTCATTACCATACTGTGTATGTAATGGAAATCGCACTTCACTCTTATTTTGAGACTTGCCATCTTCTTTGTTAACCTTCATTTATGTTTTTCTTATTTCTGTATTCAGGAACAGGCAGAAAAAGAGGTATGAACTCTTAACGTACGTGAAGACGGACGCAACAACTCCCAACATTGCTGGCCTAGCAATCTTGGGAGTTGTTGCGGCGGTCTGTGCGCGCTTAGCTAAGCGTTTGACCAGTTTCAAACTTTGCGCAACAACTCCCAACAACACGCAACAATATGCACCAGGGTGTGTAAACAGACGCAACATGTCACATGCAACAGTGCTGGGAGATGTTGGCTAACAATGATGCGTCCGTTTGCATACCCAAAAATTGACCTAAACTTGTCCTTTTGAAAATTATGCGAGCCTCCTAATAGTTTTAGATTGTGAGATGTTGCTGATTCTCTTTCAGTGAATCTAGAAAACTGATTCAAAGGAACTCATTAAATAAAACTGAGTAAACAAACTAAAGCAGACTGATGTTGAATAAAAGCCAGTACATTACAGTAGGTCTTACATTGTCCACTTAATGACAACATGCTTATTTGATTTATTTGTAGGCGGAACAGGCTGTTTTGCAGCTGGTGAGTTCTCCTGGATGATATTTTATATTCAGTTTTGTCTTGGTATTTAACCTATGGTTCTAGTTGTAACTGAATCTCTGGCCCATAAACTTACAGTCTTATGATGTTTCTGACGTTTAACGTAGTGCTTTTCACAAATAGTATGGGAGTGAATAACGATTATTGTGAAGGGATGAGTCTGTGTATTATATGTCCTTACAATAAAGTTATATCATGTGGTTCATCAGCGAAGAAAAAAGATGTTTTTAGTACTTGTATTAGTCAAACTAACTGGCCAGCCAATCAGAGCGCATGCATACTGTGTTAACATGCAGTGTCTCTGAATTCACACGTTAACTGGTGTAATCTCTTTTTTCTCACAGGAAGAGGTCCTTGCAGAACAGGAGGAAATGGTAAGATACTGCTACGTTGTTATTAGATTATGTTTAGAGTATGGTCGAAACCTACCTAAATTCAATTGATTTGGCTGATAAATGATTCTTCCTACAGAGGCGAGTAAAAGAGAAAGCTTTGCAGAACAGACAGGAAGAGCAGACCATGACTGGACTGTCTCTGTATGATAGGCGTGAAGAGGAAACCATGACAAACGGATCGTCATTTGATAAACAAGAACAAGAAACAATGACAAGCAAGTCTTTAACGAACATGCGAGAGGAACAAACAATGACTTCCATGTCCATAGAAAGAGACCAGGATCAGGTGCAGGTACAGCAGCTCATAATCTAGCATCACCAACCCTCTGTACAATTATTAACATCTGACCCCGATTATTCAAAAACTGGTTAACAGATTGGACTAATTCTTATCCGCTGGGTAACGATTTCTCCGTTGGAAAAAGCTGTCCACCTTTTGAACTACTGGGGTGTGACAGATATCGTTGTCCAACTGCTGAACAAAGGTGACTTAGGCCGAATTGGAGGGAACTCGAAGACAAGACCTTATCAATTGTTTTGGGAAACACGACGTCATTTTAAAATGTCTGAATTGGCTCTTGGCAAATGATACTAATCGCATTTACTTTTCAATCTTGTTGTCAGGCCGTTGATCCTATTAGACATCATTCAACTGGAAGTCAGTCCTCTCGCCGTTCCTCGTCTCAGTTTATAGACACTGTAACAGAGACCGACCCGATAACTGCGAGAGGTCAGAGCCCACGTGATAGCGGCTTTGAAGGCGCCTCATCAAGCTTGAAATTCGAGTCAAGACCGAACTCAAGTGCCGCTGTTATCCCCAAAATTGATACTGATGATGTAAGTATTGTATGTGGTACTGAACTGCTAGGTTGGCTTGTAGTTGGGACAAGGGCTAAACTGCATCTTCCATAGAGTTAGGGAGCTTAAGCAAAAACGTTTTTGAGCGAATGCACGTCAACGGAAAGTGAACGTTTGCATTTTCGGGCAAATCCTCTTGATAAGAGTAGAGACACTTTGCAATAGAAATTTGGTTGCGGCAAGGGATGTTAAAAGGAACAATGCCTTACTTCCGCTTGACCTGCGTCCCTCAAAGATGGCGCTGTACGTCTATAGAGAAGTCAAAGCATCACGTTTACGTCAAATGGCAAACGCAAATTTGTACCACGTGACCAAGTTTCCCCTTTACTTTTCGTTACTGTTAATTATTTCTACACATAAATAGAGGTTTTGCACGAGTCACGTGATCTCGTAGCAACCGTAACTACGCCGCCATCTTGCATGCCAGGTCAAAACAACATGGCGGCTGTCGAGGGTGATCGAGTACCATCTTTGAGAGGTTACCGGAATTCTCTGATTGCCGAGAACCGACAAATGTACGACGAGAAGCTGAAAATTATCGCAGGAATCGATCCCTACTCTGTGAGTGCTAATTTTTTCTCTCAATCCATGACCGAATGGCCAGCGATCGAGTTTCCTGATATTGCAAACTACTTGCTCTTCTCAACGAGCGAGTTTACAAAGGAACAAGTCAAAGCATACAAAAGTCTTCAGTCCTACCAATACTTCGTTGCTGGCTGGGTGAGAAGTATCTTCGTTGGAAAAGCTACCCAAGACACAACAATTTTGATCGGAAAGGTAAGACAAACACATAGTAAGATATTTGTTACATCGCTGGTAAGATGATGTCGATTTCACTACAACATTTACCAAAGATGGATCGCTGTTTTATACTTCTGTTCGTTCGCTGCTGTTTTTCTGACATTTCTTTATTAAATTACTTTAAGGTAAACCACTCTCAGCAACTTAGTGAAGCACCTTTAAAACCGTGGCTGGCCGTCAAAACAAATGGGAACGTCCTTACGGGACATTGCAACTGCATGGCCGGACTTGGAGAGGTTTGCTCGCACGTTGGTGCTATGCTATTTGCAGTTGAGGCTGGAGTAAGAATGATCAAAGCCAGAACTTGCACTTCAGTGCCTTGCCAGTGGCTAATGCCCTCAGCTGTCAGCAAGGTTCCATATGCTGAACTGAAAGAAATCGATTTCACTGCTTCGGCCACAAAAAAGAGGAGGCTAGATGAACGAATTTCTGGACTGACTACCCAGCCAACTCCAGCCAAACCAAGATCTGCGTATGGTGCGTCCACAGACCAAATCAAAACATTTTATGAACGCTTGCATGCTTCACGAACAAAGCCTGCTATACTGTCCCTTGTGTCTCCATACAGCAACGAATATGTTCCCAAGAAACCTGTCCTTAATTTGCCAAACACTCTTGCTCAACTTTACTCTGAACAGCTGAGCAATCTAAGCTTTAGTGACTTACTGAAAAAGGCAGACGAAGTGTTTAAAGAGATATCTTGTAGTAAAGAACAAGCAATCAACGTTGAGGAAGCAACAAGAGAACAGAGAAATTCAGAGGTTTGGGCAAAAATGAGATCTGGAAGAATCACTGCAAGCAATTTCTACAACATATGCCATACTGATCCTGCAGAACCATCTGTCAGTCTCATCAAGCAGATCTGCTATGGATCTAAATTTCAATCTGCTGCCACAGACTGGGGATGCCAGAAAGAGAAAAAGGCTCTGGACGAATACAGGAAGGTATAAAAAACATGTCATTATACTGTTGTTTGAATTGGAGACAATTTAGTGAAACAAGAAGAAAAGAAAAATTCTTTTTTTATTATTCTCAATTTTTTTTTTGTAACACATGTGTATTTTTGCCAAAACTAATTTTTTGCAAAGTGTATTCTTAACTGCGCTTGTAATCAGACACTCACATAGGCAGATGGTCTTAGTGAAAGAACTATAGCATAATGTATTTAGTAATTTTGATATGAATTCATAATTATGACTAACTGTTAGAATTTCCATCAAGTGGGAGTCTAAATATCAATGGCTCTTATTATTTATAATACCGTAAAAACCCACAGATAAGCCGCACCTTTTTTCCAATAATGACTATATAATGACAATTATGTATTTTTATGGAAAAGATGAAATTAAATGGCTAAACCCCTCTCCTTTTTATTATGTATTTTTGTAACAGGTCATGGAGAGATCCCATCAGAATTTTACCTTAAAGCCAACTGGTTTATGGATTTCTCCAGACAACCCACACATTGGGGCAACACCAGATGCCATTGCTTCTTGCGACTGTCATGGCACTTGGTGTGTTGAAGTCAAGTGCCCCTTTTGTGTACGCAACCAAGTTCTCTCTGAGGCTGTCGATGGGAATCATCACAAGCTTTGCCTGGAGCGGTCTCCCGACGGTGGTCTTACTCTCAAGAAAACACACCCGTATTGGACACAGGTGCAGGTGCAGCTGCATGTCACAGGATTTCAGTTTGCACATTTTGTTGTGTGGACAGAACAGGACTTGCACATAGAGATAATTAAACGTGACAATGATTTTTTAAACACAAACTTATCAAAGGCCAATAAGGTGTACAAGGTTGCTATCCTGCCTGAATTATTAGCCAAGTGGTATACACAACCAAAAGAACAAAGTTCTGATACTCAATCAGCTAGCAAACTGTTCTGTTACTGTAGGGTGAAAGATGACGAATCTCTGGTGTTAGTTTGCAGTGGTTCAGCTTGCGTGTTTAGAAAATTTCACTTAAGGTGTTGTGGTCTTTGTAGGCGACCATCAGTTAACAGAGCTTGGTTTTGCACAGACTGCAGAAGACAAAACAGACTCAGCTCTACTCAACAAGATGTGCGGCAGTCTTAAGCATAAACTACATGAAAATTATTGTACGGATGTTTTAAATCTCAGTTTTTTAAACTAGATTTCCTGGGATGTAGTTTCTAAGAACATTGAGCAATGCAATTGCGTAAGAACAATGCTGAAACTAAATGAAATCTTTAAAATTTACCTAGAATGTACATTTGACAAATATCTTGAATTGAGGACTCTAATAAAACTAATCTGATGCAACTACTGACTTGCAACAGTTTGTTAAGGCACAGCAGACAACTGCAATCTTATCAAGTAAACAGGGTTCAGCGTCCTCTGACATTAAATACTGGATTGGGACGACGCTGTGTCCAAGAATAGTGTACTTCTGACGAACAGCCCCAATAACCCTCTCGACATGAATCCTTACATTAGCTAGTGATCTTGTTGTTTCAATGTCTAATGCTGACAGTTGCGGCTTTCCTTTTGTGAAGCTTGGAATCTGTAAGCGTGCAGCATAAAGGCCCACACTCTCCTCAATATTGAAACCCCGATCAGCTAGAACAAGATCACCGGGTAGTAAGTTATTTAAGAGACCACAGTTCTCAGTTATGAACTTGTCTGATGCGCGCCCTCCCCAACCCTTGGAAATAAATGACACAGTTCCTTGGGGGGTAATTCCAATAAGAAACTTTGCAGTATTATGATGTTTATATGAAGACCACGTCTGGGCACGAGCAAGCAAGCATGAAGGCCGGTCAATAAAAACTTCGAAGCAGTCAATTATGACAGCGCATGAGGAGAACTTCTCTTTGAAGCAGGCAGGTAATGTCAACCTAAGCTCCTCTCTCTCTGGCCATCGCACAAGAAATGTCATGGATGCAAACATTGTATGCACGCAACTCTGAAAAACCCTTGACACAGTGGATGCATGTATTCCAAACCTGTAGGCCAAGTCCTGAACCGATAGATTCAGTCTGAGGCGCATGATAGTCATGATAAGTTGTTGAAACTTGGGAACACACTTTCGTTCAGGTAGTGCAGGGCTAATTAGTTCAAACACGGCCATTAGAACACTCATTGCAGTCAAACTAGTATAAAATTTAACCCTTTCATCGTCAGCTTCGAACCAAGGTTCTGAAAGAACAGCGTTCTTTGATTCCTGCGATCGTTTAAAAGTTTGTAACTCCTCGATGTCCTCCATACAAAGATCAGTCTGAACACCGATTGAAGTGGTCGCTGGTGGTCGTGTTTCTTCAATTCGACATGAACTTTCATCAACATCAATGTTTTCCTTTTCACTTTCACATTCCTCCTCGATGATTTCCATTCCTAAGTTGCTACCGTCCGTTTCGTTGAACAATTCACGTTCACATTTTCGTTTTTTGCTCTGTCGTTCCTTGGTTCGTCATTGCCTTTCAAGACCAGACTTCAAGCTTGGCTTTAATACAGAGCTTGAAGAATGCCCCATGTTCTTCGTAGGCGCCCAGTCAGGATGGCTTTCGTTGTAAAGATCTGCCGGCTTTCCTACAAAAAAAAAAACGAAAATATAAATTTTACGTACTCTAGCAGTAGTCAAGGAAAAAAAATCTTGATAGTTCAAAGCTCTTACCTTCGTGAAAGTGACAAGAACATACGTGCGGATACTTTATGTCGCCATTTTTAACGGCGTCTCTCCGGATGTTTGCGATCCACTGATCGCGCCTTTTTTTCGAAATTTCTTCAGTTAAGACGCCCTGATGTGTAATAACTGAAGGGATTTTGAAAAATGATAGGTGACGGTCTCTATTTGAGCGGTTGGAACACTTAAAAACGCAGCAAAATCTGCCCATCGCAGCGAATCACTCACGGAACCTTTGTTTGTTTATGTTTGACCTGGCATGCAAGATGGCGGCGTAGTTACGGTTGCCACGGAATCACGTGACTCGTGCAAAACCTCTATAAGTAATTTCTCGCAATTCTTTATCCATATTCAATTCTTTATCTGTTCATTTTCTATTTTGAGAAATTCTCCACTTGAATCTGACGTTTGTCGTTAGTCGTATACGTGAAGTTCAAGCTCGCCTCTTATTTCGCTGTATCAGCGTGTGTTCAGGTATAGATCATAACATATACTAACCTTGCCCAGGTTATTTGGACCCTGAGTTAGTATGGAATGTGACAAGTCTTGCAGGTCAGCTTTAAAAGTGTAATAATATATGCAAGGCCTTGTAATCACATTGAGCAAAGGCTGTTTAGGGACTGTTCTATGTACTAAAATAAGGGGCTCCTCTTGATTCAGAAAATAGTTTCTCGGTATTTTGCGGAGAACGAATTGGGACCATTCATTTGTCTAAAATAGCCCTCATGGATGTTACTGGCGTGAACTTACTTGTTTTTGAGTCGATATATCATTATAATGAAAGGAAACAACAAGCAAAGGTAAAACGTGCTCACATAATTCAAATTGACATTTGGGGTGAACGTGATTCTTAATCTCTGTAACGATATTTCTTTAAAAAATCGTTCTCCCTTCTATTCTTTTTATCTTAGTTTGTAAGTCTTTGCATCATGCTATTAGAGTGTTTTGAAGGTTAGTAACTTGTCTTGTCTTAACAGAGTGCCTCTGGGGAGCCTAAAGCGGGGATGCTTTCTCCACCTGAGAGGAGTCGACCAGTGATGAGTGCTAGAGCTCGAAGGCGGCTGATAAACTCCGCTCTTAATGAGCACCCTGTGGCTCAGGAAACACTTAAGACTTATGAGGCAGTGCTGCAGTTTGTTGATAACATGGTCCGATGGTTGGTACAGGAAGGGCTTGGTCAAGAAGCTAATTTGCTTCGAAGCTTGAAACCTGTAATGCTAAACAAGGTACCGTACGTGAGCTTCTTTTTAATCAGCTTCTCAGTTTGTAAAATTTCAGTCAGATGATCGATTCCTGGTCTGATCCATCTATTGTTCAGTAAATCAGTCATCAAACGTTGTGAGCTCCTCCATTCATGACCTTTCAAACACCAGTAGGGCGTTGCTGGCTGTTTAGAGATTTAAGGCGAGGTGGGCCATGTAGATATGTATAGTAATATTGCAATACAGAGTGACTAACCTATCAACAAACGAACCATGATTTGGTTTTTTTTTCTTATCAGGAGGATACGATGCAAATAATTGAAAGAATGCCAGAGATACGTAACAGCATTTCCCAGGTGAGTGATCATGATCATTCCATTCCTTGCAATGCTACTACATAGGTTTTCATCCAAGACGTGATGGCTCTTACTTTTAAGAGAAACGTCGTTAAAATTTATTTAGCTAAGAAGGAATTCCTTGACATCAAAGTGAGCAAAATTAGCACTTCGACAAGCTTACAAAAGGACGAAACGTTTGTTTTGATATTATGCTAGTGAAAAGGATGGTTAAGTGTTGAACGGCATACATCCCGTCTTGAAGGGGTAGCGATTTGGTAATGTCAGGGAACGTTTTGAGTTAAGGACAACCATTGGAAACCTCTGTGGTGATTTCCATATTGGAGCATCGGAAGCTACAATACTCGTCAAAAATCGTTGAAACAGAAGGCATTTGTCTTCAATTTTCTCCGAATTTCATACATTCACTCTTCACACCTTTGTTCTCAATCAAATGCACCCCTCTCCTTCCCCAATGTTGAGTCACGCGTATTTTGGAGCACTGAGATGACTGCAAATCCCAAATCAACATTGGGGAGGGGAAAATCGCACAAGTGTTCCAACATTTGTGACGAGTATTGTCTTTGCGTCAGTAGGGCGTGGACGGGTAACGAAACGTATGAAGGGTAACCATTGCCACCTCCAGTGTTAACGATGCAATGAGTATTCTTGTGTTCACTGTTCTAGTTGTTAAGCCGGACTAATAATTATATAGCAGGTATACATAGTTTTGAGTATGGACGATTTAAACGTATATTTCTCCAAAACCACTTCAGTGAAAAGGCTGTGCCTATTAGTACATCGGGATTGGATCAAGGGGTGCATATTTCGAGACCGAAGGGAAAGAAAAATGACTCAAACATATGGCAATGGAGACGATGTTTGGTGATTTTTAAATAGCAGAAAGAAGTTCTTGAAGCCATTTTATCACGCGAAACTAATTGGGTATTTATGGTGACATGTTATTTCTGCGAGCTTCAGGGGGAGAATGGTATAGACAATCAGTCGTTATCTCAAATAACAACACAGAGGTGTCAGATGAAAACGGAACCCTTTTCTTCTTTTTCTATGATCTTAAAGGTTCTATCTACAAAAATGAGCTAACTATGTACAGAAATACATTATTAAATGAGATCATTCGTTTCAACGCGCAATCTATCTTTTAAGCGCAAAATCTCAACGATTCACCACTGTGTCCTACCGTAAAGTAATTATAGAACCATAGACTTTTAAAGAACTATCGGTTCACCATGGTGAACCGCTTCAAATAGCATTATTGAATTTGTTCATGAAGAAAACTTCCCCTTATGTGTATGATCTATGATCTTTTCTATCATTTCAAACACTTGTAGGTGCAGTAGCTTTTGTTTTTAAGGGCTAAAAAGGCAAAGAATTTCTCGAACACCATGGTGAATCGTGTTACAGTCAAGCCGCAGCAAATAATGTCAACAACCTCAGCAATATTTACATAAGATCCTACTAATTTAATTAGTCCTCTTGCGGGAAAAGAAGACAACTAAGACATTTTCTACAAGGAGAAACAGATTTTAGCCATTACTCGGGTATTTGATGGGACAGACTGAATACCCGTCACCCCACATTCATCATCGGATTCTCCCTTTCACCGACAACTCCTTCTCACACCAAACCGAGTTCATCTTTCCGTGTAAAAATTATCGGCGTGTCTCTCTGCTTAGTATAAAATATCATGTCGGCTGTGTTTTTTCAGTTTCCCAGCCAAGAAGCATTAAGAACTCATGCCGTGGAATGATCTGCTCCGACAACCGAAAATGGTTTTAAAACACTACTTCAGACTGTCTGAATTATGCACTCTATTTTTTACATATATAATTATGTATTTTAAATGCCTTACTTCCATCTGTCATTCTCTCATACGTGAAAAATAATTCATCATACAGGTTTTCTTTTTAATTTTTACTTTATGAACACGTATATTCCATGGACGGTCCAAAAAAATCACCTTAATCTGAACCTGTCGTTATTTCCTCTCCTCCGACTAAATACAATACTCGTCAAAAATCGTTGAAACAGAAGGCATTTGTCTTCAATTTTCTCCGAATTTCATACATTCACTCTTCACACCTTTGTTCTCAATCAAATGCACCCCTCTCCTTCCCCAATGTTGAGTCACGCGTATTTTGGAGCACTGAGATGACTGCAAATCCCAAATCAACATTGGGGAGGGGAAAATCGCACAAGTGTTCCAACATTTGTGACGAGTATTGTAGTTGTTGGGCTTTTTAAACAGGTTGTAATCGTCAGTTCGAGTAATAGGTGCTTTATAACTGTGAGAAAATGAAGTTTCAGTTTTATTGTTTATCGTTTTTGTGTCAGGTGCTAAGTCAGCTGGGCAGTATATTGTCGAGTCAGCATCTTGCAAGCTCCACTGCAGTTGAGACAAAGAGTGTAGGTCTTACTACCTCTCAACAATCAGTAACAGAGCCAAGTGATCGCGGGTCGGAATGGCGACCAAAGAGTTTCAAGGTAAAGTAATATCATCTTGAAAGTAAGCAAGTTCTAATATTGGCAACTGTGTTGCGGCAATGTAAGGGAAGAGGGCGGAGTAATGGCAGTAGTTATGGCAACGGCAATTGCTTCGGCAAACTGTAATGGCAGTGCACTTAATAGCGGCAATAAAGACAGTGGCAGCATTAAAATCAGTGTGGGGTGGCATTGGTAAATACGCTGCCCTGTGCTAACGATAGCGGCATTCGCTGCAGTAACATCATCCCAGTGCAACATAACATTCTATTGTGCTAAACAAAATCTCATATTTACATGTATCTTCGTTCAAAGTTTATAGGTACAGTTATTTTTCCAAAAACAATGGCTACAGTTGTAAATTACAGTTGTAAAAGTTTTATTACATTGATCTCTAAACGCGGGTGCATGTTGTTTCCCATTTCTAGAAGTCTGACGTTAGTGATACTACATCCCTGGACTCCAACTATGTCAAGTTACTGAAAGAGTACAATGACTTAGCTGAAACCTATGAGCGGCTACAACAGCATCTGGATGAAGAGACTAAGTTCCACCAGGAACAAACCAGTCAGAATGTGGCGGTAATGACAGACATGCAAGATACCATCACACAGCTTAGAAACCAACTAGCGGAACTAAGGAGCTCTCGCTCCGCCTCATCTGGGGTAAGTCTCCCGACAGCCCTTCCCCCCTCCCCCATACTGTTGATTCCAGACCTCCCCCCGTTAAAATGGTTCAACTGTGCGCTGAAAAACTGATTTTCTAGCTGATGGAAAATCAATAAACCGTTGATTGAATAACTAACAAGCCACAGTTACCCTCGTGTCCTCACATAATAATTTTCCTCAGTAATATATAGATTTAGCCAGGGCTAAAAGCGAAGCTCCCATTAATAAATTTATTATTTAAATCAAACAATAAACTTGTAATCCACAAATCAGTTAACTTAAGGGGAAATTCATATGACTTTTGAGGGAAAGGCTAAGTGATTTTAGAGTGAATCATCTTCGATCACATTCAAGAGCCCTAATGGCTCTTGATCACAGTGAATTATACCTGGAAAACAAATCAGGCCGAATTTTTTGCTGTCGACAAGTATACTTTACAAAATCTTGCAAAACAAATCCGGGGATGTGTAAACCAACCTTTTATACTTTTTACACATCACATCTGAGGTGAAACAGTACTATTTATCATACAGACCTCGGACAGAATGCAGTATTTCACAATTTTTCAAGACAAATTGCACTCATTCAATATTCAGGACGATCAATTGTCGGCTTTTAGCAAAACCGTTAAAAAAATTTCCAAAATCACCTATACGGCCAGCCAGTTCTCACTTTAACGAGCGCCAAATTTGCAGTGAACCGATTAATAGAGTTATGCTTCAACATAAATAATTTATTGTTTTTTTTTATTTAAGGGTTTTATAACGATGTGTAATCTTGAAAAGCGTTTGATACGCGCGGCAAAAAGATAACTCCTGCAAGCGATGTTCATGAACGACTGAAAACAAACAGCATAGTGATTAAAATTGCAAGAGAGACTACTAACAATCACTAAAAGAAATATAATTCGGTTAAACATTTACAGAGAGAACAATTTTCATTCACGAAGATAAGTATTAAAGCGTTTCGAAAAATCCTGAGTCTTAAAGCTTAATAAGTTTATGTTTTAAGCCGGCCTCGCGGTATTTGCTTTTCTCAAAGATGAACTCGAAGCAAGAAAATCGCTCAAAGTTTTTTTTCTACAGCCAAATTTATAACTAAATATTCTTCGGAATGTTTTCTTTCTATTTGCGGTGAGAAAATATATCTAAAGGCTTTTTAAAGTTCTGTAAGCTTATATCAAACCTGATATTAGGTCAGTTCATTGTCTCAAATCTTACAAACGTGCATAAACTTGCCGCATAAATTGTGCTCGACTACATGAAATTAGATATAAAAAAAACAAACATCAAATGCAATCATTACTCAGGCTTACCATTCGAGATGCAGCTCCTGAAAGCTATCAAGTAACGCGAGAATCGCTTGAGAATTTTGAATCCTCTTTAAGACGCATCAAGCAAGGTGAAAAACGAAAACGATGCCATCCGAAATCGGATTTCCAACTTTGACAAGCGACGCATCTCTCAACCAAAAAACCAATGAACAAACTAGCCATGAATAACAGACTTGAGAGCAGCTGTATTTTATTTTGTACATCCAGTGGAAAAAGACAGTTAAAAACATCACAAGTTGACACAAAACTCTGTCAGCTTCAGCTGTCAAAGTAAAACAAGTTTCAAGATGCTGCATAAATTTTCCGCATGAACTCACCTCTCAAATTTTGACCAATCAAAGCATAAAAATTGGGCGTAGACCGTGACCAACGCGTGACCTAGGTAAGAAAAGGTCTTCCCCGCCT
This sequence comes from Porites divaricata, assembly GCA_038088405.1. Taxonomy (NCBI): domain Eukaryota; kingdom Metazoa; phylum Cnidaria; class Anthozoa; order Scleractinia; family Poritidae; genus Porites; species Porites divaricata. Next base: position 24,881,026 of record JBBMOI010000002.1, read on the forward strand.
GTATTTTTAAATAACTTGCTGAATTTTCGCGTCCATGGTTAGTTTGAAATCAAACTCCTAATAGTGCGGGGCCATCATGATATAAACACAGCATAATTCATAAAATTTAAAAAAATAATAAACTTGAGCCTGCGATCATTTGAAAATCAGTAACTTGTCAGCGGATAACTTCAAAAAAGTACTCGACCTCGATGGGTCGACACCTGAGCCCGCGATACGGCCAGGTGATACTGGTCAGCGGATACCTTGTTTTGACAGCTGTCAATTGATCACAACATTGATGTGCAATCAGTTTCCTCCTGGGCTCCCAAAGTAGTTAGAAAGTGTGAAAGTAAACATTGGTTGTCCTGTGGTGCGGACGGACGGCGGTCGGTGTACGGTCACGTGATTACCAAATTTTCTGGGATGGGTAGATTACCTTAGCTATGGGGCTCCGCCCACACGCGCGCTTGGCGCGCGCGAGGAGCTCCGCTATAATGTTAGCAATAAATGGTGGGCGTACTGTTTTTCTTAACCAGGACTTCCAAGTCGACTGCGAATTGTTATCCTTTTTCAGCATCAACAAATGAAGATCATGATACATCGATATCATAGTAACGTTACTGGTGTAAGGGTGTTTATAAATAAATAAATAAATAACGATTTAGAGGTAAAACTTTCACCAGATGGTTCTTCATCTACCTTATTCCTAGTCGAATTGGAATTTGGAAATGTTGGTTTTTGAGGAGAGGGGAAAACCAGAGAACCTGGAGAAAAACCTCTCAGAGCAAGGGAGATAACTTACAACAAACCCAACCCAAATATGGCGTCGACGCCAGGACTCGAACCCGGCTCACATTGGTGGGAGGCGAGTGCTTTCACCATTGCGACACGCCCTTGCTCCCATGTTTATGTTTATTTCATCTCTAGCTTTCTTCATTTTTTTTTTTCCAGTAGTATATTTCGATGTAATGTTTTACAGTAAACATGCATGGTTTTTATTTAGCTGAAAGGATATTTATCACCCCATATTTTCACTGTCTTAAGCCCACATAAAAATGCGCTAAGTACGTTAACTTACTCTGTTACGTCCTGATGCAAGGTTGATTGTAGCTTTGGCAACTCGCTTAGTTTGAATAACAGAGCATAACCTTTCTTCAACAGCGTGCAAGTTCTTCCATCATGTTTACACGACTCGACGCCGAGCGGAACGGAAAGATACTCAAGCGCGCTGTTCATGAGAGAAGATTATCTGAAGAGAGCTTCTCTGCGATCATGGAGCATATGGATAACTATGTTAGTTTACCCGCCAAGAGACTGGCACATATTGTCAGACGATACAGTCACCACCGCTCCATGAAGGACATCGGTAATTGTTAAATGCTATTTGAAGTAGCGGTAGTCATAATACTGTAAATGGCAGTAGTGGAGGATCAACCGAAGAGTCCTATTTATGAGAATAATAGTTAAATTCACCCGGATTTCTTGATCAGCAGATCAGAGCACGGTAACTGTCTAGGCACGTGTTTAATACATAGCCTGTCATTGAGAATCTTTAGTGGAGGTTGCATATGCCGAGAGAAGAACAATTTTTCCCCTAAAATTTCATTGCCGGTGGCACGGTTTTAACGGGAAAACATTTGTTACCTTTCAAATAAACTATAGTTTTATCGTGGGACTCGAAGAACGTGGCTGACATCTCAGAATTTGTCATTGTAGCAGCTTGTAATTTTTTTGTGTTCCATGGTAAGTTTTTTTCCCGGGTAAAAACAACCTATACCGAAAGTAAAAAAGGTTTTCCCGTCTATGAATGGCTTAAACTGACAAGTTCAGCGAGCTCTTCGTGGCATCCCGCTGACCTTTACACACACTTCTTTCGCTACACCTCTTGCCATCTTCTGATAGTCAGTTCTGATCATGTATATATTATTTAATACAGAACAAAGTTTGAAACGAGGCGGTAGCCTTGATGAAGGAGTATTCTCAGCCTTAGATAAAATGGAAAAACTGCAAAACAAACGCGCACAGCGCTGGGGAGACAAAATGGACGAATACTCAAACGATCGAGAAAGGCTCGCGCAACAGTTGACGGATTGCTTTGTAAACCTGGAGCAAGAGACTGGAATCTTCCTTATAAAACCGGTTTATTCTTTTAAAGGAAGGTGAGAAAATGTTCATGGCTTGTCTACAATTGCTTTTCATTCTTATGTTTGTTTGTTTGTTTTTGTTTTCCTTCTCTCACACGTAGTAATCCCGCTGTTTTAATGTGATTTTTTTTGTCTTCATTAAAACGCCTAGTCCTTACGTTTCCAGACCGGAAGTAAACACTGGATATGTCATAGCTCAGAAGCACAAACCACCTCCAGTACCACCCAAAGCCAGCGGCCCAGTGACCCCAGCACCCACCCCCTGGCTAGGTAAGGGACCTATTCCACCAGGGCTGTACCGTGACTTAACTGAAAGCTCATTAGCTAGACCTCCCTCCATCCCGACAATGTCCCAGTTAGAAGATGGTACAATGAGGATGAGGGTGACCCGGCGCTCTTCACCTGGTGTAGCTTGGCAGGCATCTAAGTCACAAGTGTTTGCGGCTCCTTCTACTGCTGTTGAGCTCAGTACACCCAAGATTTTGGAGCTGGATGTTAATCGAATGATGATTGGTCAAACGGACGTTAGGTACGGTCATTTTATGTTCATCTCGCAACTACAGTAGCCTTCGCCTCGGATCCAATTGATGCATTGATGCAACCCCATTATTTTTGCATTGCTCAGAACTTGGAGTTTTTAAACTCCACAAAAAACCACCTGCATCGAACCTCTTAAGTAAGAACATTGCATGGACACTTAGTAGTAGCTGAGTTCGTGCTGTCCCTATATCTGATCTCTGCATGTCATTCGTGTCTTATCTGTTGTCTAAAAAAAAAACCGCCTGCTCGCAGGTTAACTTGTCTGTGTGTTCTTTAAAGGTGAGAGGTTAGAGTTAAATGTATTCTTGGTAAGGGCGGTGAGGAGTTTGTTGCCCGTAATAGATAAAGAGCTGTCCTTGAAGAAAGGTCCTAGTAATTTCTTTCACCTTCACGGAAGGTCGCATGATTTTATTTGCCACCAAATATACATTACAGAATTTGTCAATACAACTCGATAGAATGGTTTAGGTGGATACCAGTCTGTTAGCGTTTTCTTCAACTTTTTCCTTTCTTTTGTTTACAGCAAGCCTATTTTAGCCTTCGTTGATGCAGGAGAAGTTACAGCGTCCGCGGTGAGAAGTTACGTAACAGTTGAGAGACCAACAGGTGGCAAACAAATCAAAAAAGCCAAACATTCATCGGGTATGGACGTTCGCTATACAAGTGTTTTTCTTTGTTCAATAATACATAATACGAATGCGTAAGTTTTAGTTTCATTATTTGTCTGTAAATTGACTCGCGAGCTCACGGTTATCTCTTGTCAAAGAAAGTGAATCGAGAACCATTCAGTAGGTCCGATGGATCGGCGTCGGATTACTCTTTTCTTTTGAAAGGCGTTTTGTTAGCTCCAAGAGAAAGAGGTCGTTATTAGGGCAATAACACCACAGGGTTACGAAGTTTCACTTTATCATCTTTAAAAGTAAATCAACAAAATCTTAGCACAGTTAAGGCGCGGTAGCCCCAGTATCAGCAGCAGGTCCGGGTTAAGACCCCTCCAGGGTCATTATGTTGTGTTTTTGGGCAAAACACACTTAACTCACACAAGCCTCACTGTAAAAACGGTTAAAAGTGAATATAATACTGGGGGTAATCCTGCGATGGACTGGCATCCCGTCCGGGAGAGATCAGAGACTTATCTGGAGCTGGTCAAACGTGAGGGTTTTATTTTCATACAAAGTAATACTTCACAACACATCTTGTGTCTTATTGGTCATTACACATCTGGCATGATATGGCCTGTAGCAAGAGAGAATGGGCCCATAGTCAAGAAACACCACAAATAACATGCTGGAGATGTTGTCTTATGTGTAACTGTTTCATTTTTTATATTTTATAGGTATTCAAAATACGTCTCCACCTAGCACTGATCAAGATCCCACGCGCCCTCACAGTGGGCCCCTGTTATCAACTTACTCCCCTTTACCCCCGATACACATGCCAAAATTACGGCAGGAGAGCCGGTCTGGCAAGTCACTTGACAGCGATGCAAGGACACATTCAGAAGCTGGTACGCCTGTGACTCGAAAGAGTGAAGACGCAAGACCCAGTACACGCGGGACTCTTAACGGACATGATACACCCATGGGACTTGTAACTCCAGAGATTTTACCTGTTAGATAGCGAATTTTTAGTTTGTAGTGTAAAGTGATGTTTATCAAATGTATGGTTTATTGTACGGCACACTAAGTTTGATAGGATAAGAGTTAAACAAAAACAAAGCCAAAAATAAGAAGCGAACAAGAGGAGTTTGAAGCACTAGATTGTTATACATTATGATCCGTGAGAAATAAAATATTTATGTTTATCAGTGCAGAGGTGTTAGGGATAGTAGGGACCTTACGATCCGAGAACGGCGACGTCCGTGAAAAAGATATAAAACAACGGCGTCAACGACCTTTCCTGCTCAACTTTTAATGTTTTCTTCTCTCGAAAACACGGGATGCGACTTAATCATGGCAACCCTCCAAAAGTTAGTTATAGTGAACGTATCTACCGCTTTAAAAGGAATTTTAAATCATGTTTTAAAATAACCTTCCGATGTAAAGACTGAAATTTGAATATTGGCGGCAAAATAGAATTGCAGAGCGAGACTAGGTTTTAGATCGATTTTCAATTAAAGTAAAGGAAAGAAACTTTCAAATGGATTTGCTTGCTCGAAGTTGCGTTTAATATCAATCAATGCAGAATAACCGAAACACAGTTACTGCCAGGGCATGAAATTAACTCTTTTTGTAGGATCCACTTTGCTACTTAATATTTCAAAGTGGTAGCCAATGCCATTAAGTCCAAGTCCTGCATCTGAAAAAAAATATAAACGAAACAAAACAAGAAGTAACAGAACAAACAAGGAGAAAAAGGCCGGTTTACTAGTCATAAGATGTTATTTAGACTTGAGATCCTCGGCAAATTTACAAGTTTTGAACCCAAATGATTCTAGCAGGAAATCAAAAGTAAGCAAAGAGGACCTCGACATATCTACTTGGAGAACCAAGATGACGTTCGCCAGCGACAGAGTTCCCTTGTGAAATATGTGTCATTTTGCATGATCGTCACAGACATTGGTACCTGTGTTAGGTTCAGTTTCACTCCCTGACAACATGCAATTACATGAACTCATTTTGACCCAAATTTTAAGCCCGGGCTTAAACGCAGCTATACGCGCCTGTCAGGCTGTCAGGGACTTTATTTCCTGGCTGGTCACGCGTGTTGTAGCCTTTAAAAAGATATTGAAACGTCTGAGCTAAGGTAACAACAACAAATAGTATTTTGAAATCGTGGAAGAGCCCTCGTTCCCACTTTTGTCTTCTCCACTTATGATCCCTTCGGGAAAGGAATGATCGTGTTTTCTAGACTTGCTTGACGATCAATATCTTATATTCAGTTAGGACCTAGTATATGGAGCTGACGTGGCACTTGCAGACAGTTTTTACCATGATCCTGCCACTACGAAGAGGCACCTGCATTTGGCATAGGAAGCACTTTCCTTAATCCGGTTACAAAATTTAATTAATCCATTAGTTATCTGATCTCTATCGTTCACACTGAAACCTTGAAACTTAGGGTAATCCCATACCTTGTCTAAAAAAGAAAGCGTCACAAACAAACTTTCTGTTTCTTTTCTTCATGATCTCAATATAAGCACAACGTATACAGCGGGATCAAACTAACCATAGGGAAATCAATGTTATTGATGCAGATGTCGATGTTGGTACTAATGCTACTAGTACCCAGGTACCACTCATGGACAGTGACTTAAAACCAGTATATGCAGTTTTGTTCAGTTGTAAATATTCAATGATTTGTGACAATTGTTCAGAAACTCGGCACTTTTAATATAATCATCCTGATCCTGTGCTGTAGGAATTAACCTTTTAAGGTGAACGATAAACGGAGCGTAGCCAGGTGACTTTTTCGGCGCGACAATACCTTCGACTTTGCTGGTTTTTGGGTTGACGTCGTTGTTTTAAGACGGAATCCATCAAGAAAATGAGTAATTTTAATTTTCAGTGGACAAAAACCTTGTAGCAGAATAATTTAAACAATATGGCATTCTTTTTTGCATTTTTCAAGGCCTATAGATGTAATTGGTTATCTAACACCAAAGAAAATTTCTTGATGAGAGCCCGAGAAAACAAAATGTCAAATTTCACAAAATGTCGTCTTGCACATGTAATTTTCAGAATTTTACCTGTGTTTTCACAATTCTTGTGGAATTTGATATTTATTTTCTCGGGCTCCCATGAGAAATAGTCTTTGGTGTTATTACAGAGCTGAATATGATATTATTGAAATTATTCTGGTACAAGGTTTTTGTCCACTGAAAATCAAAATTACTCAATTTCGCGATGGATTCTGTCTTAAGCACTTTTTGGAATACACAGGGGCACCCAACGAGAATATAGTTTAAAACCACTTAAACACACATTGTTAAACGTATTTTAGTATTTAAACAGTAGATATAGGCATATTTTTAACCCCTAAAAATTTTTCATCTGTTCGGATTTCCTAGATTGTAGCGATCAAAACTTAGCAGCTTTTCGAAAATTTCAGCCAGAAAAAAGGCTCCCGAAAATTCTAGGTGACCTTTCAAGGGTAAAAATCCGTTAAAAATGGGCAAGTATACCATTTTTAGATGTTCGAAAATCCTAGGATCCGGAGAAGCAGGCAAGCAAGAAATTTTACAACAAATGTTCCGAAAATTCTAGATCTCAAATCGTCTTCCGAGGGACCTTAAGCAACCTAGACGACGAGCCGAGTGGACGACGACCGGAAGTGTTCTCACGAAGCCGGCAACTTCTGCTCATGTCAGTGATGTCGTCCACATGGCGTTCAGGACGTGACATCTGTTGATTTGCCGTCCTCAGGTGAACGTAAGCATTCAAAGCAATCTTTGACGTTTCTGTGCCCATTTTACCTTGTTTAACACCAATGTTTGAAAAAAGGAAACCTTTTTTGTACTTTTTGCCGAAGATTGGGCCGTTGGAGGAAAGATTTCGAGAGATTTTCGGTAAACCGTGAGCCGTGGTTTTCAATGGCTTCGGCGGGAAAGAACCTGTGAGTAAAAGTAAAATGTTTATGTTCTCCTTAAATGCTTCTGAACCGTAATCCGTTTCCAGAAGCACTATTTAACTCGAAAAGGAAAAGGCGTTGATATTCGGGACCCTTGAATGAAAGAGACCGGTTAAAAATTCCATGGAAAATCTCTCGAAGCATTTTCATCCACACTGTTTTTTTTTTGTTTATGTGTTTTGAGATGTACATGTCTGCCTCTCGAAAGCAATATTTTCACTATATTTCGTATATACTGTTTCCGGTAAACTTGATCAACGTGAACAGAGTCGCATATCCGTAGTAGATAAATGAATGGGACTGTACGGAAATCTTGCCTCCGGCAATTAAGTCCTGTACTATTCCCAGTGCTCGCTCGCGTAACACTGGCCTTAATTTTGACGAATTAGTAGCGAGAGATCTATTTCAGGAGTGTGTGTGCGTTTCTCCGTCGGGAGTGGCTTTCTCTACATAAATAAACACATGTGTAAGCATATTTGTCCAGTTTGGCTGCAAGGGCGGAAGGATTGGATTCATGCGCCTGTGGAAGCCCCTTGTGGGAGGGTGGGGGGAGGTCTACACCCGTTTTGCTTAGGGGATCGTTTGTTTGACCTTCCCTCCCCCCCCCCCCCCCCGATTTTTTCTCTTATCTTGGTCTAGTCCTATCGCCTTCTCGCCTGCGGACTCGCATTTCCCGTAACTCATCTCTTGAGTCCCAGGCCTTTGTTATGCGGGCGTCCACTGGGAATAGATTACTGTTTGATTCTCGATTGATTCGATTCAAACCTTTTCATTGATAAACGGTTTACTGATTTAATTCCTTCGGAGAGTAGGAAAAGTTCTTCCTCGTTAATTGTGTTGTTCTCATCGCTAAACTAAAGAAGTAACTCTCGTATTTCTTTAAACGAAGCCATTCAGTGCAGTCTACCTACTTCGGCGACGAGCCGAGACGGGAGCTTGCTTAAACATTTGTTTTTCCCGCTTTGGACGACGTTCTCGACCCAGACCTCACTTGTCTTCTCTCGTCGTCGTCCACAAACTCGTCCTGGCTGCTAAAGTCCCTATTTTCCGATGTTGGGTGCCCCTGAATACACATATTTTCCGAGATTGGTGAAGGTAATTATTAGGATATTACAACCATCTTTCATTAGGATTTAATTAATATTTTTTTTAACCTCTTGAATTTTCATCCCGTTACTCGTTGCTCGTTGCTCGTTGCTCGTTACTGCGTTCCTTTGTTTAGTAACACTTCGTCCTACGGCTGAATTTCATCCGAGTCGTTATTACACTGAGAGGAGAAAACGACTCGAAGCAATCGGATGAAATTCAGGATACAGTTATCCGTGAAAATGGAGGTTGTCGTAGAGGACTTTTAAAAATTTTAAAAAACCCAGTTCTTTCCTGCTTCTTAATTCTGCAGAAAACACATTTGTTTATCTACCGCAGCTTGAGTTCTCTCAAGCTGAAACAAAGATTTCTTTGTGTTCTGTTTTGACTGAATGTGTGATCAGGTGACCTCAATGACCTCAAGGACGACATCATTCACTCCTAATGTATTCACGTACAGGGAATGTTATTTATAGTATATCAAGGGAAAAAAGAAAGATGAAGACTTTTGTTGTCCCGATCCTGTCCGTTTTTGTTCTTCTTTCGGGAGTATCAGGTGAGAAATATCTTTGAAAACACGCAAGGTGAAATTATAGATATAAACAACTATCTGACCTATTTGAGTGGTTATGCGCTACGGTCTTCCGTAAGGCGGTAGAATCGATGATTCATTCAAATTTTATCTCGCTAACATTTCTTTCTTGTGGTACTGATTGTTTCTTCATTGCGAAATAAGATTTTGAATTATCTTCAGTTCGTCTCGGTCGACGGTACATATACTTTTCTATGTATTGCTTCTCTGTTGGCTCCGATGTGTCAAATTTTGAGAGATTGAAGATATGCATCCGTGAGTATTGACATGTCACACAGGTAAGCCAAATTTTTAAAGAGGACACGTTTTTGTAGACTTGCTACAAGTCGACCTCTTGGCGTGAAAGTCTAACGTCAACATATAATTTGTATTAAAAACTTGTTTGAAAAAAAAAATGTAGACGCAAGCACATTCATTTTAGATTCGACTTCCTTCATCTTCATAATTTCCTGTTTCCTCTGTTTACTAATCTTTCATAGCAGAATGTGCTAGGGAATCGAGTTTTTGGGATCATTCCTCCATAAGCAAATCCGTCCATCCAATGGATGGAACCAATGTTCTTATTTCTTTGCTTGCGTCGCTTTGTACTTATGCAGAAAAAAATTCTAAAGCCATTAAAACAACAAAGGCTGATCATGATAGATGGAGGTGAATTAACAATTTAAAATGGCGTCAGACATTAGTGTTTATTTTGGAACCCATGCAGGAGGTGAGGGGGGGGGGGGGGGGGGAGGGTGGATAGTGTAGGAGCTGCTCGTAAGGTCTCTCTTAATTAAATTGGTCCGGCCTGGGTGACTGTTTATTAAAACTTGACGAAACCACTGTTAATTTAGAGTTCTATGGTGTAGGCTAAAACGGGCATGTGATGATCATTCAATAGTGAAGCTATAAAAGTGACTAGTTAGCAATTCTGGTCACATATTCATATCAACGTTTTTAATTATAGTATAGAAACGTTGCCATTAGTTTTTCACAATAAGATTTTTTCCCATTTTTTTCTTCAAAAAAAGCTGCAATGCTCGAAATTGAAAGGAATATATATATATATAACTTTTGAAGTGTTAAAATTTTCCAAGATTAGTTTAGAGGTAAAAATAAAAAGATTTCAGGAATATTTACGGGCCCTTTTTTCGGATCACAGACCAAATTAGATTCCACTCAGTCTCCCATTGGCCGTTTTTATACTAGCGGACACACTATCCGTCCAGATGGATAATGCGTCTATGGCCGTTTTTATATGGGCAAACATTTGTAGTTCGTCTGGTTTGCGTCTCAAGCATAAAGACGGGCACGAGACGCATTATGCTTCTGGACGAACTTTCCTTCGAAATACGTCTTGAAGGATGCACTACGAAAGGTAGTTCGTCTGGACGCATAATGCGTCTCGTGCCCGTCTTTATACTAGAGACGCATAACCCAGACGAACTGCAAAATATTTGCCCAAGTTCTTTCAGACGGATAATGCGTCCTCAGTATAAAAACGGCCATTCTTTCATTATTGTTTTCCTTTTAACTTAACAGGTGTTAGAAATGGTGGTGACCAGGCCAACGATACCTCCCCGGACATTTCTAACGAGAAGTGTCCACTGCAATTGAATACTAAACTTCCCGGCATGAATTGTTCACTTCCTAACGACTACTTCTGTGGGCAAATCACGTGCTCAGCTCTCTTCAGTCACGTGGATATCAAGTTGACCATGGAAATTACCCAAGTGGATGATTGGCCAAGGAGGCGCATTTCGGCTTATATCAGTTTGTCTGTTCGTGACAAACTGACATGGTCGCATTCATTCCTTGATGGTGAAAAGTTTAAGGTTCCTGGGTTCCCGCTCAAAGTGGAAGGTTTTGAGGGAGCTGATGTGTTTTTACAGGTCTCCCTAAATAAAGAAAATCGCACCATCTATTTCAAGGTAAGCATGATTGAGTACAAACATTAACCACAAGGGACTGCAAAGGACCGCAAACGAATATTCTGAAGAACGTAGGATCTATAAAGACCTGATCAGCAAAAATAAAAATGTAGACATTAAATTCTGCAAGCAGAATACTGCAATGCTGATTGTACTACGTGAAAATTAACCCTGCAAGACATCAACACGACACCGAAAGAACTCCAAACAGAGCGGCGTGATTCTGTGGGAGTTGAGAGTTCTGGGTCAGGGCTTAAAATCAGAGTGCGCGGATATTTTTCATCAGAGCTTTCGCTGGTTGTTGCGCTATACTGAAGAGCCCCCAAAAAGGGCGAAACAGCTGTCTATGGCTACAATCCCGCTCTGTTTTGAGTTCTTTCGGTGTCGTGTTGATGTCTTGCAGAGTTAATTTTCACGTAGTACGATCATGATTGAGTATAAGGTCGGGTTATTGTGCATTAGAAACTTTTCGTCGGGTGCGCGGGGTATTCGGTCGTAAAAACGTTATGTAGACCCCTTCCCCACCCCCCGCGAACATAACGTTTTCAGCCTGGCCTGATGCCCACCCCAATGGTCACTATTTCTACTCTTCCCTAATCCTCCTCTTCAATTATCGAAATTTGCTTTCATTTGAGTGAAAAAGGCTCAAAAGGCCGTTTGTTGAGCCCGAGAAGCTCAAAAATCACACTAACGAAGGAAAAGGAAAGGAAAAAAGTTAGAGCGAGGAGAAAGAAAGGAAGAGAAGAAAAAACAGCAATGGTTGCACACTTAATTAGTTTTTATAATGGCTACTTTGAAAACTGTTTGACGGTAACGTTTTTAAAAATCCGGCTACATATGTATGACCCAGAAAAAGTGCTGCTTTGTTGTTGATACAGCAAGTCTTGAATCTTCTAATTACAAAGTTATAACACTGCAAACGCAGGGCTGATACAATGGTTATAAGGTGAAGAATCAAAAGCGATTCACGTAACTTTGTCAGTGAATCAAAGGGGTGTGTATTACGAAGAGGGAAGAAGCTGGAAAAGGGCACATCAGGCTGACAATTTATGCTCATGAATGATTTGTTTCTTTTTCTCTTTACTTTTCTGTTAAGTTTTTATTCCACTGTTATCTTGATCAGGTTGACTTACTCGCGAGTAACCTCACAACAGAGACAACATACAGCACAACGATTTTTGCGGGAAAAACGCCAGACGTTCCCATTCCAACCATTGTAGTTTGCCGTTTTGGTCCCTACGATGGTAAGTACAGTCGACTCCCGATAACTGGAATCCTCGCTAACTCCAACCAAAATCGATTTCCTCTGGATTTCCTTCATACATTTACTGTAATTTTACCCTCGGTAACTCAAACCCTGGATAACTCGAAGTAATTTTTATTTCCCCTCAGATCATTTCTATATATAAATATCATGACCCTTGATAACTCGAACCATGTTTTGACCGCTTCGGGAAAAAAAATTTTGAAGAAGAAGAAGAAGAAGAAGAACGGTGCCAAATTTCCTCACTTGCAGCCGAAAGGCTGAATTGCGGAGGAACCAGAGAGGTGAGATCGGACGTCGGCATATAAGGCGCACTCTTGCAGCCACTTCAGTCCATGTTATGATCACACCTCGCCCACCCAGACCAATGACGGGACAAGTCAGTTAGACCATGACATCGGGGCCTACGTCCCCTACTCTTTTCGAACAATGTCACGGGTTCTTTTACGTCCCCTTCCAACAGAAATAGAAGGATGAAGGAGACAAGGCCAACGGCTTAACGTCACCGCCCAATGACGCGATCATCTGAAACTGAGAAAGGCTCACAGCAGGCATGATCTCACCAGTTTTTTTAAAGACCTTGGTTGATGGTCCGGCCGGGGTTTGAACTCACGATCTCCCGCTCAGCAGACCGGCGCTCTTCCAACTGAGCTAACCGGGCGGCGGTTAAATTGAATTTTCCATTGACGTGTACGTGTTGTAGGCATATAGTTTGCTAATGGAGGTTAATGTTGCTTGTCAAAACTGATCTAACGTGAAACAGCTTTGCTTCTCAAAACAGTTAAACGCTGCTCCATTTAGGCTCTGTTTTGTTACGTTACGTTCTGATTTATAGTCTAGAAGCATCTTTCCATTTTTACTTGTTATTTCTACAGTGAAATGTGATTAAAATGTTCACTGTACAGTAAAAACTGGTTTTTCCCTTAGTTCCGGCTATTTGCCTCGAGCTCCCGATAACTCGAACATTTTTCGATTTCCCTTAAAGGTTCGAGTTATCGGGAGTCGACTGTATGATGTAACTAGATGTACTAATGAGCATCTTCAAAACTATAAAATCACAGGTAATTAGTGCTTTCAAGTAGAATTTTAATGCGGCTAATTATGAACGCCCGTATACAGCCACACAAATTGAAGCAAAATGGTGGAACGAACACGGGTCATTTCAAAGAAGCATCGTGAAAATGGCTCAGCATAAAGCGTCCGCATTGAATTCACGTTACTTTGTCAGTGACTTGCATTTGTGGCATGTTCGGTTTTTCCGCGCTCGGCCATGGCACTCGCGGAATGAATTTTAAAAACAGGTTGTATTAGTTTATTGGTATGATAAGGCCCGATATTTTTAGGCCATAGTCAAATTATACCGGATAGCTTTTCGTGCCGGCACGAAAACCTAGTATGAACACCTCAGTATCCGGTATGTGATTTTCCACTTTCGAAATTGACACGGCGCAGCTTCGCTCCTTTACAGAAATCTCGCCGAAAATCACCATTTTTATGTGTGACAGAAGCCCTATCAGATATGGTTTTCGTGCCGGCGCAAAAGACTATTTGGTACACAGCCTTCATGTGAAATTCGCCAATATGGCTGACAATACCTTTAGCGTTTGTACCATCCACTTATGCAGGGTGCAGGAGTTACCGACAAAATACAAAAACATCAAAAAAAGTCCACCATTACTGAGCTCAGTCAGAAGAAAACAGAACATTGTAAATTGCTAAAATTTCCTTTTAATTTGATACCTTTTTTCTTTCCCGCTTCATACAGATAAGTCAGATGATCATGAGCGCCCATTTCATAAAAGATTCCGGACGTTCCCGACTTTTTCCAAGGTTCTGATTGCTATGGCAGTTTGTGCACTTGTATTCTTCCTAATCGTTATCGCCACCTTTTACTACTGTAAGAAGAAAAAGATAACCGCTGGCCAAGTGAAATCTCCCAAGCCTCCTTCCTATGAAGAGGCTACTTCTATCAAAACCAAGGTTCCAATGCAGCCGCTGATCAATGTAGCGTAGGACGTTGGCGCAGCTTTCAGTTAAGGTCGATACACACTAGGAGACAAGTTGCAGCAACAAGTCGCGGCTACAGATCACTCCGTGTGTACAGGTTCGGCGACAAGTTACAGCAACATATTGCGGCGACAGATCACTCCGTGTGTACAGGTTCGGCGACTAGTTGCAACAAAATATCGCGGCGACACATGGTAGCGACAAATCGCTTCGTGTGTACTGGAGAAATTTTGTAAAAATCTTTGTCCCTGCAACAGAATTTTGTCGCCGCGACATGTCGCACAAATTGTGTCTGATTTGATTTCTTGCAACATGTTGCTGCGACAAAATTCTGTTGCAGAGACAGATTTTCACAAAAATTCTCCTGTGACACAAAGCGATTTGTCGCTGCGACGTATCGTCGCGACATGTTGCTGCAACTTGTCGCCTAGTGTGTACCGACCTTTAAAGTCTCAAGCCTTAGTGTTCAACTTGGCTTTGCTTTGGGAGATATTCGTTTTTGATATATTTAAATATGCCAACTGTTAAGATAACCCAACTAGTTTTGATTATGATAGGAGATGGACTGCTGATGTTGTTATATGTCAACAGTTTATTTCTCTGAAATGTGCTTGCACATCTTGTCTCCAACTTGACATTGGTTTTATTTTAATTAATTTCTACCTTTGCAGTTAATTGCATGTTAATGAAGATAAAAAAAACCTATACAAAGGATAGAGTATAAAAGTAGGGAAAATCTCTTTAATTGCGGGAAAAAGAGAAGACGGAGAAACTAAGAAAGACAAAGGAGAAGCAAGAGAGAAGTCCGAGAAACTGAGAAAGAAAAGGAAAAAGAACAGAGGCGAGAATAATTAATAGGGAGCTTAAGCAACTACGACGACGACCACAACGACGACTTTAAAACCAATAGGTTTTATTGATCAAAACAACAGCTCTGCACGTGCATCACGCTTTGTAGTACATTTCTTTGACGTCCACTGCACGACTACGACATAAAACCTCCTAATTTGCTGTTTTATGGAGGACGTGAACATACGACTCCGAATTTTCCTTCCTCTTTTTGAACCTGAATAAAATCCTTAAAAATTCAACTCCAGGAAAAGTCGCCTGCATTTGACATATTGAGCGGGTCCAAATAGACGCCATTAGGTTTGAAAGAACATAAATTCATTTTTAACGACGTTTTCACTGCCGTCGTCCCTTGCTAAAGGTCCTAAATCAGTGGCGGATCCAGGGGCCTCCCTTATTCTTGGACCAAACTGAGGCCCGAAGGGCCGAAACAATTTTTTTTCTAGACGGCTCCCCCTCCTATCTCAGGGTCTAGATGACAGCCCCTCCCCCCCAACCCCTTATCTGAAGGTCTAGATCCGCCACTGCTAATGTAAGGGAGAGAACGAGTAAGAACTGTTCGCAGAGGTCAAGGGTTCAAATCTCGTACAAGCCTGAATTTTTTTTTTTTCAGATCGTTAATGAAAATGTTGAATAGCAGACAGACAGACAGTAGTCAGGAAGCACTGTCACCCAGGGCGCTCATTTTTCATTTTCGCTAAAAATGTTGAGTAGAAGCAGGCAACATAGCTTAAAATCTTCATCTTGCCATCCTGATTAAGAATTGTGCTGTTGCCCACTCCAAATGTTATGATATTTGTCATTAAACGGGTTTTTTGCCTAGGCCCTCGCTCCTGCAGCATGAAAACGAGGCTGAACTGTAACATTTATATAAACCCAATAAAAAGTGCACAGTAGATGGAGAAATAGCTGTCAATCTTTGCTACTTGGAGTCTTATACAACAAATAGTATATCAACTCAAAAGTAGGTTGAGTTTGATTGTCCGGGTGAACGTAGTCCTGAATTGGGCTGTTGTTGTTGACAGTGACTGACGTTTCGACAACCAGCTCTGCGGTAGTCATCTTCAGAGTGAAAGTGAGTTATATCACGTCAGTTGATGGTATTATATACTCTGGTTATTGATCTGATTGGTCAATTACGTCACGATGTTATTGGTCGTCCGTCAGTTAAGCCGTGATGTTATTGGCTATGAAGATTTGCAATCAGTAATTGGTGCGTTTCGATCCGTCTATTGTGACAGTTAAACAGTCGTCTGCTGTTAGTCAAATTGTCAGTTTTCCAGACTCCAGTCGTTCTCTCGTAGTTAGTTTTGCTTGATCTCGTCAATAAGTCGTTTGTACGAGAGAACGACTGGAGAACTGACAATTTGACAATCAAACTCAACCTACTTTGAAATGACTCCTGGGTTCAAACCTTTCACAGTATATTAACTATTTCCAAATAACTAATAAAAGTTACACACAACAAAAATTCCTAACCATATATGGCTAATAAGTTATTAAGTACGTGCGGGACCCCACGCTTTACGCTTTCCCAACTTTAACTCTCTGAGTTCTGCCAGAGACTGAGATAGTTTCTAATTACTTAGGGCACAACTTTTGTCGTCCATACCAAAGGCCCTCAGTTTCGAAAGGAGAAGTGGATACTGAATATTAACATCAAACGCTTTGGAGAGATCCATAGAAACTATCGCAACGAGCTCCCCCCTGTCTCGCATCATCCTCCAGTCCTCCGTCAATCTTAGCAAAGAGGTCTCGCAACTATGAAACTTTCTATAAGCGCTTATGAAGTCTGATAAGAGTCCATTTTAAAATTCATACATCTGCCCCGATAGAAGCCTTTCAAAAATATTGTTTAGAGCAGGGAGCACAGTTACGGGCCTATAGTTGATCTTACAAAACTCGTGGTCTTTTTGTACAAAGGAGTAAACCCCGGTGAAGAACCTAGCACTTCTTTCACAACACCCTCTCGACTTACCTATATATGGATATCGCATTAAAAGACAGTCTGTTCACTAATTATGGGTGTCTTTAGCAGCACTTTGAATGGGCTCATGGAAATCACCTCTACAGTTGCAGTATAGGTTTAAGTTGCCAGAGAAAGCAGGGGAAATTGGGCACGCGAGTTGAGGGAGGGAAGGTAATGGCCGATTGTGATAGAACTGTTTTGGGCACATGGGACAGACGCGCATAGAGTTTTACTGTTCAAGCATAAAAAGAGAACACGTGACACTTTCTAAAGCATGTTATCAATGCTATAGGATGAGCGCTAGAAAAAGGAATGTAAACCGAGAAGCCCTTGGGCGAGGTTGCGTTTTCATCGACGGATGACATTCGCTCGACTAAATTTCCCTTTGTATCCTACACTTGTCTAGAAACAGGCGAATGAAGACTAGAACTTAGCATTGATCGAGTAAGTGAATGAAAACGCAATAATTATTGTACTCGGCTTTCGTATGATTATAACACCCTCCTCGATCTGCATAATTCTTCAATAACCATTTCATTTTCTCAGTCTTTTTCTGCTTTAGGATTTATAGTCAGAGCTTCCGTACAGCCGCCCTCTCTCCTCTCCCAGCCTGCTGGCAAGCGCAAATAGCTAGGGGAGGGGAGAGGGGGGAGGATTCCTTACCCTCTCTCCCTAATCTCCCCTCTTTTCCCCATCCTCCCAATCCCCTACCCTACCGGATCCCCACATAGTTAGGAGTTGTTTCTATCTGATACCTTCCTAGTTACCAGGCCAAAACTCGGCAAGGAAGTAAACACCAACAACTTCACGGTATGGCTGGTACCTTATACATGCGCACAGCTATATACCCCGGAAAGTCGCAGCCAACGACGGCTGTTTCGTCTTTATTAAGACTCGTCAGCATGGCTGCGTATACTTAAGGTACTGGTAATACCGCTGAGTGTGGTGCGTACCGTCCTCGTTGAATTTTAGTCCTGTAGTAACTATGCGTCCCCACTTCGAAGTACAAGTGATCTGCCAATGAAACAAATATGACATCAGTAAGGCGCCAATGTACAAGGCGAATAAAGGTATTGATTGATACTAAAAACAGACTCAGAAGACGATGGAAATGAAACAGTTCATTCTTAGTCTCCTTTATACGGTCTTATACGTGCGCAGCTGTTTTTGTTGTGGGTAGGAAAGCGTGCAGTTATTTAGTACTTATGATTTTTTTCCCCGCTGTTATTTGCCGGTGCAGAAATGCACAATTTTCGATTCTAGTTTCTGAGCTTTGGCGTTAATTTTCGTGTAATCTTACACAATTCGAATTAGTGTTTAATAGTGGCTTAATGCAACACTTACAGGAGCTCAATGAGCATTAGCAGAACATCAGCGAGAAAGATCTTTGAAAAGAGCGCGGGGAGACCTAACGAAACTGTCTAGAGATGATAATTGATCTGGTCTTTTCTCGAGATTTTTTATTTTTTCGCAAAATCTTCCTCCAATTCCTCTGAAACAGGTCATGTGACTTGGTTTGACAAGTGAATCCACGTATTTCGTTATCTTTGCGCAATTCCGACTTCCGTGACATGCAGAAACTTTGCTGTCTCTTGATTTTGCAATTCAGCGCTATCTACGACTTTCATTTACAAAAAAAAATTTACCAATACTGAAAGACCTGAAAGCGACGCTTTTTTTTTAGAATAAACGAACTTGGACAATTTGTGCGTCAGATAATAGAGGGGAAAATGCTTTCCTCTTTAGTATCCGAGAAAGTGCAGAAACCCAAAAACAATACAGGGTGCGTCTTTTAATTTTCACGAAGTAGGGAAAACTAGGAGTGAATTTCCTCTATCGCCTAATTTACACGTGCGTACGCACGTAAATTTTACACACGTAAATAATATAGAGGCAATGTATGGAAGGTCGCGCGTAAACGTAAAACTTGAGCGAGGTGCAACTTTTTTTTTCGCGCGTCCTTGCCTCTATATATTTTATTTACACCTGTGAAATTTACCTGCGTACGCACGTGAAAATTACGCGACAGTGGAAATCCACCCTAACGTGAGTAATAAAAAGGTAATGGTTTTGTAGTTATAGGGTATTCAGTCCTTTCTTTCGTTTAACTTTATTGAATCACCTTGCTTTTTGTAGCGCCACGAATCCTTGATGTAAAACAAATGAGACTAAAACCCAATCTAGCTGACAACCGTGGCGTAAATACAGTCTGACTGAGCAAATACCTTCTAATCTAAAGATTGTTTTTTAAAGACATGTGACATTTTTTACATATTGTAAACTGTTGGTTTTGAAGAAAAGCGTTTACTTTTCTAAGTCACTGTTACTACACTAGCTCTAAAATTATTTACAAAAAACAAAAAGGATGATTGAAATCTCTCTGCTTCCGTGACGAAGTTGATGTAAGGAGATGAAACGATTTAACCAGC
Organism: Porites divaricata; assembly: GCA_038088405.1. Taxonomy (NCBI): domain Eukaryota; kingdom Metazoa; phylum Cnidaria; class Anthozoa; order Scleractinia; family Poritidae; genus Porites; species Porites divaricata. Next base: position 24,900,367 of record JBBMOI010000002.1, read on the forward strand.
TGAGGTCAGAGTTCCCCTCCAATATAATCTGTCACGTCCCTGGAATTTAACTAGAAATGGTGTCATTTCCTATTGCACAATTTGAATGTGAACCTCTTGTATTTAAACCGATAAGCGATTGCTATAGGCCTATTGAAGTTATCGCATGCGTAGTATTATTTGCTCGGAAAGTAAGAGTTAAGTATCACAACTGATTACTATCGAATTACATTGTCCTGAAAGCCATGAAATGTTTCTCCCCATTTCTCCTGACAATTTTTCTGAGCATTGCACTTTTCAAGGGAACTATTTGTGCCGGTAAGTTAAATATGTAGCCTTTTTGCGTGTAATTGCTTTCATCGTAAGTCAGGTTTGGCAGTATTACGGGGAGACTTCTCTGTGATTGGTGCTTTTGCAATGACAAGAGCTACTGATTATAACCAGAAACCCATAAGGGGTTTTCAACCCCTTATGGGTTTCTGTTATAACCTTATGCACACGATGCGATTTCAAAAGTAAGCAACTATCGCTTCACTAAATGTCTACTTATTGTTTGTAATTTGAGTGGTACATTTCAAAGTCGATAATCCTGCTTTCAGTCTGAAGCACCAGTCTCTCAATTAATACTGAGAATTTAAGACGCAGCAGGAGAAAAGAAAGTTAAGACTGATACAAGTTCAAGGAACGTTTTTGAAACTACATGGTGCAAGAGTTTAAGAATCGCTTTAATAAACCACCAAAGTTGAAAGTTGGATTGTTAGCACTTTTCAATGATAAAGAAAATTCGACTTAATAAATTGGATTTATTTTTATTTTTATTCGTTTTGTTTCCTCTTCAGATTATGAAATACAAGTAACAACGGGAAACTCGTTAGGTGCAGGGACAGATGCAAAAGTGTACATAAAGATATTCGGAACGAAGAAATCGACCGATGAGCATGAGTTGGCAGCCACCGATAAAGATCCTTTTGAGCGGGGAAAGTCAGTATTTGAGTTATTTTATTAACGATCTAACTCTTTACAGTTAGAAGATTTTTTTTCTTTGCATGTTGACAAAAATAACGTTGGTTTCTTGATGGAAGTTTTCTCTTTAAATATATAAAAACGGCACATGATTTTCAAAGCTTTTCTAATATTAAAAAGCTAGCCTTGAGATATGATAAACAAGGAAATTTTCATCAAGTTTTTTTGCCAAAAGTAGAGAATTTTAATGTTCTCTTAAATGCTTTGCACTGGTATTCATATACATATTTCACTGAACTCATAGCTAAGAGAATTTACCTGGATATTTCGTTCAAATTATTTGGACTTCATTGGCCTTTTATAGGATGTGGATTATTGATGGTCAAATGATCACGAGTGATCACTAAAGAATTTGCGGGAAACGTTTAAGGCTTTGATCCTTGAAGCGAGGGATTTTTTTTCCCTGGTCTCTACCCAAGTTGACCTTTAAGTTGTTAGGGATGATAGAATATTCTGTTCAGAAAAAACTACCGCTCCGCTCTTTACTTTAACTATCCACATCTTCGTTTTTTTATAAAAACGGTTAAGAATCAGGAAAGACAAAAACTAATATTTTAGTTTTTAAAATGACTCTTGTTCGTTGTTTATCTTATCACCTAGAAAAGACACCTTCTACTTCAGAAATACAGCCGACGTTGGAACAGTTACAGCCATTGCCATTAAAAGAGACGAATCCGGATGGTTTCCTAAATGGCAGCTTGCACGCGTAAGTCGTGAACTTTATAGGTCGAAGTTTTAACACTTTTCAAAATAGCCATTTTATTTGTATGCGCGAGGTACGTGAGAAAAAAAGAGAATCAGTGTTTAAAGCCTTGATGTGGCATGAGTAGCTTGTGAGCAGGCTCCGAGCCTGATCGGCCAGGAAAATCAGTTTTGCCGGCCATTCTCTAGTGGTTTACATGTGTCAGTGCTATCAACATTTTAAAAAAACTCTTATAATTGTACCCGTTACTCAAGCAATTAGCAATTATTGGACGAGGTTGAGCAAAATATCGTGATTTGTCAGTAGCGAGCAGATCAATTATTTGCCGAAGCCGAAGGCTGAGGCAAATAATTGATCTGCGAGACACTGACAAATCACGTTATTTTGCGATAACCGAGTTCAATAATTGTTTTATCATTCGATCACCGAGCATCTTCGGGAAGTGAAGCGATCTGCCATTTTCACGCAAGAGCGATCGCAAGAAAGAGAAAAGCGTAAGCCAAAAACAGTTGAACGACATTGCGCATGAGCACACCATTATTTGTAGACAGTTATTTGCAGGTCACGCGGTGGGCTCTCGGCCAATGAAAGGGAAGCGAATGATAATATCATGAGTTTGTTTGTTTGCTTGTTTGTTCCTTTACTCTGCAGGTTTTGGTAAAGACAACTATCTCTCGCAAATGGTCACTTTTTGAGTACAACGGCTGGACTAAACCAAATGTTTGGTTCACAATAAAAGGTACAGCTCCGTATGAAAAATCGAATGAAATACGTAACATTAGCTATAAGGAAAGTTTCTCATTTTATTTGAAGGCCAAGTTAAACATCTTTAAAATTATCAGGGGTCCTAACGACTTAGTAGTTGTGTTATTTCAAGGAGTGTATGATCGGAGGGCTAGTTATATTAGGCCAACTCAGTCTTATGGTTTTTATTTTGTTTGTGTAATTTTATTTTGATGGCGAGGCAATTTTTTCAGCCAATTAACAAGAGTAGCTAGCAATGTGAACAAGAGAAATCATTGCAAATTACTTTCATAATGAATCATAATTATCAGTTGGTAACAGAACTGTACTTTAAAAACGAGTATGATTACAGGCTGAGTTTGACTCTACTCATCCCTATTGAATACAATATCATTTTCTGAGTTTATCGTAAGAAGGAGGGAAGCGAATGCTTTTGAGGTTTTCAAAGATACTGCCCATCTCTGATTTCTTTTAGAATTGGAGTTGATTTAGTGAAAAGCATCTTAATACGAGAGTGCCGGTGTCAACGACCTGATTTAATGAAAAACCTCATTCTTGTATATTTAGGAGCATAAAATTCATGATCACCGTTTTATAGTCTATCATTGGAAAACTCGTGCTCACCTCTCATCCTCAATTCAGTGTTGGTGTCACTTTTAACCGTTTGGTAACGCCTTCCCAATAAAGAGCAGACAAGTTATGGGTCGACTAATCTATGGTTCTCTTCCAGTTACCTGTGAACCTGGCTTTCTAAAAAATCAAGCAAGTGGAATTTGCGAGGGTCGTAAGTAACCTTTTAGTTTTTAGTATTAGAATTAAACAAGCTTTATTTACTTTGAAGTCAGTGTGATATATAGTCAAATGTACAGAGCCAAGTTTATCTTTACTCAAGGGATTTAAGGCCCGGGCCAAGGGTGTGTACTGAGCACATGAATGAATGGCAATATATCTCGCTGGGAGACCTAGAACAAAATTAATTTTTCCCCAAAAGTAAATCCTGAGGTTTTTTGTGCCTTAACGTTTAATTATGGTCAGGTGACATGTAACGTGACGAAAAATTGAAAATAAAGGAAATTGGCGAATTGGTGGTGAATTTACTTTGTTTGGATAAACAAAGGATAAACATACCTTAACTTTCTACGTTTGGAATGAATGTACGTGAAGTTTAAAATTGAACTTTTAATAATTCAAGATTAAACTTGGGGCATTTAAAATGACGTTTTCCCTCAGAATTTTTTAATTGAAGTGCAAAGGACGGGCATTCCAAACGTGAAGTGTTTGAAATATTTAATATAAATTAGAAAAATGTTGTTGCTCGATTTCTTTTCTTAAACCGGCGACCAATTAGTCAATAATTTACGATTTTCAGCAAAGTGGTCACGTCACATATTACGTGACACATGACATATCACGTGACTTATTAACACAATATTTATACTCCAAAATTTTAGGGACAATGAGTTCTCTATGTGTGCCAAATTTTAATTCAGCGCCATCATCTATGCCGAAGTTATAGGCAATAATTCCTTTTCCACAGATAAACCCCCTAGTCCCAGGCCTTAAACTACTTGAGAAGTTCATAACCTATTAAGAGGAACACCATTCTCTCTCATTACAGCAGTCTGTGGCTCAAGACCAAGCACGCGATTATCAGCTGGCTCCGTAGCTCCACAAGGCGCCTGGCCATGGCAGGCGATGCTGAGATTCACACTTTATGATCGTCCAATGTTTTGTGGAGGGTCTCTTATATTGCCTCAGTGGGTGTCAACAACAGCTTATTGTGTTTATGGCAAGAAGGCATCAAATGTCTTTGTAAGGTACAAACCAAACCCAAATCTTTATATTTTTACTGTTGAAGCCCATTTTTCAATTCGGTGTGGAAAGCAGTTCATGCTAGTTTTCGCTTACTGTGCTTTGTTATTAAAAATTAGCCCTCTCTCCCCATCAAATGTATAATACGTTACAATTTCTACCATTCCTTATTTGATATTCCCAACACAGACTGTAGGTTCCACTCTTGGACTAATTTTCTGTGCCGAGTATATTTATCCACTTTCAATTGGCCCTTCTGCCTCATTTTTCTTTAAAAACTTAACTGAAAGAAAATATTAAACTTGATATTAAGTGTTAAGTTTAAAACATTCCATGTCATCATCCTTTCTCTGTCATTAATAGACATTTTCTTTTATTACCAGACTTGGAGCACACTACAGAGAGAAAACTATTGGCACAGAGCAAGACGTCAGAGTGGAAAAGATATTCATTCATCCCAAGTATCATGTGCCAAACCTTTTTTCTAACGACCTGGCATTGTTAAAGCTATCGCAACCCGCCAGTTTATCAAATGGGGCAGGTTTAGTTTGCCTGCCAAATAAGGAAACGCCTTTGCCCACGAACCAATCATGTTGGATCACCGGATGGGGCTACTTAGATATTGTCTCAGGCGCCCTTCCTGAAAAGCTAAAACAGGCACAGATTCCGCTGGTCTCAAGATCCACATGCTCCGCTGATCACCCTACGAGAATAATTGACGAGTCCATGCTATGCGCAGGGTCAAATATCACTAGGGTCAGTGGGTGCCAGGACGATACTGGAGGACCTTTGGTGAGAGAATTCCGAGGAAAATGGTACCTTGAAGGTGCGTTTAGTTGGGGCGCCGATTGTGACTCACAGAAACCATACAAACATCAGATGTACTCTAATATTAGGTACCTTAAAGAATGGATTGATAACACAGTAGCTGACAATCAGTACGCATGATGCCATATTTGAAACAGGATTGTTGTTAATGATTTATCTCAGTAGTGTGCAACCTTAAAACGAATTCAAGTACCTTTTTATTAAATGTAATACACAACACAAATGTGGGTCTGTTGTGCGTGTATCAGAACAAGTTTTGCTTGCGTATAATTTTGTGGGATCAGTTTTTTCCTGGTGGGGTCATGAGATTTTATAGGATCAGGGATCACAATTTAGCCCCTAGGAAAAACACAGCTACTCCTGGGTGTGGCTCGCTCCAAGCAAAGCCTGGGCACTCGCAACCCGGCATAAAAAAAACACAGATATGGAACAAAATCGAAGGGGGAGGCTGATAAAGTCTTAAAGCCCACACAACCCAAGAAAAGGACCATCTTAGGTAAAGCCTTAAGTTTAAGACATTTCTCAAATCACTGACGCAGTAAAAACCAATTTCCCGGAGGCCAACTAAGCTTTGTATAATAATTAGTGAAATTATTAAACTGATGCTGAATCAAAGGATACTTGGACATTTGTAGCTCATGGAATCCACAGAAGATTCCATTCTATACTTTTTCATCAGTTACCCAAGTATGCAGATGGGAAGAAGACATTTTACATTGGTTTTACCTATCCTATCACGGTGTATTTTCTTTAGCTTGAAAGTTCAAAGTTTGCGGCTTGCTACACAATCTTCAGCTCGGGGAAGGGTTATCATCAAAGCAAGAAAAATTAGTGTTGTGTTGCACCGCGAGTGTAAGGTGAAATGAACGTGAGCGTTGCTTTCCGTATCATCTATCTCAGTTAAGTGATAGCTGATTTAAGAGGCTGTCTCTGTAAAAACCGCCCACTCAATTTCGCGTGAAAAATAATTTTGCCTGAAACTCTGGCGAGTGAAAGGCTTTATCGAGACTATAACTAAAATAGGTTTGCTTTGATTCACAATAATTTTCTGGCCGCGCTGGGGGGCGCCGAGTATTTTGTCCCGCCACGGCCATTTTGCACGTCTTCAAAACTAAAAATTTGGCATTTTTTGAGGCGCTGTAAAATGTTTGATTTGCACTATCTACCAATGAATTTTATACCTATTTATAGGTAAACATCTCTAGTTTTACTAGAAAGTAATAGTTATCCGCTAACTTTAGCTAGAAAGACAAAATCAAGCAAAATATGACCCCCACTAATTGCCTTGGAGCGAAAGGCCAAAAATGACCCTGTTTTAAAAGCTTATTTCTCATTTTTGGGACAGAGTTGAAAGCTCTAGACTAAATAGACGCAAAGATAGGCCATCTGTTATTAATAATATACAAAACCCCATGTACGATTTCAATATTTTAAAAGTTATGACCGTTTGTATCAACGCGTATGCGAGCTAATACGATATTTTCAGATTTAGCGTAATGGATCTATCTCAAGCAGATTTTGTCAAAAGTACGGCTTACCTAATTCATTACTGGCACTGACTCACAAATTGAGCCATATTCCAATCCCTGAGATGCCGGACTTCATAAAATTCCAGTAAATGTGCTTTAGAAACAGCTGGTATGCGGCCATTTTTGAATCCCATGCTAACAATCCGAGGCTCAAAACAGGTGAAACTGTGTCACGTTTCGAGCTAAATAGCTCGGTAAAACAACCTTTCAGCGGTCAAAGTTTGCAAGAGAATCAGAAACTCAACTAGGCAGGTTTCATTTTGGATCGGAAAATTGAGATTTCAGAGCTACAACCTCGACTAAACCTTCTATTCAACCGGTTCTGCAAGGTCAAATGCAAGTTGACACGTACACCGGAAATGTTGAAACGCGGAAATATGGAAAACCGGAAATGCGGAAATCCGGATCATCCGAAAATCGGCAAATCTGAAATCAATCAGAGGCCGAAGGCAATTCCAACAATCAGAGACAGCTGCATTCGTTTAGGGCTTCTTTGAGACACGTAAGAGATAAAACCTTCCAAACCAGCGTAGCTGTTTGATTTTCACTGAACTGAAACGCAGTTCGTTTGCGTTTGGCAAATAGGCTCCATAAGAAACCGCAAATATCATTAACCGAACATGCTATGTGCGCTAGCATATTACACTTGTGACTAATACTTTACAGAAGTTGGCTATATATCGAAACTGAATGTATTGGGATCTAGGAAACCGAACCAGCTTGGTTATCCGGGCTCAACTGGTTGCTAAAAAGTTAATAGAGGATGTTAGCATCAACAACGAGTACGAGTACGAGAACGACCTCAAGCCGTACTCGTACTCGAAGTCGTTTTCTCAGCTTTCTATGTTAGCGATGACACCGAGTTCGAGTTTATAGAAAATACTTGAGTCGAGGTAGCGCTTCCACAACAATATTTCGAAAACAAAGAATGACTCTAAAAAACGTTCAAGACTGCTTGTTACCCAGTTACATATTGGAAGGTTTTTTGGACGAAGAAGAATTTTGTGCTTTATATGATGTAAACAACACAGATTATCCTGTGTTTGAGCATGGAAAGTATCGAAGATTCGACCTGAATCTTCGGTCTTAAAACACGCTAAAACCCATCAAATTCAACATAACCACACTGGATCACTGGATAAAGAAGTAAGTATGCTTTATTGATATCTTCGACTGTTGGGATATTTTCGACCAATTAATTGCAATTTTCGGGGTTATTTCGTGAGCCTGTGAGGCCTGTGGAGAGACATGAAACTTTCCCGGGTAAATGCAATTTACTCTGTGTAGGAAATATCGCTTTCGGTTGCTTTTCCTCGACTTCAAAAGCATTTTTTTACATAAAACATAATATAAGGAATGCTCAAGATGATAAAGAGAGGCTAGAAACGAAAAGAAACTGCATTAAACGATCGGAATTTACCTTTGAAAACCAGCTCTTCCCAGTCGTTCTGCCCACTTCGAGTTTTTGGTGAGAACTCGTCGTAGTGCAACTTGACAGGACGACTTGAAAACGTGCAGATGCGCAGAACGGATGCGCAGTACGCAAAAATCGCTGATCTCGTTCTAGAACTCGTACTCGTTGTCGATGCTAATATCCTCTAATAAGCTGCCCAGGGCGCAAAGGGTTATCAATGCCATTATCATTATCATTATCATTATCTTTATCACTATAATAATGATAATTTTATTGAACTTTAAAAAAATATGTACATAATTGACAGAAATATTTGAAGTAAGAATTAAGCACTAATAGTATATAACATTAACAATAATATAAATCATAAAAATAGCAATCACTGTGTCAATAACGATTTCGCATTCCTTGCTGCTCAGATGCGGTCAATGACTCTTGCAGGCAGTCCAGAGTTTTAAATCAAGTCATTACAAAAGAGAATTATCCGTCTCTGATATTAAAAATGGTAATAATAATTAAGAATGAAAGAGAGGTTGTCATAATTGAAGTTGCCATCCCAGAAGGTAGAGAAATACCAATTATTGAAGGATGAAATTACAAAGGTCTGGCGCATGCGAAAAGTCATTGTAATTCCTGTTGTTATTGGAGCCCTTGGAGCCGTCTCAGTTAACTTTAAGGAGTACATGAAGCGAATCGGCGTGAATGTGAAGTTGGAAGCTGTCCAGAAAACAGCATTGTTGGGGACAGCAAAGATACTAAGGAAAGTACTGTCCCTGTAAGAGGAAGGAAAAGAGAGACCTGGGACCCGTTGTGACTTGTTGTAACCCGCTCCTAAGGACTATAAACCAGGCTGAACATCTTGCCTGAGTCTACAAGAAATGGACATTAAAACAGCTATTTATTCCAAAGGGGACATCTTTCCTTCGGTATTACGGATAACTTGGATAGCGGATAACGCGATGAGAACAGAGGAAAGTCATTTGGATTACAGGATATGGTTGCAAGAAACTCCCATTTAATCCAGAGTAGCTTTAAGAAAGGAATCAATTTTGTACGCGTACGCGTGTTTAGACCTTAAGACCAATTGCAATATTTACACCGAATGGTAACACTAGTGGCAAGTCCTAAGGGCGACCCATTTTGTAGCCCAAAAATCCGATGCAATACGGCCAAGAAAGACGCCAAGACACTTTGTTTTAAGATTAGCTACAAAACACAGTAAAATGGTCGAAAAAATAATCCTACATTTGTAGGATAAATTTGAGTTTTCTGACCCAAAATGAAATTTGCTTACCTGATGTTTTGATTCTCGGGCAAACTCTTACCTCTGGACATTTATTTTATTTTCTTTAATAACCCATCTATTTATCTCGAAACGTGACATGCCGTAAAATTGAGGGGCTTATTTTTGGAGTTGCTTATATTCGGAGGGGCTTATGTACGGAGGGAAGTTTGCGTTTCAAAATCGATTAGGCTAGCTTATAGCTGGAAGGAAATTTACCGTTTTTGCTTTGTTTTACTTTGTATCTGAGGGCAATTTTCCAAGTACAAGCCCCGGGGTGGGGGGCTTATATTCGGAGGGGCGATTTCACGGAGGGTTTTTGTGTTACGAGTTTGGGGGGCTTATACATGGAGGGGCTTATTTTCGGAATTTTACAGTAGTTTCAGCATGGGATTCAAATATGGCCGCATACCAGTAGTTTCAAATGCGCATTTACTAGAATTTTGAAAGAATTTTCGAGTCAGTGCCAGTAATGACTTAGGGAAACTTTGGGAGGCCACGGAGGACGAAAATCTGTTCCTGTTCTAAAAATAGTCAAAGATCAGTAAAATTTGAAGAAGGTTTTCCTCCCATTTCCTTCCCCTTCCCCCTCTAAGTAATGATCGGTTTCTTATAAACTTACTCACCGGCCGGGACTATTAATTTATCTGCTTTCAAGTGCCTCTATACTAATAAAGCCCAGACAACCGAGCTGGTTCGGTTTTCTAGATTTCGATACATTCAGTTTCGATATATAGCCAACTTCTGTAAAGTATTAGTCACAAGTGTAATATGTTAGCGCACATAGCATGTTCGGTTAATGATATTTGCTGTTTCTTATGGAGCCTATTTGCCAAACGCAAACGAACTGCGTTTCAGTTCAGTGAAAATCAAACAGCTACGCCGGTTTGGAAGGTTTTATCTCTTAAGTGTCTCAAAGAAGCCCTAAACGAATGCAGCTGTCTCTGATTGTTGGAATTGCCTTCGGCTTCTGATTGATTTCAGATTTGCCGATTTTCGGATGATCCGGATTTCCGCATTTCCGGTTTTCCGTATTTCCGCGTTTCAACATTTCCGGTGTACGTGTCAACCTGCATTTGACCTTGCAGAACCGGTTGAATAGAAGGTTACCCTGCTAGCAGAGGCTTTTCCCTTTTGTTTCTCAGCGATGTACTGCCATTCTCTTCGCGGTTTTGGCTGCTCGCGTTTTGTTTTGGTTGTTTCTGTGCCGAGGAAAAGACCTCTGCAGACAGCCGTTTGGGATTCCTGTTGAGCATGCGCGAGATGAAAATGCGGTTACCATGGAATTTCTGGGTCACGTGTCGGTAATACGACAGTTTCACTTTCTCGCACCTCTGGTTTTTAGCACTTCATGACCAGCCAAACTGACTGTATCTTCAAGAGATGAGGTATCGAGCTTACAGGCTGTAATTCCTAGCTTGGTAACTGAGGCTATCTGATCATCTATCAGAGCGTTCAGCGGGGAAATAACGAGTACAATCGGCACTTCACTGAGGAGGCCAAGATGCTTGGAGACCGATGGAGCTAGTTGATATATCAACGATTTCCCGTGACCCGTTGGTAAACTGACGAATGTATCTTCGCCATTCAATACACGAAACAAAGCTTTGGATTGATATTTAGTCACAGACTCGATTGAACTGTCTTTAAGGGCTTCTAAAGCCTTTTCAACAGCGTCGTTGAAACTTTCACAGGAAGACTCGCACTCGCCATGTTGATATAGCGGGCTCACTTTTGCACAGCAAACTAGTACAAAAAAGATGCGCGAGTCGATAAAACCGGTTCCACAACCGGTTTAGTCATGTGATTACCTCCTAGATCTTGGAGGTATCTAATACGCATGCTCAACAGGAATCCCAAACGGCTGTCGGCAGAGGTCTTTTCGTCGGCACAGAAACAACCAAAACAAAACGCGAGCAGCCAAAACCGCGAAGAGAATGGCAGTACAACGCTGAGAAACCCAAGGGAAAAGCTCTGCTAGCAGGGTAATAGAAGGTTTAGCCGAGGTTGTAGCTCTGAAAATCTCAATTTTCCGATCCAAAATGAAACCTGCCTAGTTGAGTTTCTGATTCTCTTGCAAACTTTGACCGCTGAAAGGTTGTTTTACCGAGCTATTTAGCTCGAAACGTGACACAGTTTCAGCTGTTTTGAGCTTGGGATTGTTAGCATGGGATTCAAAAATGGCCGCATACCAGCAGTTTCTAAAGCACATTTACTGAAATTTTATGGAGTCCGGCATCTCAGGGATTGGAATATGGCTCAATTTGTGAGTCAGTGCCAGTAATGAATTAAGTAAGCCGTACTTTTGACAAAATCTGCTTGAGATAGATCCGTTACGCTAAATCTGAAAATATCGTATTAGCTCGCATACGCGTTGATACAAACGGTCATAACTTTTAAAATACTGAAATCGTACTCGGGGTTTTGTATATTATTAATAACAGATGGCCTATCTTTGCGTCTATTTAGTCTAGAGCTTTCAACTCTGTCCCAAAAATGAGAAATAAGCTTTTAAAACAGGGTCATTTTTGGCCTTTCGCTCCAAGGCAATTAGTGGGGGTCATATTTTACTTGATTTTGTCTTTCTAGCCAAAGTTAGTGGATAACTATTACTTTCTGGTAAAACTAAAGATGTTTACCTATAAATAGGTACAAAATTCATTGGTAGATGGTGCAAATCAAACATTTTACAGCGCCTCAAAAAATGCCAAATTTTTAGTTTTGAAGACGTGCAAAATGGCCGTTGCGGGACAAAATACTCGGCGCCCCCCAGCGCTACCAAAAAATTATTGTGAATCAAAGCAAACCTATTTTAGTTATAGTCTCGATAAAGCCTTTCACTCGCCAGAGTTTCAGGCAAAATTATTTTTCACGCGAAATTGAGTGGGCGGTTTTTACAGAGACAGCCTCTTAAGAGCGTGTCCATGAGAAAACCAGGCAGAACCAGGCAGGGGGTGATAATGCTCAAATCACCGATTTCGCTCAAACTTGGCACAAATGTTAGGTACCTGGAGTTAACTTATGTGACAGAATTTCAGGTCAAAATATTAAATTCCCTGGGAGATCCGGGCATCCCCTGTAGAAACCGCCATTTTGCCCGTTTTATGCATAATTAATTAGCTAACTTTACGATGCCAGTGCAACAAACAGAAAAGCCACCTGGAACTTAAATGCACTGAGAGATGATCTGAGTTCATAAGACTTTAAGCACAATAAACTTTTTAAAGTCGCCGATTCGATTTTCCCCCTCTTAGTCCCCTTAAGTTGGGTCATCATTTCCAAGTTTTGAGTAAGTCGTAAAATTAGGGTATTTTATTCCCCAATATCTCTGATGAGCAACAGCTTATCTTTATAACTTTTGCATGAGTAGTTAAAGCCATCACTTAAGTTCAGAAAAAGATCATAAAAAGTTTGGGCAATTCACTTTCTTCCATGTGTTGACTTAAACTGTTCATGTGACTGAACGACTTTTGCATATTTCATCAAAATTCAGGCCCTCACAATATTCGTGCGTTTGCCTCTGAATGAGGAGAAATCGAACAAAAAACTCATCAGACAATGATTTAACATTAATAAGGGTAAAATTGTTGAAATTATTGCGCAAGAAACTCTAACGATGATTTTTGATAGCTATATACGCGATCTTTTCAAGGAAAAACAACATACAAAGATTTAATTCACAGTTTTACTTACTTTAACAATTTCGCCCTAAAAGCAATATAAACGGTCAATAAAATCCATATACGTATCTCTTGGATGTCTCAACTGCTAGTTTGTGCCCGCTTGGATTTGTTCCCCATGCCACCTTCGATGCCCAGTTCAGCGTTGTTCAGCGTCGTGACTCGCTGTACGACTAAAATTCCTTAGCCATCAGTTTACGCGCAAAAATCCAAATCAAGTTGTTTTAGGAGAAAACAATACGAAAAGTAGAAAGCCGATTTGTAATCCATGGAAAGAATTATTTCTGCCACTGTTGTAGCTCAATTCACATGTTACAAACAACAACGAAACGTCCGCCATCTTTGACATTAACTGGAGCCCGCATTTTTAAGCAGCGGTTGGCCACCATACGGAAATATCGTATCGGGAGTCAGGAGCCAGGAGCCAGGAGCCAGAGTCCAGTGAACAAAATATGAAAAATATGACTTTCCGACATTCTCTGAGATAATTTTATTGTTATTGTATGCTAATAAAAATTTTCGAATTCCAAATCTATTGGCAACTCTATTCAGACCGTGATTATAAATGATCCCATTTCTTTTCAAACTCGGAGATAGAAGTCGCTTTTCTTTCGTGTTTTGGAAAGAAATTTTTTTGTCTATTTTAGTTGCACGTCAAATAGCAGCGAAGTGAAGCCGGATCTTGGTGCAGACCAGCTCAAAGGGACAAATAAAGCGTGAGACACGTCCAGACTAGCTTGCGACAAGAATTCCATTTGTTTTCATACTGGAGCCCCCCTCCCTGGGGGAGTGGCCAAATTGCGTACAAATGCCCTAAACTGCTGGCACCAGATTTGACTGTCATAAACACTGAATTTTTTACCTAGCACGGTCTTTTGGGGGTCTTATGAAGCCTAACTATGGCAGTAATGCTCCCAAGTAGAATTCAAAATACGCCACACTTTCACATTGAGTTAGATCTTTTTCTCAAACAACCGCTTCCATATGTTTAACACCCTTCCCACATTCCCTCAAGAGCTACTTCAACTGTGATACTTAGATTTCAAATTTCTCACCCTACCCAGGTAAGGTCAATTTTCTCATCCTACACATCCTCGGAAGGGCCTTTTTGCGTACTCTTGGGGCACCAAAACCAGTTTAGTGCCCAGGTTAGTGTGCTGTGCTGAGGCAGGCAGATGTTGAATTATGGACAGACACAACAATTAAGTTACAGACATTTGATGTTCCGGTCCGTGCGTGGTCGGAAGACACCCAGTAAATAATGCCCGTGGGGTTGCTCAAGGAAAATTAGGGTTTTACGAGATTCGAACTGCAGGAGGTCTCTAACGAGGAAAAGTGCGGAAACATCTACTTTTTGGAGTGAATGTACTGATGCAATTTTTAAGTTACAATATACTATAGACAAATCTATTTTGTTTCTTAAGTCCCTCTGATACTCCGAGGAGCGCAGGTCATACAGGGAACGCAGAGATCAGACCATTGCATTATTGAAATTAGGTAAAGGCATACAATTCAGCTTGTATTTTCTAGTGTAACCGGACGTGTATGTGAAAAAACGGTAACTCTGAAACGGATGTATAAGAATGATTCATAACTTACAGTGACAAACAGCGATATGACTGTGGACATAATATAAGAAAAAAGCACAACATTCAGAGGCGGATAAGATTTTCTTCCTGGTGTCTGCTTACGAGAGCTTTAAATCAAAGCTACTTCGCCAGTAAACCCTTTGAGTGTTCGCGGCCGCCTACGGGAATGTAAAAATTCAGAGTCTGTGTGGGAGTTGAAACGGGGTTTTGTGATGGCGGTCGCAAGTAGAGCTATTCGCTTTATACGAGAGTGTCCGTTAAGAGAACTTCTATACTGTATGAATCCGCAAATGACAGCTTAAATGAGAAGTGTATATTGTGTATTAGTTTGTGTTCAAAAACCTGTTCTTAATTTACACCTTCCTTGAATAGCTGAAAAAAAATAGCCTACTCTTTTGGCAAGTATTAGTGCCCCCTTTTGGGTCTTTTGTATACCTCAGAAGTTTTTCCTCAACACTTTTAAACGGTTATTATTATGTTTTTGCAGTCCATAGATACAGATACCATCCTGTATAGTTGTAAGACTACGAGGATTAAAATATAAGTAAGTAAGTAAGTATACCCAATGGCAAGTTGTTAATTGTCGAAAATTGCATGGCACGGTCTGACTATAAAAAAGGAGTATTATGGATGATTATTATCACGGTAATTAATGTCAACATCGAATAAACTCAACATTTCAAGTAACACGACTTTCACAACCTATTTTCAACACGCCAGTTATAACAGGATATTGGCGCGTACAAACAATAGATAGTGTATTCTGCATTCCGTAGTCCGGTAGTCCGGTAGTCCAGCGTAACAGATTCCATCATTTAGGCAGAGTCTTAAGTCAAAGATGGAGGGTGTTCGAGCAGGTGGTTGTTTTCCATAGATATAGACGGATTGTCAGTGATCCTTCTTGTCCTTTGAGAATCATTTTGTTCCCTCTGACTACAACTTATGTTAAAGACTTCGAATGTTCGGTGAAAAGCCGACACTTTTAATTTTGCAATGTTTCAAGATGTTTCATTACCTCGTCACAAAGTAACGCAGAGTAGCGCCACAGATGACCAGACGAAACTGGAGCAGCCAACCTGGACTAAAGCATCTGAGACGTGTATGTAACATTTATTCACTATCTTTTATCGTTTTTGGGTCTTGTAGCACCTACAAGTTGGACCGATCGAAGTTTTGAACTAAATCTTTTGCTCCTTCTGTTTACTCAAGCGTTCCATAAAATATCCATCAAAACGTCCATAAATAACACAGAAAACATGCCTCAGGTGACACTTTCTAACAATTCCGCTATTAGTATCGATAATGAGGCATCTGATTTGTGACTTCTCGCCAACTTTGTGCTATTTTTGTTTAAAAAAAACGAATGTTACGTTTCTTCCAATTTTGGTAAAATGACAAATAAGCGTCAAGTCAAATGTACATAATACGTCATTATTGATAAAGTATGAGATTGCCCAAATATTTTAGGATTGATTTGATAACCTTAAAGATGCCTTTCAAAGAATATGTGAGAATTAAGTACATAGGTTGTTGCTCATGGGAGATTTTAGCGACTAAAATACCTTAAATTTAAGGTTTGGTCAAAACAGTGAGATGACGACCTTACTTTAGGCTAAATAATAGGAAGAGATCGAATTAGAGAGTAAAAATAAATTACTGAGGATTAATTCTGATAAACATAGAAGATGATAAAGTTGATTAGATTTGAAGTTGTCTTTTCTACTTGTTGAACAGCCAAACCAAAGTTAGCTAATTAATTATGCAAAAATGAGTAGATTTCGTGATTTTTAGGGGGGGTCCCTGTAAATCCCAGGGAATTCAATATTGCGGCCTTATTTTTTGTCGAGGTTAATATCTCACCAAACCCATCAATTGTGCCAAGTTTGAGCAAAATCCATGATTTGAGCATTATCACCCCCTGCCTGGTTCTCTCATGGACACACTCTTAAAACTGTTGGCAACAACAACCGTAGAAAACAACAGATTTTGCAACTGAACTTTGAAGTTTAGTCTCACTGCACCGTCCCCCTCTACCCAGTTTACTAGACAGGTTATATGGTTTGTGATTGGCTAAAAAATAACCTCTCTCATCTAACCTGACAGTGTAATAATAAGAGACTCTTATTATTACACTGTCAGGTTGGATGATGTAAAAGTACTCAAATCGCGCTGAAACTTCGTACAAACAAAGACAACGACTCCAGGTAACAATATTTACACTTAATTGATAGCTTTTATCGCTTTTACGTCATTTGTCTCATCTAAGTTTCAAACTCTATTTCTCCCATACAAACTCTCATATTACGCACAGGGCCACCTGTGATATTACGCTTGGGCTACCTGTGGTTTCAACTTTTCACTCGCGTGTGGATCTGTGAAATGTGTATGTACAACGTATATCATCACCGTTTTCTTTCGACTAATCTTTCATTCTTTTTTTTTTTTTTCGATGCTTGTGATTTCTAACATGTTTATGGGTGATTTGCTGAATACAAATTATATATATGACGCTTTCTCAGTTGATGTAACCTGAGATCAGGCCCAATTTGAGCGGTTCTCATACATTCTCTCTAACGGCTACCGCTACCGTTTCGCCTTGCCCGCCGGAATGTAATTTTCAAAGCGAAACGAAAATAGAGCCTGATCTCAGGTTAAGTTGTTGTTGGTGAACAGGGTACATTATTCAGGGTGAGTTAGACGGCGATTCGCCTTAGACCGTCTGAGGGTGGCCGGGTTGATCTTTTTAAGCAATTCTTACAACAGCCTGTATTTTTTCTTCTATTTTTATTACTTTCTCTTTCCTCTACACTACTCAACGTATGCAAACGTTGTTATTCAACCCAGCGTAGTATGCTTGGGTGTACTGGTTTATCCATGATGTCTATCATATTACACGCGGACGTACCCGTTTATCCACTTTCTGAACTGCGCCACTCGTGCAAACACAGTGTAGCGCTCTTTAGCAGAGCATCTTGGAGATCCCCAGCTTACAGCGCCTTGTAAAACCCATTTTCCACTGGCTGACCGGCAAACGTAAGGACCACCACTGTCGCCATGGCAACCACTCAAATTGGTTCCTTCCTTCCCCGCGCAAATCATTTGGTTGGTGATTCTCAGACTGCTGCCGCCTACGGTAAGAGATCAACAAACAAGAGACCTAGGATAAAACCGTTTTTGCCTACTAGCTTGAAGAGTAGGCTAAAATACTTTTGACATTGCAAACAAATTGATGACTGACACAAATGAATATCGTCGGCGAACAACACTGACCCGGTGAAAAGAAAAGTTATAATCATGTGAATAATAAAAGAAAAGCGGACACCCAGTTAAAAATGCCACGTAGTTGTATTAAGGCGATGACAAAGATTTTCCACGATTTTTCTGCCGCTTACAATTTCTCCGGGGTAAGAGGTAGTCTACAGTTTTTTACGACTACGGATGCAGGTAATTTATCCGTACTCGTACAAAGATATGTTGTATCTTAAGGTCTGTAATACTTGAGAATTGTGAAAAGTCGTTCCTTTATATTCTTTGATTTTTTTTTAATGTATCTTTATGGGCGAAAAACACTGCAATCCATTTATTTTAACGTTCGAGCGCACTTTGTGTATTTTTCGCACTCGTTATCCCCAGTAACTTATCGGATAAAAGGCAAAGGTTACTGAGGCGAAACATTGTTTGTCAATGTAATGGGTCGGCTGTGTAGGTGCATTTCTTTCCTCGATCACTGGATAAGTCTTTGTCTTGTAACTCAGCCACACAAATACTCAGAGTTTGAATCAGTAAAATAAGGCAAGATATTCGCATTTCCGATTACGCTTATGTACCGTGTGGCATTCTTTTTTAATACCTGGTGATGCGGCCAGTTTCTTCGCGCAAACATCGTTTGCTACTGGAGGCAGCACGGCCTGCTGCAAAATACGATGTGAGGATCCCGGATGCTTGATCTTGCCCCAGCCTGTATGTTCAAAACAATATTGTGAATTAGAAAAACCGTGAACAGATTTTACGGGAAGTACCTTTTGTTTGTGCAGGGCTAAAACAACTTTTTTAAACATAAAATACATGATTCCTTCAGCTTAGTTTTGCAGAAGATAGATGTCATCAGTCCCATCAAGCAGACATGCACAAAAGTCACGAAAGAGGACCTGTTCATGATAACAATAAAAAAGATTAATAAACTTTCTGATAAACCAGAGTAATTACCTGTAATATAACATCTAGCAGAAGAAGGAACGTTTTCCTGGTGTGCAGGCAGGCAGACGGTACCAACTCTTGCATTTAAATTGGCTGGTCGTGCAAGCTGTATCAAGGCGATATCGTTGTTGATTCGGCTTGGCCTGTTATAGCTCGGATGCCTGATTACTCTTTTTCCTTGAATATCCTCTTCAGTTCCTTCATTGTTAGATCTGTCGTGGTCTCCCAGTCTAATAGTGTAATACGAACCTGATCTGGTTTAACAACAAAATTAAAAGATCGATCACTGGAGAGCCGGAACAAAGAGGCTCATTAGCCGATGGCCTTTTTAACTGGGTGTCCGCTTTTCTTTTACTATTCTTTTCACCGGGTCAGTGTTGTTGTGCAGCTTACAAACGAGGAGCTGCAGAAGGGTTCGCGGACGATTTTCATTTGTCTCAGTCATCAATTTGTTTGCAATGTCAAAAGTATTTTTTGTGCATTATCTCTTTCCACTCAAGATGGAAAAAACGGCTCCCTCGACATGTTTTTTGGGGTAACCCAAGTGGAAGGCGATTAGAACTCCTACTATATCTTATCAATTGATTTATTGTACAGTCAAAGTTTTTAAATTACTACTGACCCAGCGGAAAAGTGTTTATACAATCTCCAGATAATCTGCATATAAAAAACATTCATGATGATGCTTACGTACAGGGATGAAATGCAGTGTGCCGCTGTCACAATCCAGTCAGGAGCAATTAAAGATCCACCGCAGCTAAACGACTTTGAGCTTCCCCTCAGGAGAGCGATCTTAACAAAGTAATAAGAGCAGGAAAACTCTTAATAGTAAATGATGAATTGTTTCAGCTGATTTTGATTTTGGTCATCCCTGAAGGGGTTATGAGAGGGCTTGCAAAGGGAGAGGCTTATTACCGGAATAGAAAGAGAGCTTCGAAACAAGCTACAGCAGTGCTAATCAAAATACGTCTTGTATTTATTGGTTTTTAATTAAGCTTCATAACGTCATAATAGATAGAACTCATTTCAATACATTTGGAGGAGCCTTATAATAGGTGGTATGTTTTGTTTTTGATGGGTCTATAACTGGGAGGGGGGGGGGGGGGGGGCTTATATGATTGGTGGGGCTTTTAGGCGGCAGTTTACCCGACGATAGATATAAACAGTCGACTCTCTTAACATTATAAGACAAACTTTATAAGACGGTATCAGGGGCACTCAACGGGTACTGATTTCGGCTGGTTTTTGGGTACGACACTATTGTTAGCTTCCTTGAAAGGTTCCACGGTATCACAGGCAGCCCAAACTCTGTGGGAGTTCGTCGGACTTTGAATTTATAAGAGAATGTATGAAAACAAACAAAATACGTCTTAAAATACGTCTTAAATTCCAATTTTGTACACAAACAGAAATAAAAATGACTTACCTTGTGTTTGTGTTTTGTTATTTACTGTCTCTTCACCTCTAGAGCCATTTGGAAGATGTTTTATCACCGCTTAGTACAACTCAAAATCTTAAACGGTGATAAAACGTCTTCCAAATGGCTCTAGAGGTGAAGAGACAGTAAATAACAAAACACAAACACAAGGTAAGTCATTTTTACTTCTATTTGTGTACAAAAAGTATTGTTTCGATGATAAATTATTCTTCTGGCTGTCAACGTCGCAGCTTCCTTGGACGACATTTGCGGCAAGCCTCAACCCACATTTCGGGCAAAAAACAAAACTTTCTTGTAGTTTTTGTCCACACGTGGAACAAAACATGGCGTCGAAAGAAGAAGGAGGAGCTGCGTAACCGTTCCTTTTTCTCTGCCAACACTTGGGGTCCTGGGGCGAATGTGTTGTGAAGATTTCGAAATGTGTTGTAAAGATTTCGAAATGTGTTGTGAAGATTTCGAAATGTGTTGCGAAGATTTTGAAATGTGTTGTGAAGATTTCAGATTCTGTAGTGAATTTAAAATGTGTTTCCAAGAATTTGGAAAGTGTTTTGAGGAATTTGGAATGTGTTGTGCATAATTTGAAATGCGTACTTAATAATTCGAAATATGTTGTGAGATAATGCGTAGTGACCCTTGTGGGCCACCGTAGATTTTACCCTGCAAGGAGAGGTTTTTCTCTTGCATGGCTTTTAGCGTTTACGAAGTCGTTCGCGTGGCTTGTCTGTCGCATAGTTGATTCGTTTCCGGGCGTAAACAGATTTCTAAGATATTTCGGAAATGTTTGAAGAGGACTAGGAATGTTGGTCGACAGTATGTAGAGAGTGCCTGTCTATAAGACAGCAACGGGCATTTAGGGTTTGGTACTTTGAGGTTCTGCGCATGCAGTCACTATCTATACCCGTTTTCAGACCCAAAAAAGCGCAAAAACCCTACTCTTTAGGGCGGCACATACCTATGTGGCTTATATAAGGAAGTACCCCCACGGGGATTCAATAGGTCATATTTTAAAACAAAAATATAACACTAACGATCGTTTTCTTTACAGAATAATTAGGTATAATAAGTGTGTAGTGTTTCACACTGAGAAAACAGTCATTTCTTCAGGATGTTTTAACTAATTCCGAACAAGTATCGGGAGCCCAAAAGGGCTCCTTCTAGTATAAAACACCATTATCACTTCAGAACAGAAACTCCAAAAAAACGGCTAAATATTCTTCCTGTCGAATATTACCTTTTTTGGCCAGAATGAAAAGCTTATCCATAACCTAACGATTGCAGGACACGATGAAATAACTGAACTTCAGTGCATCATTTTAGCTCGGAACCACTCGGCTAAATACATGTTGCGTCTTTCAACAATAAGATGATCGAAAGGTGAGCTTATCCCTATCTCTTGGTCGTAGGACCGTGCTGTGAGAAGTTAAGACCGTGGGTAGCCACGTCGGGCAACAAATTAGCTTTTATTTGAAATACAATTGTACTTCAGTTATAGCGGCGTTACTCAGGCGTTTAAACTTCTTTCAGCAATTTTCTCTTTCCTAATTCTGTTTCCTGACATTTCTTCGGTCGTTTAATATTAAACCGGCACCGCTAAAAAAAATTTGATTCGAAAACTAATAACATAGTTACCTGCCAAGGCCAATTTCCAGGTTGAGCATCAACTCCACCGATGACACGGGTAACAGGTGATGCACCGCATACACTGGGAACGACTATACAAAATATAAACATGCTGAATTTAAAATTTAATCGCGACAGCTAGTGTTCAAAACTTTGAATGTACAGTCAACCTTCTGTCCTAGAAGGACACCCGCTTGTGAGGAAATAATTCCTGTTAAAACCCATAATGTCGACAAGTTGAACCTAAGCACGGCTTAGAAGTACTAACAATGACAACAATAAGCTTTACTTGCATGACCATAACAAAGCATTACAGTATTGCAAAAGCTACTTGAAATTAATCATTGATTCCTTTTAAATTAAATATTTCAAATAATCTGAAACGTATTAATCATTGCTTATTTTTAACCATCGGTAGGATTAATTATTCCAAGATAAAAATGTCTCTCAATATGATACAATTAACAGTTAATGAATGAGGTTGAGTATCTTATGAATAAGTTCATCTTCGATAGTGTAAGTTTAGGTTTGTCCAGCTCCGCAAATATTCTCCGAATAGCAGATGTCGCCTTCTGAGTTGTCTTCTTGCTGTTTTTGCTATGTCTTTAGCCATTACTTCGCCTAGTTCCAGTACAATTAACAGTTAACTGTACAATTAACAGTTAATGAATGAGGTTGAGTATCTTATGAATAATTATGGAGATCGAGGAGGGTGTCATCCGTCGAGGCCGTAGACCCTCCGATACGAAAGCCGAATTCAATAATTGTTTTATTATTCATTCAAAATAATTCCTAGTTTAAAAACATAGCTAAAACATGCTTACCTCCATCGATCCATCGATGTTAAGTTCATCTTCGATAGTGTACGTTTAGGTTTGTCCAGCTCCGCAAATATTCTCTGAATAGCAGATGTCGCCTTCTGAGTTGTCTTCTTGCTGTCTTTGCTATGTTTTTAGCCATTACTTCGCCTAGTTCCAGCTGTGGTTCCCGCTCTTGAAACGAGTGAGGTGTCGGCTATTTTGCCAGTTTTACAACCAAAACAACTCAACCTCGTCCCCAGGTCTTCTCGGTTAACGCGTTAACGGTGCCTTAACCGGTAGTAGGCTGCATTTTTGACGTCATTTCCTCGTTAAACTCAAAATTCTTCCAAATTTGGTCATCAGTAACTGGTTATGGTGAATTATACGTGTGCTTTTAGCCAATCAGAATTGGGGAAATATTTTGAATGAATAATAAATGAAATTAATTGGATGTTAATGAGATAGTCAGCAGAATTCATAATAGGGTCTCATGTGATTGTAGTCGTAGAAACGGTATTTTAGGTTCTAGTTAGAGAAGAACATATCTCTTATCGAAGAAAAACTTGGACAGTCTATTAAAAAGTGAATTTCATCTTCAATTCTGTTACAATTGCAGAGACTGCATACCCTTTTGTCACGTGGTATATTGTCGTATCTACCTAGTACCTGTGTCAATCCTAAGTTTGTGACTGTATATTCTCAGTTTCACTAATGTTTTCCTAGAAGAGTTCTTTCTTGTTAGATCTAGGTATGCAGAAGGGCTATAATTCGTTTTGATTTTGTAATAAAAGTCAGGTTTTGTGAATGCTGAAGGGTATGATTCAAGTAAGACCAGAAACCCATAAGGGGTTGGACCCCTTATGGGTTTCTGGTAAGGCATATATTTCTTTTGCATAAGATTCACATATTGCTTAATTTTAGATTCATAGTAGTCATCTAAACGCGCGGTCGTGATGCGACTGATCCGGTTTCATAATTAATATATAGATTTAGCCAAAGCTCTGGTTAATAATGCGTATTAACAAAAACAATTAAATCGTGTAATGCTAAACGGGGAGGGCAATGAAAATGGCATCAAGATCAATAGATATAATTAGCAAAAAACAAATTGCACGTGCAGCACGCTTTTTTGTCTTTCCCTTGCAGTTGTTTTGGGCGACTACAACCCTGTTTTGTACGACTAAAACGTCAAACTTCCTAGTTACATAATTACATTATTTTATGGAAGAATTGTCGTATGTGCTTATCCAATATTTTGTTTCCTGTGTTCATGTTCGCTTTTATTTTTCACTGCCGCTTATTTTCCCCCTGCTGGCCGCTAGCATTTCTCATTTTCTCACCGCCGCTTTGAATTTCCATGTTTTTCTTCCTACGCTGTAGCTCTTTCTCTGTTATCTACGTTAATATAAACAAAAAATAACGCCGAAAAAGACACGGCTTTGTTGTTGTTTTTTTCTTTCTAAACGTCCTGGCAGCCATGTGATTTCCTTCCAAATAAAACCTTGAGTTGCATTTTGGGGGGTCTTGATAAACTGCGAGCCAGCGAGCCATGCGAGTCACGCGAGGCACGGTAAAAAAAAAGGAAACACAAGTAAAAACTGCAAATTTACAGATGAGGAGTTAATCACTCATTGTACTGATTAGGGTTACGCTTTCATTTTACGGATTAGGTTAAGCATTGATTTTAGGGCTAGGGTTAAGCGCTGTTTAGGGTTAAACACTTATTTACAACGGTTAGCGCTCAGTTAATGTTTTCCGTGTTACTGTTTTCGATTTTTATGGTGCTTTTTTCAATGATTCTTCAATGGACTGCATGGCTCGCATTTTATACACACTCCATTTTGGGTTGCCATGCCTGTTGATTGAGTTATTTTATATTGGTATGCCTGTGGTGCGGATGGACGGTCGCTCGCTCGGTGTACGGTCACGTGATTACCAAATTTTGTCGGATGGGTAGATTACCACATTTCCTTAGCTATTGGGCTCCGCCCACGCGCGGCGAAATGCGCTGCGTGTGGAGCTCCGCTATAAGAGTATCAAACAGAGGTGACGAAACCGACGGCTGTTATATAACAGCAAACCATATTTAGATGTCAGGGTTTGACAAATATATAATAGACAAGTTTAAAAGAGGTTTTGTTTAACACCCAGCCTAAACTCTTTTTTAATAAAGGCCATAAGGTTAAACTCCGCGTTAGTTTTTCTGCAACAAAAATCTTGAAAAATCGTAATTTTTAACTACAACAGCCAATAATTTGGATCACACTACATAAGTGTCGATGCGTGAGAATTGTTGTTCCACATATACTAATACCGATCTCAGTGCAGGGGTCTGTTTCTTGAAAGTCCCGATAACTTTTCGGGCCCGAAAAGCTGTTTTATGTTTGCTGTGTTTGCTTTCAATATCAAAGTTTCAATAATTTTGAAAATTATACAATGAAACTATCAGTTAACGAAGCTGAATTTACTGGTTTGTGCACTAGGAACTTTGCTACTAAACAACAGGTTTTGATTTTAGAATTTGCTTTCGGACCCGAAAAGTCCCGATAATTAACGGGCCCGGTAAGCTGTCTTCGTTTTCATTAAAGATCGAGGTTTCAATAGTTTTGCATGTAACATGATAAAACTATCAGTTAATGAAACAAAATGGAGTAGTTTGCTAGCCAGGACCCGCGCTCTTATTCTTTATATTTCGATTTGAATATTTGATTTCGGGCCCGAAAAGTTACCGGGACTTTCGAGAAACGGGCTCCTGCAGGCCTTTCAAAAAAAGGGATTCCTGCCCGTAATCACTCTACTAATTAAAAACCTTTTGATCAATAATTAGCACAGCAGAGTTAGATTGTAACTAGACTTGCATAGATTTCAATGTTGTAAATGAAACATTCCCTCTTGTTTTCTCGTCGGCTGACCTATGGTTACCTCTGGCCGTAGGTTAGAAGCTTTATTAAAGTAACTAATCTTCGGACTTAAGTTGTTGGTATTTGCCTCTCTCCTTTATTGTTTTGTTGTGTCGTTGGTAGGATGGGGACTGGGAAGAGGGAAAAATAAAAGCGTCCGGAGGACGATGGGAAGGGGAAAGAGAGAGAGAGAGGCTCCCGCCCTTTCTCTCTTCCCATCGTCCGCTGCGCGCTCACCGTTTTTATTTATTGTTAATGCTATTTTAGTTGAAATACCCAGAGGGAGCCTCTGGGGAGTAGAGAGGGCAACTGCTATGACAATCTAAACACGCATAGCTAACCTGTTGGTGCAGGTGTTGGGGTAGGGGTAGGGGTGGTACTTCCACAACTCCCTGCAGACAATGATATATCATCTATAGCAATATCTCCTGCCCAAGAATCGCCACGAATTCCTTCAATCTTGAGCTATAAGAAATAAACGCAGCCTGTCGTCAGAAATCAATATACCTACTGTTAGAACTGTTTCATTCGCCCAACTCATCTCGTTCAGGCTAAACCGGGCACAAAGGCGGATATAGCGTCGCAGAATGTGAATTTATAAGGCTCAGCTGGGCTTATTTGAAATGTCTTAGCACGTTACCTCATGGCGCACGATGTGCTTCATTACTATACCACTTGCTTGTCCTTTCAATTACTATTTGTCATTGTTATACTTTATTTTCTCTCTTTATTTTAAATAATTGCCAAGTAAATAGAGAACCAGTAATCACAATAAACTAGAATAGACTGACATGCAGCCGCGGCCGTGGAGCGATGAGTGGTCATATTTCTGTGTTCTTTTATATTACGAACACTTAAAGAAAGACTGTAATTAAATTCGTTCAAACGAGCTTTAACCAGACGCATTGTTCACATCAGTAACGAATTTGAAGCAAAATGAAGTATAATTTTTCCATTCACTTACATCTACCAATCTTCTGATGGGCACTTCAGCCTTCTTCCATGCATTTCCTTGCTGCTTAGCCTTGGACCAAAGTAAAACGCCACCGTTGGAAACGTTGAGGCTTTTAATGTATTTTCCATACATGTGATAGAAAAACGAGAGACACATAGACTGTTGATAAAAGCCACCCTTAAACGTAAGAACGGCTTTGTCATTTGGACGTCTGGGGCTAGATGTCTCAATGTAGATGTAATAGCCTGCGAAGAGAATAAGATTAGCGTCCAGAAAGATTAGCGGGTTTCTAGCGTAATCAGCAGTTTTCAACTTTCCCTGTCGCCACTTTTCTGTAGAAAGCTCTTTAAGGAGGGTCTCAATGGGATTAACCGTCAGCCGTCAAAAGGCCTAAAATCTAACAGTCAACCGTCAAAAAAAGTTATTTCTAACGTAACTGTCAACCGTCAAAACGGTTCAGTAGGGTATTTAAAATCTCATTATTTCAGTTGATTTTTACGCACTTCTGACCCTGATGTCCTCAGAAATCTCTAAACTGGAAAATCCAGTTCCAATGTTCTCAAAAACACTCCGTCTAGACATTACAAGACTTTACAAATTGCTTATATCAAAATTTTATAAGTAAATGGCCAAGGCAACCTCCAAAACACAACAAGTAATTTTAATTTTTATAAAAAGGTTAATTTTTAATTTAACTCGTGGACAAAATTTCCACTTAATAATCGTCAATCGTCAAAAGCTCTAAAATTTAACCGTCAACAGTCGCGATTGGAAAAGTATAACCGTCAACCGTCAGTCAAAGCTACCAACCCTATGAGACCCTAGCCTCTTTAAGGTTCTAAAAAGTTTTCTAATCTAACAAAACAAACGTTGATATTTCAGGTGACGTGTTCCTTTTCACGGAATTGAATTGCGACGTTTTACTACCTGTTCTACAGCCAAACCTGTATTATTAAGCGGTCAGGTTGACCGTTTAATACAGTTTTGACATACCTACATGTGTAGGGGTTATTCAAGGAAATGAAGATCAGTTGAAAGAGCGAAATATCTATCAGACACCTTTTTGGCCTTGAACTGTTTCTACCTCCCCTAAACGCCTTGCACAGTCTTTCTGTTGCACTACTGAGACTCAGTACTGAGTATGGTAGATCATGTCCAACCGACCGTTTTAATACAGGTGCCGACAATAAGAAATAACTTGTTGGGACCTCGGGAAAGGTAACCTTGACCGCCTAATAGAGATGGCCGCTTATAAAGGCCAGTTTTACGGTAATTGATTAAGGGAAACTATTTTTGGGACTTTCGTAAGTGATGACTTAAAGGTAGAGGGTGACCGCTTAATAGAGGACCGCTTAACACTGGCTTAATACAGGTTCGACTGTATGTTTCTTCGGTATTAAAGGAGGAATCACAGGTGTAAGAAAAATAGAGGTCGGAGACAAATACGGTTGACAGAAAATTATTGGAGCAAGTATAATGGGCTTCAAGTATCATGTTAAGCATACAAACAGTTATGAATGCCTTGTCTGAATTAGGACTGCGGGCTGCGGCCAGACCTAAATATCCTAAACTATAGAACTGATTAGTTTATTACAGCCACAATGCTGAATTTTTTCCAGAATTAGAGACAACCTTTTCAAGTTACCCCCCAAAAAATGATGATAAAAGATTTCTCCCGATTGCTCCCTATTGAAAGTCAAGGAAACTCGTTATCATCTTATCTTAGTTTCAAACTTAGTGAATAAAATAGCTGTGAGTCTTAGTTTACTATAGCAACCTCATCAAAGGAGTCGGAAAAATCTGACTTTTCCTTTCGATGTGTGATTTGCAATTGTTTTTTGTTATATTTGGATTATTCCATGAACATGAAAAAAAAAACATTTGCAACATATTGTATCCACAGTAATGGGTCATCTTGTTGATCCGTCTATTTACATATTTTCAGATCTATTGGTAATTCATGTTTTCTTATCGCACTTTTTAACGCTTTAAAAATATGATATAATTAAACTTAACCTTTCCCTCCATGTGCACTTGATGGTCCTGTATTACGAGAAGGGGTTCCTCCTGATTTGCGTATCCAGTCAAACTGATCCGCTTTGCTCTGCTGCCATTTGCAAAAATTGCTTTCGAAATCACAGGCAGGATCTGAGAAGAAACGTTTCCATAAACAATAGCTGAGTTATTTATTGCGCGGACTCATGTGATTGTTGGAGAACTATATTGTCTCTGAGAGTATAGACTAAAAATATGAGTTACTAATTGTGCAATTTGTTTTTCTAGGTTTTGTGGTCTTTCATTCTCGGGTCACCCTTTCCACCAATATGGTGGTATATTCAAACAACTGAAAATTTCAAAAATTCATGATTA
This sequence comes from Porites divaricata, assembly GCA_038088405.1. Lineage (NCBI taxonomy): Eukaryota > Metazoa > Cnidaria > Anthozoa > Scleractinia > Poritidae > Porites > Porites divaricata. The sequence goes on from JBBMOI010000002.1 coordinate 24,929,230, forward strand.
TCTAATATACCTCTGCAATGAAAAATGAGTAAAATGAGGTCAGAACCATTTGTCAAATAAATTATGCTTAAATTACTCGCAAACCTTTACCAGTATACACTGTTGCTCATAAAGTGCGGTTTGAGATCCTACTATAAATGAGCCAAACAATTGAAAGTATCAGCATAAATTGAAATTCGTGCAGTCTGAGTAAGATATAACAAACTTGGTGAATAAAGGAGTTACTGTATCAACAAAATAGTACTTAAGTTTTTCTATTCATGAACGAGCAATGCCCTTCATCCCGATAGGCCTATTTTGCATGTTTATGTTTATGTGGAACGAGAAACGAACAAAGAATTGGTAATCAAGTGACTGATAGGGCTGAGTTTAAGTCAGGTTTTGTTCCCTTTTTTCTTTTTTTTTTTTTTTCATTCCCCGTTCTTCGCCGGTTTTGAGTAACATCTGTTTGTGCAACCAATCCTAACAGGATTAGCTTTATTCAGTCCGGCGCCAGCGGATATATTTACCGATACTTACTGGCTGGTGGTTGGGTTGTAGGTGGAGGTGTAGGGGGTGGCGGGGTTGGTGGCGCTGAGGTTGACACACATGACGCTATAAAAATAAAAGAAAACTGTAAATAATAAACTTCTTTGTATTGAAAATTCTTTCACTGTTTTTTATTGGGGAGTTTTAGCAACGACGACAGCGACCGCAACGAGAACGTCAAATTAGCAAAACAACATGTTTGCACGTGCATCACGCTTTTTTGTACATTTCTTTGCCGTCACTGCACGACTACAGGGTGTCCCAAAAGTTTGTTCCTCTAAATTCATGCACTATAACGTTTGATCAAAACTTTATTATTACATGAAATTTCTAGAAGATGTTTATTTTTCTATCAAGTACATGTATTCAGAATTTCAGTAACTGGCATGCTCTTTTTGTTGTTTTATCACATTCTGTAGCAGTTGCGGCGTGAAGTGGGATACAGAGTGTACACCCACAAATGATCCATTTTGAGCTTTTTTATCACCTGGTGCGCAGGATCGAGTTCAACCCCAAACAAAATTGTTTAGTTTAGGCAGCTGAAAAAAATATATTTTGGGCATTCATCCAAAAAAGATAATCATCCTGGCCCCCTTCCACAGCATGGCGTTTGTATTTCTTTCCAAATTTGAAACGAGCTGTGAGTTAATTGGCAGACTAAGCAGAGGTATTTTTGCCATCTCAGGGGCCTCTAATTTTAAACATTTTAAACAGCTTTTCATGACCCTTTTATTTGGCTTGCTAAATATGTAAGACTGGGCTTCCTTGTCAAGTTTCCTATTTTGTATCAAGCCTTCTTTAAAACTATTTTAGCTGCCTTATTCAGGGCTTTTGGTCTTCCCCTTAGTTTCTTGCCTTCAAAACCTTCATTTCTCCATGATCATTCTACCACCCAACATTCGGATTTTTCCAGTTTTTCAGCAATTTCTACAACAGATAAGCCAGTAAATCGAAGTATACAGGCTTATGCTCCCACGAGATGAACGTTTTTGGATTAAGGGGATTTATCTTTCGTGATATTCACAAAAAACAAGGAAGGAGTTGGAGCAATTCGGGCTATGCAATGCAAAAAATATGTGGCTGGAAAGTACACTCGCGCACGCGCACCTTTGGTACGGAAGTACACAAATCAAATATTCGAGTCAAAAGATGGTACAACAAGTTTGAAAATAGTGAATTATATTGAAAGACAGGACTTTTGATGAAATGATTTGCTTATCAAGTCCAATCGTACTGAAATACAGACTTATAAAGTAGAGGAACGAACTTTTGGGACACCCTGTACGACGCGAAAATGCCTAATTTCACGTTTTATGGAGGACGTAAACAAGCGACGACGAAATTTTCTTTCTCTTTCTAAACTTTAGTGTGGTCCCCAAGAAATCAACTCCAGTGAAATTTGCCTACATTACACATTTTCAGCGAATTAGAATTTACGCGACAAAGTTTGAACAACCGCTAATTCATTTTAAAAGTGACGTTTTCGCTGCCGTCGCCGTCGTCGATACTAAAACTCCCTACTGATTATTGTTTGTTGATGTTATTATTATGCATGATTATTATTAATCTATGAGCAAAGGGATCAAATACAAGTCGTCGCTTTCAAGGGGTTAAAAATAATCGGGAAAGTTATAAGAAAGTCGCCCCAAAATTGTTCGAGGGTTCTACTAACTAGCTTTTTCTAGCTTTGCCTAGGAAGGTCTGGGAAAAGTATGGGGGTTTGCATAGGAGGTTAGAAAAAAAGACTATTTGTTGGAAATACGTTTAACTAGGTCGTATATTCGTTTGTGAAAACTTAGATTTAAAATGTGTGAAAAGGTTTGTTATGTTTTTATCAAAGGACCAGTCTGAAAAGTTACTTTAAATTTGTCAGTGTTTCTGTGCCGGGAAAAGGTTTTGCAATGTTTGAGTCAAAAGTTCTTTACTCAGGATTATTTTTTTAAAATTCCATTTCATTACAAAATTGGCTTTTCTCGGCATATTTGATATTCTAACGAAAGCATTACGTTTGTTGGAAAAGGGACGGAATTAAGAGAGCAAAACCAGGACAAAAACTGAATGACCGTACTACCACTTGTTTCAGTCACTTAGCTAAATTTAGTACTGCCTGCCTGAATCTCAGAGAAACTTTATGCTTTCATAATTTAAGTTGATGAAAAATTCCTTTCTATTCTTATCGTTTTCCAAAACCAAGTTAACAAAATCTACATGAGACGCGTTTTACGACCTTTCATGGCAGTTTTCCTTAAGAAAAAGAGTTAAAAATACGTTGGATACTAACCTTCAGCAAGAGAAAGCGTTATCATCAAAGCCAGAACAGAGATCATCGACTTCATTTTACCAGCTAGTGTTTGTTTCACAGTGAGAGAGAACGCGAACTCGGTGAACCTAAGCTGTACTTATATTTATTTCAGTTTTCTAAATGATTCTAAATGATAGCTGTCATTGTACTGCCAGCGTAAAGAGGTTAGTTTGTTTCTACTGCTTTAAAAGATTTCAAGGGTTCTTGTTTTGTCCCTAATGGTGCCTTTCAACTGTTAACAAGTCTATTAGGACAGATGTTTTAGTTAATTAACACAAGAAAGTGAATTTCAAAAGGAAAGGTGAATTTGCGCCAGCGTCACTATTTATTGAAATATGAGTCATATATGGATGTTAAACTAACTATCGTGACGTAAATGGAGTTACAAAAACAAATAAATGATCTTTTTTTCTTCAAAAATTGTAATCGTCCCTTAATCGTTTTCCTTTTTTTCATGCTGTTCGCTTATCGATTATCCCTTCGCAACCTCAATAATGTAGATTATTTAAAACTAGTAATAAATAGAACTTTGTAGCATAAAAACTTATAAGTTGAAACTCGAGTCATGTCTGCCTAATCCCAAACAAAAAAGTGTTGAAATTTCAGAGAAAATAACAAACATTTCTATATATGTTTATCCCTCCCCCCACCTACAAACCACAATTTGATCAGAGCTGGGAAAGCAAAAGTCAATTTTATTGAATTAGTTGTGTTTGAATTAGTTTCTCTATCAAACTATATCAAACATTTTTCTCTTTAAATTTAATGGAACTTTTAAAGTTTGTTCGATTAGCTTGTGAACGAAACAATCACTATTGTTTAGAGTTAATCAACTTGTGTATTTAGCACAGGCAGGTGGTTCAGTTTTAATTACTCAAGAGAGTGGTAGAACGGAGAAACTGACATCAACATAAAGCCATCATTTTGCAACTCAATTCATGTAAGTAACAATCATATTTTCTGCTTTGCAGTTCAGTAATTGTTAAAAATTCAGTTTTTTCGCTCGTAATAGCATAAGGCTGAAGTAAACAGTCGAAATATATTCCTTAGCGTTTTTGTGATTAATTACTGTTAGTACTCAGGAATAAAAAACCTAAAAATTTAGAAAATATATTAAATTTACAGCTTGTTTTTTGTTCTCAATTGTCCGAAATCTTAATTCTCAGCTTTAAGTATAGTGAAAACCTCTATCTATTCGATGGGGAAAGACTACAAGTTGTTTTTATTGCTGAAAAAATCTAAACCGTCGTAACTGTTCAGTCGTGGATGCCTGAAATGTGTTTCATTTTGGCTGACCTTGTTAAGGAGACCCACCCATTTTTCAAAGTTTCACTCCTTCGTCTTTGATGCTTCATAACTTTGGCTGTACTGCATGCCTACTGAAAGCCACAAAGTGAAACAACATATATAACAATGAACCTAATTTTAGAGTATGTTTTGTTGACATCGTCCCTTGCATAGCACCAGAAAAAAGATGAAACAAAATCTACAAAATGCAATGTTTTGGACGTACATTAATTCGTTTAGACTCGGATCCTCTAGTGTACCAATAGTTTAAACCGTATAGTTTTTACCTTTAGCAAGGTTTGGGAAAAATCAATGAAACCTTGTTGAAATATTATAGTCAGTTTAAAATATTTTCATCTCCCCAAAAATTACTAATTAAAACGTCTTTTTCACTTTATGTTTTTAATCACAATCCATAATTGTATACCTGGCTTTCAGTTCTTTAAATAGTGAAAATTGGTAAACAATCGCTCTTTACGACCACACATTCTGCTATTTTTCAGACTCATGAAATACATGTATATTAGAGAGATTAAGAGTCACGTTTACGACTAACGACAAACGTCAGATACAAGTTCAGAATTTCTCAGAATAGAAAATAAGCAGATAAAAACTGTCCACAACAATTCTTATGGATAAAACTGGCTAGAAACTACTTATTTTTGAGTAGAAGTTATAAACAGTAAACGACAATCAAGGGGAAAATAATTAAAACTACTTATAAAAATCAAATCTAAAATACTACAGTCGACTCCCGATAACTTGAACCTTCGAGGGAAATCGAAAAAAGTTCGAGTTAGCGGGAGTTCGAGTTATCGGGAGATCGAAGCAAAAACTAGAAAGCAGAAAATGGGATGGGGTTGGAATGCAAGTATCATGCACACTTCACTTCAAGGGAAGCAAGACGTATATTGCTATTTTGAAAAAGGAATCAATTTAAAAAAACAGAGCTCAATTAATCAGTACATGGATAAACATCAGTATTCAATTGGGCTGACAAAAAAGTAAAGACAACGAACTGCAGCTCACTGCTCTTTTTCGACTTGTCTCGCGCTTAAAACATGGTTCGAGTTATCAAGGGTATAAAATTGTATAGAAATGATCTGAAGGGAAACAAAAATTACTTCGATTTAGAGGGAGGTTCGAGTTACTAAGGGTAAAATTACTGTGTAACAGTAGAATGTATGAAGGAAATTCACGGGAAATCGAGTTTGGTTCCATTTAGCGCGAGGTTCGAGTGAGCGGGAGTTAACTATAGTGGTTATAAAATTAAAAGGCTAAAAAGGCTTACTAAAAAATACAAAGGCTAAGGACTAAAAGGTTAAAATAAAACTTTTACAAACTACAATGAATACTTGGCTCTTAAAAACTTTTTTTAAGTCTCGCTTAAAAAGTCGATTGATTGATTGGCCTTCATGACTTTGTTATTTACATGCTGGCTCCAATCAAGGTTTCTGGAAAATTCTACGTCTAGTTAGGGGTGGAGTGTTACCGCATCTAACTGGATCATTAAGAATCAGTTAGCTGATCATCGACTTTGAAGGCTTTATGCGAACCGTAGGCTAGTATCTAGACAGCTGAACTGGTGAATGGTTGTATATTTCTTCGCACTAAGGCCCGGTTCAGACGCCGAACGTTTCGTGAGCCGACCCTTTTTCCAGTTAAGGACGATTAATAATAAAGCCGCAGTTCGATATTTTATTTTTTAAAACATGAAATCGGTTCTTTGAGAGTTTTATCATTGCTAAGCATTTTAATCCCGGAAATTTGAAAGCAATTGAACATTTCAAAATTTCTAAGCTACTGAAATAAAATCGAACTCAGGACATTTTTTACAAGTTTACTTGTCTTAGGGTTATGTTTCTTGCTTGTTTGTTTCGCACATTTGCATGTAGTATGCCGTCTGTGCACGGCTCAGTGTTTCTTTTATCGGCCTACTCAGAGAGTTGAAGTTGGACGAGCTCGACTTATTATGTTATATTTACTCACTCAGTAGTCAGCAAACATTGAACAAAGGATTTTATTCTTATAACACATTTTCAATCGGGAAAGAGAGTTTACGTTCTAAATTTCAAATTCGCACAAATGATCAGTGTTCCCTTGTGTTCCGACCCCTTCCGTAACCTTTGGTTCAGCTGGGAAACGCTCATCAAACGGCAGTCTTTACGTATCCATTAAAATGCTTAAAAAAGAACTTAGTATACTGAATCGTAGTTGTACTGCGCCTATCAGCCAGACTATATCAGACATTCATTTTGTCTAAATCATTGACGTTGTGCTAATTTTTCCAGATTAATGCGGACACTAGAGCGTTTTCACTCACGTGGCCAGCATCTATGATAATTTATTGGAACAAAAGAAATCATTTACGTGAGAAAAGAGTTAAACTCCCAGGGGATTTTCTTGGTACACCCACATGGCCGCCGTTTCATTATTTTGGAACACCAATATGTATGACATCCATGACTAGTACATTTCAGTGTGAGTATTGTCAATGTTTTACATTCAAAAGATGCGATAAATTCAAACTAAAATGTACTAGTCATGCTAGTCATGGAGGTATGTATTGTCCGCATTATAATTAATCTGGAAAAATTAGCATAACGTCAAAACAGTGAATGTTGTAACGCATATTTTTGACCGATTCGTAGGATAGGTTTGTCTTGAAATTTCAAGGTGTTGCAGTGAATCAATCTTAATGAAAGTTTCAGACATTTTTATGTACATTATGATGATTATGTGAAGAGATTTTTAAAAAATTCGTTCGAGTCGCTTCGGAGATATTCAAGAAAGCGCTAAAAGTCCAGATTCTGAATGAAGTTGCACTTATACAGGTGGTGAGAAAACGGGTTAGTTTTCAAGATCGCAAGAACGAAAGTACACCAAAATTTCTCAGCATCAAAATATGCTATGAAGCAGCATTCTGACGCTACTTAAGAATATTGTGAGCCATTTATAACGTCTTTATTAATAATCTATCACAGCTATTGAAAATTTAAGGTTTGAAATATATTTTCGTTTTGTTCGAATTCAAACATGAATTTTTTACTTCTTATGGAGATTGTTTGCTAATCACCAAACTTTAAGTTACTAGTGTTGGATTTTCAGTAGCAGGTCTAGATCACACAAAATTCGGCTTTTATCAATTTCAAAGTTTTTTGTTTATTGTTGTCATAGTAATATCGATTTTACTTAAAACTACATTTTCACAAATTTCAATCCATAGCCAATTACTGGTGAAAATTTTACAGCGATCGGACAAGGAAAAAACACTTTTAAGGCGATTGAAAAATATCGGTGTGGCCACTGTAAAACTGTATCGAAACACCTTAAGGTGTAAAATGCTAGAAAGAAAGTAAACTGTGTTAGGCGTACCCCGGGGCACGCGATAAGAAGTCTAGACGAGCTAGGACAACAACATGCGGGGGACAGTAATGCCGTGTATTAAAAAGCCAAAAATTTAACCCCGCTTTAAACTTATTATGAACCACTACTGAAGAAAACGAAACGTTCAAAATGCGACCCTAAAGTCTCTATCGAATACTATTCATCACAGTTGTAATTTACGCTGCAATTGTTCTCGCTTTCCCTTTCCTTTCAAACCATCCCTTCGTTATCGTTATGCAAAGGTACAAAATGAAACGACCACGAATTTTTTATCATTTAACATTTTATTCTATCCCCTCAGTTATTTCGTAATACACTACAACGCTAATAAAACAGATTCTTTTTTTTTTTTCACTGCTGGTTTCTTTACCCCTGGATGGTGCTGTCAATGAACTTCCTCAGATGACGGACTTTAGCGTAAACACCATACGCATCTGGAGAAGCGCACCCTCTTCCAAAACTGGTTGCTCCCTCAACGAACCACTTGTTGTTGTACTGGCACACCAACGGACCACCACTGTCGCCCTGACAACTGTCCTTACCGCCTTGCTTGAACCCGGCACACAACATGGAGTCGTGTAGACTATTGTAGGCATTTTGGCAGACAGATTTCGACACCAGGGGCACCATGACTTCATGCAGCACGTCTGGCTGGTTTCCTCCAGATTCAAGAGTACCCCACCCACTGATTAAACACTGATTATTGAGGTCATCCAAGGGCAAGTGATTGCTGTTATCTCCCAGGCAGACCAACCCCACACCCGGTCCCAATACAGCTTCTCGGTTGAGCTTAATCAAGGCCATGTCGTTTTCAGTGTTGCCTTTAGCATTGTAATCAGGATGCCTCACAATTTTAATCACTTCGAATTCTTGAGTAGCGTCCTCTTTCACCTCCTTTCTATGAGCCCCCAACCTAAATACAAAAAAATTGGTAGTGTAAAGCGATACGCTTTTCCAGTAACAGATAATCTTAACAACCCACCCTAAGAAATTTTCTTTTTTGCCATCTCTTTATTTTTTACACCTACAGGCCATGGTTATTGATCCACCGACACGTACGTACGAATGAGCGCCGATAATTTTTTATAACAGCAAGATGTAACTAGACTGTTGACCCTAAAATAAGATATATGAAGGCTCATGATACTACTTTTTATCAGCACTTAAATTCTGCACTACATACCAGATTTTAAAGCCCCCGGGTGATTCATTCTCGACGCAATGTGCTGCAGTTAGAACCCATTGTTTGTGTATAAGCGAACCACCGCAGAATTGAGACCCAGATCGTAACATTGCCTGCCATGGAATGCTGTGCTTGACTGCCTCCTTTCCGCCAACGATTCTTGAAACGGAACCGGAAGGGCGATCACCGCAAGATGATGGAGCGCTAGAGGGAGTCGGACCAGAAGAGCTGGGAATTGGTGGAGCGGCTGTACTCATGGGCGGAGGAGGTGTTGGCGCTTGAATCAACAACAATAACAATCAAATGTCAATTTAAAAAAAAAAAACACTGAATCCTTGCTAGCTAAGGTTGGAGTAAAAGAGTCAGAGTTATTGAAATCCTACTGCAAAGTGCATGGGCAAGCTCGATGTCTCCGTTTCTGATTGACTGAAAAGGGCCCCTGGCTAATTCTTCAAAACCAGTTAGCTTTGTCCAAACTTGCAAGGCGTTTGCGATATAAAATGAAATCATGGACCAGACCAGGTTTGGTTAGCGCAGATAATTTCAATGCAAAGAAGAAATAGCCGAACTGCTACCTAAAAACATTCTTAAACAAGAAACTCAAAAACAATCTGGTGGATGACAACTGCCACTTAAATAATAGTGAAAAAATCATGTTATGTCTTAAATTCTGAACTTTTTGAGGAACGGGCAAATGAAGATGTAATAAAATTATATCCGACTATCGGGTGGGATGATGTTATACTACTAAAATCGCGCTGAAACTTTGTATAGAAAGACGTCAACGATACCAGATGAAAATACTATAATTAACTGAAAACGTTTATTTGTTATAACCCATTTGTTTGTGGTAAGTTTTATTTCTCTTACAAACTTCGACAAACGCTTGAGCCGCCTGTGGTTTTACATTCTCGCATTAGCGGTTCCATTTACGATCTTTCGATTGGCCAGAAAAAAGTTATTTTATAAAACGCCACCCAGCTACTTTGCGCATTTCGTTACTTTATTTCTTAACTTTGTTTTTCATATTTGAGTATTATCAGACCGTATTTTCAACTTACGTGTACCGGATCCATCGTCACTCTCAACAAAATAGTCCACTTCAGGGCCACGCCTTGGATTGCCTTGAAAGAGAAATTCCACAAAATTGTTAACGGGTTGTTAAGTGGAATTTACGAAGTCTTTGTAATAAAATCATTTTTATACAAGATCAGTTCTGAAGAAAACACTTTCTTTTCACGCTCCCAAAAGGTTAAGGACAATTCTGATATAGGATATATTTTAATACTTACCATTTAAGTGGCCTCCGTAGCAGGCGCCCGCCGGTTATAGTTAATTTGGTCAGCTTCCTCTCCTTTTCTCTGCACGCGCGCGTCCTTGAAATAATACGCTAATACGTAGGCTAAAGGAAGTAACAAAAAAGAATTTCTTACCTTGTATACCAGCCAAGAGTGCTGCGATTATGAAAGTTACAGCCCTTTTCATTTTCAAATCAGCTCTCAAAGTCCCCTCAGCACTTGTTGAGTTCAGTAATAAACTCTTGTTTATAAGGCGTTATTTATAAGTAAAGTCCATTAAGTCCAGTCACTATATTATTTCTTCAGATGTTCCACTTTCTAATCCGCAACATGGACTTTGTTGATCTCGATAATTAGTTAGTTTTACACAGGTCTCTAAGTTAAAGAAAAAATAATGGTTTGTTCATATATTCATCAATGGTTTGTTTGTTCTCTTATTGGCTGTTTGTTGTAGTAAGTATAACATAAATTTATATAGTCCGTACTTCAAGTACAAATGACTGACAGGCAAGAAATGGTGTGTAATATTTGACATGCCGAAAAAGCTAAAAGCAAGAAAACGAGCAATCAAACTGTCAGCTCTTTCTTGATGTTTATTTAAGGTAAATAAGCGGCTATTTGGTCATACTTTCGCCTAAAGCCTTAAATAATTAATAAAAAGAGCCGCACTAAAGACCTTGAAAACGCATTGCACGTTGCCTAAAATAAATCAGATAATTTGTTCGATCCAAGTACCCGGCAAAGTTGATTCTTTTGTCGATTCTCCACCATGCACTACAGCTATGAGTGGATAGCGCGGTTTTATGTCTCACGACTGATTAGAAACGGTAAAATGATTTTTTTTCTTGAAAATATCTTCAGAGCTTGTTTTCTCTATATTAGCTTTGGTATTCTATTTGTTTGTTTTTTCTTTGCCTGGACTGCATTAAAAAGGGTATTGACATACACTATTGTTAAGACGCTACTCCCAATCTTACAGCTAAGTTAAGTTCTCGTGATATCAGAGTTTCCAAAGATTTTAAAATTCACGTGGTCTTGTTCAGGCTTGCTAATGCGCAACTTCGACCGTAAATTACAAAGTTAAACTTGTTGTTTCTTTTCTTTTCTTTTTTCAGCTTTTCTAGTTTTGCTTTTGCGTCAAAAGTAATATCAAATAGTTTCTTTTTCTGGGCAGTTTTTTGCGGGCTACGGGCTTACATCATAGGATAAGGGTTACAACCTTAAACTACCTTGTCGTGACCTATTCAACACCAATTAAACCCAATTTGACCCAGTCTTTGGAGATGCAGGGCAAAAAGACTTCGTTGGCTTTGTAAGCTGATCAAACATCGGCGTATGTAGAAATATTATTCGTCAAAAAATGCGAAAAAACAAAAACGCATTAACTAGAGAGAAGAATGATCTTTGCCAGAATGGCAGAACATCAATTACCTTTTAGTTCCTGATTTTAATATCCACATTGCAGCATGCTTTACTGGAAAGGACGCTAATCATGAGTAATACGGCATGTTCATTAGCCAAAACATCCAACTTTGATCGTGGGAGGACACCCTCTAGCTGTCATAAATTAAATTGTTATTTTATCGTGAACTTGGAAAAACCTAAGGACACCACTGATTCCCCTTTTGATCAAACTTTCTTTCCTCTCTTTATTTTATTCAAAGTTCTTTCTTGGGTCGGTAAGGTTGGACTCCGTGGCGGAAATAGGGATGAATTAGGAAAAAAAGAAATTTGTCTAAAGGCTCCTGAACCAGTTTGTCCGCTAAATGGGCAGGAAGGGCAACTCCTCTTGACTTATGGTGGAGGTTCTAAGTTTTTAGCGAGTCCGGTTTACATCATGGCCTCCTCTCATCAAACGAGAAAAGGCTGGTGATCGATCCTACGTTTTTTCAGTCACCTTCCCCGGTAATGCCTGTCCCTTGAAGTTTCAGATTGTGAACTGATATACTGTAATGTACTATATCACCACAATACTAAAAATACACTAAATTATATTGTCCAGTCAATCACATGGCTAATAACTAAAAAATTTTTTAAAGGCGCCGAGCAACCCAACGTTTTAGAAGGGCACTTACGTTCAGCTTAAGTAATGGAAATAAATAATAGAAATGGAGGTGGTGTAGCCCTCTATATTAGGGACTCAATAAATTATAAGCGTCTCACTGACCTCCCGGATGATAACATGGAACTGATCAGTATCCAAGTGTCCAAACCAAAAGCAAAACCATTTGTTGTGTGCACTTGGTATAGGCCTCCAAGGTCCACCACTGAAATGATGAACAGATTTGAAGATGTATTGCAAAAGTTGGAGTCATATCACATGGAGGTTAACATTATCGGTGACCTAAATTGTAATGTTGGTGCAACATCAAAAGACTGCAGCACACAAAAACTACTAGATATCTGTGATATTTACCAGCATACTGAGCCAATTAATTGATCAGCCAACACTTATAACACAGCTCACATAATCTATTATTGATTTGTTTTTAACTAATCATCCGTGGAATTTTTCATACTCCGGAGTCGCTGATATCGGAATCAGTGATCACTGTCTGGTGTATGCAACACGGAAGATCTGTATTCCCAAATCAAATCCAAAACCTGTAACGAGCAGATGCTTTAAAAACTTTATTCCAGGTAATTTTCGAACTGATTTATCTATGGTCCGTGGCATCTGATTGAACAGGAGCATAACGCTGGCATTGCTTGGGATATACGGCAACATATGTTCTTAGACATTGCTGATAACCATGCGTCACTAAAGAAGAAGAGAGTGAGAGGAATCTCTTCCCCCCCCCGGATTACTCCGGAGCTAAAAAGGCTAATGTTTCAAAGAGACAAACTCAAAAAAATAGCCTCAAGGTTCCCGACAAATGGCAATTGGACTTCTTACAAACACATGAAGAATAGGGTTAATTATGAAATTAAGTATGCTAAAATGAACTATTACAATGCCTTCTTCAAAGATAATCGCAGAAACATAACGAATACTGGGAAATGAATAGGTAGACTAATTGGAAATGAATCTAAATTCAATAAGATAACTCAGCTGGACACTGGAGATACTGTAAGTACTGACCCCATCGAAATCAGTAACATACTCAACACACATTTCTCCAGAATAGGACCTTCCTTAGCCTCTGAAATTAAAGATACATCCAGTAATTTTACTGATTATATTACCCCCGCAGAACAATTTTTTAAGTTGGCGGAAGTATCATGCCTCTTCAATTTAATTCGGAAAACATGTTAACGAGTAATAAAGCCAGTGGTCTTGATAACATCTCAGCACGTCTCCTGAAAGAAGCTTCTCCCATAGTTACTCGCAGTTTAACTTTTCAAGATAATAAATCTCTCAATTATTACTGGTATATCAGTTCCAAATGCTTTGAAACGAGCTAGAGTTTCGCCAATATTTAAAGAGGACCTCAAGACTGATCCTAACAACTACAGACCTATCTCAGTTCTGCCTGTGGTAAGTAAATTAATTGAGAGAGTTGTTTTTAACCAACTACATGAATATCTAAATAATAATAGTAAGTTGCTAACTGAATCACAGTCTGGCTTCAGTCCTATGTTTTCTACCGAAACAGCTTTACTTGAGGCTACGAATGAATAGCTATGGAATATTGACAACAATCTCTTAAATGGTGTGATATTCCTGGACTTGAAAAAATCTTTTGATGCCATGGATCATGCTATCCTACTGGGAAAGCTTAAACTCTATGGGGTCAGTTCTTAAACTCTTAACTGGTTCCGGTCCTGTCTAGACTCTCTATCTGACCACAAGCAACAAACGTTTATTGATGGAGTTCAATCTGACTTCTGCAGTGGTATTCCACAGGGGTCTACTTTAGGCCCTATCTTATTTACTATTTATATTAATGATCTCCCTTCATGTAATTTGTTTTCAAAACCCAGAATGTATGCAGATGATACTACCCTTACCTCATCTGCAGAAGACCCATGCGTCCTTGAAGATAAAATGAATTATGATTTGAATTTAATTCAGTCATGGTTGTCAGCAAACAAATTAACTTTGAATGTTAAGAAGACTAAATACATGCTTATAGGGAGCCAATTTAAGTTATCCCAAATGAATATGGACTTCACCGTCAAAGTCAATAATACACCCTTCATCATCACCATCATCATCATTATTTCGAGCGAGCTCGAACTCCAGCTTCATCCCGGCATTCCTTCCGATTTCCCATGATACTCTTCAGTTCAGCAATGCTCAAACCAGTATCATTTCGCAGCTGGTCTTCCTCTCTTTCTTGCGCCGTGCTTTGGTTCCCAGAATAGTAGATCGCTTATCACCTCATCCTTTTTTCTCCAACAGTGTCCTATAAACCGCAGCCTCCTGATCGTCAGTGTATCTGTAATCTTAGGAAGGTTGCCGTACAGTTCTTTGTTGGTTTTACGCTCCTTCCAGGAAACTCCAAGAATTGCTCTCAGCATTCTTGTGTACGTACCATCTAGTCTAGATCTATTCCTCATCTTTACAGTCATCGTCCAGCATTCAGCACCATAAAGCAGTACACTTTCGACACTTTCGACTGTGGCCCGAAAGAAACCTATTTTGAGATGATTTTTTAGGTTTGATTTCCACACTTTCATCATTTTGTTGAGTGCACCCCAAGCTTGTCCAATTCTTATATTCATGTCCTTTTCACTGGATTGCATCCACGAACCAAGATATTTGAAGTTATCTACTTGCTTCAATTTGTTCCCTCCCAGTGTGACAAGATCTCCTACCGGGTTGATTGTACAGCATGTATTCCGTTTTCTTGTAGTTAACATGCAAACCCACTGTTTTGGCAGCAACCTCCAGTCTTAATAAAAGAAGTTGTGCCTCTTCAAGATAGCCAGAAATTAGGGCAAGATCATCCGCGAAATCAGTGTCGGTGACGTATGTTGCTACTTGACGGGAGCTCTGCCGTGGTGTGAGCGTGAACCCAGTGTGTGTTTCTCTAGTAGCTTCTCTAAGGGCATAATCCAGGGCTATGATAAATAGGAAAGGTGCGAGTGTGTCTCCTTGCAGAACTCTCGCAAGAATTTCAAAGAATTCCGTATCACCATCAGGAGTTATCACCTGTGCTTCGGTGTCCTTGTAGAGTATGCTGATGGCATCCACTATCTTCGCTGGAATTCCATATGCCTTCAAGATCTCCATCAATTTCCCACGATGTATCGAATCAAAGGCTTTACTGAAGTCTACACCCTTAGAAAGAGTAATTAAACATAAATCCCTTGGAGTTCAAATTGATGAACCTTTGAACTGGCGCCCACACAATATATATACCATTTGATACTAGAGTGAATATGTACAATGCACTGGTAATGCCATATTTTAATTACTGTAGTGCTGTATGGAGTAATATCAATAAGGGACTAGTAGGCAAACTTCAAAAGATGCAGAATATTGCTGCTAGAATTCTCACCTTTTCTAACTATGAGGCTCACTCTAGTGTTTTGTTGAATGAGCTTGGCTAGGAAAGGCTAGAATATGTAAGACAGTTGGCTGTTACAATGTATAAAATCCATAATAATCTTTCCCCGTACGTCGTATCTGAGGCGGATCTTTACCAACGCCTCAAATGTACATTCACACAATCTTAGAAATTCTGAGTTAAATATTATGTCCCCAGACTCAGAACTGAGTCTGCAAAAGGGAGCCTACACTACAGAGGATCTGTTCTGTGGAAAAAGATTCCCTCAGAGATTAGAAAGCTGCCTAGTTTAAATGTTTTTAAAACTTCAGTTCATGGGAAAGATTATTCTAATACACCATGACTCATTGTAACTCCTATTATTAATAATGTAAGTGTTTGCATTTTTAATTTTATAGTCAAATAGTTCCTTGGAGTATTTTAGTCCAATTTTAAACACGATTCCTAGGAAGGCCATGTAAAATGATACGATTTCGTGTGTAAATAAGATTGATGATGATGATGATGATGATGATGATGATGGACTGGAGGGCATGCAGGACCGCAGGCTATTCTGAAATTAAAGACGAGACACACTACTTATGGTCTGACTGCGGGACAGTCCTGATAAACTGTGGAATTCTTAGCCCTTTACGACTGGACTGGCCTGCCCTTTAAATTCTGAAAAATGATAGGCGACCTAAGACAGCATTTGTGTGTATCGTTATCCAGATAGTTCAGTGTTCCAGCTCAGTCCAAGGAATAAGTCCTTCTGCACGATTTCTTCAGCGATATTCACCTGAATCCTCTTCAAGTAGTCATCAAGACATTTAAAGGCATTGCCAAAGGCTCCAATTATACAACTCGAGTGTTGTTTCACAGTCCACCACATCTCTCTAAGTATCTCGCTGAGTGTATGTCCTTTTCTGAGATTTCTACATAATAAGACCATGTGATGTGATGTGATGCACATCGGGGACGGCTAGGGGGCCTTAGCCCCTAACCGTTTCGAAATAAAAAATGGCGTAAAGGAAATTACATACGTAGTCCTCTCCTCAGCATCCTCATAAAAGTCACTCCCCCAAACTTGAAGAAGTAGCGCTCTTCTCTAGCGAAGATGGTAAACCAGTGACGAAAGTTAAAGTTCAACTTGGTTTGTCAGTGAACGGTTCCGTGTGAACGAAATGTCCGGTCAAAGCTTTCAGCCGCCTGAAAATTACTTTACTTGGAAACTGAAAAGACATTAGCAAATTGTTTCGTAAAAATCAACTGCAATGTGAAATATACTACAAATGGAAGAAGATGATTATTACTAAAAGATGTTCAGTGGTTTACGATCGTTTTTTAGTATTTTACTTTGTTTGAGTGTGTTGGTGTGTGTTTCGTCAAAAACCGTAATGATTGCGTGACTATGAACATTGATTTAGTGAAAGATTAAGAACATTGATTGACATTTCGAGATTACTAGATTTTAAGCTGTTTCACACATTGTCGGGTTTCAATCAGAAGTATTTTGCTAACCGGTATTGCTCACCAGTACAAGAGATTCAAGCTAACCAGTTTAAGGCTAACCCGTTTTAAGCTACGACCCGCCACAGAAATCGAATGAAATGTTTTACGTAATCATACACTGGTTATTCCAACGACCACCACATATCGTATAATCAATCACTTGATGTTTATTGGTACTAACGTTTGTAGCAATTGAAGCAGTGTGGTTTTCTACGCTTTTTTGCTTTAAAATCAGAAAAGATAAGAGAATTTAGAGAAATTATGTGATTTACAGTCTCGCCTTGTTCTTCACGGTGGTTCACTCCGGATTTCAGCTTAGACCACACCTTTTCACTGGCCATTTTTTCACTTTATTTGACAGTTGTCGCAAGATTGAAGACAATGCTTATGAATTTTTCTTTTACCTCTTCCTAACTGTCAAACAAACCGATAGAGAGTGAATCTCTTCATTTTATTTGTACTGAATAAATTTGTATAGGAGCAGGAGCCGGTTACCCTGCTATGGATAGTTTATGTCCAAATCAGTGCGTTTCGTTTCGAGTGAACCACTGCGTTAATTAAGTTATTACCCCCATCTTTTTTGGCAATATCAAATTTTTCGCGCATTCCCTCGCCCCTCCACCCCCACCCGCGCTTTGTGCGTACTCAGTGGGTGCTAAATAGGCGCGCAAAGCATGCTACAAGACAGCGGACTTCTCGTCTTCCATGTTTTTCCTGCGGTCAGGAGGAGATTGGAACTGCCGTTAGTGGATTTTTCCTCGCTTTATCCTGTCTATAGCTGCCTTTACCGTCAGTAGTCTGCTTCGGCAGCGACTTGTTAACAATTTCGCCGCACAAGAAAAAAGAAAATCACAATCCAAATCAAAATAATCCAGGGAAATTCACCAAGCAGCCCTGTACGTATTCATTTAACGCTACTTAATTATTAGCCAAAGGGCGATTGCTTGTCATGTCATGAAGCGCAGTTGTTTTTAACGTCCTTTACCTCTACTTTAATCGTGGCGGAAGATGCACGATATTTGTAGTAACTGAAAATCACAGAGTAACCATAAGATATGCTAAACGTAGGCTCCAGAAATGAAAGCTACAGTACATGCAGTTAACTCCCGATTACTGGAACCCTCGCTAACTCGAACCAAAGTCGATCGATTTCCCCTGGATTTCCTTTCTTACATTTACTGTAATTTACTCTCGGTAACTCGAATCTCCTGCTAATTGGAAGTAATTTTTGTTTCCCTTCAGATCTTTTCTATCGAATTCTACCCTCGAACCATGTTGTAAGCGCGTGACAAGCCGGGAAAAAAGCCGTGTACTGAAGTCCGGAACATTGAATTTATTTCAAAACAACCGAGTAAATTCTTTGTCTTTACTTTTTTGTCACTACAATTCAAATTCAGTGTCCATTCCTGTACTGTATACTCTGTTGTTTAATTGCCTTTCCTTCCCACCCATTTGCTTATTTCCTTACTTCCGGTTATTTGCTTCAAACTCCCAATAACTCGAACTCCCGATAACTCGAACTTTTTTCGATTTCCCTTGAAGGTTCGATTTATCGGGAGTCGACTGTTTATTTTTTATGCCAATAGTACAGTCAATTTTCTTTGAATATTTTAGTTTGTATAAGCTCATTTGCAGCACCAATGCAATACATATTTTAGCTATTTTGCAGATGCACCTGTCACTGATTTTGTTTAACATAGAGCTGCTTTTCAAATTTATTTCAATGTTTGCTGTTATATTGGTGGAGTAAAATTGTGGCTAGGCACTGCACTAAACTCTGAATATTTTGCAAATTGAAATCGGTAAATGGATTTTACCCATGATGGGCTTTGTTAAACTAATGTCAGAACACGAGAATTAGTTGTGTGTTAACCATTCTTTGCTGCAAGATTTTGTTAATTAAATTAATTAAAGGACCTTTTTATGTGATGGTGGTTAAATCTTTAAACTTCTTTTGCTTGTTAAAATTTCTTAGATACGATAAGTGTTTGGTTATCCTTGTGAAGCGAGCCCCCAAAGGGCCAAGGAAATGTGAGGATAATAAATTTGTTAAAATTTGTGTTACATGTGAACTACGCGTGGATTGGTTAGCAAGACCTGATGTGGGTTTTACCTTATTTCTATATACTTTAAGCTGCTGCTTATAAAGCCCGGGGCTTATACATTTTCATAAGGGGTTTAGGAGGGCTTTGTAAACAAAAGGGCTAATATATCGCAATGCGGGGACTATCAGAGTAGAAAAAGTACTTAAAACAAGCTACAGCAGAGCTGGTCAAAATACATTTTACATTTTGCACTGGTTTTTAATTAAGCCGGCTTCAAACTATCATAATTTGTTGAATTCAGAGTGGGGTTTATGATTGGACTGTTGGAGGTATTGTTGTTAACAGTCAGGTAATGGGCTTATGACTAGGAGGTCTTACAAAATAACATTTAATGTTAGTTTATAGTATTATTATGTGATTGGGTGTCTATAGATGCCTTGCACTGAAAACAGTAAAAAACACTATTTATGCTACTGCATGCTATTTCCCTGAATCCTTCCTTCCATCCTTGAATTACTATGGATTTTGTCACACAAAGTAACAATTCACAAAAAACAACTGAGATTTGATAACAGTGGTTTCTGTCTTCCTAAAGTCATACTTCAGACATTATTATATCAGTTTACTTGGCCTACTCCCTCCCTAAAGTTTTTAAATTAGTATCATTTCTAATAATATTATCCAGGGAGCCAGCAGTGTATCGTGACTATAAGCTGCGACAGTGGATGGACTGGCATACCTGATGTTCGCTTTGACGAGGCAGGAACTTTGGGTGATGATGGAGGAGGGGGTGATGATGAGGATGGTATATCCTTCCTTCAGCTATTTGCTGTGAGTATTGTCTTATTGAGCGTAAGATCTAGTTTATAAATAATACAGAAATTAATTTCCTTTCCAAATGATGTGCAAATCCATTGTGAATCACGTGACAAAACTCCGTCACTTGAAAAAGATTCTGTGACGAAATTGAAAGCTTGTGTATGCTAATAAGTTTTCTATGCTGGAATTTAAAACCTCCATTTGCTCTAAATGTAATTATAACAGGTTTTTAAACCTAAAAAGCAACTCTTTCTTGGCTATTGTATTAATGTAAATTTTGTGGACTCATTTTCTAGGATTCAAAGGTAGCATTAGAGAAGGATGATCACCATGAGGTTCTCAAGTTGTTTTTGTACAAGTTTCACCTTAAGAATGGTGATCACTCCATAGCAGAGTGGAGAGCTGTATTACAGGATGGCCAGCTTTATATAGAAGTGCCAGAAGGAGAACTTCCTGTGGGGAGTAAAGAATGGTAAGTATTGTGCCTCGTAAACATACCGGTAGTTCAAGTTTTGAATCCTTCAAATAAGTAATAGGAGAAAGAGGAGTTTGAAAATAGCTTGGTTTACAACATGATACCTGGGTACTCGTTTACTCAATGTGTAAGCTTTACCTATACATCTCCGATCATCACTAACTTCTATAAGGTAGACACCTTAGAGTTGGTCCCTGTCTTATTTTAAACATTTTTATTGACTTTATATAAAGAAGACTCCTCTCTATAAAGAGGAACAATTGGTGCCATTCCCAACAGTGTCTGTCTGACAGAGTGCATAGCTAATCTGAAATATGCTTTGTAAATTTCAATAGTCCTTTGCAGAGGACAACTTTTCTTGCTTAGTCTCAAAATACACCAAAGAGCAATACAGTTAAATTATTATGCAAGTTCACTGGCCAGGATATGGGTATTATAACTTGTATAATCTGTACTTTACCTTGAAAATTGAGTCAGGATGACCCCAAAAAGTCCTGATATAATATCATCTGCGTATTTCTAAATTTGTTACTTATTAGTCTTTAAATGCACCAAAATACCATGATTGTACCAGAAAGTATAGAAATTTTGGTTGAAAATAATATGGAATGGAACATTATTGTTATAACTTGACAGGCCATTAGCTCTTTTCTAACTAGTCATTTCCAAGGCCATGTTGTAGAGTACAGGGTGCCAGCCAGTATATAAGTCAGGGCTGTGCTGTAGCAGAGCCTGGCGGCCCCTGGCACCTAACATTTGCTCTTGGGCGACTAGAAAATCTTAGTTTTTTCATACAAATCATATGCTGGGTGCCCTGGATTTTACAGGTTCAGAGCACTGGGCTCCCTTCAATTTTCCTTAGAGCACAGCCTTGTAAGGAGACATCCTCATTTCCAGCCAGCACCAGCATCTTTAGCCATCACCACAGTTCATGAGCTCTTACTGATTCCAAACCAGAAAGTCCATGAACTGGGGACTTCTACATGTAGCCTTCCGCAAAACCTCAAATTTTAAACAAAAATGGTTTGGAGCAGTTACAAGCATGGGCAGTTACTGTGCTTGCGTGTCATCCTACATGTAGAACCAGTCAGTGCTCTCAATCCATGGTGCTGGTCAAGAGGATTGTAACTCTAGGAGTGAGAATGATGAGGTGTATGAAGAGATTTACTAGTTGTCCAAGAGCAAATGTAAGTCAACAGTGTTTCTCAAGCCATGTCTGGGGTTCCTGGGTACCTGTCCATAAATAGATTAACAGTTAAAAATATATATTTTACTTCAGCTTTGTTTCACTGCTTGAGTATGCAGAGGAAAATCTCAGCTGTGAGCATGTGTTTGTTGGCCTTCTCAAGGACAGACCAGACAGAGGTATGCATGGTACCCTACATTAGACGTTTTGTTAGTTTCTTTTCTCTTTTCTTTACCATAGATAACAATAAACCTTAATAATATGAGCTCTTCACAGAACAGTTTTACTTTTAATTAATTATTTTCCTACATTTTCTAGAAACCCTGATGCGAACCTTTATGTTCTTGGGCTTTGAGACAGTGAGACCAAATCACAAGATGTGCCCAGACAACTCATGTTACATCTTCATGGCTTACACTGTGGAACAGCAATTATGTGTCTAAATTCTTTGAGATAGTTATTTACCTGTAGTAAAGATGATAGTCAGTAATTGTGTTTGGCTGTTAAGAGCCATGTTGATTTAAAGGTTTTTGTCTACTTTTGCCAACTATGTCACATTCAAATGTCTCAGTTTGTTACAGTAACTGTACATATGTGTTTCAATAACCTTTTCACTCTGGAAGTCAGTTATTAAGAGATGTGCCTTGTAATTGAGTCTAAACTTTTGATGCTGTGCACAATCACTGTGTGATTATAATGCCAGTACCATTGTACACTAATTGTAAAAAGATTAAACTAAAAGTAATGGCAGAATAACTCATTAACTGTGATTTTTTTCTTTGATAGGTAGATAGTTGTACATGTGATATCATGTTATAGTTTTGTATCAAAAATACCACTGATATACATGTAACAGTATCTCGCATCTGTAAGTGCCCACTGTAATAAAGTTATGTTATTGTGTTGTTCTTTGCTGAGTCTTTTCTGTTATTGTTCTACAAATGTCAATATTATAAAGTGTTTTTGTTTTGTGTTTGAAGCATTTCTCAGGCCTTAGTCTATGGCATAACATTCTTCGCATGTTAAGTTTAAACTGAAGGTATCCTTGACATCAGAAACTCATAAGGAGTTTTCAACCCCTTATGGGTTTCTGTTGACATAGAAAATGTTTGCTAAGTTCACCGAGACGTCTTTGTAAATCTTCACTTATTTGCACAACATTAACTAAAGACCATTTTATTTGAATTAACCTTGAACATTTAAACATGTTGTTAAAGGTATTGTTAAAATGACTTTTGATGTATCCTTTGATAGTCATGACATAAAAAATCACTCGACTGACCCTTGGAATTACAAGTTGGTAAGCTTTGGTAAGATTATAGGGTTAATATCCTGATGCAATTCAGCTTAGCTCAGCATGCTGAGAAAAGCATTTAATACTTCTTTAGGCAAATGTAAATTGATTCAGGTAAGAAATTTATCTAAATAACCGTTTGAAGCAATTTCAAACTAAAATTTGAAGAAATTATAATTTTTTTAAATTTCTGCCCCAACTGTACACGCACGCGAGGATTTTCCCGCCATACTTTTCCTGCCCATTTTGTATAGGTTTTCTATTTTGGTATTTTTATCGTTTTCTTTTATTTTTACTCCTTCATGAAAATGAAGGCCTACACTGTTTGTGCTAGAGCTCAGGCATTTATTTAAATGGTTTTCTGGCCATTCAGTCAAAAACAAATTGCCAAAATGTTGAAGAAGTCTGAACGATGACCGAACAAATGGTCAAAAGTGAAGACCTTAGAAGACAAACCAAGGAGTGGATGGCCGTTTTTTCACAAAATGCGTGAGAAATATTATCGAAAGAGATGTAAGTACATGCGTAACAATTTCACAAAACAGAAAGATAAAAAAATTCAACTTCACATTATCGATCAAAGTTTCAAGCACAACGGTATGGGGATAAGTTAGCAAAATGTTGGAAAGCCTTGAAGAGAAAAATGCGGTGCACACTTCGTGCAAGCATGGTGTCAGAAGGATTTGCCAACTTTATACCAAAGGAGGACCGGCCGGCAAACTCACGTGATGTGAACCCCCTAGAGACCATCTGGATTATCGTACACGAGACAACATACAAAGATCCAGCAGATACTGGACGAGCTAAGACAGTGACTACGCTTCGCCTGGAAGAATGTGACTTTGGACACGCTTTGGGAGCTCGTACATTCTATACCTCACCGCTTAGAAAATGTCAGAAAACATACAGGAAGACATTCTGGTTACTAATATTTTAGTTATTCACTGTTAAATGAATAATTAATAACATACTAAGTTTTAAAAAAGGTTTTTTAAATAATTAGTGAAATTTAAAGGAATAAAAAATCGGAACGAACTTTTGAAACACCCTGTAGTTGACGGTGACATATCATAGATATCTCGTTTTTAATCAATAGTATTGCTTGCCACGTAAAAGAGTTTTACTGAAAATGCCAGACTAATTAATCTAATGACATCACACTTTCTGTGGCGGCCAGGCTCCCACTTTCCAATAAATGATGCTTCTCCTATATCCCATCTTCTTTATAAAGGGAGGGGTGGGAGGGGTGTAACGAGTTTCTAAAGGGTAGCAACTCATTGTACTTACAAACGTCATAGCAAATAGTACAAGTGGTTCATAATAACGAGTAAATTTATTCAGATTACAGGCAACTTGTAACAACCTGGAATATCCTTACAGTTTCTGCAGTTATAATGATAATTTCCTTAACTTCAAGTCAACATCATATTTTTTCTGATGTGACTATCATAATAGAAACATAAACAGTGAACTTTTCATCAACAATAGATAACCAGACTGCTAAGTAGCATTTGAGGCACATGTAATATTGAGCAAACTTGCCGCATGGAAAAGAATTAGGGTTGGCCTTCCTAACTATTGTTTTTATTGATGATAATTAGCAATATGAAGCTTTTAC
This sequence comes from Porites divaricata, assembly GCA_038088405.1. Classification (NCBI taxonomy): domain Eukaryota; kingdom Metazoa; phylum Cnidaria; class Anthozoa; order Scleractinia; family Poritidae; genus Porites; species Porites divaricata. Next base: position 24,953,599 of record JBBMOI010000002.1, read on the forward strand.
AACAATATTGCTGAGACTTACGCCAAATGTAAATTTAAAATGCCTTAATTAGCAAATGATATGCCTGCATCTAGGGATTAAAATCTCACTTCAATGTTGCTGTTGCAGTTTAAAGCAAGATGCAAGAATTTGGTTCTTTTTCCGTCACTTCTCGAGGTTCTTTTCCTTCACTGCATTCATGGACCACCTGGACAATCTTTAGTAAAAGAACAACAACAATAAATAAATCTACTTTGTGATTTATTATTGCTACCAGTAATGGGATGTTTTTAATTCCATCACTCCTGCTCAAAACTTTGTTAAAAATATTCAGTTAAAAAAATGCACTTACCGGTATTCCGCGCAAAGAAAGTAAATTAACTCACCTCCCTCCCCCCCCCCCCCCCAAAAAAAAAGGTATGCCATTATTCCGAAGATAGTCTATTTTATTCCTCTTCAGCCCCCGATACTAGTAACAACTTGTTTCTCAGCTAAGGTAGGCTGTTGTTTGAAATCGTAAATACTATCAGGACCAGCTGCCTTTCAACAAAGAAATGAAATGCAAACCAAAAAAAGAGAGAAGTGAATGAACTCCTGCAATTTAAAAATCCTCTTTGTTCCGTGCAAGGCAAAGAAAATTGGACATGGCTTCCATGTACAGGCTCTCTACATTATCATAGTAAACCGTTATTTACCTCTTTGAATACAGGAAATGCTCCTTGGGACAGTTTAGAGTACACCAGCTTTCCATTTATGGTGACTTCAAATGAGGCTGTGACAAAGCAAAGAGGCAATAAATTTTAAACAGACTAATCCCCTTCCTTCTGTAAAGGAAGAGGTTTCCTTTATAGTAAAAGCCAAAAATGCCTGCGAGATTAGTAAAGGTCTGTTATGGTTTAGCCAAAAGATTGGACACTGAAATAACCTTGATGGTAGTGGGCTGACCAGCCTAAAAGAAGTACTATCAGCTTCTTCAACAAACAGAACACTTCATTGAAAAATATGTTAATTGTTGAACCCAATTTTATTGTGTTGCCCTTAGCTATTCCCAGAGGTGATTAGGAAATATCTTCAATAATGGTAATAATGGTAAACGGCATCCTCGGAGACCCTGGGGCAGTCAGTCGGGTCGGGAGAAAAGGCGGGACGAAAGTTTACAAGTACGGGCGAAAGAGCCCCTGGGTACCGACTCTCACCGAACTATTTCCAAAAATTCAAGCGGATGCCGGCTCCTGATTGGGCACAAAAAATGCTTTGTATTATTGTGACCAATCGGCGAACAGTTTCTCCTGAGTTCTTTTCGTGACTTCGTACACAACGGCCGGATTGTTTCGATCAGTGCCTGTCTGGCTCATGCACTAAAGAAATGCACGCAGTCAGGAAACTTTCAGTTTGATATAAAATCCCCATCTGATTTCAAAATAGTACTGCCCAAAATTCCAAAAATACAAGCTTGAGCTTACACTGACAGGTATTCACGCTTGCATCGGTCACGTCTTGGGTAAATATTAGGGAATTTTTAAAAGTACCACGCGGCTGACGGCCACGAAAACGTCGCATGGAAAAGGGACTCACATTTTTTCAGTTTCTATCGTGATTATTCCAACTCGCTTACTTTGTCAGTGCAAGCGAACTCTTCTGGAGCTGAATTTCTATCAAAACATCCAAGTTCATGAAGAGAATGAATTTTGTCATTGCTTGTTAACGTCCTTCACAAAACATGAAATTAGGCATTTTCACGGAAAGTCGTGCAGTTGACGGCAAAGAAATGTACAAAAAAGTGTAATGCACGTGCAAAGTTGTTGTTTTGCCTTGACAAGCTATTGCTTCTTTGACTTTCTCGTCAACGCCACATCTCAAAATTACGATACATTAGGGCCACTTATACGAGGAAACATAAGACGCGTCTTACACAAGACGCGTCTTCAATAAGACGCGAACTGTACCATTTATACGAGCATGTCTTATCTAAGACAAGAACAGCTCGTATAAATGGTTCGCGTCTTATTTCTGTTCTTGACTCGTTTTCATGTGAATGTTGCCCGTAGCAACAGCAATCCAACGTGGTGCGCCAAAAATTAACGCATGCCTACAAGTTTTTCTCGTCTTAGCTAAGACGCGTCTTATCTAAGAACAGGTGTTAAGAGCTGTTCTAAAATAAGACGCGTCTTAGCTAAGTCGAGTCTTATTTAAGACGAAATGTGCCGTTTATGCGGAAAGTCGCGTCTTATTTAAGACGCGTCCTATGTAAGACGCGTCTTATTTTTCCTGGTATAAATGGCCCTATTGTGATAAGTCAAGAACAGAATATTCTCTGGGCAAATTGAACTGCTCCTGCTGATGGCATCCCAAACGTTTTTTTCGACTCATCGGTAGTTCGTTCGTTTTGGTTAGGAAAGTAGAAAATAAAAGTTTCCCTTGCTCGCACAAGCTTGGTGAACGAACCGGGCAAGTGTGGCGAGACAACACTACGAACTCACGAAAATAACTCAGGAGAAACTGTTCGCCGATTGAGCACAATAATACAAAGCATTTTTTGTGCCCAATCAGGAGCCGGCATCCGATTGAATATTTGGAAATAGTTCGGTGAGAGTCGGTACCCAGAATGTACCCAGGGGCTCTTTCGTCCCACCTTTTCTTCCGACCCGACTGACTGCCCCTGGGTCTCCGAGGATGGGTAAACGGTGGTTGTTTACCATTTAGAAAACGTTTCCGAAAAAAAGGTTTGGAAACGAAAGTAAATGGAACATGACTACAACGGAACATCTGAAAAGGAAGTTGTGTTTTTCCAGACGGAATATTTCATCTTTGAGACCTGTTATAGACCATATAGTGGTCGTATTTAGTAAATAAATACAGAAATATTTACAGGTCAGTCTACTCCTAAGCTGCAACTTACTAAAGCGACCAACATGGCCAACAACATTGGCTTCAGGGACTTCAGCCTTGATTTGTTCAGCCAGTTCCCTGTAGCGTGGGGCATATCGTCATATAGAACTGAAAACATGAAGAATAATCATTTTTTTTCTTAGAAGGGTGATTATTCTGTAGCATCTCTTGCTTTTGAGAAAAATTGCATCTTGTTGAGCCACTTGTTGCCTCACGCAAAGTCGTTCAGATCAAGAATAAAAAAATTGTGCTTGAAATGAAATTAGTATAAAGTTACATGTAGCTTGAACTGATAAACAAGAAATATACACTATGACCATACTTGCTATAGAAGCATCTAACACCAGTTTTGCAAGCCTTGCTGACTTAAACAAATTTTTATCTTCTCTGAAACAATCCTTTTAAATTTCAAATACCCCAGGGATTTCCTGGCCGAGGGAAGACAAATGTTGTGATAAAATTCCAAAGTCTCCATCCCCAAGATTGAAACGTCAGCAAATGCCCGACCAGTGCCCCCCTTTCGGGGCGGGGGAGGGAAGGGGGGAGAGGAGTTGGCTACTGAGGAGAATTCTCTGACACTTGAAATGAACCAAGAGAAAACGTAATCGGTCAGTATAAAACATGGACTGCGGACTACGGACTGCGGACTGGGTATAAAATATGGACTAGGTATAAAACGCGGACTGGAAAACACGGACTGGGTATAAAACACGGACTAGGTATAAATTGCGGACTGCAGACTTCCGACTGAGTATAAAATAGAAATTCTTGGTGGAGGTTCTCTGAATCAAGAGCCTGACAAAAATGTTATTTCCTTCACCCATTTTAGACATGGTCTTGGTCTCTAACAATCATGAAAGGGGTCAGGACCCGGGGTACTCTCTTATATAAACCATATACTTATTTGCTGCCCTAAAGGGTATGGTTTATGGGCCGTTTTGGAGGTCTGAAAACACTTTGCCTATTTTGGTTTGGAATCGGATATGGTTTTCGAGGAAACTACGGGAGCGTACATGTGCGAATGTATTTAGTTCTAAATGAATAAGAACGAAATTAAATAGAAATATGCGAATTTGAAATGCATTTGAAAAATTTTTTGTTTGCGCTCTGGAGAGAATGATCTACTCTTGTGCTCTAATCTATAAATTTATAATGATGACATAATTTCTGCCTAATCAGGCCTAGCCTGTTCCAGGCTGTCCGCTCTAAATTGAGAAAGCGCGAAAATAAAACGAGAGGAAACTGGGTAGTCTCCTCTTTATCTGAGAGCCTGGAACAGGCTAAATTAGGCCAGTGGGGGGGCTTACCATTTGACAGAAAAATCCGGTTGGGGTGTGAAAAGCATAATGGTAAGCGATTTACCAATTTACAGCAGAAATGGCACATCCGTTACGGTTTGAATCCGAAAAAGGGGCGAATTTGTGTATCGTGAGTCTGGAACCTAGAGGGAACCGAGAAATTGGTAAATGGTAAGCAACATTCCGCTTGGTTCGTACCAACCGGAATGAAAGGACTACCTCAAAACGTAGTCCCCAATTTTCGGTTGGAATTTCCGAAAAGTGACCTTACCATTTACCTTCCATCCGGAATTGCCGAAATTTTCTGTCAAATGGTAAGCACCCCTGCTGGGTGCTTACCATTTGACAGAAAATTTCTGAAATTTCGGATGGAAGGCAAATGGTAAGGTCACTTTTCGGAAATTCCAACCGAAAATTGAGGACTACGTTTTGAGGTAGTCTGTTCATTCCGGTTGGTACGAACCAAACGGAATGTTGCTTACCATAACCGTAACGGATGTGGCAATTATGCGGTAAACTGGTAAATCGCTAACCATTATGCTTTCGACACCCCAACCGCATTTTTCTATTAAATAGTAAGCACCCCTTGCAGGTCTGAAAAGTGGTGTGGAAAATGACATTTTTTATTCTGAAACAGGGTAAGGATTTAGAGAACCAGGGGGCATAACCCCACCAAAAAATTCCTAGGAGTACACCCTTCTTGGGTTCAGGAGCAGGGTGTAAATCATGTCATCATAATCATCGCGTAGAATATAACGTTGGGTTGGATGATTCATTTCGGTTATTATTCACGTATAGGTGAGTAATCCCTCCCCCCTAAATACTGCCTTTTTACCTCGTGGAATGCCCCTATATTGACCTTCTAGTCTGAGTTCTTCATTTTCTCATATTCCCAAGGCTTTATTTGAAACGGAATAGAGGCATCTTTAGGAATTTTTAGCGTGACTCGGCTAACACCAATACTATTCTTTTTATTCGGTGCTTCTCTGATTGGTTCTCTTCTAACTCCTTCTTTTAATAAAATTCAGAGTTTAATTTCAGTTACCTTGAATAGCGGCATAACCTTCCTTGTCCGTGCAGTATGCTTTCCTTCTCCACATGAGGAGAATATAGACTGCGTGACCGGCTTACGGAATGTTTTGTGTGAGGCAAGGAGCTGGAACTACTGTTTTATGCAAGCCCGCTTTCCGTTTCTCTCATTTTTACCTATATACATAGTTCGTCTTCCGCGTTTTATACCTAGTCCGTGTTTTATACTTAGTCCGTAGTCCTCGTTTTATACCTAGTCCATGTTTTATACCCAGTCCGCGGTCCGTGGTCCACAGTTCATGTTTTATACTGACCGAAAACGTAATCGTAAACTTAGTCTTAATGGATCAGAGATACACCTTTGAGGAAATTGTTAGATTGCGAGGACTTGTGAGAGGAGGCTTTTTTTATGTGTTTTATGAAGATGTGTTTTGGAAATTTTCCTATAAACACACTGAAAACGGTGTAGCACACGCGATCGGATCTTTCATGCAATCTCTCACGTCTTCCACCTAACTCACACTGAAACACGATTGGCAATAAAGAAGGCATGAAGAAAAATAAAGAAATGAAATTTGACAAGGGCTGCAGCGCTACTTATTTAACAACATTCATCACAACAGCACCTTTTTATGACTTTTGCGTTTGCCTCTTCACTTCTTTAATGTTTAATTTATAACTGAAGTGACGTGATTATGACTCGAGAAAAAAGTGTGTCATGTATTCGATTTATGATCATGAAAGAAAACAGATAGAGTGCGTACTATTATGCAATAATTCTATTGTCTTCTTTTGTTTATTTGTACTATTTTGCACTAGTTGTTGTTATTGTTTCACGAGTCATGTAAAATCGCTCTATGAATAACCACTGGGCAAATACTCACCTTACTTTCCCGCACTAAGTTAAGTAGTTTATCGAAGTTTAATAGTGAACAGGATAGGACAAGCTATTGATCCTATTAAACAATCTCTACATCAATAACGTTTTTAAGTCTGTTTAGAATTTTGCGAAGGAACGACTAAATAGTTGGCCACAGATGGACATGTTTTGACAGTTTATGTTGGACAACAAAAAAAGAGACTTTATAACAAACGGCGATGAAAATTAATGTAGACTTTCGTTTTTACTTACCAATATTCTACCGAAACTTCCACTTTTGATGCCATTGAAAAGACGGCCGAATCCTTCGACTTTCTTTCTGTTTACGAGGAAGGTAAGACTAACGAAATGATAAACTCGCACATGAACTTGGTAAATGAATTAGAGTTAACAGCCAAAGGTCAAAGGAATTACGTGCCATGGCTAGGGGTAGCGTAAAGCGATGTATTTAGGATTGGGAATCTTGCACTCATGGATTCCGGATTCCTAAGGCCTCGAGTTTCTAAATTTTGGGCCATACTCTCAAGAACGAAAGAATAAAGGGGTTGTTTGAAGAAACTGTGGCGCGATGATGCTACGTCGGTGGAGGTAAAAACGTAAAAATTTAGGTTGAAACGTTTACTCAACTAACCTCATCTAGAGTGAATCAAGGGATTACGGGTTGTGCATTGCAAAGCGAAAGTTGGTGGGAACCTGACATAAGCGGAGCTCCAGCATTTGTTATATAAACCAGACACACCCCTACACTGCCTTGATTCGCTCTGATAGCAGCCTGCGAGCAAGCATTGATGAAATCGCCAAAAACATCAGCTTTTAAAATTCTTTTGGTGGCCATTTTACGTATAGCGTTATCGGTCACCCTCATTAAGCGAAAGGGAGCACCATGCAGCCTAGTTAGTCTGAAATGTCATCCGTCTCTTCAGACTACCTCTAGGCTTCCCAATAGCCTATTTTCGTTGTATTTCACCTCTTCCAAACGGTCACCTAATTGGATGACAGTGCGGTGAATTTCGACAAGACGGTAAACAAAGTAGTCGCGGGACATAAGTATTCGTCACTTTCAATATGGCGGCGTTTGTTTACATTTTACGCGCGCTAGTTTTAACACCGTTTTCAACAAATCTAACTTTAAAATCACCTTAATATTTAGTAAGATAACCCTTCATTTTAATTACATTGTCTAGGCGATCAGGTATGGACTGGTAAAGGTTTCTTATATAATCCAATTCGATGTTCCGCCACACGCTCTAGATTTCACGCAGAAGATCATTTTTGGTAGCGATATCTACCGCGGACTTTTGCAGCTCTCTCTTCATGTCGAGCCAGATATTTTTTATTATATTTAAATCTGGTGATTGTGCTGGCTATTCCACTGAGGTTACTTCGTTTTGATCTTTATAATTTTCTACAGTGTGGGCTCTGTGAACAGGCGCATTGTCATCCATGAACAAGTATTCTTTTCCTTGTCTAGGATTTCAATGTACTTGGCAGAGTTGATGTTGCCTTCAACTGCAGTCAGAGTTCCAACACCATCATAAATACATCCCCAGATCATCAAACTTATCTTACGTTCAGAGCGAGAACAAACAAGATGTGGGTTGTACTTTTCGTCGTCTTTTCGCACAATGTAAACACGGTTGTTTGTACCGAGCACGATCTGACTTTCATCTGAAAATATTACTTTTTTCCAATAGTTGTCTACCGTCTGACTTCTTCGCTGTTTACACCACTTCACTCGCTTTTTTCGATTCACTTCCCGAACCACCATTCTCTTTTTCGCTAACCTTCTTTTATATCCTTCCGAATGCAACTCCCTTTGCACGGTTTTCTGGCTGAAAGTCTTTGTTTTGCACTCGTTTAGCTTTGCAGTAATGTCCTGCAAGGTAAGTCGTCTGTTACTTTAACCAAACGCTTTAAAGCATTTCTGTCTCTATTTGTGAAGCTCCTTTTCCTGCCACTTCGCGTCAAAGTCTCCACTGTGCCAGTCATTCGGTACTTGCTTAGAACGCTCGTGATAGTCGTTCTTGGAATGTTCAACATTCTTGACAGTTCCGCTTTGTTTTGCACGGATTCCGATAGAGTAATAATTAATTCTTTCGTCTCTGTGGACAGTTCAGCACCTTTTCGACTCATGAGAGCTGAAAATGAATTCTCAGAAGCAAAACAAAAAAAATATGACTATTTTTTAGCGCCCTAACCTTGAACTTAATGTTGAATGACTGAATAAGCAAGGTGTCAAAACACAAACAGCTCTTATTTTTCTTCCTTTCGGGAACTTTGCATTTTCTTTCGTGCTCTTGGTGAGATGTTTGTTTGTTTCTATTTCTGCTAATTTTCCTCGCCTTTATTGACCAAACGCGCGCCCTGCATCCATTTTTCCTGTTGACAGTGTGCACAACGGGGGTAAAAATTTCGCGCATTTTTTTGAAAGTGACGAATACTTATGTCCCTTGACTGTATGTCCACTTTCTTCAAACAGGTCATTAAACCAAAGCGCACGCTCCGGCCCTCATTGTTTGATTAGCTAAAATTGCGACCAACCCGAAGTTTACTTGTTTCTTCTAGAGTTAGGACTTCTCCGCGCAGTTCATACACCTTTAACAGAAGTCATCGTGATTAAGGAATCAGTCAGTCTACCCGAGGAAAGTTTCAAACTTCGGACACGGCTACCAATACAAGAATTAAAGCTTAATCAAAATTGCCCAATATATTCTTATTTGCATTTTTCTTCTTATTACTGTTGGCCTAGTTTTAACTCGTTCAGTTAAGTATTGTACAGAGGATAGTATGCGTCTTGATTCATATGCTGAAAAACAAATTCTTCGCGAAATTGGTAACAAATCCATGCAAGCCAAAAAAAGAAAAAGCCTTATTTACACGTTCATCACTCGGTGGCTTTTGCGGTCTCATACATTCTTGAGTCCAGAGCGCTTCTCTGTTCTTCTATTGCACGCCATTCGCAGCTATCTTCATTGCGTTGGAATCATTGAGCATGATTAAAGTGAAATTACTTTGCTTTATTGATTAATAATTCAGATTCCATACAACTTGCAATAACCTGGAAAATCCATTCAGTTTCTGCTGTTACACTGATGAATTTATAAACTTCAAGTCAACATCATTAACAAACTTTCAGACGTGACTATCATACAATAAACAAACAGTGAACTTTGCATCAACAATAGATACCCAGACTACTAAATATAAGTACTGTTGAGGTGCAAAATATACTGAGCAAATTGGTTAGTAGTGTTGGCAAACCTCCTTCAGACAGTAGAGGAAACAAAAAATTTAATATCTAAAACCAACAAGAACTTACTTAATGATCCTGGCTCGAGAAAGTATAAGAAAAGAAAAAAGCGAAAAGAAAAAGTAGTTGTACATTGATCTTCAACAAAAGGCTACATTGATTACCATAGTGTTATAACTAATAAGTGGACATAGTTAATAACTCTGAAAAGGAGTGGCAATTTTAATATTAAAGTTTACATCAAGATGCAAGAATTTGGCTCTTTTTCTGTCACTTCTCGAGGTTCTTTTCCTTCACTGCATTCAAGAACCACCTGGACAATCTTGACAAAAGTAAAAACATAATTACTTATTAATAACTTGAAACAGCAGGCGACTTAAAAAGAACAGTCAAACCCCGCTTTACAAAGACCCTCTTAATATAGACATCTCACTACGGACAGTTCGCTTTTTCTCTGCTGGGTAAAGCCCTACCATTTTCTCTAATTCGACCCGCTTAATACAAACACTCGTTACAGTGTAAAATGGACAACACACACTGGTGTCTTGCTGAGCAACAAACGGATTGTCACAGAAAGTTAACTTTGCTAGTGTGGTGTGGACACTTCATTGTCAACTGTGTGCTGTAATGAAATACTGTAAAATTCCGAAAATAAGCCCGGGGCTTATATTTTTAAAAGGCCCTTTTTGAGGGGCTTACATTCGGAGGGGCTTACGTACGGAGGGAAATTTGCAAGTCAAAATCGATCGGGCTCGCCTTATTCTTGGAAGGAAATTTACCTTTTTTTGTTTTACTTCGTATTTGCGGGCAATCTCCAATTACAAACCCCCCCGGGGGGGCTTATATTTGGAGAGGCAATTTAACGGGGGGTTTTTCCACTGACATACACAGCAGATGATGGCTTCTTGAAGGTACGAGATGTTTGATTTGATGATGCTAATGTCCTGTTCTATTTCTTAGTATACTGTTTAAATACAGGGTGCTAAGAAAGTCATTTTTAAAGCTTTCCATTTGGGAAAGCTGAAGCTAAAATATACTAGCCCAAAATTAATGTCATTTCAACTAGCCCCAAAACCATTTTGATGAGCAGAATTGATTTCACAGTTCTTCTGTAATTTGAATTCCTCAAAGAACTTCACTTGCCCATCAGTCAAGTTAAGAACAGAATTCACTAGCCTGATCAGATAGCAAAATCCACTAGCCCTGGGCTATCAGATACTGCTTTCTTTGCACCCTGAAATAAAAGGGGTTTATTTTTTCCTTAAATAACATGTTCCCCTCGATATGGACACCCCATTAATATGCCAAGGACACTTTCTATAGCAGCCCTCTCAGAGTACATATAAAATTAATGAGGTTGACAGTAGTTAAAGACTAAGGAACCATTCAAACATTCCAGGACTAGATGCAAAGTAAGAACAAAATTACCACCACAGAAACTATGATCGTCAGATAGGAAACAATTCCAATATTATTGCTTTCTACAATAGTGAACTATTGTATACCTCTTTGAATACAGGAAATGCTCCTTGGGACAGTTTAGAGTACACCAGCTTTCCATTGATAGTGACTTCAAATGAGGCTGTGACAGGGAAAAGTAGAAAATGAGTCAGAAATAAGTATAAAGTGCTTAAACATTCTTCATACATTACTGACTAGCCTAACAAAAGTAAAATAATATATGCTAAATTATATAAACACCAATGAAATACTAAGTGGTCCAAAAACATGATATATTCACACATGAAAATAACATGTTATTTTCACATGTGAAAAGATCACCATTGCTAAGGTTACATAATAAATAGTACCTTTTGCAGAAAAAAAATAGTTTAGTGAAATGGTTTGGCACTTCATTGGTGTTTATACAATAAATAAAACATTATATGGCCGTTTGCAGATACGAAATTTCTCTTCTCGTGTTGAAAAATATCTCACTCGTTTGCTACTCTCACTCGTGAAATATTTTTTGAAAACACTCAAACAGAAATTTCGTTTCTCTGGGCAGTGCCGTGTAATGTCCTCTATTATATTACCTTAAGAAAGGTTTGAGAGATGGTATTTAACCATGTTGAATTAAGCAAATTAAGTGAAGGAGTGCAAGGAATGAGTGAGATTTCTGACCCCAAAAAATGAGAGCTCAAATAAGTTACAGACCAAAATTAAATTTACTAGCCAAGGTTAAAATTCTTGGTTGATTCTCAGTTTCCTTTGACTCCTATCCCCAAATATATATATGAAAATAAATAAAAGGCTTAACTGTTATTTATTCTCGGTTTTCACATGATGTCACAAAAAATTTAAACCAAGAAACTATCGATTCTTCTGTTGGTTTTCAGCGGCCATATTTGTGCCCATCAGAGGCACGCCAACATGGCGTCTGACCTCCATACAAAGCTTTACAAATTTGGGTAAAACTTTTCTGATTATCTTGCATATGAAATATCGCACAGACTTGATTCTTGGCGAGCCTTTATGGGATCTTCTTTCATTTTCCAAATTCTAGACTTTCAGTGTTAAATAATTTGCATCTTTTTTGGATGGCATGACAGTGGAAAAAGAGAAGACCTTCTTTTAATGTTCTCAGCGATTATTTTATGCTTCACTCAGTTTGGTGGCAGATCCAATTGTGTAAGTTTTGTTAAATTCTGTGACACAGTTCCTTTAACTTTATTTTAGGTAAAAGATTGTGAAGGCTCTTTGGCTCCAACTTACATGTGCGACCAACATGGCCACTAACATCAGCTTCAGGGACACTAGCCTTAATATTATCAGCCAGTTCCATGTAGCGTGGGCCATACCCTCATCCACCACTGAAAGAATAAAAGAAAACTCAGTACCTTAGTAAAGTAACATGATATTTTCATCCATTAATCCCACTTTCACACTCACAGCAACACAGGTGGCCTAACCATAAATTAAGAGCATTGGAAATTGAATTTAGAATAATTTATTCACTTTGACAGGTAAATTTCTCGATAAAGTACAAAATTAATTCACAATGTGCCTGAAGTTGTTCATCATTTTTATGAAGTTGCAGTATGACTTGAGCAGTATACACTTGTAACATGATGTTATACATACCCCTCAAATCTCCACAACTTTGTATGTCATAGGATGACTGACAAAAACACCAGACTGAGTCAAGACAATATTATTATTATTTTGTATCATACCGGAGAATCATACCCATCTGAGGTTACTTATTTATTTAGTTAGTTATTTACTCCAAGTTTTATTTCTAAGAAAATTCAATTACCCCAGGTTCCTTCAGCGCCAACCTTGTTCACAGGTTCTCTCTCCTATCAGTCTCTCTCTCACTCCGTAGGGACGGGTAGAAGAGAACCATGGGAAGGAGGTTTTCAGCACCCGTGTCACTCATCCATTGGTTAGATAAATATCCTGATTTTTCATACTGAAAAGGTTGGACAGTCCGAAGGTTATGCAAGTAAGCTACTCATTAAGTTAAGAGGTAAATGAATTGCCTAGCACTTTCACTTGTTGATGTTGTGGTAGATGTGATTTTCAGGGAGAATGAATTTAAGTTTGTTCAACAATAATGTGCCCATCAATTTTTCTCCTGGCCAGGCATTTGACCATCACTTGTGCTGAGGGATTGGGGAATTTGAACATTGCCTGGGTGGGGTGGGGAATTTGAGCCAGAAATTCCAAGTTCAGCTTCTTTGGACGATCCATAAGCTACATGTACACTGTATACGTTTTTGAAGGTAAAGTGTCTGAAAACAAGATCAAGGCCTGTTTTGAAATGTGTGTGTGTGTGGGGGGGGGGGGGGGGTTGCTCAGGGGGGGATGTTGAACTTTTGAATCAACCAGCCCATAACAAAAGATAGGAATGAAAACAACAAGGCCTACATTTGTATGCATGAGTCAGGCTCACCCTGACAACATTATTGTTGGACAAACTTAAATTCACTCTCCCTAAAAATCACCAATGGGTTAAAAAAAATTGGCCCTTTTAACGGCATTTACACTTTTTGAATAAGTACTGCTCTCTCTAATAAACAACCAGAATAATATAAGGTTCAAAATAAGATCACAGCTTTTAGCCTGAATCTGTAGGCTTTATTTGTCAAGGCTTATTTTTTCTTGGGCTGTCAATAATTATTCACTTTTTTCACTTTCCACAAATTGTGTTCAAATAAAATCACAGCTTTTAGCCTGAATCTGTGGGCTATTTTTGTCCAGGCTTAGTTTTTCCCAGCTGTCAATAATGAATCACTTTTTTTCACTTTCCGTGAATTGTGTGTATGACCTGTGACCAAAATCTTTCTGAACTGAAATTTCACCTTCTTCCTTGAGAAACCTTGAAAACACATGTATGACATGATTGTAAAAAGATTTCGCACACGACACATGCTTTGAATTGTCATAAAAATAGATATCTTGTAATGTTCTTTTCAGCTGCCATCTTGCACATGATTTGTATAAAAAATACCCACAGAGGAAACAGTGGCATCCTTGGTTACCAATCTCTCTAGTAATACAACTGGTAACCAACTGGTAACCAGGTCTTTTACAGCTTCCAGTCCAAGATGGCATCTGTGATCAGAGGAAATTCAAAAGTCCCCATCCCCGGGACTTGCTGATAATCAAAAGTCCCCACCACCAACAGACTTCGTTTGTCAACCCCCCGGCATTTGCCTGGCCTCCCCACCCTACCCCCCAGATTAACAATGTCTTGTCATCAAACTCTCACAAAATTAATAATAATCCTTAAATGATCTGGTACCTGGTAGAGTAGCCGAGAAGAAGCGTGCAGCCATTCTATTAATATTTACAGTAGCTCCACTACACTAGTATGATGCGTATTAATACATGCGGATTTACGGTATTGAGCTTTTTTTCATGCGGTATTTCAGTAATATTAATTTTAACATGCGGTATTATGGTATCATTTAGCTCTGCCGTATGTGGTTTTTCATCATTTTGGCTGACGGTATTCGGTGAAATCTAGTTCACGGTATTACGGTACCATTTATTTGCACTTTCCTTTCAATACAATATGCAAAACAAAACACAGTAGGACAAAAAGGTCTATAAAAGTTAATATTTAGAAGTCTTGAGACATAACGGTAAATGATTACACCATTTGTGGGTCATTTTTTGACAGTTAATGGTCGATGATATACAATGTGATTGTTGTTGCATCCAATAACAATGAGTTGTCTCAAGTTACCTTACCACGCTTTTTGATCTGTGTACCTGTGCCGGTAATTCGAGGTCTTACACTTTTCGTCACAACGGCTGAGGTTGCTGAAGTTGAAGACGGCGTGGACATCATTGACTGTGTGGCAATATTATTATGAAGACGGCGAAGGAGGTGAACATTATAGAAGAAGAATAAGTTTAGACGTTGGGTTTTGAGAACTGAAAAACGTCTTGTAAAGTTAAAAGAGAAAATTTGGTAATTTTGCCTCTTACCAGTGCAGCATGTGAGACAGTCAAGAAAATTGACCCCTAAGAGACTGACATGCTACACTAGACTCACTTATCAAAACTCTCACTGGACTTGTGTGGAAAGGGTTTTGGTTGGTTTGTTGTTTGTTTTCGCGCTTTCAAGAGTTACTTTTATGGGAGTTAATTAGCTGTTGGGTCAACCTACCAAAAGGTTAAACGAATGTAGTTTACTTTTTGGTGAAAATTTGCGAAAAATTTGCAAACTACCAAAATATTAAAAAAAAAGCAGCCATAAGTATGCGGAACCAATTATAAATGTGATTAAAATATGCGGTATCGGTATTTGGACGATTTTCCATGCGATTTTCATTATTTGCCATTTTTTCTTGTGGTATTGCGGTATTTTTAGGCGTGGATTCCAAAACTACCGTAAACATCTTCCAAGTGTCTAACTTTCCTGCAATATTTTTAGAACTAAGGGGGTGTTTACATGAGAAAACTCGCACCGGCACGACTTTCATACCGACATGACTTTTTGATTTCGTATCGCGTTTACATGATGACTGGGTTATTTCACATGTCGTTTTTTGAAGGTACACTTCATGTTGATAAAATGCACGTATGATTCAAGATCGCGAACATTACGCATGCGCTACCCGTTCCAGTCTACCGGCAGACCGATTTCACACCGAAACGGGTGGTCGTTTCGTGTTTACAGGATACCGTTGCGAGATTTCGTACCGGAGTGAAATTCTCGCCCCGGTGCGACAACCGGAGTGAACTCACGCCGGGGCGACTCGCGCCGGCATGACTTTTTGTGGTGGTATCATGTAAACAAATGTAGAGCCATGAGAGGGAACCCGGAGTGAACTCGCCGCGGCGCGAAAGTCGCCCCGGTGTCATGTAAACACCCCCTAAGTGAATCGAGAAAAAGACAATTCATGTATGCAAAACGAAAGGTGGTCGTGCATCCTTTCCAATATCTGTGGACAATACGACTTAAGAAATGTAAAAGACGGAGAAGTCAAATCACGAGGAAAACTGAATTAATGATCTTAAATAACTTACCAATATTCTATCGCAACCACTACAGTTGACGCCATAAGACGGCCGAGTCCTTTGACTTTTCCCTTGACAAACAGGAAACAAGAAAGCGAAAAGAAATTTCACGAAATCAGCAACTCGTCAGTAAACTTGTCACCAATCGTCTCAGACGAGCCCTCGGTTCAGATTCCAGCTGATGTACGCTTCTTCATGTAAAATAAACCATGTGTAACGTAGGTTCGAAACTATTAAGTACGGTATGTCGTTCATTTTTCGTTCTCATCCTATCAAGACATCCCTCGCAGAAGAGTACGTTGACCTTCTCAATGAAAATGTGGGGTCACCTTCTTACGGAGGTTACAAAGAACTCCATCGTGTTCTTCATAAATACTGCAAGACGAGCGATAGAATTTTAGCAACTGGATGCACATGTGCACCTGATCAAGGAAGGGATTCGTCCTTGATTGAAGATTTATACGATGCTGGATTTGTTTCTGTTACGGGGGTGGATAACACAGAAAGTGACGTCTATAGTTCAAGGGAAAGAAACAAGGATAGGCGACTGGAGATGGGTCATGCTGTAGGACACATCTCTAACCTAAAAGTAAGTAAGGTCATTAGCATTCTTTTTGCCTTGGATGGCAAATTCCTGGGGTTGGGGACTCTTGAGCTGTCAAATCCCCTTAGGTGAGGATTAAAAAAGAGGGCAAATGCCCCGTCCTCTGTCAACAATCAATGCAACATTTTTCATTGATTGCACAGTCTAATAGTGTCATTTAACATTTTAATGTGCAATTTTTTGTTTCAAGTAACATCTTCCTTTGTAAAAGCGCTAGGATTCCAAATAAGCTGATTTAGCAACAGGACGGGAACGTCAGTTGACAATGGGAAAGCGCGCAGAAAGGAATAAACACGACTTGCCCCATTGGTCAAGCCAGTTGTTTAATTTGCGCGTGCTGTCTTCAACTGACGTTCTCATTCTGTTGCTAAATCAGCCTATTAAAACTTCACACCCCGACGACATGCACCAGTTTATGGTTTTAGTATTGATATAAAATTGTTGACATTAAAATTAATAGAGCACTATAAAGTTACATGTTGTGAATAGGTTATAAAATTGATATGAAAGGATGTTCTTCAAATAATATCAACAGAAATTTGACTCACTAACCAAAAAATGTTGATTTATGTTGATAGCTCGCGAGTTTTGCTACATGTACATCTATGTAATTCTGGCTTGATAAGCAATGAAGAAATTCATGCATAAAATCGAGAACATGCCTTTACAACCCCCTGTCCCTGTCCTCTGTGTAGTTATATTCTGATGGTTCTGGTACATAATGTCCTGGCATTGCAAGTTGCAACAGTCATCTAGGTGGGCGAGGAATAAAGAAGAACAAAATGCTTACAAAATTAAGTGAAAAATTTATAGTGAAAGAATAATAGTTGTAAAAGGCGTATTTTTAAAGGAACATTTATCATCTACAGCTATATAGGGAAAGGACAAGCCCTTTAAGTTTCCAAAACCTTTCCTGAAGAGCTTTGTGCTCAGATTTGTTAGAAACATCTTTGTAAGGTTTAACATAGTCTTTGATTTAATAAAAACAAGAGACTTGAACTCTTCATTAAAAATATATCGAACATAATGATATTAAGTAAATCGGAGACTTAATTACAGTCAAATACTGGTGTTTCTGTTGGTCCTTGTGATAAAAATCTTTGCAAACTCTACCTCTATAATACTCATTATACTTGACACCTCAGTAATGTGCACAATTTTAAAAATTATTATTGGCTCTGACCCTTTGATGGCCATGATAAGGAGGTTTGACTCCATTTAATTATTCATGACAAGTGTCAAATTTACTTTGTAACATTTTTGTCTGTACAGCATTAAAATGCTGCATTGCTGTTGCTTTTTTAGGATACCTTTGATGAAGAAAGTTTTAATGTGGTGATTGACAGAGGACAACTGGACAATCTTTACAAGGGCTTGCCGTCAGATCAAAGAACTAAATCTTGCTGTACAGACTATTTTTCTGAGATTCAAAGATTTCTTAAAGTTGGAGGCCGGTACTTATGTTTCACGTTTGCAACAGGAGATGTTCTGGACTATTTGCTGAGTTATTTTTCATCAGGATGGTTTTTTAGAGTGCATTTATTACAGATAGACACATTGGATCAAGGACCAGTTCCACCACCATTATTTTGTTTTGTTTTTACGAAGACAAAGTTTACGGGTCAGTATGCATTTTGAAATAATATAATAATATAATTTCAAAATACATGTATTTCTCCATGTTTATTTGTTCATAATTTGGTGTCAATTTTATTGGAAGAGTTTTGTTATTTGTCTAATAACATAAAAATTATTGGATGAATGAAGTCACCCAACGAAAGCTTAGGATAAAATACTGTCTGTAAGATTTCTAATGCTCTGCAAAGAAAAATACGAACTGGTGAACTTTGTTTTGAAATACATTTGTTGTACTGCCTTGTAAGTAGTAAAGGATGTTGTAAATATGTTGAAAATATCTTGGAAGTGAATAATAATTATCATTCTTCATATCATATTATTCAGGTCCCAGATTTAGGTCCATTGTTTGTAATATTTTTTTACTGATAAACTGTACATAAAATGAAAGGCTTGTTTATAGTGGAGAGTGCACTTAGTTTATCCAGCTAGTTTACAGGCACTCCACTCAAATACTTGGAAACAAATAATTCAGATACAACATCACAGGATTAAAACCCCAACTGGCAGGAGGCAACCAGTTGGCTATTTACAAGAGTGGTTGAGGATTTGAACTCAGGACAACGGAGAACAAATCCAGCAAGTCGCCAGAGCGGGACTTGAACCCGGGACCAGTGGATTGCGAGTCTGGCACACTGACCACCTGGCCACCGCTGCTTCCTAATTGAATATCGCTTTATTAATTATATTTCCTAGTCATAAAGTGTAAGCTATTAAAGTATAGATCGAATCAAATCAACTCAATCCAGATGCCTTATTCGCTAAATTTTAAGAAAAAGTATGCCTAAATTTTGCACCTTCAGTACTAATAGCAAGTGTGTCAGCAGGGCTGTCATTAAGAGCCAGGGGCCGGGGTTTCCTGTGGCTATTATGAACATGGCCCCCGGCTAGTTGCATTGGAAAATAGAAGGAAAATAGAGTCAAAAGAAATCATTAGCTGTTTGATTCCCTGCTTTCTTGTTGCATTTACCTGGCAACTTGAAATTTATTGACAACCTGGGTGTCAGCCTTTGGACAGTCTTGTATAATAAGGCAGGTCATGTAATGAGCTATAATAATATCATTAGCAACATTAATGTCTTAAGAATTTGAAATGGCAGGTCACATCTATAATACTACACGTATAACAATAATAATATTGTTACATGTAGTATACCGTAAACTTCTGCTTAATTAAGCCTCGCCAGTTACAGGCCCATCTACCTGTACTGAAATAAATTCAACTTTTTATGAGGCCTTGAAGCCTAAAAAAGTGAGTAAATTCAAACAGTATTTTGATCATCACTGCTATGCAGCTTGTTTTGAAATCCTTTATTTACTCCGGTTACAACTTGTAACCGGAGTAAATAAAGGATTTCAAAACAAGCTGCATAGCAGTGATGATCAAAATACTGTTTGAATTTACTCACTTTTTTAGGCCCTTCCATTATTTATAAGCCCTCTAAAACCTCGTACAAAGTTATATAAGCCCAGGGATTTTAAGAAGAAGTTTATGGTAGATGACCTGGGAGACAATAGTGCAGCTAGCATAATGATGGTTAAGCTAAATTCTTTTTCTATTAGCTCAGTCTGTAAATAATGATGGAGGTTTGACTTTGTTCCTTACCATGGGGACTTTTCATTGAGTGTTCTGGTATTCCTCCTCATAAATCAACATCATTTTCCAATTTCCTATTCATTTAGAGATTCAAAAGCCACAGATTTGTCGGGTCACAGAAATTTTTAAGAGCTACCCTTGTAAAAGAAAGCCTGTTAAGCCCATTGTTTACTGCATTTTTATTAGCTTTTTGTGAACGAGTTTGTCCATTCACCATTTTAAAGAATTAATCATTGACAAGTTCTCTGCTCTTCTTATGAATGTCAATACTGCCTTCATTCTTTAGGATCATCAGGCCACTCCTTAAAAATCATAGAAATTTGTCTGGAAGGACTTGATAATATTCAGAGAGTTGATGATTTCTCTGATATCAAGAAAACTATTCAGGAAATTCAGCAGTACCTTGTCATGAAACGGTCACTTGGTATGTATGAATGTGTATATGGATATTGAAAAATAGTAGAGTTAGAAACATTGGTTTCCGCTGGGGAAGATTATCAATCAGACAGCTGAGAGGTGTCATTGAGCTTTTAGGAACAAGGGTACCTTGCTTTACTGGCAATCCCTAAATCAAATTCAAATGAAAGTACGTACTGGTAGGTTAGTACATTGAGCTGAATAAATGTGTGCTTTAAGGGTAAATATGTGGTTGAAATTTATTCTCAACAGTTTTCATAAGAAATGATCTTATTTTACATACCTGTATCATTTTCTTCAATTTGTAATAGAGTCTGTTCAGCATGATAAAATACGTACAGTTCTGTGCCAGGTTGTTCAAAACAGGATCATGATAACCCAGGATTAGCACGACCTTAAAGTTCAAAGCTGAGCACTTACAAATCAAATTGCAGTAAATTATCTTTGCCTAAAATTTGATGTTTGGACGATCTAAAAGGACTGGTTGTAATTATTAGAGGAAAAGCTTCAGAGGTAAAGAAACAGAAACCTGGACTAAAATTTAGGTCTGGGTTAGCGAATGGGCCTACGAATAACTGAGCCCTGGAGTAAATTATAGCGGTTTTATGTCACTAATAATGTTGCATTGTTTTCCTCTAAGATAATCACTAAGTGTAATTTTTTGTTGTTTTCCCTTCCATCTTTCAGAAAAATGTCATCCAGGGCAACATCTAAATGTAGACTTGTATTTAACATCAGGCAGCTGTTCAAAACAAAGAAGTCTCCCTCGTTACTCACTGACTGTGGTAGACATTACAAAGGCATCAGGAAAAAATGGAAAATTTGCGATTTTCATTGTGCCTCAAGGTGTTACAATATCCTTTACAATTCCTTTAAAAAAGTAATTTCTAACATTAGTGAATTTTGGGCTCCATTTAGGGGAGTAGCCACCTGTACCCGCGGCACGCACGTACGTATAATGTACCTTGAAATGGGTACCTTGAGTCATAGCCAATTTATTATCTGAAAAAAGCAAGTTAATTTAAAAAGAAAAAATTTCCTCAATCCATTGAACTCTACTTGTTTCTTTTAAATATTTCTTAAGAAAACAAGAGATTTTTTCCTTTTTTACTCCAAAATGTCGGTCGTCAGGGAAGCGACGCTTGATTCATTGGTTCACCGCTTTATTTAACGAAAAGGCGGGGTAAAGTGATCAAATAGTGGCAAACTTCATGTATAAAGCAGAAAACGTTGTTGTAACGGAAGAGGGGGTTAAAATTTGGAAAACTGTGCAGTTCTCTGGAAAAATCCTGGCTACCCCCTCCCCCCCTCCATTTGCATGGAGCCCAACTCAAAAACCAGTTAATAGGCATTGTTTACAATACACTTAAAATGCACTGTGAGAAGAAAATTAACTTTATTTGTGTAATATTCTTGTTAATCTCTTCAGGCCGTGAAACGGAATGGCTTTTCTCATCTAAAGAAGGACAAACAGATCTTGCCACTGATGCGGGTTTTGCTCGGGTTGTCATAGCAACTCTCGGGAGGGGTCACACGTTCACCAGCATTGACACGATCAAGAAAGAACTTTCTACAAAAGTCATGGAGCTTGCACCAAAGAACCTCAACCAGAATCCTCAGGTGACCATTCAATAGAAAAGATAAAAAGTGTACTGTATTGTACATCAAACAAGCGAGGAAAATTTACAATGTAAACCATTACTGAAGCTAGGTTCACACGGAACTGGACGGATTTTCCACCGAACACGTCGTTCACACGGGACCTTTTAATATTTTCGAAACGCACGAATCTACGACAGGTCGAAAATTCCTCCAGTGTAAACGTACTCTGAATGAGGTGTACGGTATCAGAAGATAACACACTCCTCTATTTGGCATTATTACATTTTCTTCTTAATTGTAACCCACTTTGGCAAACTTTACCTTTTGAAGTAAAGTTTACCGCGTTACCCATTGTAAAGTTCACCGCGTTGGGTAGAGTTTACCCGTTGCAGTAAAGTTGACCGCGTCAGGTAAAGTGTACCCCTTGTAGTAAAGTTTATACGCGTCGGGTAAAGTTTACCCATTGTAGTAAAGTTGACCGCGTCGGGTAAAGTTTGCCCCTTGTAGTAAAGTTTACCCATTAGAGTAAAGTTGACCGCGTCGGGTAAAGTTTACAGCGTCGGGTAAAGTTTATCGCGTCGGGTAAAGTTTAACCCTTGTAGTAAAGTTTACCGTGTCGGGTAAAGTTTACCCATTCTAGTAAAGTTTACCGCGTCGGGTAAAGTTTACCCATTGTAGTAAAGTTTATCCCGGCGGGTAAAGTTTACCCGTAGTAGTAAAGTTTACCGCGTCGGGTAAAGTTCCCCGCTGTAGTAAAGGTTACCGCTTCGGGTAATGTTTACCCATTGTAGTAAAGCTGACCGCGGCGGGTAAAGTTTACCCATTGTAGTAAAGTTTATCGCGACGGGTAAAGTTTACCCATTGTAGTAAAGTTTACCGCGTCGGGTAAAGTTTACCCATTGTAGTAAAGTATATCGCGACGGGTAAAGTTTACCCATTGTAGTAAAGTTTACCGCGTCGGGTAAAGTTTACCCATTCTAGTAAAGTTTGTCGCGTCGGGTAAAGTTTACCCATTGTAATAAAGTTGACCGCGTCGGGTAAAGTTTACCCCTTGTAGTAAAGTTTACCGCTTCGGGTAAAGTTTACCCATTGTAGTAAAGTTTACCGTGTCGGGTAAAGTTTACCAATGATAGTAAAGGTTATCGCGACGGGCAAAGTTTACCCATTGTAGTAAAGTTGACCGCGTCGTCTAAAGTTTTCCTATTGTAGTAAAGTTTACCCATTGTAGTGAAGGTGACCGCGTCGGGTAAAGTTTACCCGTTGTAGTAAAGTTTAACGTGTTGGGTAAAGTTTACCCATTGTAGCAAAGTTTACCGGGTAGGGTAAAGTTTACCCGTTGTAGTAAAGTTTGCCCATTGTAGTAAAGTTTGTCGCGTCGGGTAAAGTTTACCCCTTGTAGTAAAGTTTACCGCGTCGGGTAAAGTTTACCCATTAGAGACCTTAAGATCGAGGTTTGGTCATTTTACTGCAAACGACAAACTGCGGTTTGCGGTTAACGGTTTCACGTTA
This sequence comes from Porites divaricata, assembly GCA_038088405.1. Taxonomy (NCBI): domain Eukaryota; kingdom Metazoa; phylum Cnidaria; class Anthozoa; order Scleractinia; family Poritidae; genus Porites; species Porites divaricata. The sequence goes on from JBBMOI010000002.1 coordinate 24,976,765, forward strand.
CCTGTCTGCCAATATTTGGGACTTAAGATTTGCGGTTGGTGGCTCGCGGCTGCCATATTTGTTTTCGTTCATCCACTTACTTCTATTTTAGCAGAAGAATTGTCCTCAAAATTACCTTTTTTAAATAGAATTCCATAATCAATAAGCAAAAGAGTTCTTAAAAGTCGTATTTCTTCTCAAACGTGGGATTGTGATGTTTTTAGGGTGCAAAAATCTTGCGGCAAATCACTTACCTCTGGAGCGTGGTCTAGCCGTACAAACGTGAACATCAAACCGCAAACCTGACGGCAAGGCGCTGATCACGTGACTTCTTGACGTTCGCCGTTCACGGGAAATGCCGTAAAACCTCAATCTTAAGCTCTCTATTGTAGTAAAGTTTACCGCGGCGGGTAAAGTTTACCCATTGTAGTAAAGTTGACCGCGGCGGGTAAAGTTTACCCATAGTAGTAAAGTTGACTGCGTCGGGTAAAGTTTACCCATTAGGGACCTTAAGCAAAGACGTTTTTGAGCGATGCACGTCAACCGGAAGTGAGGTCTTCTCCCTTACTATATGCCTTGACGCTAAGAAATTGGTATTGATAAGTTTTTTTTCTCTTATAAGGACGATTTACTTGAGAGTTTCAACCAAACCACCGCCCAATGATGGAAAACGTCCACTTCCGGTTGACTCCGTCACTCAAAAACGCTGTTGCTTAAGCTCCCTATGTAGTAAAGTTTACCGCGTCGGGTAAAGTTTACCCATCGTAGTGAAGGTGACCCCGTCGGGTAAAGTTTACCCGTTGTATTCAAGTTTACCGCGTAGGGTAAAGTTTACCCATTGTAGCAAAGTTTACCGGGTAGGGTAAAGTTTACCCGTTGTAGTAAAGTTTGCCCATTGTAGTAAAGTTTTCCGCGTCGGGTAACAGTTTACCCCTTCTAGTAAAGTTTACCGCGTCGTGTAAAGTTTACCCATTGTAGTGAAGTTTACCGCGTCGGGTAAAGTTTACCCCTTGTGGTAAAGTTTACCGCGTCGTGTAAAGTTTACCCGTCGTAGTAAAGTTTACCGCGTCAGGTAAAGTTTACCCATTGTAGTAAAGTTGACCGCGGAGGGTAAAGTTTACCCATTGTAGCAAAGTTGTCCGCGGAGGGTAAAGTCTTCCTATTGTAGTAAAGTTTACCGCGTCGGGTAAAGTTTACCCATTGTGGTAAAGTTTACCGCGTCGTGTAAAGTTTACCCCTCGTAGTAAAGTTTACCGCGTCAGGTAAAGTTTACCCATTGTAGTAAAGTTGACCGCGGAGGGTAAAGTTTACCCATTGTATTAAAGTTTATCGCGTCGGGTAAAGTTTGCCCATTGTAGTAAAGTTTACCGCGTCGGCTAAAGTTTTCCTTTTGTAGTAAATTTTACCGCGTCGGGTAAAGTTTACTCATTGTAGTAAAGTTTACCGCGGCGGGTAAAGTTTACCCCTTGCAGTAAAGGTTATCGCGACGGGTAAAGTTTACCCATTGTAGTAAAGTTGACTGCGTCGGGTAAAGTTTACCCATTATAGTAAAGTTGACCTCGTCGGGTAAAGTTTACCCATTGTAGTAAACTTTACGGCGGCGGGTAATGAGTAAACTTTGCCGCGTCGGGTAAACTTTACCCATTGTAGGAAAGTCTACCCTTTCAGATGTAAACTTTGCCCTTGTTAGTAAAGTTTACTCCCTCTTGTAGGTTTTCTTTTTTGAACTAAGTAAAGGTTATTTGTTGTGTTAAAACTTTAACCTTTTTTAATAAAGTTTGTCCTTTCTTGTAAACTTTTCCCTCTGTAGTAAAGGTCACCGTTTCCTCTAAACTTAACCACTTTTTGGAAAGTTTATCGTGTCTGATGAAACTGGAGCAGTTGTAGTAAAGTTTGCCTTTTCTTATAAACCTTACCCTGTGTAGTAAAATGTAACCCTCTCTTTTAAATTTTACCTCTTCAAGTAATTTTTCTGGTAAACTGTATGTCTTGCACTAGAGATATACTTTATCCCGTTCAGTAAAGTTTAAGGTCGCAAAAGAGCCATGCTTTAGTTGAACGACACTCTTGAAGGATGTGTGAAGAGAAAATAGAGTGGTAAAGGTAATCAGCTGACTTAGTCTTTAGCAGCCAACTGGTTACCGTTTCCGCCGTAAACTTTTCGCCTTTTGAACCCTTAGAATTGTAGGTTTCGAAAGCTATAGCTTCTTAAGAAAAGGTTATGCTTTGTTTTATTACCTATAATTGCTACTTGTTGTCATTTATTTCTTATTGTGTGATTGTTTGTTTATTTTTTATCGTATTTGATCTTATTCAGGTTCCTTTTCTTTCTATTGGGGAAGATCTTGGGAGTCGAGTAGTGTTACATGAAGGATATTCCGAGCTAAGTGGTGATTACGTTGTGGAGGATGTCGATAGTGATGGCGGGCAGAAATTCCGGAGACTTATCTTTCTAAGTAACAAAAATGTGGTACAGTCGGAGGCCAGACTCATTTCAGGTTAGACAAACGTTCCTTTGTATGCATCGTAATCGCTTTGAGGGAGATAGGAAGACATTTGTCTTTCTCTTCGGCGCACATTTGTTATGCTGGCTGAAGGTTTCTTTGCGAACGCAGCAAAGGAGACATGGTCACTCGTCTAAATTTCTTTTAGACCACCATATCCGTGCGTGTCAACAACACTGTAGAAAACACTCTCGTACAGTTTGAATTCGACTTTTACTTCTCGATTCACTAAAACAATTACAGCAAAAGAAAGGAAAATACTGAATTAATGAAACGCGGACCGAAAACCTTCCAAAAAATAACTAAAGTACGACAAATGACTAAGAAAACGAGCAAAAAATACAGGAAAAACTATACTTACAAGATCTGTACGGCACCTCCGGATACAACTAAGCGACTGATTTGCATAGACCAAAAAATAAAACTTTATACTAAACTGGACTGAAAACAACAAAACTAATGAACGTACAAAAATTGACAATAGCGATTACATAACGCAACGCCGAGACTAGAATTACAGAAAGATCATGCATATGAAAAATGGCTAACAAAAGACTACTCCAAGCGTGATAACAAAGGTACTAAATTAAACTAACTTTACGCAACGCAAAACATGAGAAAATATAGAACAGGAAAAAACTCGTAGTCTCTGGTGGCTACATGCCCGCCCCAATGAACTACCCAGGTCTCTATACAGTTCATTAATAGAGTCACTCCTTAGGCACGAGCGTAAGTCCTTGATCCTTGAATAGATCTGCTAGTAGGGATGAAATAAATTCCTTTCACAGCTTCTGGAGAAAACAAAAAGGGTTCGTTTTGCGAATTTAATGTGCTGCTCTCTGTCCTTCTAAGAAGCATAATTTCGTTACTGGCCTTGTAAGAACCGTTAAACTCGTCTGATCCTTTGCTGATCTGACATATCCGTCTTTTCCGCGAAAAACATCAACAACTTTGCCTAAAGGCCATTTTCCACGATGGACATTTTCATCTGCAATCAATATTAGATCTCCGATCTCCAAGCTACGACGAGGCTTCATCCACTTTGCTCTTTCTTGTAGGGTTGGCAAATACTCCTTTAGCCAGCGCTTCCAGAATACGTCTGAGATGTACTGCACCTGTCGCCAACGGCGCTTGCTGTAACAATCTTCCCTGCCAAAGGACCCAACGGGCAAACTTGGATTCGATCTCAATAACAGCAAATGATTCGGTGTGAGAGGTTCTAGGTCCTTAGGGTCGCTGCTCACTGGTGTCAAAGGTCGACTGTTCAAAATACCTGCAACTTCGGCCATGAGGGTTTGCAGCATTTCATCAGTGACAAGTTGTTGTCCCAACAAGGCTCTTAGGATTTTGCGAATTGATCTAATGATTCTTTCCCTTGCTCCACCCATATGAGATGCTCCAGGGGGATTAAATTTCCAGATTATGTTTTTCTGACGAAGAAAGTCATGAATCGTTGTTTGGTTCCATTTACTTAACGACTCACGGAGCTCTTTCTCCCCTGCACGAAAGTTTGTACCATTGTCACTGAAGATAGTAGTTGGACATCCTCTCAAACTGACAAATCGTCGCAAGGCGTTCACAAAGCCATTGGTCTCAAGGGAATGAACAACCTCGATGTGGACTGCTCTAACAGCAAGGCAGGTGAATATGCAACCATAACGTTTCACGCTTGAGCGACCTTGACGTACATAAAGAGGACAAAAATAATCTACCCCCACATGAGTAAACGGCGGTTCTTCGAACGTCAGTCTTTCCTTTGGAAGATCACCCATCAGCTGTTCCACACGCACGGCACCAAGTTTCTTGCACAGAAAACAGCCACTGATCACACGACGCACCGCTGATCGTCCCTTGATTACCCAATACTGGTGACGCAGGCTAGACAAAACGTACTCTTGACCTAGATGACCGGTTTTCTGGTGATGCTGCGAGATGATTAAATCTGTCACGTGATCTCGGTAAGGCAGAATGATTGGATGCTTTGCATCGTATTCGATTAGAGCGTTTTCCAGTCAACCTCCAACTCTTAGAATTCCCATCCCGTCCAACAACGGATGAAGTTTGCGTATATGGCTAGTTATCTTCAGGTTCTTCAGCTCGGAAGTTGCCTGACGCGAGTGCTGTAAGTAACCAATCCTTTACAAGGCCTGGATGACTTCGGGAAATGAAATTCTCTGTGTGTGCTTGATAATCTCTCTTTCAGCTTCTTTCATTTCGTCTACCGACAGGATTCTTCTATTTTCACTACTCTTAGCCTTGGAACTGATTGGACTTCGACTGTATCGCTCAATGAACCACGTTCTAAATCTGTGTAACCAGGCCACTGCCCTCTTCAATTTTTCCCATGATGAATGGCGCTCGATCAAACTTGAAATAACATCTTCACTTTGAATGCTAGACGATGATTGGCTGTTAGACTGAGCACGTTTGATCTCTGGATCATCATCGGATAACTCCGGTTCCTGAAGTGTAGGATCACGAGGCCAAAATTCATCTTTCTTGGTTAGAAACAGAGGACCATTTAGCCACTTGCTGTTTGCACACATCTCTTCTACTGTGAGACCTCTACTAACCTCATCAGCCGGGTTTAGCTCAGAACCTATGGGTCTCCACTGGTGGGGGGCTGAGTTCTCATGAATAACCGACAGCCTGTTTGCAACAAACGTGTGAAATCTCTTCGACTGATTTCTGATTTACCGCAACACGCAGGTGGAGTCTGACCAATATATTGATTGTGTAATCGGAACGTCCAATTCCTATCGAACAGACTTGTCCAACTGAACAGCTAAGACTGCCGCCGAAAGTTCCAATCTAGGTACAGTCATAGGTTTCAGGTGTGCTAGGCGAGATTTTCCAATGAGAAATATGCAATGGATTCTATCTTCAACATCTACCATTCCGAGATACGAGACCGCACCATATGCTATCTGCGATGCGTCTGCGAAGTTGTGCAACTCGGCAAATTTCAAGTCTCCAAAGTACAACGGCTTAATGCATCTTCCGAGCGAGATCCGAGAGAGACTGGGTAATTGACTCTTCCACTTCTCCCATCTCTCACCATCTTCATCACTGATTGGGTCGTCCCATCCGATTTTCTTTTTACAAAGATCTTGCAACAACTTCTTTGCGGTTAGAACAACTGGCGCGACCAAACCAAGTGGATCATAAATGGAACTCGTCATGCTGAGTATTCCCCGACGGGTATTTGGTCTGTCTCTTAAGGTAACCTTGAAAGTAAACTCGTCTTTCTCTAAATCCCACTTGAGCCCCAACGTCCGTTGAATCGGTGGGTTTACTTTGTCCAGGTCGAGGCCAAGTACTGACGGGGCTCTCTCAACTTGCGGAATACAGTCTAAGACCTCTGAACTGTTACTTAACCATTTTGTTAATCGAAATCCTCCTTTGGATAGAATGCTTCTTAGCTGATGTATAAATTCCACAGCGTTTGTTGCAGATTTAACCGACTTGAGGCAGTCATCGACGTAAAAGTTCCTTTTGACAGTCCTGACTACTTCTTCCGGGAATTCGCCTTTGTTGTCTTCTGCTTTCCTTTTCAAAGCGAAGTTGCAACAACTCGGTGACGACGTTGCACCAAACAAATGAACTTCCATACGATGATCGACTGGTTGCTGGTTCAAGTCACCATCCAGCCACCAGAGAAATCTAAACGCGTCTTGGTAGTCTGGTGGTACTCTAACTTGATGGAACATGCACTGGATGTCGGCTAATAACGCGACTCGTTCTTCACGGAATCTCATCAACACGCCAACTATAGAATTGGTCAAGTCCGGTCCAGTAAGAAGCTGATCGTTGAGGGATGTTCCTCCGTACTTGGCTGCAAAGTCGAAGACTACTCTGGTTTTGCCAGGCTTGTTTAGCACAGGGTGGTGAGGTAAATACCACAGTGGCCGCTTGTCGTCTGCATGAACCTCGTTAAACGGTTTCAAACAGTTTCTCATCTTTTAGAAACCTTTTCTTCAGTACTTGAAGCCTTCGTTCTGCCATGGGCCGATTATAAGGCAAGAATGGTGGGTACTGTCTCCAGGGAAGCGCCACCTGATAATGACCTTGATCAGGTTTCACAGATCGTTCCATAATTGAAAGGGCTTTCTTGTCTTCCACTGACATGCACACGTTAGAGTCACCCGCCAAGCCGTAATTCTCTATGGCCCAGAACCTTTCGACTTGCTGCATGAGACAATCTTCATCCTTTCTCGCGGATTCCACTAAGCGAACAAAGTTAACATTCAAACGGCGTTCTCGACAATCGATGCCTCCCACTGGGCCCATAAGTGTCCAACCGAGAGGTGTTCGTATGGCGTATGGCTCTCCTCTGTTACCACGCCTTTCTTCTATTACCCAGAAGGCCTCTGGCGTGTTTGTGCCTACAATTAATCGAACTTCTTTCTCGCTAGTACTTGGTAACTTTATGCCTTCAAGGTGAGGCCACTTTCTTGTATCTTGTTCTGAAGGGGTACTTCGGCGTGAGGCGTTCAGTTTATCCACAGTCCATAGTCTTTTAACTTCAACCTTGTCAGTACCATCAAGTGGCTCTACGGTTAGGCTGATCTCATGACCAACTCTTGGGCTGTCTTCTCTTTCTTGAGTTGTCAGGAAGAATGTTTTTTCTTGCCCTCGAACACCAAGCTCCCTTGCCAGAGTCTTATCGCATAAGGAGATGTCTGAACCGCTGTCTAGAAGTGCGTACGTTTCCACTGCCTTGTTTGAATCGCGACTTCGGACTTTCACAGGGACCACCCTAAGGCAAACCTTTCCCCCTCCTGCTGAGGCACTGTTAGTCTGTCCACTTGTTAATGGCGTTTCACTGCTTACTTGGGTTCCTTGTTGTACTGCTCTGGTTCTGTTTTCAACTGATTGCTGTGAGGGGGAAGGGCGAAGTAAAGAATGGTGTCTTCTCTTACAACCCTGGACTTCACATGTACTCCTTGCTAAGCATCCCACCGCAATGTGGCCGTACTTGAAGCAATTATGGCATAACTGAGGTTTCCTCATCACTTGTAGACGTTCTTCTAAATTCTTCTCTATGAATATCTTGCATTTCGCTAAGGGATGAGCTGCATTGCATACTGGGCAGAGTGCATATCTCGTACTTGTGACCAGGTAAACTCTGTCCTTCTCTGGAATTGATCTCTTGAGTACTGAATGCGTTACCGCGCTCATCGGGCAATGTAGCTCTTTTAGGCTTAGGCTTATGTCTCTGACTATCTGATCTGTCTCGTGCAACGTCTATCACGCAACCAAACACGGGGTTATTTGCAGCTCTCGCCTTGATCTTGACAAATTCTGCAATGTGACTAATGTTCGTTCTTTGACCTGCTTCCTGGATTTGATCTGCTACTTCAACAAATTTAGTCCTGAGATGAAACGGCAGCCTCTGAACAATTCTTCTTAGGTTGTCGGCGCTATTGATTTCATCCAGGTAGCCAATAGATTCAAGTGTATTTTCGCAATCCTTCAACTGGTCGGCAAATGCTAATAATCCTATACGATCTGAAGGCTTCAGAGGAGGACCTTCTGTTAGCTTGGTCACATACTGCGAGGCAGTTCTGAAGGGATGTCCGAACCGCTCTTCAAGTAGCTTTCTTGCAGTTTGATATCTTAGGGAAGGATCCTTGTACAAACAACATTTGATCGTGTCCTTTGCTACACCCGATGTGTACTGAAGAAGGTACGTGAGCTTCTCGCTTTCACTGGCTGCATTAGAGACGATGCTTGTTTCAAACGATTTAATAAAATTCCAGTACTCGAGGGGATCACCATCGAAGATTGCCAACTCCTTCTTTGGCAACGCAAAACCCTGCTTTATGTTTAACGCCATCTTGTCTATAAATTCCTCAGGCAAAAAATATTCGTTTTCTGATCTGGCTGGTACACGTTTGAATTCTAGCGCACTGGGATTCAACTGTGACTGTGAAACTTTGGATTCAATTGATTTCTGTCCGCCTCTGGGCTCAGGGTCTTCCTGCTTATAGCCGCTTGTAGCTCGCCCTTCAACTCCTTTATCAAACGGATTCAGCTCCTTAAACACCTCAGGAAAGTTAGGGTAATCGATATCTTCATCTTGGAACAACTTAACTTGCAGGTCTGTTTTTTTAGACTTCATACTGTGCCTCCAAAACCTCTAACTTTAATTTAGTCTCTTCCTCCTGACGTAATAATTCTTGCTTTTGCGTTAACTGTTTCAGCTTTAAATGAGCCAACGCTTGCTTGGCCTTCAGCTGTGTAATAGATAAATGCGCGGTGCTAACGACATCCTCAGGCGGTGTATCTATATCCTCGTGAGTTACAACTGACACCTTTACGCTATGAATCCATTCGTCAATTCATGATTCAAAACTTATTTTTCGGTTGCAATGTTCTTTAAAATAACGTGCTTCGATTTCCCATTCTTCCAAGTTTCCAGATAAAGTGGCAATGTAATCGTAATGTGCCTTCTCGAAGCGAGCAAAAGCTTCGTCAATGTCCAATAATTTCTCCGAAACTTCATTGACATTCTTTGCGTCATTTAAGAGTTCTTCAGTTTCTCGGTACAACTTGGTTATTCTCGACAAGTACCCAGCTCTTGAATTTTTCAGTCGCAGACTGTCTAAAGCATCTTCAGAATGAAAACGGCGTCTTCTTTGCCACTCTCGATCAACTCCGGAACACATGACATCCACTAACAGATCTTTGAATGCATGTAGAAACACTCTCGTACAGTTTGAATTCGACTTTTACTTCTCGATTCACTAAAACAATTACAGCAAAAGAAAGGAAAATACTGAATTGATGAAACGCGGACCGAAAACCTTCCAAAAAATAACTTAAAGTACAACAAATGACTAAGAAAACGAGCAAAAAATACAGGAAAAACTATACTTACAAGATCTGTACGGCACCTCCGGATACAACTAAGCGACTGATTTACAAATAAACTTAATGAACGTACAAAAATTGACAGTAGCGATTACATAACGCAACGCCGAGACTAGAATTACAGAAAGATTATGCATATGAAAAATGGCTAACAAAAGACTACTCCAAGCGTGATAACAAAGGCACTAAATTAAACTAACTTTACGCAACGCAAAACATGAGAAAATATAGAACAGGAAAAAACTCGTAGTCTCTCGTGGCTACAAACACATACACAAAATTTGCTATTGCGTACTCGCTGGAGGACCCACGTTTTTTGACTAAGCTAATACAACAACTACAAGTGTGTATACAGTGATGATAATAGCCTACGAAACAAAAAGGAAAACTGAACGTCAGGAAGTAACAACGACCATCTACCTTGCTCGTTGCGGCAGAAACTGAGGAGAAATCCTGGCTTTGTGAATAGAACCCTTCCTACCTGCCGGGCACGGTTAACAATGAAATATACTAACTATAAAGCATAAATTAGATTCCTAAAGACTTCGTGACTAATAGGGAACAATTAAAATCGCCCTTAATGTAGCTATCCTTAGTGTTCTCGCTCACCCAATGCGGGCCATGATGTCACTGTAACCCTCATCATAGCCAATTTCATCTTTATTTAATACAGCTCTGGCGGTAATTTTTACAAATCCTTGTTAATGGCGACGTCGGTTTATGCTCAAACTTGGGAGGTATTGACTCTGAAAAACCCCATTGAGCCACCTTGCATTGATCAGATGGTCCCATACACCTGCGCACAGATGGTCCCATACACTTGGGCACATTAGGTTCCATACACCTGGACACAGGTGCTGCCATAGGGACTACAATACTTTGATACTCGTGACAAATTCCTTGATAGTTTATAACGACGAGAGCATATTTTTAAGCTAATTTTCGAAAACGCGGAAAAATCCGCTTAGTGGAAGGACTTGCCTTATGAAAAAGAAAATAGAGTAGCAAATGAAACTGTATATGTTTCCGATCTGTTCATTGACGATAATCTGGTCTCAGTTCTAGAAATCCCTCCTGCTCACAAGCTTTGACAATTGAACACTAAATGTTGGCCCTTTAGTAAGTGCAGAAAATATAAAGAGAAGTAAGATGAGTACTTTTTTTTAAATATTGTTTTACTTATTTTTATTTATTTAGTTATTAACGAACCTAAAAAACGCGTACAGGGGCTGTGACGTATATGCCGGCGGTCTTAATCCTAGTCATCTTGCTCTGCAGAAACACTGGTAGCTGCAAATTTATTTTACGGTTTACGGAGTTTCAATAATTAGCCTTTCAAATTTAGTAGAAATGTTATGTGAGCTTTCATGCTCTTCAGATAAAACCACTTCAAAGAAGAAGAAGGGAAAGCAGATTAAACAGCCCGTTACTAGTGTTGTTTCCCAAGTGGATCATGGATATTTAGCATGCCAGCATCACAGAGTTGTTATTACAGGCCTGGCTTGGATTAAAGAATTTTTCAGCTCAGGTAAAGACATAAAAGCCTTCTGTAAAAGATCCGTTTAAAGTAAAACGAGTGAAAAATGACAGAACAATCGCCCGTAGTAATGAGACCGCATTAGCATTGATCTCCTTTTCCAGAAGTCCTTTTTTAGCTATTCTCCGTTGTGTCTCTTTCCGATCTCGTCTTGAAGGACCACAAGACCTGATTAGCCTCTGATGCCTTTTTCTGTTCAACTAACTCATCACTTGTCCGTTTTCCCGAGTTAAGTGTCGAATTCGTACAGGGTGATCATTGGATTACGTGGGTCTGCTTTGAATGGCAAGAGTTAAAACTGTGGTTTTGGTTTTACAATTAAAGATTTAGTTTGGATTTCACAACCAAGATAACCTCCCACGCAGACGTTCTTAGGGGTTCGTGACGCCCCACGTGGGGCAGGAACGCGTGATGAACCCCTAACAACGTCTGCGTGGGCCTGCGTGGGAGGCTACAAGCAAGATGAAGTTATCTATGTTAGTTTAATTACGAACATTTGTTTTTCCTAGATGAAACAAAGACAGGGTTAATAGTCGGGCTTGGTGGAGGAGGACTGGCAATGTTTCTTTATCAGTATTTCACAAAGGTGACTAGTTATTCCCTCAAACTTTTATTCTGTAATCGACAGAGATTTCAATAATGTATGCAAGTGATTTACGTTGTTATATAACGCAGCGATCCACAATGTTGTGGTTACAGATGTATGCACAGCTTCTGTTTCTTGGGAAAAGAAAGGGCCTTGTTGAAGTGATTAACACGTTGATGTGTTTCCAAGTTTAGCCTACGTCCATTGCATTGTACTTGTCACATTTTCCTTGGCAAAATTCGTTAACACATTTTTCAGAAAAATACACTGGTTGCTGAAATAAGTAGCGAAAATGACGAGGATAACAAAAGTAAAGAAAATCGGGACGCAAAGTAACAACGGAACTGATTAATGAAAATTATCGAAGTTAAGGTAAACTGCATAACAGCCATGAATACCATTGTGACTAGGGTGAAAAATTAATTGCGTCTGTTAGAACTGGGTTAGCAAGTACTTAATAAAGAAGACAATTAAAATTGGTGTTGGATCTCGCAACGTTATGGATGCTGAGTAATAACAAGTAGTTTCTTGAGCCTTGATTCGTCCCATTTATGCAGGTAGTTTGTCATTATTGTATACCTGAGCTCTGGTGACTGTTTTTCACTTTTACTTTAGGAACATGAAACGTTTTTGTGGGAGCTGCTCTTTTTTGGTCTTTAAAACAATGATTCTGTTTCACTTAGTCGTTGATCATTTGTCAAAGAACTGATTAAAAAAAGACTAGCCGTTACTATATTTCATCCCCGTTGGGAGACAGTCGAAACAGTGGGCTGTGTGTGCGGCTTGATCAGTTAACACGTTTTTGACATCTTTTATTCTGATTTTTTTTTGTTTTCTTTATAGCTTTCCTTAGAAGTTGTTGAGCTGGATCCTTGCATCGCCGAAATTGCCAAAAGTTGGTTTGAATTCAAAGAGGATGAGCGAATGAAAGTTGTAATCGAGGACGGCGTGAAGTATATTCAGTCAAAAGGTTTGATTTTAGTTCATCTTTGCCGCCTGCTAAGGTTCCCTAACTGACCTGAGGATGGCGTTGAAATGTTCTCTTCTTCTGCTGCGGATGTGATACCAAACAATTTGAATCGGCATTTTGTTCATTATGGTTGGTAGAACCAGTTTTCATTTGACGCTTTTCGCTGATGCAGCAGCCCAGATTCTACCCTGCTAGCAGAGGCTTTTCCCTTGTGTTTCTCAGCGTTGTACTGCCATTCTCTTCGCGGTTTTGGTTGCTCGCGTTTTGTTTTGGTTGTGAACCAGCCGAGGAAAAGACCTCTGCCGACGGCCGCTTGCGATTCCTGTTGAACATGCGCGAGATGAAAATGCGGCTACCATGGAATTTCTGTCACATGTCGGTAATACGATGCCGCCGCCGGAGTTTGCTCATGTATTCATGAGTCAAATTTCCCACGGGAATGACTCGCACTCGCCATGTTGATATAGCGGGCTCACTTTTGCACAGCAAACTAGTACATAAAAGATGCGCGAGTTGATAAAACCGGTTCCACAACCGGTTTAGTCATGTGATTACCTCCTAGATCTTGGAGGTATCTACAGCGCATGTTCAACAGGAATCGCAAGCGGCCGTCGGCGGAGGTCTTTTCCTCGGCTGGTTCACAACCAAAACAAAACGCGAGCAACCAAAACCGCGAAGAAAATGGCAGTACAACGCTGAGAAACACAAGGGAAAAGCCTCTGCTGGCAGGGTACCCAGATTCTTCAGAAATTAAACCCGTTTTTTTAGCCTCTGCCGTGGCTAGTTGGTTTAGTTGGAACTCGGTAAAGAAAGTTTCATTCAGAAATGAGAAGTAGGGGAGGAGAACTGGTGGAAAGTTGAGATGTCTCGCTCATTTTCATGGCTTCGCCAACCGCGAATGAGACACCTCAAAGCCAACCCCCCAGCTACGTAGGCTACCTTTACCTCTGCCCTACCCCCGGTCGGCATAGATTTTTTACCGGCGTAATGTTCTTATTCGAGGTTGTTGCGGGTTCATCTATTCACGTGCGATTCCCGTGCGAGCATTTTTAATAAAATTTCGAATCGCTGGCCTCGACTTGAAGCTTCGTGGCTCATTATGACTGGTTTTCATAAATTTGAATTTTACGGATAATATGTACGGCGCGGATTATCTCTATCGTCGCTGTAGTCCCGACAATTGTGAGTGTCGTGCTTTAGCAGTTACGACCAAAGCAAACTGGCGTGGGGATCGAAACCAGAGAAGCCAAAAAGGCGCTATGAACGGTCATGGCTCATATTATTAGCAACAGCCTATTTTGAAACCATGAAAATTAAAGGTTCTGTAATACGCTTGCACTGCTAAAAATACCAAGTACTTAGAACACTAGAGCCTAGTTTACAATTAACGTTCTTGTAGCGGATTTAGTGGTCTTTCTTTCTCATTTTTCATATTTGTTTTCAGAAATTCATCCGAGCTACGATGTAATCATATTCGACGTGGATTCTAAAGACAACAGCGTAGGAATGAGTTGCCCTCCTCAAGCATTTGTTGACAAAGCATTTCTCACTCGAGTTCATTCCCTCCTTACTCCAACAGGTTCGACAAAACAGTAACCTGCTGAAGAAAGCGTACTGAGACCCTGTTTATATGGAGAAAAGTTGTCCCGCGAAAGAGGGTCACCCTTCCAGTCGGGTCAACTTTAGCGAGTGTTGATCCCTTTGCCTGAGCCAAGAGCTGATAACAGCGCTCGCCCATGCTCTGATTCTCTTGCCTCGACCGAATTGACCCCGCTGGGCGAGCCAAAGTGTTTATATGGAGAAAAGCTGGCCCGGCTAAAAGGGTGACCTGGCTAGGCGGGTCACCATTCTAACCGAGGTAACGTTTTGTTTTTCGTGAAAACGGTTCGGGTAGCGGGTGGGTGATCCTTCCACCCGGGAGAAGTTTTCTCCATATTAACGGGGCTTAAGTTACACACTTGCACACAGTACACTTAGCTTACTTGATGTTTATTTTGTGTTTTGTTTTCAAGATAACACCAACAGTTCGTTTTTATTTCAGGCGTGTTTATTGTCAACCTTGTTTGCCGCAATACTTCTCTTAGAGGCGAAGTTCTCAGCGACCTTTACAGTGTATTCCCCGAACTTTACAGCATCCACATTGAAGGAGAAGTGAATGAAGTAGTGATGGCTCTACCAAAGCCGAGATACAAGGCAGATAAATCAATTGACGGGTCTTGGGAAGCATTGAAGACTGTATTTCGAAACTTAGTAGATGAACTACAAAAACTTGCTAAGAAACAGGGCCATCCATGGGATCCCTCCCTGGACTTGTGTGAACTTGTTGAAAACATTAAAATTGTATAGAAATGAAAATATAATTAAAAAACAATAAATTATTTCTCTTTTTAGTGAGCTGAATCTACTCTGGAGGGACACCAAAGGGGCAAGGCTATGTCCGCATAACATAGACCTGTGAATGTAGTTTGATATCTGTGGGATCGATAAAAAATATGTCCATGTTTCCAAGGGGTCAGTCACTGATGAATTTTTTCTGGTAAATCAGCAGGCGAATTGGCGGAGAAGATTTTTTTCTCAGGAGCGATAAAGGATGAATTTGTCAAAAGAAAGTATCGACAACATCAAAATTTCACCCAACTGGTCGGTGGGGGTCTTGATCCCGCATTCCCGCACCTGTTTTCATCGCCAGTCCCGAATCCCGTTTTTTCCCCAAAAGCTCTATACGTTAAACAAAACTAATTGCTAAAAGCTAATAAGACTTCTAATAAATGTAAGATAAAGATCGTGTTTAAAGGCCGTTGTAAAAAATGGGAATAGCTTTTTATGCCTCAGTATAACGAAAGAGCACCAATTGACCGAGCCCCCCTCCCTCAGGAAGGGGAGGGGGGACGTCTGTAAACAGGCCAAAACATGTGAAGAAAGCAGCATTGGTGCATCGTTAACCTCCATTAACCACAGCCACCTCCATGAAGCAGCCATCAAGCACTTGATACACTTAGTTTGGCTAAAATTTTCAGAGTATGATGAACGAAACTAAAGTCCGGGATAGGACTGAGGTGATCGCCGACTTTGGATCTTAATTTACGTCGATGTTAATTTAAATCACACTATTTTACAACATTGTTGTTTTACAGCACCTTTATTTCAATAACAAAACCTCGTCTGCTCATAGTTCCTCTATCAACGCCTGAGTCACTATATATATCTGAAAGTTCTCCTTTATAAGAATTGAGTTCAAAATGTCTTTCGATTGGTCTTCGTATTGATCCGTTTCCCCGAGGAGATATCTAACTTCTTCAGTCTTCTAAACAAATCCATGGCCCTTTCATCCTTCCACTGCACGGTCACCTTTATGTTGAGAAGTTTTTGTTGCAACAAATTCGCGTAAAGTAAACTGAGTTTAATATGCGCACATTGTTTTCGAAACATTTCGCGTTAATTTGATGTATGGAAACCTAACTTTTGGAAACTTCGCGTTAATTTTGTGTAACGTAAATTTTCTTCGTGTTATCAAAGTGCAATATTAATTTCCTATAATAACTGTAATTCCCCATCCTTTACTGCAATTATTTCGGGACTTTGATAGGTGGCCGCTCAGGGGCACCCAACCAATGTTTTCTGTAAAATATCTGTTCGGAGAAACATATATTGCCTAGAATTTTCTGGTGCTTGAATACGGCTAAAAATGATAGATAAGGATTCCGATTCAGGTACAATTTTTGAAAGTTATGTAAAAAATTCCCCATGATTTTCTGAAGTAATAATGTTAGGCTAGTTTTCGTAGAAAAAGGAAACCTAAAAGTTTCGAATTCAAGGGGGAGAGGAATAAGAAAAATTCTCACTTTCGTAAAGCGTTCAACTGCATCTAAAACTTTCGGATAAGTAACACCATCTGAAGCCGTTGTAATTTCGAAAAGCCTCAAGTTCCCCTAGGAGGACCGAACAGATACAAATTTTTTAGCGCCGCTTAGAATACATTTCTAGAGATGTAAAAGTACTCTGTATAGCCTAAAAAGACTTTTCAATGCATTTAGGAGGAAACCATCGTTGGGTGCCCCTGGTTGCTCAATGGAGGTTCAACTGTAAGTTAAATTTGCACTACACCATACAAAGAAGATCACTGAAGTGCTAAACTATAAGTAACTATCGATTATTAACATAAACCGAATGGAAATATGGCGGAACTCTCGGTCGGTCCGGGCCTAGTTGCGCGATAGCGAGGCTAGCTGGAACTGCCCTTTACTTTCCCGAGATTTTTTCACAAAAAAAGTTAAGGATTCATGCGATTCGGCCTCAAGAGTTTTGTTTTTCCTTCGCGTCTTAGCGATTGAGTCGATCGAACCGGTTTGCTTCGAGTTGCTACTCCGGCTTAAGAGCCATCAGAGAGAAGATTTAACTCCAACAGAAACGAAAGTTGATTATCTTCCCTTTGCCAAGGTTCTTTACGTTTTCGCTGTAAAGCGCTTCCCATCGCCGCTGCGAATTGCATGAATCGTTAACTTTCTTTGTGAAAAGATCTCGGGAAAGTAAAGGGTAGTTCCAGCTAGCCTCGCTTTCGCGCAACTAGACTCGGGCAGGCCGAGAGGTGCGCCATATTTGTATTCGGTGTATGGCACATTGAATATTCAATCGATTCCGATTACTCGAACCCCCACAAACTCGAATTGTTTTTCGTTTCTTTTCGCGTTACCGTGGTTCTACAGTATATGATATTTTGTTTTATATGTTAATAAACTATCTACCTAATCTATTTATCTCCATCGTTGAAGTGCATGTACTAAGGACGGAGCCCGGGGGGGTACTCCCATACATTACCTATACGGATATGTGCCGCCCAACGGGGTTGTGATTTTGAAGCTCCTGATTTAGAACGGGGTATCCATTTCAGAGGCGTTTTCTAGAACGGGGTATAATACTTAATAAGATGGGAAAAAAATTGTGGATCAGTTAAAATTGTTGCTGATTATGAAGAAGGATTTATTTGATGTATAAGTCGAACAAATAAAAATATATCTTTTTAAAAAACAAGGCTATTTCAATTTACAAACTTTCTAGACCGGAGTGTAAAAAATTGGGAAAACCTCTCGAATTTCTGCCAGTTCATTCTCGTCTTCAAGCGTGATCTGCGTTAAAATTTTCAAACACGGACCATATTTTTTTCGAAGGAAAGGTTACGAGTCAGTTTCTATATCAGCTTCGTTCTCGTTCAAACAAAGCTAGGTTAAAATCTGGAAAGGCAAAGTCAACATCCCAGTCCTCAGGGTTTACAGACATATTTTTAAGTATATTCGGTCAAAACTAGGAGCATTGTAAGTATTCACTCGCCAACGTGACGCTGGAGTCTTTTGAAAACTGGACATTGTGTCTGGCTCGGAGTCGCTTCTATCTTTCTTTTGTTGGTCTTTGGAAAAATTTGAAAAGCTCTGGGCCCCCAACATTCTCCAAGAGGGACTTCGGGATGTACTGCCACGGAGCGTCTGAGTTTGGGCAAAGTCGCTTAACCCAATTTTTAGCCAAGTGTTCTCATGGAGAAACGTAAGCCCGGCTAAAAGGGTGACTCGACTAGGCGGGTCACTTTTCTAGCCGAGCTAACTTTTTGTTTCTCATGCAAACGGTTCACCAAGTTTTGTCTAAAATGTATGAAGAGTTGGCTCAGTCGCCCAGGGTAGCTCAGGTAGGCGAGTGACCCTTCCACCCGGGACAAGTTTTCTCCAAATAAACGGGGCTTAAGTAACACACTTGGACACAATACACTTAGCTTACTTGATGTTTTTATGTGTGTTTGTTCTTCCAGATAACGCTAAGAGATAACCATAGTTGATCTAAGTTCGTTTTTATTTCAGGCGTGTTTATTCTCAACCTAGTTTGCCGCAATACTTCTCTTAGAGGCTAAGTTCTCAGCGACCTTTACAGTATATTCCCCAAACTTTACAGCATCCACATTGAAGGAGAAGAGAAGGAAATAGTGATGGCTCTACCAAAGCCGAGACACCAGACTGGCAAATCATACCACGGGTCTTGGGAGGCACTGAAGATTGTATTTTGAAACTTAGTGAATGAACTATAAAAACTTGCTAAGAAACAGGGCCATCCATGGGATCCCTCCCTGGCCTTGTGTGAACTTGTAGAAAACATTAAAATTGTATAGAAATGAAAATATAAGTAAAAAGTAGTCTTTTGTTTGAAATAAGAAGGTTCATGTGTGAGCCAGCCTGCTTTGTACGGACACCAAAGGTAAAAAAAATGCTAAGGTTCATCATTATAAAATGGGTAAGAATTTAGTTTGATGCCTTTAGGGCAAATAATAAAGGTGCACATGCATATTTATTAGCGAGGTGTCAGTAATTGATGGATTTCCCTATGAACTAAACAGGCGGGTTTTTAAGTGTCAGCAAAGGACGAAGTTGTCAAAAGGAAAACATTGTCCCCACAAAAAGGGTCAGCTGTAAACTAAAAAACGAATTTTAATGCTACAAGATTTACTTTACACGTTGCTGCACTGAATGCACTAAAAACAATAATTTACATAGAAATATCTTGCATGACGCCAACGCTCTTGATAAGAACCCTCCAAGATAAGATCTTAAAAACGAAAAAACAAAACAGCACATTAATTAACCTGTCGAGGAAGAGGAACCCTAATATTTAGAGGTAAAACGATGAAACTACAATTCTGCAGTGCCAAGAGTCGCATTTAGCAAACTGAACAGTACCGAGTCTACCATAAAACAAGATTCCGGCCGGCCTCTCATATACAAGTATAAAATGGCCTACGAGCGAGGTCTCTGGGATGAGGGAAGAAAGCAAGGGTTATCAGTGTATCAACGCAACTTTCTACTGAGGATGTATGCTTGGGTTCTTACAAAGGCACTTGCTTCTTTAAGGGAAAAATAGCCTGTTACTGTTTCTGAGAGGCATTAGCTCTCTGATCCTAAGAAACTGAGTAGAGAGGTATGTCACATACATTTGAGTGATATTTTACGTTAACACTACAAGAGCTTTATTAAAGCTGTGAGATTCCCAGAGGACAGACCCACCATTTTTGTATTCTGATTAGAACCCAGCCCAACTTGTTCTTGTACAAGGGGTGTTAACTCCCAAATTTTAGCCTTGCAGGTTTGTTATTATATGCACTGTTTTTACTTTATATCCCTCTAATATAACTCATCTTTTCATGAAAGCTGTCCCGGGTTACGATTTTTGAAAAGGTCCGTTTCCTGACCTCGTGCGGAATTAATCCAGGATATTTTAGAAACGATGACGAAAGGAGCCCTCTTATGACCGACAGCAGAGAGACGCATTCTCTTCATTTCACTTCTACTCTAGCTGTTTTGAAGGTGAGGTTAGATGTTCTCTGCCGGCCTCGAATCGATAAATTAGAAACGACAAACGACTATAAAAGCAAGAAGGTTGTGGTTCAGTCCAGGACGTCTAAGTGCTTGTTGGAGCAACTTTGTTACCTCAATAGTTACTCGGGGGTAGTGCTGGGAGGATTTAAGGAAACTGCAAGGTTTTAATTGTTCGTTTTTCAACGAAGCGGGGATTTTTGTGAATGGAGCCTAAGTTTTCATTCAGTCACATGCAAACAACATGAAAATATAGCTCTCTACTTGCTGCTGTCATCAAAAGGCTAAGAGCCCAGACCCCAGGGTAATCAAGCTACGATACTTACAAACACAGTACTCGACAGTACTCAGCTTTCCTGATTTGTTTCCATCTTTTCTTCAGCCTGTTCTTGGCCCGACATCTCCGCTGACTCCTCCTCATCGTCGTCTCCCTCACCCTCTCCCTCTTCGTCTTCTTGGTCCTGCTGTTTTTCATAAGCTTTTTGTCCAGGTGTTACAATCACCCCTCCCCAGCTGGTTACCTCAGTGTCTACGGCTGTGAGAACAAAATAACCTAAGTAAGTATATTGTTAGACCTGCCACAAGTCGACCGCAAGAGCAGCGAAGGCGAGAGGGACGTTCGCAAAGCAAAGTTAAGCCAGCGACCAAAGTAGAAACCGGAAACGGGCTTTGAGGAAAGTTTAGTACATTACTATTACATTTTCTCTTCCATGCTATTTTTGTAGATGGTTTTCCGTGTTTTTACTTTGGAGTTTATTGTTATGCCGATGAAGACATACTTATTTTACTCGGCTTTTTTCGGCCGGTGTAAAAATCGAGGTTGATTTTTTTTATACTAACTTTAAAGGTCGACTCGTACACCGGGAGATACAGTTACCTAGACCTGTAGCCCATCAAGCAGCTTTGTTTCTCTATGGTTTGTTTAGCACGACAGAATAGTCATGTGGCTGGCTACTTGGTGAACAGCTGTGAAGTGTTAGTTTCAAAAACACAAAGGATTACTATTGCAAGCAAAAAGAATGGGGAGACTGTAGAGTGGGGTAGCCATTCGCGATAGCCTCCATCATCCCATTTAAGTCTTCTACCAAAGATCAGAGGGTAGTTCCGCAAACCTACTTGAAGGAAAGCAAAGGAAGAGAAGGCGTGCCTACACTTACTACAAAGTCTATGGCAAGGACCTTCTACAAGTCTTGTGGTAAGAGTGTGAAAGTAACGGACACACGAAAACAATGCCGCGATTTCATAGACTGGGAAGAAGAGAACAATGTGGGCGGGTGAAGGAAAACCCTTTGAGAGATAAAAGCTTGTATCTCTCTGGTTCTTTTTCCTATCTCTTTATGCATCAGTCAACTGAAATCCCCGCCCCCCAACCCCCCTCGGCACAACGGGAGATAGCAGGGATTTAACGCTGCCAATGCGGGGATTTAACACACATTAACAACGTGTTGTCCGCGGGGGGAGGTGGAATTAACAAGATGCCTGTTCCACCCGGGTCATGAGCGGGGATTTAACACGCACGCATTTTCGGACGCGGGGACAGCAACAGGGATTTAACATGAAGGACCGTATGTATCCCTTTTTTCTTCAGAAACAATTGTTGGAGGGCATCAACTCCCTTTGAGATTTGTGGATCTGTGGACCTTGCTGAGTGTGATACGCAGTGTTTTGATAAGTAACAGGTAGTTTTGTAGCTACACGGAACTGTAAGTGCATGCATGTATAGGGAAGTACAAACGCAGTAACTGTTCAAATAAAGGCACATCACCATGTGAACATCGTGCGACTCCGACTTTCTGTGCACCTCTTGTGAGGGAAGGTGGCCAGAGAATATCCAAATGCACAAATGCAATGTGCGTACAGCAGTAGGCACATCATGATCGAATTTGAATGTAGGTCATATGCAGGGATCCAATTTCACTGCAGTTGGTAAGTATAGTTGAAATATGGTTGATTTTAAGGACAGTTGAGACCAGCAAGTACTATAAATCCGAACTGAATGGTGTTTATTGTTTATTAACTACTAATGCCCCGCTACACGGGGCTTTTAACAAATTGTTTGGCCCGGGGAGCCGGGAAATTAGCGGTGTTTTAACACGCGGCTAATGTTAAATTCCCCTCTAATTGACTGATGCATTAGTCTCTTTGTGTCAAGCACACCCTCCATCTCATTATTCCCCGCGAACAAAACTTGACTTCCGGAACAAGTTACTATAACAAAACGAGCACCTACCGACTTTAGGAATTCCTTCCTGCCCCTAATGGAAACAAAAAATACAAATATGTTGTTATTATTATATCAATTAAAACATAATTTGCACTGGTGGCTCTTACACTCAAGATAAGTCTGGTTTGGCTGTTCACTGATTTAGGTGATAACCTAACGACAACTGCCTTCAGCAACAAAAATCATCTGACACCAGAGACACCAGATGTTTTCTTGACCTAAAGATAATATGTCCCTTAACTCGCCACGCATGGACTACTTACAGTCCGCTTTTTCTCTTAAAATCCGTCCACTTCTTATCCCAGCTAGTGCGATTGCAATCCCCCCCCCCCCCCCCCCAGATAAGGCCCACACAAAACAAAGGTTACTCTGTTCTCTCTATAGTATGACGCACCAAGGAGTATGGCTACTCCCCATGGGATAGGATAGTAGTTCATCGAAGGGGTTACCCCCCAGCAGTATGTCGCCCATACCCATTCATAGTGGAGAGAGAGACAGTGGAGCAAAGACACAACATGACAGCGAGGCTTGAACCCAAACCAACAGACCAGAAGTTCAAGCAGGTAAATGCTCGGGTTATCGTTGTTGCGTACTCACTTCCTTTCTATAACGGCGACAAAACGGGCGGCAAAAACGTGCCACTTGTTTTGCAACATTGCTGTAACTAGGCGAGTTGAAATGCTCTGTTGCCATTTTTGCTGCCAGTTTTACCATACTTTAACTCATTAAAAAAGGGCGTGGTCTTGAATAAACTAGCAGCAGCAAGCCAAAAAGCCACAGCCGTCAAGCCTCAGTACAAATGTACTTTAATTAATTTTACTTTGCAGAAGACTTTTAGTTTTTTTAACATTTTTTTGTAATATTTTTTTTGTAACATTGTCCTGTAAATTAGTACTAGGCTATACAAACATGGTTTACTATGTGTAAAGCTCAGTGTCATTTCATCGTTTTATCTAAAAGTAGGTGGTGGTCAACTAGAAACCTTTCCTTACTTTGACCACCACAACATATCTTATAACACGTACTTCAGTTATTTTATTTTGTAATCATCTGCTGTAACTATATTTTTCTTTCTATGTTATTTTCTGTAAATGGTGTGAAATAAATGAACCTGAACCTAATTAACAAAGTGCTCATATCTTAATGTTATTAGCAACAAAACTACAAGTAAACAATGTTCCTACCAGTGACAAAATCTCATTGAATGCTCCATGATTCAAGCATCGCAGCAGTGTTTGAGCACATGTGCATATAGCATCCTAAAATGAAAACATAGCAGCAAGTTAGTCTGTGAATCAACACCTGTTAAAACCAAACACGCTTGACTATTCATGTGATAGACAGGTGCAAGTCAGAATAATTCTTCATATTGTTGTTGAGAGGTATCAGCTCAAACAGTTTCGGTTTTATATGAAATAAAAACAAGTAACTGGTCGCTTTGTAGAACTGTCATGGACCGCATTTTAAAAGCGCATGTTTACCTGCTCCTCCAGGCTCAACACACTGTGAGCACGAACATTCCCAGACTACAATGAAAACAAGAAAAGAAAATGTTAAGGCTGTGAGGAGTGTCTGCAGACAGTAATGATACAGACCTGACCACACACCCAAAAGTGACCAGTGGGCTCAAAAATGAACTAATGGTACGTAATTACGCTTCAAAATACAGTTGAACCACTCCACAAAGGCCACTTTGAGGACAGAAGAAAGTGGCCGGTGTGGAGAGGTGGCCATTGTAGGGAAGTATGGGTGTAATATGACAATTTTTTAGGGGGGGGGGGGGGGAGGTACAATATGGTTTATGAGCCAAGTTCATGCTTACTGTATCCCACAATGGTAATCCAATCGTAAATAATATATAGAAAAAATACCAAAGAAACCTAAATATGACAAAATGAGCAAGGTTCGCGACATTCTCTTTAGTACTGTAGACAATTTATTTTTACTGCAACAGTATAAATGGACATGATCAAAATATGACTGCTGCGATTACTCATCAACTCGCCATACAGATCAATTCTGAAGAAACTGCTCACTGTCAAGAGGCTATTTTAGCATTTGGGGACACACTTTAGCAGCCACTGCCATTCTAGAGAGGCGGCCACTGTAGAAAAGTTTAAATAAGAGTTCATATATGAAGGCGTAACCCGTTAATCTGTTCGAACCTGTCTGCTGGGACAAAAAAGAGGGTCGTTGTGGAGAGGTTTGACTTTAGCATTATCAGTTTAACCTACAAGTGAAATGAAGAAAGTACTGAAACCGCCCTTTATTTCAAAGTTGTCTTTGAATGTGTCTGGTATATGGGTATGTTAAGCATACAGTACCAATATGCCAATTATTGAGATTCACACACCAAGCAATCAATGGGATAACCAGTCAATTTCCCGACTGCCAACCACTTTGATTAGTACTTGCTTTGTCTTCTAATTAGTTAACTAAATGCCATAGAACTATTCTTTTACCTCACATGGGTCAATGATACCCAATGAACCAGGCAAAAACAGTCCAGATGAGAGAAGCTGAAGGGCACGCCTTTCATAAAACAAACACTGTTTATTAGAATAATACTAACATTGCTACTAAAAACAAGCAGCAAGGGTATAGCACCCTGTATTACCGTGATCAAGGCAGAAGTACATCTATACTTATCAATTTGATAATAATTTATTATTAGTGAAATTCTTACCTGAAGGCAACATTGACAGGAAGAGGTTGCCGTGATGAATTAACCATGGCTGCACGGTGGGCCTTTCAAATAGAATTATTCAAAAACAGTTTATCACTTTTACTGTAGCTAATCTAAAACGGAATTATCTTCTATGAGTAATTAGCTATCTAACGTGCTAGACTTAGAAGGAATTATAGAGCTGATTGCTACATGTACAGTATATGATTATATAAAGTTGTTAGGGATTCTAAGACAATAACCATTTTTATTATTTATTCAAAATATTTCCCAGATTCTGATTGGCTAAAAGCAAACGTTTAATCCACCATAACCAGTTACTGATGACCAAATTTGGAAGAATTTTGTGTTTAGCGAGGTTGTTGCAGGTTAATGCACCGTTAACCGACAAGACCTGGGGACGAGGTTGAGTTATGGTTGTGAACTTGAAAAATGGTGGACATTTCACTCATTTCAAGAGTAAGAACTAAGTGAAAAAATAGCTAAAAACATGGCAAGAACAGCAAGAAGACAACTCAAAGGGCGACATCTGCTATTTGGAGAATATTTGCGGAGCTGAATAACCCTTAAAACCATGCACTATCGAAGATGGACTATCGATGGATCGATGGAGGTAAGCATGTTTTAGCCATGTTTTTAAACTAGGAATTATTTTGAATGAATAGTATAACAATAAAATTATTGAATTTGGCTTTCGTGTCATATTAAGAATTATGGAGATCTCGGAGGGTGTTATCAACAGCCTCCTTAATCTCCATAATTGTTCATAAGATACTCGACAGCCTCATTCATTAATTGTGAATTATAATATTATATATATTAACAGTTTCAACTTTGTACACTGTGCACACTGATGAAAAATGTTGAATGTCAATAGGAAAAAGGCATGGGAGTGACTGACTTTGTCAACTCAAAGTTTAACACATCAGGAAAATACAAATCATGTTTGTTGTGCTTGGTCCTCAGACCCAGAGATGCTGATCAACTTGCTAGCAAAGGTCCAACAAATCTACAAGCAGCACACTCAAAAACAAAAACATTATTACACCCAATAAATATTAATATGAATAAAATACTTGCCAGTAGGTCTATCAACCATGGTGTCAGCCCTTGAAATCCTGTAAAACGTTTTCTAAGATCCTTGAAAAGTCTCACTAACAGACGGGTACTGAAAAATTAGGTAACAACATGTTCAAAAGAAGTATGAGACTATTTAACCATTATTGTGTTTTAAGTTAATTGATATAATTTACTACCACCATACCTTGTATGAAAAGCATTTTCTTCGAACCAGCGAGCATGTCTTATTGTGGCTAATGCTCCTTCAAGGAGCTTCACATCAACTGTAAAATATACAATGTTGTAACCTGCATTAAATACATTAAAACTTTGCTCCACTATTTAAAACTCTCTTAGATTATTAAAGATGACAGGAAAATCATTAACTTTAGTGAACTCTATTCTGTACTCTTGCTAACAAATCAAACAGCAAATTCATTGCTACTACAATAACTTTTAGCTTGTAAAGGATTTGACGACAATAATAATGAAAGCAAAGAATTAGAAGCATTGTGTCGAGTTTCCTTACCATGTTTAGCTGGATCAGCCTCTTGCAGATTCTTGGGAAGTGTTGTAAGCAACACACGAACAAGTGCACCATCAGGACTGCTAATATTAAAACCTAACAGCAAAAAATGAAGAAGTCATCACCATCTTCAGCTATTGATTTTTCTTAACATAAGGAAAATGATTCTAGCCAATGCAAAAATTTGACACTATTTAAAAAAATTGAAAGTAACAGTATTGGTAATATTTTATACAAATGTTTAAGTTCGATTTTCTTACCTCCCTCATTTGATTGCATGGGAAAATCTAAAAAAGAAAGATTTCACATTAACCTCATTGTAACAAGTACTACCAGAAACTCATAAGGGGTTGAAATGTGTAACTCTCATATGTTTGCTTTGTCTGAAGCTGGTGAATATTCATTTTCACACATACATAAAGTACAATATTTCGATTGCGAAGAAAAGATAACTGACCAATGAAACTTTGTAAACAATGTGGCATAATTTCACTCCACCTTGCCACACTCCCTCAAAAAAAAGGAGCTTAAGCAACAGGGACAATGTCACTTAACAATTGAATTCGGGCTGCTTCAAACTTTATTGCGCTTATTCCATCTCATCGTCAAATATTAGCAAATTTTTCGGTAGTTGAATTCTAAAGACTCTATCGCAGTTCAGGCAAAGAAAACCAAAGTCACTGTCTTGCATTTTCAAACTCCACAGAATGTGAAACTAGACCCTTATCATTGTAGTCTTGCAGAGAAAAAATGAATAATTCATTGTACAAAAAAGTTTGAAGAACATGCTGTTATTACTTTTTTGAGGTTGCAGCCAGGGTTTCCAAATAGGGTACTTAGAAAAATGAATATGCACAAGCACCTAATGTGAGATACACATTTCGACCCTTTATGAGTTTTTGGTACTACACAAAATATAAGCAGATACATTGTTTTCCTTTACTTAGTAAAGATAATCATTTAATTTTTCTTTGTTTATGGCGATGGTAAAATATGATAACAAGTTTGAAACAACAAAAATAAGATTTGAAAAAAGAATAAAGTTGATCCACATTTTACAAGGCAATATGTATTAAAACCAGCATAAGTTTTCATAGCATTAGCATTCTACTGCTTTCTACAATAACAACCTACAAACATTCAAACATGCTAAACTTTTTCAGAGCCTGTTACAGAGGAGAATCTGGCAATTTAAAAGTTAATGGCATTTGTCACCTTCCAACCACCAGCTCATTACAACAATCAAGGAGGAGCGAGGCAGGCATAGGGGGCAAGGCTCTTGAAAAGCCGGGCTGCTGGATCAGTCTACACAACTTTTCTGTTTCCCGTTGTTATGCAGAAAAAAAAAAGTTTTTTAGCAGCCCAAATATTTTTTTTGTCTTAGGATAATTATGGTAAAGAATCAGAGAAGAATAAAAATAAATCAAGCTGGCCAAATAGAGCCTGTATTTTTTGTACCCAAAAGGAAAATTTAAAGCCACCTGTTGAACCTTCCTGCTCCTTTAAACTCTTCTGCACTCTTGTGGCCAGTTCAAGAATAAGGCTTTCTGTAAAATACAAAATAAAGTACATAACAATAAAACATACATCAACAATCACACAATAAAGTGTGAAGAAAAACTCTGAAGATTAGCCATCATTTCATTTTATTTCAAGATCTTTCCCTAGTCACTGAAAATGTGCTGAAAATATGCAGGTTTCAGTGCCTTACAATATTAGAGGCAAAAGCCCCCAGACTTCCCCAATAAAAAGGAGGCAGTCCCTCATACCCTCAGTCAAGTGAAAGGTCTTCCACACTTTCAGATCTTATATCAGTTGTACCTTTTTAAATTTTTCTCCTTCTACTTAATTTTCTGGAGAACCCTGCACTGGTTGGTGATCATCACATTCTGCTGTCAGAAATCACTTTCTTTGGCTATTCCTTATCTACATTGTATGCTATCCAACAGAAGAGACCTACATGTGTGGGATAGAAAGGGTTTTGAAAAGAATACACTGATGGTGATTTAATGGGAA
Source organism: Porites divaricata (assembly GCA_038088405.1). Lineage (NCBI taxonomy): Eukaryota > Metazoa > Cnidaria > Anthozoa > Scleractinia > Poritidae > Porites > Porites divaricata. The sequence continues at coordinate 25,005,074 of JBBMOI010000002.1, forward strand.
AACTTTACCTGACGCAGTAAATAGTCAATAGAGGATCATGCAGCTGGAAGGTACTTAAAGGAACAGTATCCTGTTACTGCACATGCACCAAATTTTGATTTTCAGACAGGATGTCATGAAATCAAAAGATGCGAGGAGAGTAAGAGAACCCTGAAAAATCCATAAACTTCTCAGGATTACAGATCAATGATATATTGTTCCCGTGAAGTTTCAATTTGGGTGAAATCGGGACTTTTGGCATTACTTTAACGCCGTTGGCCGGAGGACAAAAAGATGGGAAGCGCTTTGATGCTGATTGAAGGATTTCTTCTGCCAGCTTCCATGCAAGCTCAGGTAATTGTGAAAGGAATACACAGAAATGAAACAGCAACAATAAAGACTGTAAGAAAGAAGCCATTGAGACATCAATGTGATGGAGGAGATCTTGTGGAATTAAGCTTCGTGCAAGCAGAATGTTTTGTAACGATGTGTTAGTGAACTTTTAAATGAACCCCCTTACAGCCGACAAAATCAAACAAATGGGCGCTACATGTTTAGAAAAAATAATGCAATGAAATCAAAATATTATTTTTTGACTAAACTTTGCGATGATTCATAGCATTGAGATTGCATTTTTATTTATGTCTTTCAAACGTTTCAGGCTAGAACACGAGCAAATGAGGCAAATATTACTGGACTTGGAACAATTGACGTCTGACACGAGTTACAAGGCATTAGAAAAGCTGTTTTTAAAGCGAGTGGAATGAGATTTTTGGGTTGCGAGGCGGCCCTGCTAGCGACAAAAATGCGATGAGTCTTCATGCCGCAAACCAAATTTTAGATACAGTAAGATGAAGAACTTCTTTGAAATTAAATTTACTTGAGAATGTAAACAACAAAGTCAATATCATAATGCAGTTCTATTGTCTTTTGAAGAAAAAACAGATGACGCTTGCGTGTGCGCATAATCAGGAGACTGTCCCTTTACGATCTCAAGATTCAAGCATTCACACTTCTAGGAGCAATGTCCACAGTGACACATACCGGTTGGAAGTTTCTTGATAATAACAGCCAAGTCAGCTACAGGGTGGCCAAGTAACATTGTTCCCTTTTTGTATGAGCCTACTGCACGAACCTCCTCCAAACCCTGTAAAGAAGGTAGGTGAACAGACTTACAAAATGTTTGAACGGATCTAAAACATTGGTCAAACATCATCCACCATCATGGAATCTGTCTGAGCACACCCAATAGTTTAACTTAGTATTCAACAAATCAGTGGATAGCAATTTTCACGCATTCTGATTGGCTCCCATAACATCATTTCAAGACAGTTTCAAAAGAAACCATTTTAGCGGAAAATGAAGCAGTTACACCTACAAACAGGGCTTCTGATAGGTCGAGGAAAAAAAGTCAAATTTTGCAGGATTTTTAGGGCCAAATTTGCAAAAAAATTGGCTGATTTCGCAGGATTTTTTGGGGCAACCTTAGCCAAAAAGCAATCGATAAAAAATGGCCGATTTTGTGGTTTTTTCAGGGCAAATTTCGCTAGAAATCGATAGGTTTTGCACTGATCAGACCAGCGTTTTTAACATTTTTCTAACAGAGGTGACCATTTGCTCTTTCAACAACAATATGTTCCAGAAATGAACCAATGGCAAAGCCTTTAACATCATGGCTAGTGCCCAGTTTTTCACGACATAATCTAGACCTGGAAGTTTCGGGACATTGTTTGCACATTTCAGTGATGAAGTTTCAAGATAAATTTGCAAGTTTATGGCAAAAAAGCCTAAATAGCTGAGATAAGTTTCAAATATGTTGTACATGAAGATTGCTACCGAATTTTGGAGTATTAATTGTGTGTTTTTGTGAATTTCGCGGCTCCACCACGACACAAAATATCAGAAGCCCTGAACAAACATTAAGAAAGAGACAAAATTTGGCTTGTCAGTGTTTACTGGTCGGTAGAAAAAATTTTCTTACTAAAATTAATTTGCAACACAATTATAAAAAATGATGACCGGAACACTGGCAATTGAAACGTAAACAAACTCTTACTAAGTGATGTGTTTTGTTAACAAAAAGTTTCTTTTGATTTTTTTCCCACTGATTTGGTAATACTAAAACAACTATCCCCCCTCAGGGTCATTTCATAGCGCTAGATATATACCTCCACCACTATTCACCTTCCCTCCGGGGGATGGTTGTATATTATTTTAACCCTAATACAGCATCTTCCTCAATGGATCGAAAATGCTCAACACTCAGTACATCTAAAGTTGATTCATCCATCCTTACTAACTGGCATTTCAGAGAGAAATAAAGGTGTTAGGAATTAGGTACACCGTGCAGGCCAATAATGACAGACTTTCATGTAAATTTATATATTTACAAGAAAGTCTCTCATACATGTTAGCTACCAAGCAAAACTGCTTAGGTAACTTGTCTAAACAGAAATCATATTGAACCTAAATGTAATACAAAAACTAATAATATTACAATCTGCACACAGCAGGAGAAAATGCTAGTATCAGTATTGTTTTCCTTGCAATACTAAAAAGTATGACCTTTTACTTGCAAACACATGACTCAATAAAAAGGGATTAAAATTCTGGCTTGAAAGGTGGAGTTTTCTGTTTTATGCCTAATACCAATGTGTTGAAATGATGAAAATAATGATAATGGACAACTACAAACTAAATCAGAGAGAAGTGGAAGGAGAATTCAGCATTGTATTAAAAATGTTTGGTAAATCAACTTTGAACCAATGATATCCAATACATGGCAGGCAGTTGTAAATGTTGCTTCATATTAATAAATTATGCCAATGATTCTATTGTTAGAATCTGCTTACCAGTTCAGCAGCATCTGGGGTTACAATCAGAGTATCGAGTATCGTTGTAATTTTAGTGACAAGATTTTGAACAAAGCCCTGCAAGAAAGCACAGTTAAACTTAGTAACACTAGCTTTTATATCTTTGAAAATCCTTACCTGCTATTTCCCCCTAACAGCTGATAAATGGACCAGCAATCAAATCAAAGCATTAGAAATTGGTGAAGTAGCTTTGCAGATCCATATCATTTTTCTAAATTAATTAATGTACCCTAGAAGTTAATTCAAACTGGGGTAATAGAATACATTGTAATTGCATTTGGGTCCACTGAAGGGTTTTTATTCCTCTTCCCTGACAGCTGTACACTTTAAAGTTCATTTAAGGTACAGTAGCACCCTGATAACTCCAAATCTGAAGCAAAACAGAAAAAAAAAGCAGTTCAAGATAGCAGGGGTTTGAGTTGTCAAGGTCGATTGAAAATTCAATTTACCATGTTGACAATAATAATAACTTTTTTCCCATCTTCTTGCCAACTTGCAGAGTCAACCATACAATAATGTCAACTAACCTGTTCCTGCCCAGTGGGAGTTAGTTCTTGGTTTCTCTTCAAAAGAGCCTGTTATGACACAAGAATAACAACCTGCAAACATTAATGATCACTATCATAATAATTATTAAGGTACAGTTCTACTAATGATGAAGCTTGATTGACCATGAAATTTGCTAAAGATATGTGAAAGGAACCAGGAACCACTTTCCAAGTACAATTTCAATATTTCTCAAGTGTGTTTTATTCCACAGCTGTGGCTAAACAATCCAACATCATTGTACAACAAATTATTACCGCAAGGCTAAAAGTGCTTTTATCTCTGCTCTCCAACATATACTGTAGGGAAATGCTGGCTCCATGTTTGATGAAAATCAAAACTTCAAACGAGCATCATCTTAAATGGGTGCAAAACATTTTACAATGGTTGGACTGACAAATTCAGATGAGTCATCAAATCTGAGAAATGTACAGTGTACAAGTATCATGCTAAGACACTGGGCATTTAATTCTATTCTAAACAATGTTATCACTTATAGCCTGCGTCATGAAGCTGCGCCAATATCCTTATTCTGGGCCCCCGACAGACTCAATGAATTACTGGCAGTGCACTTTGAATTTCCTTTCATCTTAACTGGCCAATCATTGTGTATACTCAAATCCTTGTACACAGGTGGGGACCCAGAACAAGGAATATGGCACTGTTTCAACTTAACCAGAGTTTAGTTTCGTCTGTGACACGGGCTCATCACTCTCAACTGTTGAATTATTACTCTTATAGAGCAAGAAATAGATAAGGTTATGTTCTAAATTAAACCAGTGAGGCAACTTTTCACTGCAAGTATGTAAGGATTGTGGTCAACCTCTCCAATGGGTTCACATGTTGAAGTTACCTAACTGTGACTCTCACCTGTGTAAATGTTGTTTCATCTGATGCAGGAGTAGTTCTTGGAAAAAAGTTATCAGCCTGTGCAATGACAACATTTAACCATAGTTAAGCCTAGTATAGATCCTAATATCTACACCAAGCCTAATTGAGGGGTTATGCTTAATTACTATTCTTAGCCTCAAGGGGAGGGGGGTAATTTGAAGGGGGGAGTGCTTAATTGAAGGAGGGCCCTATCTAATTTGATCATTGATAGCACATGACAAGCAGATTTGAGAGATGAGAAAAACAAATGCAGGAAAATATCTCGAGATATCATAAACACACAATTATGCCCTCCTCTCTAACAGGACCCCTCCTTTTTACACCCTCCCCTCCCTAACCTTATTCTCATGTAAATGATAGGTTAGTTTTATTAATTAATTGCGACTGATCCAGTACAATTAATTCACACACTAAAGTTCGGTTTTCTTTTTGATCTTCAATTCAAGACCTCCATCATCATGTGCCTGAGCTTTTCCAGCTTTTCAAATTAACAAAACTGAAATCTTCCAATGGTAGCCTAATTTTAGATGTAACAAATCTTGATTACTACCAAACCGTAACCAAAGGTTCACACGAGAAAACAATAAACCATTGGTGCCAGTTGGCTTCAGTTCTTTGTGCTACAGTTTCAAAAAGTTGTGAGAATTTTATCCAATTTTCAGGTACATGTACAATTCTTATTCAGAAACAGAATATGTACAAATTTTTGGTGGAGTTTTACAACTGTACAGCTTCTCAATAACTTTTAAAAACAATTGTGATGAGGCGGTGTGATAAAGTGGTTAGGGTGCTGGATTTGTATAAAATGTAATTCAGAGGGCCCAAGTTCAAGAAAAGCCCTGACCACTAGCTAGATTTCTTCTTGGCAGTCCCTAGTTCAATCCGTGGCCTCTCTTGTAAAGAGCCAACAGGTTTGCCACCCATCAGTTGGGATTTTTAACCATTTAAATTAATTGTTTCATGAAACAAAGGGGAGAAGATAATAATTATTAAAGTATTCTTCTTCTTCTTCTTCTTCTTCTTCGTCTTCTTGTCATGCCAAGAAGAAATAAAGAAGATACCGTAAAATTCCAAAAAAAGCCTCGAGGCTTATATTTTTCAAAGGCCCTTTTTGAGGGAAACCTATCCTGATCAATCCATGGGACTCATTCAACAGACTGCACCGAGACAAAAAGTAGATGATAATCCCATTCTTTAAAATGCTGTGGCTAATATCCCGCAGCCGGGAAGGGTCTTAAAATTGTAGAATTTCTGCAAAACCCCTTGGTCTAATTTTTTAAAGTATTCTATCTTCATTTAGAATAACCAAACAGAGAAAACTGAACGGAAGAGAATTTATAACTGGGCATGCCTTGCAGCCCAGTAACTAGACTTTTCAAATTCGTTCCTAGGACCAAGAACAAAAGAAACGATGCCTGTCACCAAATACAGTCATGCAAATCGCCATAATAAACATTTATCAATGAAAGATTGCAAGTAACGTGGCCTTTCAAAACCTTACTTACAGTAGTACTCACACTACATGACAACGTAGTTACCAATAGCTTCCGCAAAGCTAAACCTACATATGAAAACCTGCATATCACAAACCGGTAAGATTTCCGTATAATTCCCATACATTCATTATACATGCAGCAATTTCGTACTTTTTCTCCCAAATAGTTTAATAAGAATAGACTCGAAACATGTATGCATAATAAATGTTTGGAGTTATGGGAAAATCTTACCTTTTTAGTCGATAAATTAACTTTGTACAAAAAGTCTTACAACTTACTAAAACTGGATCAAAAGTGGAATGGCTCACTACAAACTTCTGCCCCGGTGGGCCACGCATGTAAGGTGGCATTCGACCAGGTCCTCCACGCATTCCTCTACCACGTCCTCGACGCATTTTATGTAAAATCTATAGAAAAAAAACAACCACAGCAGCAAGCTTAAGATCGATCACGCATATTTAGTGTCTGAGGGATGAATGCCGCACTGTGGCCACCAAGATAAGCGACTTATCGAGAACGTAGCGACTCACACAGTCTCTATTTCAACCAACGTGTTAAGATAGGTTCTAAGTATAACACAGGCTAAAAAAATGAGCTGTCATACCTTTAAAACTGGAGAAAAACAAGCGTGTTTTCAGTAAATTATAACAACAAACTCGAGAGCTTGTCACATGGACTAATATCCGGGAATTTGCCGGCTTGTCCGCTGACTGGAAAACAGCGTCTACGTCATGTAAGATGAGCCAAAATATACTACTATGGCTTTGCTTGGAACTCACCTCCTGTTAACTGTATCCACGATAAGATGTCCTCACAAAAAACTCAGAACACCAATTCAGTGCTTAAACATCATCTCTGTTGACTAAAAAGATACTCTTTTCCCTTTCCCTGAGGAACCAGTCAGTTATATTTACGGACTTTACGTGTTGCAAGGCAGTTTTTCCTTTCGCAAACCTTACACCAGGAACCGTAATCGAGGTAGAAGATAGAGTTTGTACCGGGCCCGTTTCCTTTGGGGTTAGGGAAGAAGAGATGGTTAGTACTAATCAAAAGACGTGAGGAGAGGTAACACTGTTCAGGGGCAACCAACGTCAGTTTTCGGAAAATATCTGCAGGGGCGTATCTAGGATTTTTCCAGAGGTACGCACAATTCTCCAAATAGCTTTGCCCCTCCCCCCCCCCCCCCTCCCCTTCCAAAACAAAAAAAACACTTCCTTGATTAAAGATTTGGTTACGTTGTAATCCTAAGCGTTTTTTTCTGCACATGAAATGATACTAGCAACTCGTATAATACTTCTAGTGTTTCGGATTCGAAACTTGAATCCGGATAATTTTGTTACTGGGTTCATTTTGTCGTTTTTAAGCAGATGTAGCGCATGAATCCGATTTGGTCAAGTCTCTAAAGTGAATCCGATGAAGTGTTTTGTAGTATAAACAATTTGTCCAACGAATTCGGATACTTTTCCGTATTTGATCATACGATCTTGCAGTAAAACCAAAACGGAACTGTCACTTTCAAAAATATAGGGTGCCTTAGTAACGACGACGACGAGAGCAATGAAAACGTCCCTGGCTATCAACATGAATGCACGTTTTTTGTTTTAACTTTTTCGCTTTTATTTTAACTCTCTTAAAGTGGCCGCCACTGCCGTCGCCCGCTCGTCGTTGCATGCTCCCAGGGGTGATTTATCGAATCCTGGGAGCATGCAACGTGCGTAAACGGTTAGGAATCCGAACACGTTTTTGGTAAAAACGCCTGCCATCTTTTCACTAGATGTATATGTCATTCAAGATTTTGTCCATTAGTGAATTACTTCGTTTCTCTGGAAACCGGCCACATTTGGGTAGAGAGGAAAAAAGTCCGTTGTTTAAGAAAAAATATATGTTCATTCAAAGAAACAAGCGGAGTAGAATGGATTGAGGGCAAACTGTGCTCTTAAAATAGTTACCTTTAGATATTTTGCTTTCTTTTTAGAATTAACGTTTCATTTTTTATTATTTATTCATTTTACATCTTTTTTGTGCACGACTTTTTCAGGTACGCACGTGAGTACAGGTAGCAACGCCCCTGATCTGTTCCGAAGACGATTTGAGATCTAGAATTTTCGGAACATTTGTTGTCAAATTTCTTGCTTGCATGCCTCTCCTAGGATTTTCGAACATCTAAACAAACCCTAAAAAGGTCACCTAGAATTTTCAGGAGCCTTTTTTCTGGCTGAAATTTTCGAAAAGGTAAGTTTTGATTCCTTATAATTTTCGGATCAGTAGACTTTCAGCTAGGAAATCCGAACAGATGAAAAATTTAAGGGGATAAAAATATGCCTATAACTACCGTTTAAATACTAAAATGCTTTTAACAATGCTATGTTTAATTTAAGTGGTTTTGAACTATATTCTCGTTGGCTGCCCCTGACTGTTCCTCTGCCGGAGTTGACTTTATTCGCGTCTCTTGTCACTAGACGCGGTTTTCTAACCTCCTGTCTGAAGTGACCAACAATAATGGTCGGTCACGAGCTGACAGCTGATGAGAGGTTTCAGCCCCATGGATGTCATTGTGTATTTTGATTAGGCGGTAGAGAGCCGCCGATAAATAAACGCCGGGAATTACGAGCACAATCCAGTCGAAATGCGGTTTAACATCAAACTACTAGTACCTTCCCTATTATACTATTTCGTTTCGTGAAACAAGACGTTCGCAGATCAAAGTTATCATGCTATAAATGTTATGAAGGATCCGTTATCTCTCATTCTTTTTGAAGGTTAACAAAACATTTCTTTAAAGATAAACGTATTTCCTTCTGACACATCTGCATTTGGAAGCCTAACCTGCTCAAAAACTTTGCATTATTATGCATCGTAAAGAACAGGAGGCGATTCGGTTCTTGTAAAGAATTAGAGAAAGTATTCTCCCCTCTGCTCGATTTGTTATTTAACAAGAAGGAGAGGACAAAAGGCTTCAAAACTTGTAAATGTTGTTAACGTAAAGGCCAAAACCATATCTAGAAAACGTACCTAGCAAAAATTGTAGACAACAGCCATTTGACAGAAAAAAAAAGGCCAAAAGGCAAGTTGGCGTTGCCTGTGAGCCCGAAAAGCACTATAGGAACAAAAAGAGCGAGAAGAAAGAAAGGACGAGACGAGAAAAAAAAATTGTACTCTTAGCCTTAATTTGTACTGTGGAACCCCGTTAATCCGGTCACCGGGACAAGAAAATGTATGGCGGTTTTTGTCAGGCGGCCAAACTAAAGTGGCCGTAATAACGAGGTGGCCGTAAGGCGGGGTTTGTGCAGGTAATAGCATGATTAGTAGTGATATTTGGCATAAATACTACGAGTGATATTTCAAAATTGTTATACGTAATTTCACGAGCCGTTAGGCGAGTGAAATTTGAGACAATTTTGAAATATCACGAGTGGTATTTATGCTAACTATCACGGTACAAATCATGCTATTATTTGTTTATGCATCAGTCAATTCCACCTGCGCCCAGCCCCCCCCCCCCCGGGCAACCGCGGGGCATTTGCCAGCCTTGTCAGTCCCGGGGGAGGGGCTTTAGCTAATTTAGCGCGACCCGGGGGCCGGGCATTGGCCAACCCCGGGGGCACCCCCGGGCTTTTGACACGCACGTTGTTAACTTTAAAACGTGGTCAACATGGAGAATTTCCGAGATAAAGATCAGCAGTTTGTGGCGGATTGGCTTGTCCAGCAAGGGCTAGAAAAACTTATCGACGTTTTTAAAGATATGTTTTTTATAATTTCAATGTGTACTGTAATCTAAAAAGCCATAATTTCAAAGCAAATAGCGAGAGCGTGAATGAATTGTCGCGTTTTTCGCAACAGGCCGCATTTGATTCATTCTATATGGTAATTAATAAAATTCCGGCTTTTGGAAATATTAAAAGCTTGCAAATTTGAAATCAAGGACTATAATATGTATAATTAAAAACGTCTGTGTTAGAAATATTTACGCGTTTCACATCAGGCCACAATTTTAGCGGTGTTTTTGTGCCTGAATGGTTTTTCATCATCGGTTTGCAACTGCTGCCAACTCATTCAAGTCATTTTGCGACCTTCGAACTCCAGAAAACGTGAATTGGGCCTCAAAACACGCTTCATTTCTTTGCTAGAACAACTTTGCGATCTATTGCAGCGCACGAAAATGAAAACTGGGATTAAAACGATCCCGGGGGGCGGGGCATTCGCCCTCTACTTTCGTCCCCACCGCCGGGCATTTGACAGCTTAAATGCTCCAGCCCCCGGGAATTTGCCATCCATGAGAAAAAAAAGGCTAATTCCCGGGGGTTAGCCCGGGGGGGGGACTGGGCGCAGGTGGAATTGACTGATGCATTATACTACTAGGTATTTCAAATTAAGCTGAAATACCGCTGCTCTAAGCTAATCAAATTGCAGAAATTTGTCAGGTAGTAGTACAACACTGTAGTATAGTAGGCTACTAGTTGGAGATGGTTTTTGAACGAAAAAAAGACTGATTGAAGGAAGAGTTTTATTTTGGCAGAAAGCCGGTATGATTTTTTTCTTTTAATTTATTTTTCTATCGCTAAGGCTAAGAGGAATCTGCGGAAAGAGAAGCCTAGATTGACCGGCGGAGTTACAGGGAATCAACTGCTTTTGTATGCAAATGTTATAGGATTTTAGCATAATTACATTGATGACTATCGAAAATAGAGCGCTGTGATTGGCTAGGAGCTTCGCTCTATCCCGCTATAATCACCGCGCGGTGATTATAGCATTGAAGGCTAGCAGTTTTCAAAATGGTAGCCAGATTTTTTGATGTTTCGGGGTCGGAAATTGATCAATAATTGTATTTTCTCGAATAATCATCAATGTAATTATACTAAAACAATTAGTCGCCTCAGGCGACGTGAATATTGGCGAATAGTCACCTCGACTTCGTCTCGGAGACTATTCGCCGATATTCACGTCGCATTCGGCGACTAATTACTTCGGCGGAGCGCGAAGTAAAGGTTTCGCGACGCTCAGGAATGTATCAAAGTTACAATTTTTCGCCAAGATTGGGCATGCAAAGTCTGTAGGTTTTCGGATTTATTCGGTTATTTGACGAAGTGAGAGCCGAATTAGTTCAAGATATCTCGAGATCACTTCGATTTCTTTGTTTTTATTCCTTGACTTTTTCGAGGAAGACAGAATTATTATTTGGCTTCCCTGGGGTTTGAACCGACTCACCTGTCTGACCCGTCAGATCAGAGGGGACTCTAAGTTGAGGGATTAGCCGATGCGCTACTGCGAGATTGGGCGTGCAAGTTCGTGACTTTTCGGCTTGTTTCGGCTATTTCACGAAATGAGACCGGACTACTTCGTAATATCTTGAGATCATGTCGAGTCTAGTCTTTAAGTTACTCGAGGAATAAATAGAGCTCATTACGTGGCCGCACAGAGACATGAAATTTCTCTTCGAGTGTTAAAAAACATTTCACGAGTGAGCCCTCCTTTGGAACAGTTTTATGATGAATTTAAAGTTACAAGATCCTGCACAAAGACATTTTGTCTTTGTTGAGTATGGCGTACATTTGCGGACAAAAATAATTGAAAATAAAATACAATTTGAAGTTCAAAAATTAGACTATCCATGTCGAAATCTCGTCATATGAATTTGAAATCGCAATGAACACGGTCGAAATAGCATCATTCGAACTTGAAGTTACTTTGAACAAGTTGAAACTATAAAGGGAAAACTCGACATCTCGGATGTTGAAGTTCAAATCAACATTCCGACTAAACTACAAATTACATGATTTGAACTTCAATTCACCTTCTCCACTCTAATAAGCCACTTAATCGTCAACAATGCAACCATAATCTTCCACAAAATTCCAAATGAAACCTTTAATTTGAACTTGAAGTCAATTTACATATTCGAATTCGAAAAACTTGGCAGCGGAAGTAAAAATACACAGGAACCGGAAATGATAAGAGTTTCGCTGCATTTTGGCGCCAAAAGATTTCCCTTCACTCGAACGCTCTGATCAATATGGCGGACAATGTAGACTATGCTCTGGAAGTTTCTACATTTTAAATTAGCAAATGTGATTTTAGCCGCATGTTTCACACTGAGAGGTCATGACATACATTGATTTACTGTAGTTATTGTTTCTGGTCGGCAGGATTTGCCCTCTGATGCAAGTGCATTTTCTTTGACCTCTTTTGAAGCGTAAAGCTTTTTTATTACGGCTGAATAAGGGTTCCAGTTTTCTCCAAAACGCCTTCAGGATCTGAATAACTAAGCGATTTTCTTTAGTCCGTGAGTGTAATGTTTTTCTGCAATGCTGTATCATGCTGGGCCCAGCTTGTAAGCTTTCTTTGCAGAATGTTAAATTATCACGGATAGTGATTTACAGATCCAAAATTATAAGACTGAAGTGCAGCTTAAACTGAAGCTACATCAACTTACTATGGAGAATTGAATTGTGACTCAGTAAACTCCAGCTTAGTGTTTTTCTTAAGATAGTGTGAGTCTCTTGACTGGAGCGCGTAGTTCCTCCCTTGGTAATAGCTTTTGAATAAGCTTAACAGTCTTTAAACTGTTTTGTTATTGCCACTTTGTGATCAGGCAAGACCATGGTTTCAGTTCTTCACACGAACTTCATCAGTTGCCGGGTTGGCTTTGTGCTTAGCTGCTATTACAAGAGCAACTGCAGTTGTACTTTGTCGGTGCGAGAACGGTACAGCCGTTCTGTCTGTTGAGCTCAACTCGAACATAAATACCCACGTGGCGGATCGAAATTCTTGTTTTCCTATTGGCTACTGAACGTAACCAATTACGGAGTGTGTATTTCGATCCTCTTCTGCCTCAAGCTAGAGGTGTGTTTTTTGGAAAGCATTTCGTGAAAATTTAAGCACTTTCTTTTATGGAAGAGTTCGAAGACTCTTCTAAATAAGTGCGCACAGAGTTTCCGTACACTCCCTCTAAAAACTGGAGTGGATAGACTGGATACGTTCCTTGTTAGGTGCGCAATGTTGAACTTTCTACTCTGTATTTGGTTCTTATTAGTGCCTGTGTTGATTTTCATAAGGTAAAACGAGGCCTAACCTAGCACGGTCACCCTTATCAGTCACATTGTCCGCCATATTGACCAAAGTGTTCGAGTGAAGGGAAATCTTTTGGCGCCAAAATGCAGTTTTGCAAACATCCCGTATGTACAGTGTAGCGAAACTCTTATCATTTCCGGTTCCTGTGTATTTTTACTTCCGCTTCCTTTCGAATTGAAATTTTGGCTTTTCGAATTCGAATATGTACATTGAATTAAAGTTCAAATCATGTAATTTGCATTTTAGTTGGAATGTTGATTTGAACTTCAACATCCGCGATGTCGAGTTTTCTTGTTCAAAGTAACTTAAAGTTCGAATGACGCTATTTCGACTGCGTTCATTGCGATTTCGAATTCACATGACGAGATTTCGACATGGATAGTCTAATTTTGAACTTCAAATTGTATTAATTTTTAAATAATTTTTGTCCGCAAATGTACGCCATAGTTGAGTGTTTCTACGTAGTAAAATTGCTTTCATGCGTTGCGTGACTTTCTCGAACGTTCTCTACGTAATTGGATTATCATGAATAACTAATTAGGGCATGTTTACATTTCAGCATGAGTCAGCAGATTTGTATCAGTTACTGAAATCATAAAATATGTCGAAAAGCTACTACTATTCGCCTGTTTAGTATTTCCTAGAACCTTATATCAAATGGTATACAAGTTCCAAGCGAGTTCTTTTGACGAATTAAGTTTTTTTCCCACGAGCTTGACTGCTGTGTTTAGTCAAGTGTGACGAAGGTCGATTTCCAAGTTCTGTGTTTACAAGTTGGCGGAAGCGGTAAGATATCTGAAGTTCAAGTAAGATTTTGTTATTATTGGCAGAGGCTGTTTAGTTTTACTTAAGTTCAAATAAAGCTTGTGTTGGCGGATACTGTGTTTTGAAGCTCTGTTAAGCCTATGTTCCTCTCCCCGCAGACGTCCTGTGGGGTTTGTTTTAGTTCGTCACGCATTCATTTCTCCCCACGGACGGCTGCTAAACACAGCCGACATTTACGTTCACCAGACGTAAAACGTAACCCGAGCCGCTTGTTCAGATTCGCACGATCAGTGAGGCTTTTGATCGGGTGTGCGAGAAGTTTGTAGTATTAAAATACAGAGTTAAACAAGTATCAGAGAGAAGCTATCCTGCAAATTTTATAGAGAAGATCGATGAGTTCATAAATTTGCTGAAGGGATTTGGCAAATCCCTTACATATCAAGCTTTGCCGCTTATTTGCGACACAGTGCGTGGAACTACTGGACGTATTGTTGTTGTTGTTTCGCCCCTGGTAAATCTTGTGAAAGATCAAGCTACAAAGCTGGCAAATATTGGTATTCCTGCTGTAACGCTCAGTGATATTAGCGAAGAGAATATGAAGGTTGTCGAGAGAGGGGCTTTCTCTGTTGTTTACGAAAGCCCAGAAGCTTGGTTGAAGATCGATCGGTGGAGGAAATGGACTGACTTGTACAGTTAGCATGTGGTCCTTGGTCCGCGACTTTTCCGAGCTGCAGCATGATTAAATATTTCGTCGAGAAATAAAATACGGTGAAAAATGAAAGGTCCAATGATTTATTGATTATAAGCGTTCTTTCTTTCTTTGAAGGAGCGAAATTAAAGTTTGTTGACAGGCAGGTTAATTTGTCGTCCTAGCTTGAAGTTTAGACCTCGGTGGCACTTAGCTTGTGAATAAATAAAACGCAACGGAAAGACGTGCCTTTTTGCAGAACAAGTTTTCAGGTAAACCTTTTTCTGCCGTTGGAAGCACATTGCTGTAGACTTCGAATTTTTTGTTTTACCGTCTCTTGAAAAGATATACCCAAATTTCGCGTATTGGTGTTTGGTCCGCGACCCATGACCTTGGTGGAATTACATTTCGCAAAAAAAAGGAGACGGCCTTTGTTTTGGAAGAGTGCTTTGAAAATCTTCCCTATCAACGTTTACAAGTTCTCTTTTCTTAATACTTCGAATATATACAGAGTTAATAGTAATTGTTTTCGACCGTGCTGAATACGTATACCGCTCCGCGCTCGTGTGGGAGACTGTTGTCTGAAGTCTTTCATCAAAGAAAAGCAGATTATTTTACACTTAACAACCTCCGAAAAAAACTATACAGCTGACTACCGCCTTATTGCATCATTTCTGTGATTTTTTCAAAACGTTTGAGTCGTCTCAGGTAGAAGATAGCAGTGCAAATAAATAATGCACTTGAAGAATACAAGGACACATCAACGTCCAGAGCACGTTTGATGAGCCTTGTGATGTCAACTGCGCTTGTTTTAAACACGCGAACTTGGTCCTTTCCTAAATTACAGCTGCAAAGAAAACAAAAAAATTCGCTTCTTACAACTTTCTTTGGAGTCTCATCCTTGCGTGGGCATGGAATAAATATTCAGCTCGTTATTGGCTGATCATGACACAATAACTGACCGCTTATTTGCTTATTCAAGCAAACAAGAACGTAAATGTCGGCTGTGTTTAGCAGACGTCCGTGGGGAGAAATGAATGCGTGGCGAACAAAAGCAAACCCCACAAGATGTCTGCGGGGAGGCTAATGTTCCTCTGGTATTAAACTTCCTTGTGTTAATCCGACATCCCTGCGGGCTGATAGTCAGTGAATAATTATCCTCAAAACATTCGAACTCGTAACATTGAGTTTTAGCCAATTCCATGCTCAACGTAACTGACTGCTTACCCATGCCTTACATATCTTTAATCAGTACATGAGACTGCTATGCCGTTTTGAAGCCTGATGTGACTAAGAAAAATAGAGAATTCTTTTTTCACTGTTTGTTTTGTTAGACTTTTTATTAACCTCCAATAACCTCATATTTGACTTAGGTCTAAACGTTTAGACCCAAGTCAAGGTTAGAAGGATTTGTATGGAGTCATCAGAGCATAACTGGGCTACTATCGCAAAGACAATCTGTCCCGAAATGCTAGTTTTTGGCTAGTAGGCCTCTTGGATATGGCTCTTTTCAGAATATCCTGACAAATCGCACAATTTCACAAATTAACACCTTACTCTTACCATATGTCATTTTTTACTATTCCTCCGCATTTACACTTAATCACTTCCACAACCTCGACGCCGAAGTGTACGCTCCGTAGCGTCTTGTTGTTAAATAGGACACGTCGCTTCAAAAATATTTAAAAAGGAAAATTTTTACCAAAAAAAAGTTGAGTACTGTAGACTGCGAGCAGTCCATTGTTTTTCTTTTCAAAGTTACTTAACGCGTAACCCATGCACGCGAGCGGCGAAGTCGCAAAACGATAAACAAAGGCGTAAGCCCCAGAAACTAAAAGATAACGTCGTTGTTTGCAAGGCGTTTGCTGGGATGAGAACTAAACGGATTATAAGAGAAAACGGACTGCAAGTTCACGCGAGGTTCGATTGAATATGAATTTCATACATGTATGTTGGAACTGCGGGATAAAGAAATAAATGTAAAGAAGATCATAGCACTTAAAGATGCAACTTCTACACTTACGAAAAAAAGGCCTGAAAAAATTCAGTATTGCCGGGATTTGAAACTTAACCTTTGAAGAATAAAATGAATAAAAAAATTAATAAATATCAAGAAGATCATCCCGGCGAGACTAATTTTTTTTCAGGCTTTCTTTTCATAACTGCATATTTATACGCTCCATATATTGATTATTTCAAAAGATTATTAGGTAACGTGTTAGGGAAGTGGCAGCAAGAAAACAGGGACGCCGTATGATTAGAGTAAAGCAATTATATTCATTAATCATTACCTACAACTTTGTAAAAACCACTAAATGGAAATATGACTAAAACGAAAACAGAAGGGATAAAAATAAATCCTTGTCCGCCGCCACACCTGAGACTTAGAACTTGCATGTGGCAGAACAGGCAACTAACTGTCTCTAATCTCTCCTACAAAGCCGTTCTTTGTCTAGCCTGCGCGCAGACGAAATTAAACTCTGGTTAACTCCGTCTGCGAAACAGCGCCTAAATCCTTGTTCTGGACTTCCAGCTGTGTACCCAGATTTGAGTACGCGCCACGATTGGCCAGTTAAAAAAGGTCTTTGTTTTGTTTGTCTTGATCGCCAATCAGGCTGAAGGGGAATTCGAAACGCACTTTCGGTAATTCGTTGAGTCCGTTGGGGGTCCAGAACAAGGATCTCTGCGCTGCTTCGCAGACGGTACTAGTCAGAGTTTAGTTTTCGTCTGCACGCAGGCTATTCTTTGTCTCGATACGCAACGTTCTTCCCCACTTTGTGTCGACCCAGAACAGCTGCGTGCAAGACAAATTGATCTCGTGGTCTTTGAAGGTATAGACAACAGTTTTTAGTTTATTAAATAAATCTTCATTGCGATGAATACTCAAAATTATTCATTTCAATTTTACAGCGACGAGGTAGTAAATGCTGTTCTCAGCCGTTTCTTACATGCAGCTCTCATTCAGATATGTTAGCATATAACCGCTGCCCAAGCAGGGTTTATTTAGTGAGGCAACGACCCTGAGATATTTCCGCAATTCAAAAAAAATACACAAAAAATAGATTTAAAATCTCAATAATTACCGTCTGTTTAGTAGGTTGAAGTGAGAACTCAATGAAAC
>JBBMOI010000002.1:25027500-25207500 GCA_038088405.1 Porites divaricata
GTATTATCAGTAAGGGCGCGAGAACAAACGACGTCTGCTGATGGGTTTCAATTTACAAATCAGGTACTTTATACGATTCGTGAAACCAAAATCGAGTTAATTACTCTGATCAAATTTAGAAGATTAGAGGAAGACCGCATCTAATGAGCCAATCAGAATGACGGCGGCACCTAAACGCAGGAAAGATCGTGCAGCCGCAAGTAATTTCCACGTTGATTGAAAACATTTTTAAACGTATACCTTCAGGTGGATGTGACGTACCTGTTTCTAAGTGTGTGGCGGGTTTGTGTTCTATCCAGCAATCCGATGATTTTGATCGCCTATGACGTGATTTAATGGGGGGCTGAAATGTAACCGAGATAATTCAACACTCACTAGTACAAGAAAATAAAGCCTAACACTTTAAATGAGAATCTCTGTGATTGAGCCACATTGCCAACAAAACCATTGACCGTACCAACACGACAAAAGTAGAGTCTGTTTACTTAACAAACTTCCAACCAGCAATGATATTTTACCCACTTCATATCTAAACGGAAGTAGACTTAGCTGCTACAAGTCGACCTCCCGGCGAGCGAAGTGAGTTTCAATGAGGTCGTATAGGACTAGTGGAAATAAGATTAAGGTTCAATACATAATAAAGGCCACATTTGTAAAAGCTACTGTCAAGTCAATGACACCATCTGACGTAAACCCAGGGAACTTTACTACCTTTCTCGCTACGGGCGGCGGAGACTTGGATCGAGGTACAGCCGCTGCTTTGGCCTGGGCACGAGCTAATGTCCTTTCGTTTGGTTTCATGTTCTGAAGGAATAAATTAACAAAAAACATCTACCGTCAAACACATTCAATACGAATTTCAAAAACAAAGATACTTTAAAACGCCTTTTATTCTTTCTACTTCAATACAACTGTGCGACATTAAAACCTATCCTTTGATGCAAAGTTGTTCATGTTCTACGGGCAAGCGTCATGCTTCAGCCCGGAAAAACCTTCAGCCTGGAAAAACCTGTCTAGCTAGGTCAGGCGGATAAAATACAATGTGACCATTTTCATTCAGTTTAGACCTTTGTAGGTCTAGGGTCTTGTAACAGGCTTGAGAGAGACATGTTCTCAGCATACCTGAACGATCTCCTTGAGCTGTCGCAACTTTTCATCCTTCTGCCACATTTTGGCCTGCATCTCCATCTCTTTGTCTTTAACGCGTTTGGACTACGTAAGAAAACATTTCAAAGCGTTAGTAAAGGCTGTTAAGGAAACTCTGCTTTTCATAGGGTCGGGAAAATGACTATGATAAATAAAACAAAAGTTCCCCCATAATAATGATTAGAAAGGAAAGGATTACAGTATACAAAGTATAGTCTATCTGTTTCCAGAAGCCCTTAAGGTGGCTCGACTGGATTTTTTAGGGGGGAAACCTCCAGAATTTGAGCATTAATTACGTCGCCATGAGTAAAGATATGGACAAAAGATTACCACAACTGTATTATATAAAGATCAAAATTTCTTATGATCTGGGTTTAATTTAGAAATCGCTTAAGGGAGTATGTACCTGCCATAATTGCCTCAATTATGGCAAAGTTTAAACAAATTCTATGGGAGCGTTTTCGAAATATTTTGAAACGAAGTTTTAAGCTTCATAAAAACAGTGAAATAGCATGCTATCCACACAATTAGCTAATTTTTTAAGAAAATGATAAGCTTTAGAAACGCGGCTTCATCTCGTAGTGGTTTGATTCCATTGAAAACCTCCTACAAAAAAAGAGGGGAAGTGCTCTGAGCGATCGTGAGTAAGAGGAATTTTAGTAACTTGCATTCAGCTGCTTTTGTTACAGTTTTTGGACGTAACTTGGTCTATGCCTACAAATTTCGCATTTTCCAAAAAACTGGTCGATAAATTTTTTTATAAATTTAAAATCCCGAGATCAATTGTCAATAAATATATCCTGCAAGTTTCAAGAACATTGAAAACAGGGAAGGCTTTTAAATAGGACCTCAAATATAACCAATTTTTCACCCAGATTTTGTGTTTACAAGTGAGCGTCCACATTATTCACTGGTGTTGTTTTCAAGTTTCATATGCACGTGCAAATTTAGCAAAAAGATAGAATTTGCATCAAAAAGGACCCTCGGTTAACTCTCCGGAATATGCTAATAACCTGGTAAAGAAATTAGTGATATATTGTAACATCACAGCAACTCTTTGTAAGAGTTTCTGTGATGTTATAACCCGATAAGATAATTAAGTGTTGCATCCTACAAGATGAGCCGTGACGTTCACAGTCTCGGCCCTCACTGCTATCTGTGACACAAGCCAATTATTACCATATTCCGTATATTTCTTCCGAAATCGAGAGTTCTTTTTGATGTAAAATCCAGTCGAGCCACCTTTGAGGTGGCTCAACTGGATTTTTTGGGGGGGATACCTCCCAAGTTTGAGCATTAACTACGTCGCCATGAGTAAAGATAGGGAAAAAAGGTGACCGCAAGTGTATTATGTAAGGATGAAAATTTCTTATGATCTGGGTTTTATCGCAATCGGAGTCGCCATGGCAAAGTAACGACGCCATTACGTTTTTTATGTATCTTTTTCTCTGCACCGGGAGTTTTTTTTGAGAAATCGCTTAAGGGAGTTTGTACCTGCCATAATTGCCTCAATTATGGCAAAGTGTGAACAAATTCTATGAGAGCGTTCTCGAAATATTTTGAAACGAAGTTTTAAGCCTCATAAAAACAGCGAAATAGCATGCTATCCATACAATTAGCTATTTTTTAAAGAAAATGATAAGCTTTGGAAACGCGGCTTCATCTCATAGTGGTTTGATTCCATTGAAAACCTCCTACAAAAAAAGAGGGGAATTGCTCTTGGCGATCGCGAGTAAGAAGAATTTTATTAACTTGCATTCAGCTGCTTTTGTTACAGTTTTTACACGTAATTTGGTCGACGCCTACAAATTTCGCATTTTTCAAAAAACCGCTCGATAAATTTTTTTATAAATTTGATAATCCCGAGACCAATTCTCAATAAATATACCCTGCAAGTTTCAAGAACATTGAAAACAGGGAAGGATTTCAAATAGGACCTCAAATATGACCAATTTTTCCCTCAGATTTTGAGCGTCCTCATTATTCACTGGCATTGTTTTCAAGTTTCATATGCACGTGCACATTTAGCGAAAAGTAGTAAATTTGCATCAAAAAGAACTCGATTACTTTCGGAAGAAATATCCGGAATATAAAAAAAATTATCGAGCGGTTTTTTAAAAAATTGTGAAATTTGTAGGCATGGGCCAAATTACGTACAAAAACTGTAACAAAAGCAGCTGAATGCGAGTTAATAAAATTCTTCTTACTCACGATCGCCCAGAACAATTCCTCTCTTTTTTTTTGTAGGAGGTTTTCAATGGAATCAAACCACTATGAGATGAAGCCGCGTTTCCAAAGCTTATCACTTTCTTTAACAATTAGCTAATTGTGTGGATAGCATGCTATTTCACTGTTTTTATGACGCTTAAAACTTTGTTTCAAAATACTTCGAAAACGCTCTCACAGAATTTGTTCAAACTTTGCCATAATTGAGGCAATTATGGCAGGTACAAACTCCCTTAAGCGATTTTTTAAAAAAATTCCTGGTACAGAGAAACACAAAGATAAATTTAAAACTTAATGGCGTCGTTACGTTGCCATGGCGACTCCGATTGCAATTAAACCCAGATCTTAAAAAATTTTCATCTTTACATAATACAGCTGTGGTAATCTTTTTTCCATATCTTTACTCATGACGACGTAATGAATGCTCAAACTTGGGAGGTATCCCCCCTAAAAAATCCAGTCGAGCCACCTTAAATGGGCTCTTTTCAGGAGAAGTAGAACGAAATTGAATTCAAACATGGTGTTTGAGGTTCAGCCTGTGAACTTGCTTGATTCTCAGATGTTCCAGCTAGGCTACCTGTGAACAGGCTTTTCCCTTTCCCGGACCCGTCTCCCAGGCAAGTTCATCTCTCGAGCCCTTAACATTTAAACGCATCAATCAAACCCTTCAAAAAATCCGGAACAACACTTACACATTCTCGTTGCCATTTGTCTTTTTCTTGTGAAACCACACCTTTTAAAGCCTTATCGGAGGAAAAGAAAACATGTTTTAAAAAAGCATCTTTTAAAGAGTAGTATGTGGCGACAGGCAAAGATGACGCAGCAAATGAATCAGAGTCTATATTCTGTTTATTATCGGCGAAAAAAAAAGAAATTTCTCTCGACACTGTGCCAGCAAGGA
The DNA here is from genome assembly GCA_038088405.1 of Porites divaricata. Lineage (NCBI taxonomy): Eukaryota > Metazoa > Cnidaria > Anthozoa > Scleractinia > Poritidae > Porites > Porites divaricata. The sequence continues at coordinate 25,031,774 of JBBMOI010000002.1, forward strand.
AACCTGTAAACAGTGTAAATCCACTTTTTCGTTTGGTTCTTTATTCTTGTAGGAAAGGCAAACGTTAAAATTTGTCGCGTCGCAGGTTGATGCCAAAAACGCAGAAAAGAATGTCGCCTTTAGTTGGCTGTTAAGTGGAAAAGGAGCCCAGATAATGCATGTATTAATTGAAGCAAGAATATTGCCTTCATTCCCTCTTATTCTCTTAATTCAAAGGCTGCTTGTGCAAATTTAACATCTAATAATCCTGACCTGTCTCATTTTGCATTTGTCATTTTTTTCTTTGTCTGCTCTTTTCTTCTGATCATCCAGCTAGAAAAAATATGAATCCGAGTCAGACAAGCAATTTAGTAATAACCGAACAATGCAATGAGAAGATCATTGAAGTTATTAGGAGATGAAAGGTAAGTTTGTAAAACTGAAATACGATACAGTGGCACCTTGACAACTCGAACTCCCCGGCCCGCTAACTCGAACTAAGTCTTATTTACCTAGGATTTCACCCCAATTTTCAGTCATTTTTACTCGGTTAACGCGAACTCGGTTAACTCGAACTAGTTTCCTTTCCCTTGATCAAAATTTCACTGAAATTTACCCCGATAACTCGTTTTTTGGTTCTTGTAACTCCACTCGGATGCCGTCCCATTGCCTCCTCTAGTCGTAAAATCGGTAGAAACCCTAAGGGCGCTTTCCATTTGTCAGAACTGGTCTGCCAGAACATCCCCGTCGTAATAAGAGTTTCACTTTTAATCAAAACTATCCAGCCAGATCAGTCAAATCCTAAATCAGTAGTATGAGGGCAAGAGATGGTTTCAGCAAAAACCCTCTGGAAAAAGCCGCTTTCATTTGGTAATTGACTGGTCCAGCAATGCTCCGGTCCGCCAGTTCTGACAAACGGAAAGCGTCCTAAACTAACCCTACAGCAAATGGGTTTTAACTAGTGCAACGAGAAGATCACGTTTTATCGTAAAAATGCGTAATCATGTCATGGTTCTTGATGAAATAAGTAAATTTGCACTGCACTGTACACTGAAATGCTAAATAATCAGTTACTGTCAATTAACAACTGCGTCGCTTAGTGGAGGTGGGTGCCCGGGATGTCCAGGGGCTTCCACCTATGGCACAGCCAGCCCCTAGACCGAGTTGCGCCCCCATGGCTGGCAAACACGCGCCCTCCAGCCATGAGCCCCACGCCAATGGAACCAGGCACCTGTCACACTGATTCAACAGCGGAAGAATAAAAGGGGGGGGAGGGATGGGGGTAAAAGAATGATCCAAAAGCTGAACGAAGAGAATCGCCGCCAGGAAAACACTGTACTGAGCACATGGAGGTGATGCAAGGAAGGCTGACCACGCTTGAGCCAAACGACTGACCGCTGACCACACCCGCGCTCCTTGTTGTTAACTGTGTTAAATATTTATTTAACCTCATTTATTAATAGTGGCAATCAAGCCCTAGCTAACCCAAACTGTTTCCCCTTCAGAGCTCGAGTTACCGGGGTTCTACTGCATGTTAAAACCAGATTCGGCTTAATATCGCTTCCATCACCACCAACCGGCCGAAGCTATTGCCACGTTGGTTTCCGTGTGCTCGAAAGCCGTTTTGAATCAAATCTGATTTGGTTACAAGAGCTAATCAGCTCCAGTCAGTTGGTTATTATTTATAGTAATTCAACACTGATTAAATAGTGTCCTTGAATTTTCAAAGAGTTATTTAATAGAAACATGACCCTGAATCTCTATACTGTAGCGAACGACATCCGGGACATTGAGAAGTAGTCCCGTGTTAAGGTGCAGTCGGTCAAAATAGACCTTAACGTGTTGACAGATGCATTAAGCTTCATGCACAAGACTTTGTACCTCGTACTGAAGTTCTTTCTTGTCTTGCTCGTACAGCTCAGCTGTTTTCATGAGCATCTCGTTCTACGGAGAGGAAAATCATATGACATGATGAGGTACTTACGAGGTTAGCCGTTTAACAATGCACACAATATATACCTTTTGTGACACAGCTTTCAATCGTCTTTCAAGTTTCTGTATGTCTCTAGAAACAACAATAAAAAAAAAGTTACCTACATATATGTAACTGAACTTTATTTGTCCTTGAAGCTGTAGGCTGCGAATACAGCAGCCCCTATCGCTCTCCGCCGTTTCCAGCGAAAAAAATAATGAGACGTCTTGCCCCCAGTGGTGAGGAGTGAGTAAAGAGGCTACCGACATCAAAGGGAGGCGAAAAGCAATACATAAATCTGCGCTAATGTCTTACAATATAGTAGAGGAACACAACAGGCGAGCTCTCTCTCTTTCACAAAGGAACTTTTTGTAAACAAGAAAATTTAATATTTAGAAATAAATCAAAAGGTGGTGTGGTTAGACCACGCTCTCTCAATCTTCCCGCCTCTCTCACAAGTCTTGGTTGGCGCAAAAAGAGCCCTAAACTTATGTCTATCTCTTCTTTTAAATACCTGTCTTTCTCTTCAATCGTTGCCTTGAGGTTTGTAATAACCTAAAGGACAAAAATCGATCGGAGAAGAAAGAGTTTAGTTAAAGCCGATAGACCAACAAGATTGTTTGCAAAGTGCTTATCACGAATACAGAATGTTGAAGTCCCGAAAATCACGGTGGAAAGTGCAAACTGGATAAAAACCTGGCAATTATACCCACGCAGGTGTACTTCAAAACAACGTCAATATATACTCACCCCATTCGCTTGGCTGTTTTCCTTTTCTAATTCTAAGAGATGAGCCCTGAAAATTCCCTCTGCAAGAGAAAGAAGGAAAAAGGAATTAATGTGACTCGGAATGACAAGTTGAATGAAAGGGTTGACATACCGATCACAGATGTTCACTGCAAGTGTCAGGTAATCACAACTGCACATATTTATTTACCCTTCCTTGACAAATCATCTATGAGAGTCTGCCTTCGCCTTTGTCTATCTTGAAGAAAATTTATCAAGGTTATCAGCGTGTTGTTATCCTCTGCAGAATTCAGCTGTGATGAAATGAGTTCAAAACGTAAAGTTACTATACAACAGATTAGCAATTATTAAAACTCAACAAGTTCGTCTGAATAAAGAAAACGAACGTAATTCACTCACTTCAAACAATGGAAAGGGTGGGCCCATAGTGTGCAGTGGTTTGGCTATGATCACTTCATCTACAAAAGAAAATCAAAATGGACAAAGGAGTTTCGAAGCATCTTCAATTTTGAGTCAGAGAAATGGCAAAATGCCTTTGTTATTGTTTATGTTCAATTTATTGGGTAAATCATACATAGTGGATTACCTTTACTGCCATTCTCCTCAACATGAGCAAGAACTTCCTTGTACATTTGATTTGCTATGAAAAAAGGAGGAAATTTAATCAAATTATTATTTTGTGGAAAGAGTGAATGGTGTTAAGGAGAGGAACAGGGATCGATGCGTATTTTATTTGTTCTTACACGTTCGAATACGTTTACACCTTACAATATAAGATATTTAAAGTTTAATTTTAACATTACCCTGACCTTTTTCTAAGGGAAATGACAAATTACTTTTACCTTTATTTGCAGCACAGTTTGCAGCTAGTTTTCTCATGCTTTCCAATGAAATCATGCAGTAGACATCTTTTATTTTAGATTTGAGTATTTTTAGTGATTAGAGTATTGGCATGTCTCATGATTTTCAGATGTTTGTTGAGGTGAATTTTCTCTTTACAGGCTTCTGCCCATTTCCACATGTTGTATTTTGAAACAGTCTTTTTATATGTTTTTGGTCACATCTGTAATTAAGGAGTAAAGAGATAAAGATGCTTCACAACCCAGTATTTCGACTTCTTGACATAATTCTGTAACCTGTAGCAGTAATTTTAGTAATTTTGTGAGTGTTATTTTATAAGTTATGGATACCAGTGAGTGTTTTGTAATTTTTATTTTGCTTGCCTTTTTTTATATTGACGGGATAATCTAGGTTTCACAACAAAATTTGGGAAAGAGCATTGATTTGGCCAAACAAACAACTCAAAGGATTTTATGCTCATAAGACCTTTTTTGTACAATCATATTAAAACCCTAAAGATCTCTTGTGTACCTCTCCTTCTTCCAGGTGTCAGACCAGTGTCAAATCTGTTCAGAAACAACACAGATGGTTATTAGTTTTGACTTTGATACACATTGGCAAACATAACTATAGATTTTGAAAAGAGGTTTTATAAACTAATTTTATAACAAGTATGAAATCTTAAGTAATTTATTCATCTTTAGTTATTTGAAAATTGATAGGGATTTGAATGGACATCAGACTACTGTAAAAGGCAATGATTTATTGTTGTGGGGAAGTTATCCTTTCAACTGAACTTTATGCTGTGTCATAATTCTGGTAATTAGAGACAATTTATTTTTTTACACACAGTACCTGACAGACTGAGGTCTGGCTATAACAACGTCTTGGGTAACCTCAGCAAATTTCATGACATGCTAAAAACGGATATCGAAAAAAACAAATTAGCGGGTACACAACAAGATATTTTTCAGGTACTTAATTATACAATGCTTATAAACCATTTTATATGAGCCTGGTATATTGCCTTAACCTCCATGAGTTTCTCAGTAGGTTTGAATCTTGTTGATCGACATGCTGATTATTGCATCTTTCAAATTCATTTACTGAGCTTAATATCTACCATCTATCTTTAATTCATGCTCACCACACTCTCGTCATAATCATCTGCATTTGGGTTTAAACAAACAACCATCCGAACCTGAAAAAGTTACGTACTTAGTCAATAACTTAACCACAAAATGCAGTAAAGTTAGTGACTGCACATTTTAAATCTCACCTTTCCTTCTCCATCGAAAAAATTCTTAAAAAGATGTGTCAGTTTGGAGTCCCTGTAAGGAACAATCTGAGAACAAAGAACACAATGAAATTATGAAACGTCCTTCTACTTTTTCAGGGTAAATACAAAAAATTGCAACCATTTTTCAAGGACTTTTCAAGGACCACTTCCTAGGAATAGGAAGATAATTTCACAGACTGTACAAAACTGAACATTCCCAGTCTATTCTAATAAAGCTTTAAAGCTTGAACTGTTTGCTTCAACAACTTTTGTACATTTTTCAGTTCACTTGTCTTAAATTGATAGTTAATTATTGTATAAAACATTGAGCACTTTGTGTAAATAACCTTTAAATTCTCTGATTATGATTCATACTCTGTCTTGGATAACCAAAAAGCATCAAAAAAAACTTTCCAGACCACCACATTCAAAGTTGAAGAAAATTCAAGGACTTTTCAAGACTGTGCGAGCCCTGTTTTTGAGCTGAAAATCATTGGGCCATCCCATTCTATTATCATAAGCAGCTGCCACCTTGGCCAGACAAATAAAAGCCATATGTCTGTACATACATATACATACCTTTGGGGAAATACCATTTTGTACATTTCCTTGATTTTCTCTGAGAACCTCCATACATGTTCTTAATGTCATCAAGGATGCATTGATATTACCTATGAAAGGATGGAAAAGGCAAGGGAAAAAATATGAAGGCATCTACTGAAGGTGATTTGAAGTGGTTTGACTTTTGCAAAGTAAAGTACCTGCTTCTCTGAGTCTGTCTCCACCAGCTCTTGTTCTGTTGGTTCTTTCTGACCCTGCCAGATCACATAATGACAGAGTACTAACCGCAATCTGGTCTTTATCCTAAATGGATGGAATCAATACAAAGACAAAGGATTACAAAGTTTCTGTCATAGAACCACCACCCACTATATTACCACCCAAACGTAGGCAGGCCACAAATGTGATCTGAATCCAAGGCTGTCAATCACTGGATCAGGAGCACAGGCTGAAAATCTCTCCTTGAACTGGAATCACCATGAACAAACCAGACAAACAATCTGCCAAAAAAATAGGTGCCCTTTTACTTACTTGCAAGACCTCTTCTCCATCTGGATCCAAAGGAGCTTGCACCAATTTGACAGCAAAAACACTATGACTTCTGCTTGACTCTTGATTTAGCACTGTATTAGCAACACGTCTTTTCTTCTGGCCTGTATCCACAGTTCAAAACAATAAGTACCTACATCATATGATGTGATAGAAAATTTGCTATTTACAGTCTTTTGGAACAGTTTTCTTGCCTACTGGTAACTTTGTTTACATGTATTGGAATAAAAGTCAATATCTTTTTTACTCCCCTACTACTATTACTAATTATATTAGTGGACAGATCTCGAGTTGTGTAGAACAGTCTAGCATTTAAAAGTACTGGCAAGAGCAAAGTCAATGCTTTTAAGTACTTACAGTTGACCTAATGATGTATTTTAACCCATTTGCTCCGGGAGATTTTGCCAAAAAACGTGTTTTGAAGCTAGTCGAGTGGTTTTCTGGTCACTGTCATGCTATAAAGAGCTAAAACTTACCACAAACCAGTTTACCGGTCATACTCTTCACGGCCTTCGTATCCAGATGCAAAATATCAGCTTGCGAAGTTCGGGCATGCGCAGAAAGCAAAATTTCGACATAGTTTTTGGGTTTAAAAGTGACACAGCAGTCTTGACTTTTACTTTTCCCTTTCTCTCCTCCCCTCGTTTTTGGCTTTTCTTGCTCATTTTTTTTTTTCTCTTGCTGGGCATTTAGTAGGCTTCATTTTGATGGCAAGAGTTTTTAGGAAAGCTTTTAGGATCTTAGGATTAGGTGAAAGCAAAGGTAGGTGGGTAATGGAACAAGATTTTCATGGAGATTTACAGGTCAATCTTGCATGGTTTTTTGCCGTTTTCTCCGGTATCCTTGAATTGTGCCCATTCTGGTATGGTTTGAAAGACCTCTTCACTCTGCACAAGTTAGCGGACAAAGTTGGCCTTGACTGTTAAAACTGATGATGTCACGAGGGTTAGAAAGGACGTGGATCCGCACGGGCGGTTACGGGCAGTTCAGGGGCGAATGGGTTAAGATTTTAAAGATATTTTATAGAGTCTACCTTATTATAGCAATTAAATTAAATGTGAAAGTGTGAAGGAGGGAGTAAAGTTTCAGGTGAGATAAAAAAAACCAGTTTAAACAAAGAAGCACAAACCCTCCCCACCTTCAGTGTACATGACAACATTGAAAAAAAAATAATAGAAAATTAGTTGTGGAAATGAAGAGTCCAACCTGAAAATTATAATATTTACCAAGAACACAAATTTAAGGCAACTTACTGTAAATTGATGCCAATTTTTGAAATTTGCACTAATCATTTCACGAAGTGTTAATAACCTATAACAATAGTATTATCCTCTCACCTTTCCAAAAGATACTGTAAGCTTCTTCTGTACTTTTGACTTCAACCTCTGTTACTCCACTAACATACATATTGCGATTATTATCCTCTCTCAGATTTTTTGATGCTGGTGGTCTGTGAATTAATAGCAAGACACTGTGAGTAACATAGTAAAGGAATAAAGGGGCAGATTCCAAAGAACCTGTGGTATGTCGTATGGTTTAGCTTTAGTGGGTAGTGAAACACAGGTCAAATTGTAAGAAATTTGAAATGCTGATATTTTTCAAGAGTAAACAAAAATGCCAATTATAATCCCTGAGCTTAAAAATGAGGTTAAAACAAATATTCTTATTTAACTTAGTTAACGATGAGCTAGCTGCTCAGTAGCTGGCTTGGCATAAGCATGGAGTTTGCATTTGTTAGCATTTTATTGGTGTGCTTTGGCAAGCTGGCAGTTATCCTATGCTCTGGCGTTTTTGCCACGGTTTACGTTACCGAACTAGGCCTGTTGTGGGGCAATTTCCGGTGTTCCCTGAGTCAGCGGTTTACTGTTGCAATTTATGGGTGCACATTTACATCTGCTTGTAGTTTTACAGTGCCTAGTGTTGGAGGCATCTTGCTCTGTGTTGCTCAGTTTCCATGCTGTCGACCAAGAACCCCAGTCATTTCTGGATGGCAAGCTATTGGTCTCCAAAAAGCGTCAGTTGGTTGAAGTAGAAGACATCCTTACTTGGACGAAGGCTCTTACCATCTACCAAATGGTGATCTGTGCTTCCCATCCCCATCGCTGGTCAGATCTGACAAAATACAAGTTGATGATCATTTAAACTGCCTGCCAATCACCTGGTCATGCCTGGCTAGAGGATGACCTTGCCTTTCAGAAGGATGCTGCTGCAACTGGTGCATCTGACTGGTCCAGAGTCCTCTAGAGATTCCTATTTTATGGTCCTGATGAGTTTCTTAGCTATCCTTTAAGGCCTCATCTGTTTGAGGTGAAGCTAACCCAGTTGTTGATGCTCTCTGCCATTTCCAGTTTCAGCATTTCTGACACCTGGCCCCTCAAGCAGAGCATGCTGCCACCTCAATTACTCTGGATCACCTCACAGCCCTATGCATCGCTTGACAGATAGGTCCTTCCCTCTTCCTCACCCAGGGCCTTGCTCCATCTACATGTCGGGTGTACTTGTCTGCACGTCGCTACGTTGATTTCTGTTAATGAGACAGCCGTCTTAGTCCTGATGGTGCCCTTCTCCCAGCCAACAAGCACACCCCAATGCATTTCGCCACATTGTTGGAGGATAGCCTTATACATTCGTCCAATAAGGTGTACCTTAGGGCAGTGAGGTCCCTTCACATTGACAATGGGTTACCAGATCCTCTTATCAATTGTTTGCAGCTTCAGCGTCTTTTGAGGGGGATCAAGCATATGCAAGGTTCCTCTACACCTAAGTGCCTTTCCATCCCTATTGATATCTTGCAAGTTATTAAGTGCTCTCCAAATCTGTACTCCAGGGACCACGTCATGCTCTGGGCTGCATGCTACCTTTGTTTCACTGGCTTTTTATGTGCTGGCGAATTTGCTACTAATTCACTGTTTGACTCAAGCATTCATCTGGGGCTTAACTGATGTGCAGGCCAATTCCTTGGAGGATCCTATGTATTTCAAAACTCACATCAAGTGCTCGAAGACAGATCACTTTTACATTGGCTGTGACATTTAAACAAGGCAGGGCAATAACGTTGTCTGCCTGGTGGTGGCATTGGGCGACTTTCTGGCAGTGCGTGGCCCTTCTCCAGGGCCCTTGTTTTGCTACGCAGATGATTGTCCCTTAACACGTCAGCTTGTCGCCCTGAGTACAGTCTATTTTACATTTGGCAGACCTTTTGGGTAGTTACTCTGGGAGTAGCTTCCGTATTGGTGCTGCCACAACAGCAGCATCCTCGGGACTTCCAGATCACCTGATTAAGACCTTGGGTGATGGTCTAGTGATGCATATCAGTGCTATATCCGTACATCAGCTGACTCTTTTATCCAGGTTCCAGTCAATTGGCGTAGCAGGTATTGCATTTGTGGGCTTTTTTGCTACTGGGGTTGGTGCCTCAGGTATGCCCCCCTAGGGACTGTGGCTTATTGGTCACGAGCCCCCATCACTCCAGGCTGGGTCAGCCCGGAGGTCCCTCAACAGGGTAGGTGGGGCTCGTGGCTAGGTTGTAGGTAGGGCAGGCTTTTGGGGTGTTCATGCTACCTGGGTTAGGGGTCAGCGCCCCCAGCCTCCAGCCTCCTAAGCACCCAACCTCCATGTGCGACTCAGGCGTTAAATATTTGAAAGAGGTTTTGGGAGGGCTTATATTACACATGGAGGGGTTTAATTCCAAGTGACTTAGTGGGCTTATAACTGGAAAAGGAAAAGCGCTTAAAAACAAGCTATATCAGTGCTGATAAAAAGAGATTTTGCATTTACCAGATTTAATTAAGCTCGAAGTACTATAATAAATCTAATTTATTTTAATACAAGCTACAGAGGGGCTTACAGTGGGATTTATTTATTGTTTACAGGTTGTTTGGCCTGATAACCACTACCAATGCTTTGACAAACTTTTTTCTTCACTTTCGTTTGAACTATTTATGTTTACAAATAATAAAAAAGTTTATCTTGCCATATCAGACCATTTACTACTGCTGTTCACTTAAGACTAACTGACAAGTCTGAATCACTACAACATTTCATGAACCAAATGTAAATAACTTAATGAGTCATGAGTGGTTCAAGTTAGGTTAACCCAAACACTATCCACTGTGCCTAACCCTTACCTCCTGACTTAAACTTGACATTGAAACAAGACTCATAAGACAAGCTTTCTGCAACATTTCAAACTATCCAAACTTTTTATGGACTTACTTTGGACAGATGGGGTCCATGGGAGTCTCATCAAGAAGATCATAAACATAATTGTTGTAAATTTCAAAATAAGAGACAAACACTGCATAGCTGTTGTCTTCATCCACCTGCATTTAAATAATTAGAAAGAAAGTTAATCCAGACATTACAAGGTAACTACATGTTAGAACAACTACCCAAAAAGTTCATTCACTCACGTCATTGACAATCCCTGTTTCAGGGACTCTTATTACATCAGCAAAATCATTATCAGCATTTCTGGAAGCAAAAACAAAATACAATTCAATTCAAATTTGTTTATATACCATACAAACTTTGTTCATTCACTAGTTATATATGAATAGGCATGTACATACAGATGTCTATTTCAAACTTGATCTACCAGCTGTTTACTTCTACTTTGGAACAAACAGCAGCTGTAAATTCTTTCGTAAAAGGACTGATATCTGGCTATTAAAGCCACTACGTCAGAAAAACAAACTGAAATTGAGTTTAGGTGGCCTCAGTTGGTCAAAGGTCAAGGCTACTGCCTGATGTTTGAACAACAGAGCCCAGGACAAGACAAAAGCAAAACTAACTTTGTTATTAATTTCATTGTACCTATTTCTTGATCCTGGCGTTGGAGGCGGGGCCTGCAATGCAGCTTCCTTTTCTCGCCTTTCTCTTTCCAGCTTAGCTTCAAGTTCAGTCTGTATTTCAATACCATTTGTTTTGTCCGGTTTGAAAACCTTAGTTACAGGAGGAATTTAAAGACAACATAATTGTAACAAATACAGTCATGTCATCCTGCCTACAACAGCACACAGAATAGGCTGATTTAGCAACAGGACAGGAACATCATTTGACGATGGGTAAGCGTGCAGAAAGAACTAAACTCGACTTCCGGTGCCCAATTTGCCACTCTGCCATTGGTCAATCCAGTTGTTTGATTTGCGCACGCAGTACCTCAACAGACGTTCCCATTCTGTTGCTAAATCAGCCTAATATTAACGAGAGAGTAGCAGGCAGCAAAGGCCAAAAGCTTAATATTATTATTAAACTTTGTCTTATACGTAAGTGTTGAGTAGCCAGCAAACAGTATTAATTTTATAACAGCTAGGACATTTGCCTAATGAAATTCAATAGCACAAGCATGCTCTCATATCTCTCATATCCTTATTGAGCACGCTGGTGATGTCAACAAGCTAAACCTCAAGTACTTGTAAGCCAATCCCCTCAAGTGCACTCAAAACTCAATAGTACACTCTAGTTATTAGTTATTTTAGGAAGCCAATAATTTTTATTTATGTAAATTTCATCTCTGTTATGTATAAGGGTCAATAAAAGTTGTTGTTGTTGTTGATGAACTGTTTACCATGAGTTTCATACTGCAATCTAAAAAGAACAACTTTTGAATTCGTTAACAAGGTACAGTGTAAGTAATTGAGTGTTGTTGTTGTCATATGCGCAAGCCATTCTTTGCACAGTTTTTTGTTCAAAAAGAGTTTGTGAAGACCTGAAAAGGCTCACTGTTTACTCCAGGCGGTCTTCAAAACGTTCTTCATGCTGGTCATACATTGATTTACTAACTGGCAACCAGTTCCTGGCCACTTCACTGAATACAGCTGGTTCAAAACTTACATATTTAGGTGCTTGCAGCTCTCCAATAGAGTTAAAGATAACATCTAAACATCTTGGAAGCAAGCCACTGTCACTTGGTGTCCCAGTCATAGTGTGTGTCTTTCCAGAGCCAGTAATACCATATGCAAATACTAAGCCTATGAGTAAAAAAATAATATAGGAGAGCCAACTAGATACAGTATTACAGCTTTAGCAAAGTTTTCAGTTCAGTTATTGATATGTTTATTAATACAATTTAAATGATTATTTTGGAGATCAGAAGCAAAAAAATTCTTACCATTTTTCCCATGGACAACATCATCAACCAAAGGCATTGCTACATTGTCAAACAGCTGCTTCTGGGTTGTTTTTTCATCATAAACCTTTTTGAAGGTATGCTGTGTCTGCCAGAACATTTGAGAGGAAAAATGTAAGGTGAGTTTAAGAGCAATAAATGTTGTTTTACTAAGTACTGCAATAAATTTGTCAGGTAGGCTGACTGACTGTAAGAAAACAATATCAGATCAAAATACTTAGCCATCAAATGCCACATACAATAGCCTGCTGCAAGTTGTAGAAAGTTATTACAGAACTTAGGTCACATTAATTACCTCTAGTCTGTGGCCAGATTTGTATCCTGCTGAATTCTGCAAAACAAGGCATTTACATTATCTTGACTCTTACATTCGACTTGAGAAAGAACTGAACATTATATTTACCAGCCAAAAAGGGTTGTCAGAGAGTTCTGAAGTAGATGGTTGACGTGTCAAAGTAAGAGGCCAGTCCAGGGATATTTTATTTAAAAAATGCTATCTGTAAAGAAATGACAAGCATAGTAGCTAGCCGATATTAACCAAGTAGGCAGCGATTTTCACCGGCAGCCAGCTACTTTTGACAACCTTGCCCAAGGGCCATAATGAACAACAAGTTAAACATCCTCCTTGGGGATGGAGAGGTGGCCAATATAGGGAGTATGATGATGGGTTTCACAGTACACTTATTTTTTCACTTATTTTTTATGGCAAATTAAAGCAAGTGTGCTTTATACAAATCAATCAACAAAATATTTCAATAAAAGAGAAGCAATAAGGTTGACAAAACAAAGCAAGTCAGGTACAGTATTAAAGTACACTGGCTTATAATGGAAACTTTATTTTTTGTTTCTGAATGTACAATTATTGTAAATCTCGTCACATATAGGCAATTTACAATTGGCTTCTTGACACTGACTTATTAAAAAAAATGCAAAAAAACAAAAAAAAAGAATCTAAATTGCATTAAGTCTAGGCTATCCCAATAGGCTTCCATTCCTACAACAAAAGATGAAATATTATATGTTGATCTAATGGCTATATTTATAACTTTTTTTTATTATATAATGTTGCTGCTTTCTGTCAATGACAATGTCATTCATCATGTCTGAGAACGTGGAGCATTCATCAGAGAATACGCCAAGGGAGCTCATGGATAGAAAAACAAATTTCACACATCTGTAATTTCTACTCATTTCTTTGATCAAGTTCAGATATTTTTCTTCCTTACACACTGCATTGTTATTAAGGTTAGACTCGAAACCAACTGTTAATTCTAGAACATATAGGCACTTGGACTGCATTAAGAAAAGAAAATCTGGACAACAATTTTCACCAGCTATTACTGAGGGATTTACAAAACCATTAACATCTGCAGAGTGAAGAGTGAACATTAATTACAGGTTGAAGTAAGTTGGTAATGAAGTTAAGGATTGAGTCGTGTCTCCAGGCAAAGCGATCAACGTACCGTTGACAACCAGCGACAATATGAGGGAGTGATTCAGGATTAAGGCAAAAGGAACAATTAGGACTTTGTGGTAATCCCCATCCTCTTGCCATATTCTTCCATGTAGGGGAGTTGTTGATGTAGAAGATGGTAAAATTGTAAATATCCTTGGGTAGATGAGACTGGCTCTGACCAAATAGAATTAACAGATGACAATGAATACTTGATAACATTTGAGAAAAAGAAACCTTGAGATGTTAGGTGGTGTTGCAGCTTATCCTCTTGATTAGAATATCTAAGTCTTTAAGAACTTCCTTAGTGGACATTGAATATTAGTGTAACAGCTTGACGACTTCCAGAGATCTTTAAGGGAATCATTTTCTGACTCTTAATGAATTTTGGAGAACTGTTTGGCACTGAGAAAATTTAACAGAGGGAGGAAAAATAATAAGATTAAATTTATTGTGTTCTAGAAAAAACACTGCTTAGTGTTCCAGAATAGATATCAGAATATCGGAAGCCATTTCCAAATATAGCCATTCACTACAGAGTCAAGATATTCCGTTATCCAGGTTTTGGATATATCAGCTACAGTGAAATGCCAGGACAGTTTAGATTGGACGCAGCAGCTGTACAGAAGTTTGTGTTTAGGATGCAGTGGCTTTATATCAATGTCATTCATCAAGTCTTGAACAAGAGAGGACAAGTAATATTCAGACACGTGTTGGTTGTTAGACATGTCGAAGTCAAAGAAGCGACCTAAGTAACAAAATGATTCACCCATTTTAACAAAGGGAATTAGAACTCCATTGATCAACAGATTGGGTAAATATTGCACAGTTTCTGTATTTCATAGTAGAACATTAATCTATCAACTCTCATTATGTTGGACCAATTACACCAGATTATAGAAAGGTTGATTAGATGATACCAATAATAATAATAACTGCTTATTCACAAAAACGTACAAAAAACAATAACATGAATATACATATCAGGGGGGGGGAAGCTACTTCCCATACATTCTCTTAAATGAAATCCAAACAATGTTCTCACAACTTGCAAAGCGATCAGCAAGGGTCTTGCCAGTGGATTTGTTTACTGATCATGCGCATTACGTCATAATCCATAGATCAATGGTCTTGATAAGAAACAAAAACATGGCGGTCGAAGGCGGAACTGTTTTTCACTATTATATTTTGGTAATTCGCAAATTTATTGATTTGATGTCGCTTTTCAGACATAGTGTGTGGTTTTCTTTTTCTGTTAAACAATTTCCCTCTGCAGAGTTTGAAATATGCAACATATAGCTCCATACTGATAAGAACAGCCAAAGAGTTGAGCTATCAAGCAGTGTTTTGCAGCAAACCTTAGGAAAGTTAAAGTCGCTTCAAGGTACAGAGCTTTCAGTAGTAGTTGTGATTTGTTTATTAGGATCGTCTTGAATTTTAACTTTGGATTTAAGGTGTCGACTGATCGTAATAAACGAAGTGAAATGTTATGAAGTGTGAATGTTTATTCAGTTATGATATGTAGAGCTGTAAGCTCATATTTATCTAGCTCTCTGAATATACTTGCTTCCGATAAATTTGACACTTTTTCCAGTAATTTTTATCAGCATCAAGTTATCCTTGCCTGGCAAAAACAATGTAACCTATAAATCGATCGATCCCATTGTTGTTGGTTAAGATCTAACGCGGTTGCCTTTTAATTTCCCCCGCAATTTCAGTACCGAAAGACAAATACGATATGCAAGAAAAACAAAGATGCATGATATTATTTCTTTCAATTTTTTAAGTATTTCTGATTTCCTCTGCCGGTTTGCTAGTCTAAAAATATTTACTGTGGGAAAAATACTGCAAATTATTATCCGCTGACCATCACCCAGGGTGACCGTTTTGCAAGTTGTGAGAACATCGTTTCTCGGTCCCTGACCTAGTCTCTTTCCCCCCCTGATACATATGAATAAAATAAAATATAAATAATCTATTTACAATCTGATTAAAATTCAAAAATATTCTTCCGCTGGACATGTCTAGATAATTTAACATTCAACTGACATCTGAGTTTCCTCCTTAAAAACATTCAGGTTTTCCACCTCAACAATTTCTTTAGGTACATTCAATTATTTGTAATTATTCCATTCATCAATTATGCAAATAAAAAAGGAATGTTTAAAACTATTTAAAGCCGCAGACACAGACTTAAGTTTAAAATGGTGGTTAGCTCTTAAAGGTTGAAAGTCACGTGCAAACATAAAAGATTTTGAAGATTCTCGTCCATTATAAATTGTTTACTTTCAAAAGTTATTGTTGAGAGTTTTGGGGTGCATTTGGGGCATAATTTTGTAGTCATCACTTTTGTGGAGGGGTGGCCATCAGTAGAGACTCTTTGAAATTACAACAATTTATATGAAAACACAATAACTTATTCATGGGTGTGCTTTGGAAAAATAGCTGAGAGCCCAGCAGCCTCAGCCTATAAAAACCAAGGGAACCCAGCAGGCAGGTAAAGAGAAATACAAGTATGGAGAAAGGGGTGCAAAGAAAGTCAATTTTACAGCTTGCCTTTCGGGCAAAATCCACTAGTCCCGGCTATCGGACACTACTTTCTTTGCACGCTGGGAGAACTTGCCAAAAGTTGATTGACAACAACAACATACTGTCAACTCCCTTAATAGCAGACACTGTAGGGACCTCCAGCTAGTGTCCTCATTAGCGAGAGTCCGTAATAGCAGAAGTTTATTTAGTCAAAAGTCTGTAAATTATTTTTGCTTGGGATTTAGCTACTGTCCGTAGTATAGGGTTGTCCATTATAGCGGGGTGTCCACAAGGCGAGAGTTGACTGTAATAACTTTTTCGCATGCTAGTGTGCAATAGCTATTGATTGAAGATTTCCACTGGCAATGGAGTCAGAGTCGTAAGCGGAGTCTTAAGGGCAACAGAATCAGAGTCAGAGGAATCAGAACATTTCCATTTTCTTCCGAAAACCACATTTTCAGAGTCGGAAGCAGAATCGAAAGGATAAAGCAATCAAAATGCACATTCCCACGCTTTGTGATTGGTTATTAAGTTCTTCTGCTTCTGCTTGCTACTCTGACAACCCAGTTTTCTATTGATCGTAAATGACGGAGTCATAAGCGGAATCAAAAGAATCAGAATGCTGTTTTCACTAACAATTCCGATTCCATCGCTAATGAAACCAGCCTTTACCAAGCAAAATACTTTTTTACAATAATTAGATGAAAAAATACCTTTGGTGCAGTGAGTTGTAATACCGTGTCACTAATGATTTGTACACAAGACTCTTCTTCATTGTCTCCAAGAGGTCGAATTCGGCAATAAACCTATAACGTGAAAAACGAACATTGTTTTACCATATTTAACAATAATGCATGCAGTGAAGAGACCATGAGAAATTTACAAACACATACCACGCCAAATACGACTTCCAAATCATCTCCTCATAAGATGACATATGGTCATCATTTATTATATTACTTATCGATTTTTGATACGATAAAGTCGAAGTGCATTACTTATAAATGCCGGGTTGGAAACAGAGCAACGTTCTTGACGAATTTTAGTAGAACAAAACAGAAACGCGATATGTTGATCAGGGATCGAAAATCTATGCCGATTTATTAAGCCTTAACTGTAATATACTAATAGTATTTCAAGGCGCCTTTTCGTGTGGAAAACATAATTATGGCTTAGGCTTATATGCATCTAACATGCATCATGTATAAACTTAAAAATGCAGCGTGCATGATGTAAGGCTGTACCGCCAAGTAAAATCTACACTATAAAACGAATGTACAAATACCATCTAGCTAAGCTATAAGCCACTTGATAATTCATCTATTAAACCAACTATATTAAATTGGAACCTGTGAGCTATGAACATATATAACGACATCTTCTTCCATACCTCCACGGGATCCTTTAACTTGTTGGCCGCCGGTCTTCTTGGTGTTTTGCCACCGCGCGGGGTTTTTGTCGAACAAGGAGTTTTTGGACTAAACGAAAGATGCAAGTCAGTTTACTTTCGAATATCAACATCAATCCACAAAATGTGATTCTTACTTACGTTGGCTTCATGGTCACTGCAAACAGATGTTCTACACCATGGAAAATCACGAAAATGTTTCCGAACAACAGCTCGAAAATCAATGTCGGACCAGAATTCTTGAATCAAACCGCCTTGAAGGTCTTGGTTTGAAACAACCAATCACAGAGTGAGCTTAGGGATAAAGTGACGTCATTGCAACTTCAGACGCATGCTACACAAGGAAACCGCTGTACGATCGAATGGTAAGGAAGGGGAAGGAAGGGTGAAATTTCGAAATTTAACCATGACAGCTATCAGTTGGCTTTTGGAATGGGTGTTTCGTTAAAAATTATGAAATTGCATTTACAGTGACCTGCGCGTAAACAGGCGTTTGAATTTTTCTTCTGGAGGGGGGAAACAGTCGTGCTCCCTTCCCGTGGAGGGATACAGGTACAACCTTGGGGAAACATAGAAACTGGGTATAATCGCCGGCTACATAATTTACACTAAACTTTCTGAAAATTACGGACGTTTCAATTTCGGGTGTTTAATGGCTCAGTCAGTTCCAAGCAGTAAAATCAGCGTTTGCTTCTTTTGCTCGTGTATAAATCTGCTCGTACCACAACGGGGCAACTCCATGAATCTACTAAAAAGAAATCACATTGCCCGATAAATGTCCATGGACAATTGTCACCCTTGAATCAGTTTCAGATTTATTTTTTAATTCGCACAAATTTTTGACCCTTTGCTGAATACTTACGCCTGCAAACAGGTATACGGTATTTTAAATGACACAAAATTTGTGTGAAGGACAGTTCACTGCAGCCTAAATAATTTTACAGACACACAGAAGAAAGAATGACAACTTGAATTCGACCACTGGAATATTTTTATTGTTATGAGTTTTGATATTTTTATCCTTTGTATCGCTAGCTAGCTCGCGTTTAAAGAAGACTGCGGGCAGTCTCTTATTTTTCTTTTGGGCACAGTAGAGAGCACGCGTGAGAGGATTGAGATGCCCAAACTCTCCTCCCTTTTCCGTTTGCTTGCTTCGCTCACATGTTTACCACATTCACGTGCTCATTAAGAACTGGGTATCCATTTCACAGGCGTCTTCTAGAACGGGGTATAATATTTCGAACGCACAAAAGCTCTAGTTTTGTAAGCAGCCATTTGAAATTATTCAAGGACAGATTGCTTTTGAAAATACGGTTCAATTCGTTAACAAGCAAACTGTTGTACTCTTGTTGCACCCATTGTTTAATCAGGCGCGGATCCAGGGGAGGTGAAATGGGTGAATTTTCACCCCCCTTTTTCTGAGCCCCCTTCCTTTTTTTTTTCTTATCCCTCAATCATGCTGATGCACAGACCTCAAACACCTCAACCAGGCTTTGGTTCTATTACATTATTACAAAAATTCACCCCCCATTTCAAAATCCTGGATTCGCGCCTGGTTTTAGCGTGCAGGGCCGGCGTATTTTGGCGCGAGCAACGAGCGCTGACTCCGCCATCTTGGATAAATAGGCGCGCGGAAGTCTGAAACGAGTCCATAATGTACCCGAGGGAGACGGAGACGGGCTCAAAAGAAAGGGACGGGGAAGGAGAAGGAAAATCGTTGGCTTACGAGCGTGGTTCTGTGCGTGGTGAGAATTTTAGAACGGGGTATCATTTTTAGGGTGAATTCTAGAACGGGGTATCAATTTTAGGAGATTTTTTTTTAGAACGGGGTGCCAATTTGGAGTCCTGGGCGGCGCATACCCATCCAAAAAATACCCAAGTGCCCCCTGGGGATTAAACACACACACGCACCGTCTATCCAGTGTGTATTTTACTCAACATTTCTCAAACTTGCTATAAATTTCAATTTCTCCCGTGACACTGCATGGATTAACTTTGTCCAAGAGAGAATGTCTCTCTTGCTTTGCCCACATACAATTTTTTCAATATAGATCAGTTTTCTTCTCTCTTTGACATCGTCATTAATTCGCCCGGATAAATCGGAGAGATATGGTTGCGTTTTTCATCGTGCATTGCTCTGGACGGCTCACCAGGCACAACAGGCAGATGAGGTTTCACCTCGGGCTGCACGAGAAGAGTATTGTAACCAGGATTGAACCTAAATGGAGTCTGTATCTCATTGCAATTAATATCAGTTTCTTGCGTTAAAGGAAGCGTGGACGCTTTATAGGACGGCTGAGAATCTTGTTGGCGGTGCCCTGGGGGGAAACGTTTCACCACCCCCACGGGGAGCTGAGAAAAGGAGACTGGAATTGCATACGCATGAACAACATTTGGTGTGGTTCGCTCGAGGCTGACGTGTGAACCGTTGGGGACATGACAGCCAGTGCTATAATAGGTTGTCCCGTTTGGCGCGTTTTGCTGGAACAAACGCATTGAGTTGCTTTGACAAGGGTAATTCGTTGGTAGTTGATGGGTCGACTGGCCTCTTGAAGGCGGAATCCAAAATGAAGCTGGAAGGTTACGTTGAGACATAGGAACAGTCGGTCTCCCTGAGAAAACAAAAAGACAAAGAAACATAGTTTACTAAGAAATATCAGAACCTCGCGGACCACCGTTTTACATATGTATCGCGTATCATGTTTATGTGCATATATGTATTTGAATAATTAAAGAATTATTATTGCAGGAAATCGACAGGACATGGGGGAGGCGGACCCTGTTTTTTGACACCTCGTCACGCGTACCGCTAGGGTTTCAGCTGATTTGGGATGCAGAAACTTAAATTAGTCAGTAGAACGAGAACAGCGAAATAAAAACTGATTTCATCAATCAATTAGGCTTCCCCATTAAAGACTTGGAGGGACATTCAGAAACTTCCCCAGAAATAGCCTGATAAGATGTCTGATAGCGGAAGTTGACTTCATAGTTCCGTACGCAAATTTAGCTCTATGGAACAGTTTTAGCGGTGGGTAGGACACAGCCAACTACTGTTGGTGCGCGTGCACTTTGATGCTTGTCAAGCAATTGCATTTGGCGTCGAAACAGAATTTCAATTGGCTCCAGACTGAAGTTCTTTTTGAGCGAACTTTAGCTATTTAAAATCGCATCCGGGAGACTGCTAAACAGCCTCAATCTAGCCTAATTTCGTAGACGGTCAGATCGCCCTCGGACTACTGATTTAAGCTACGTGCAAAAGCTAAAGGATGCAACAACACCCGACATTGTTGGCCCAACAATGTTGCACGTATGTCCAGGATCGATCTTGTTAGCAAAAATTAGCAAATGTTTTTCGCAATTTTAGCAAAAAAGATTTAAAGAGAACTGCTCTCAGAAAAGTATAG
Source organism: Porites divaricata (assembly GCA_038088405.1). Taxonomy (NCBI): domain Eukaryota; kingdom Metazoa; phylum Cnidaria; class Anthozoa; order Scleractinia; family Poritidae; genus Porites; species Porites divaricata. Next base: position 25,052,625 of record JBBMOI010000002.1, read on the forward strand.
AAGAAATATAGCAAATGTCGCAAAAATCTCAAAAGTAAGAAGAATATTTTTTGCTATGTGAAAAGATTGATATTTGTAAGTGATTTTCTGACATAATTTTTTCTCAATTACAGTATTTCTTTTGCGACAATTGCGAAAAACATTTGCTAGCAAATTTTTGCTAACAAGATCGATCCTGGACATATTTGCAATGTTGGGAGTTGTTGCGTCCGTTTCCACGTAGCTAAACGTTTGACTCTTTTCAAGCTTTGCGCAAAAACGTGCAACAATATGCAATGGGTGTGCAAACGGACGTAACATGCAAGATCCAACAATGTTGCGTCCGTTGTTTGCACAGAGTTTTATTAACCTACATTGTCATAGATTCAGGCTACAATGTAAGCAATTACACCCAAAAGCCTGCGGGAGCACCACCATGATAAGTCTGCACCCTCCCCAGCCCTCCCTATCTTCAACAGACGCCGAGTTGACGAGTGTAGCTAAATGTCGTGGGTAGAGGTCGTGGGTCGTGGATGTGGGTGTGGGTAAATGTCGTGGGTAAATAAAAAGTAAAGAAAAAATAAAATGAAAATAAAATAAATAGAAAAAATTGTAAAATTCGGGAAACGAAATCTCCGCGTACACACCAGTACCATTCCCCTTCCCCACGGTCAGCAAAGCAAATAAGCGATCGTTAAGTACAATACAGCAAAAATTTTGTACACAAAACAAAACAAATAAGAATCAAGAAAATCATTTTTAGGATGGGTCGTCATTTTGTCTCACACACCTCGTGTTTTCAAACCACACCGTTTGCAATTATTTAAAAAAAAAGACTTCGAAAATATATGGACTACGTCACTGATTTGCAAGTGTAAAAGTCATACGGCTATAAAAAAGAAAATAAATTAAAATAAAACTCCTTCAGTTTCAGGCAATCATATTCACAGCTTCGCCTTAACTTGAAAGGTTATTGAGCATGAAGTTGGTTTCTTCGTTGACTAAGAGACCTAAAACTTCTTTAAGAAAGAATACTGTCCAAAAATATGAAACAACTCAAAATTGTCCTTTTCCCACTCACTGGAACAAACCGACACTAACAAGGCATGTAAGCGAAAAATAAGAAAAACAAAGTATTCTTTGTAAACACCTGGAGCAGGCTAAAGAAAAACTGCGGAAACAACTGCTCTATCTCAAAGATGTCATCATTTGAGGCTGAAACGTATTTTTATTTGAGGGAATGGTTATTAAATCGTTACAGCAAAGATTTTATAAACAAAACAAAAAAGAATGGAGAAAATTATGTCTCCGTACGGGTCGTCATTTTGTCTCACACACCTCCTGCTCTGTTTGCAATTATTTAAAAAAGATAAGACAAAATTTCTCGTCCTATTTTTTTTTTCGATGCTGTTTGACTCACCACGACCTGTTGCCACAAAGTCCTTTCCAGGGTTTTTATCCATACCTGAGAGATCACCGGGTTCACCGCGAATCGTAAACGAATCAGACGTAAAATAGTCGAAAGCGCAGTTTGCAGGAAACAGCTCTGACCAGCTGAAAACTGCTCACTAAATCTTTATTCGAGCTACAATTCCAATGATCAGCGGAGATTTGTTAACACGATAGAAAATCGGAAAACGCAATGACGGGAAAAAGGACAATTTTGAGCTGTTTCATATTTTTGGACAGAATACTTTCTTAAAGAACGAAGAAAACAACTTCATGCTCAATAACCTTTCAAGTTAAGGCAAAGCTGTGAATATGATTGCCTGAAACCGACAGAGTTATCTTTTATTTTCTTTTTTATAGCCGTATGACTTTTACATTTGCAAATCAGTGACTTTGCTCATAAATTTTGCAAGTTTTTTTTCATAATTGAAACAGGGCAGTTTGAAAACACGAGGTATTTGAGAGAAAATGACGCCCGTACGGAAATATAATTTTCTCGATTCTTTTTTGTTTTGTTTCGTGTACAAAATTTTTGCTGTATTGTACTTAGCTTTGATTCGCTTATTTGCTTTGCTGACCGTGGGGAAGGGGAATGGTACTGGTGTATACGCGGAAATTTCGTTTCCCGAATTTTACAATTTTTTTCTATTTATTTTATTTTCATTTTATTTTTTCTTTACTTTTTATTTACCCACGACCCACGACCTCTACACTCTGAGTTGACAATAGGAAGTCTCCTGCACCGTATTAAAAGGATGTGAGAATTAAGGGTGAAGTAATTTAGGTCAATAATACACCTGAGGAGAATCAGACGATGAGTCAAGTGACAGCTGATAAGGACGGTCTGGATCACAACAGGTTCCAAATATAGAAGTTAAGGGGATTAATTGGGAAGATTTTCATACTTTGGGCAAGTGGTTGTGCAAGAGAAATGTTCGCCTGGTTCGCGTATGGGTGGTGATCGTAAATGAGGGGGTGTTTACATAACACCGGGGCGACTTTCGCGCCGCGGCGAGTTCACTCCGGTTCCCTCTGATGGCTCTACATTTGTTTACATGATATCACCACAAAAAGTCATGCCGGCGCGAGTCGCCCCGGCGTGAGTTCACTCCGGTTGTCTCAGGGGGTGTTTACATGACACCGGGGCGACTTTCGCGCCGCGACGAGTTCACTCCGGTTCCCTCTCATGGCTCTACATTTGTTTACATGATACCACCACAAAAAGTCATGCCGGCGCGAGTCGCCCCGGCGTGAGTTCACTCCGGTTGTCGCGCCGGGGCGAGAATTTCACTCCAGTACGAAATCTCGCAACGGTATCATGTAAACACGAAACGACCACCCGTTTCGGTGTGAAATCGGTCTAATGTTCGCGATTTTGAATCACACGTTTATTTTATCAACATGAAGTGTACCTTCAAATAACGAGATCATATGTGAAATAACCCAGTCATCATGTAAACGCGATACGAAATCAAAAATTAATGTCGGTATGAAACTCGCGCCGGTGCGAGTTTTCTCATGTAAACACCCCCTCACCGGGGCGAGAATTTCACTCCGGTAAGAAATCTCGCAACGGTATCATGTAAACACGAAACGACCACCCGTTTCGGTGTGAAATCGGTCTGCCGGTAGACTGGAACGGGTAGCGCATGCGTAATGTTCGCAATTTTGAATCACACGTGCATTTTATCAACCTGAAGTGTACCTTCAAATAACGAGATGTGAAATAACCCAGTCATCATGTAAACGCGATACGAAATCAAAAAGTCATGTCGGTATGAAACTCGCGCCGGTGCGAGTTTTCTCATGTAAACACCCCCTGACATGATTGACTGTCTCGAGAAGGTGAGAAAAGATATTTACATTTCTGGGACTGTCTCGGGAAGGTGATAAAATATATTTACATTAATGTGAATATCTTTTCTCGCCTTCTCGAGACAGAAATATCCGACAGTTACTCGGTACGAAGAAGCACGCATTCGTTTATTATCGACACCCCACCTTCTGAGATAAAACAGCATTTACCGCTAGTCTCTCAACAAATTTTTACTTCTCTTTGCAAATTCTTGTAAGGCTAACTCAAGAAGCTACTAAAGCTCAAGATATTTGTGACAGAAAATTTTGGGAAGTGGAATTTGAGCAATTCTGAGAAGTTAAAGATAAGCAAAGTTCGGAATAAACTTTGATCGACAATTGAAAGTGGATTACGATTTTATGCAGCTAGCGTTCTAGAAGACGAGAATAAAATTAAATTAAAAATATGCATAGTAAAATATTGAACTGAATTTGAAAGCAAATGCACCTTGCAGATGTGATCCATCACCACATTTTTCCACACCAGATGGCAAGCAATACAGCTCTGAAAACGTCCGGTTGAAATGCTTGTCGACTTCTTCCGAGGCGTCTCCCTGGAAATAGAGCAAGACAACACCTCTTGGGCTGTAATGTGTTTGGACAATATCTTGTTCGGCGCTGCAAGCGGGAGCTACTTCAGCTGTTTGCTCGTCTTGAGCGAATTGTTCGTCTGTGCTGTTCGCGGCAAGGCTACTTGGTGGACCGGCTCTGAAGTAAGGCCTGCGGCCTCCAAGTTCTGGCTGTTGCATACTGGTAATGGATAGTTTTCGCAGTGAAACTTCTGGCAAGCGATAGTTTGGAATAAGGCAAACAAAAATCTTATGCCAGGGACACGTGTTAACCAAGATTTTCATATGGGAAATGATTCATGCTAGAAAGTGTAACGCCAATTGTTTGAGATAACGGCACGCTTGAAGATTGCGCGTGCTATCGAAAACACGTATTTTGCCATGTTTGTCAAAAGAAATTCAAATAAAGAATCTGTATTCCAAACTTTGCTTTTGTTCTTTGTTGTCAGTCTGTTGCTTGTATTCCCTTGCGTCTATGCGTGTTTTTGATAATGTGGCTTAGCATTGTCAAAAATTGGAGGGGCGATGTATGGTTAACTTGACCAGTTACTTTATATTAGTTTTCTAACTTCCACGAACTAATTTAGAATACATAGCTGATGAATACGCTCCTGGCCCAGCTCATCACCGTAACGGCCCAGTTGCGAGCGCTGCGGTGATTAAATTCAGCAAATTTTTTTAAAATTTAAAATTCTTCATATTGTTGCCTTACATATTTTTTCCACTTATCAGTATACAGAGTTTTGATCACTTCTTTCGATACGGCTTTCGTTGGAGACAATTTTTTTCATTTTATCGCATCAGAGGCCCTTGGCATTCTAATATCGATTTTTTTTTTTTTCAAAAATAATGTCCTACCTAAAATTCTCAATAAAAAAAACAGTTTGTGGAGTAAAATTGGTTTTTAAACGGCGTTTAAAAAATGTCGGTATGGTATCAAGGTGGGTAGCCTGCTAGCTGGCGGTATTGTGTAGTAGTCGAGTGACATTTAGCGGCGGAGCCGTTGTAATATAGTCGAGTGAGATTTGACGGCGTAGCCGTCACGAGCGGCGAAGCCGCGAGAAATACCGCCTGTCAGAGAACCATGATTTTTTGAATGCCGCCCATTTCATCACCTTAGCTGATCGCAATTAAATCAGCCAATCAAAGAGTTTGTCTAATGGTCGTGGGTCGTGGGTGTGGGTGTGGGTGTGGGTGTGGGTAATGATTAAAAATTAATTTTTAATCACAATTAACAATCGTACTAAGTTTTGTTAAATATTAATAGTTTACAATATTACAAGTTTTTGATTTTTAACAAAACGAACATAACACGATGTATGAAAATTATACAACACTTCCCCTACTCTGTTACTCTACCAGAGATCGTCGACCCCCAGCGCAGAGGGTGGCGGTGGGTACAGGAGCAATTGAAAAGAACACTGAACTAATTTTTGTCTTCAAATATAAAGTTAACATAGGAAAGCTGTCACACCTTGTCTCCACCATAAACTGGTCAAAAACGCTTTCAAAGGGTCTTGCAAGAACGTTGCTAAAAACGCGAACAACAATGAGAACGGATTGTCTCAGAACCGGGAAGTTTCCCCATATTATAAGTTATACGATGAGGCTTGCTCTCCCCTTTAAATATCCGAAAAAGTGAAGAATTAAACAAGGAACGCTATAGTTCCGAAACTGCAGTCTTGCTTAAGAATTTAGAACAGTCGCATACACTGTTGAGCAAAACAAAAGAGAATACCTACGAAGGAAATACAAATCATCGCGCTCCAGTCCAAAAACTCACTTATCTCAAGAAAAAACTAAATGGACTACATCAGCGCTTAGAGAATGATCTTGACTGATGCACAGCATAATTCTCCATAAATGATGTAGCTTTAGTTCAAGCTACAGTGTACAACTCAAATCTGACGATCTTACTATCCGTAAAAATTCGACATCGTGCAAACAACACCTAAGAGCTGGGCCGATCGTCATACTGACAGGAAATAACCACATTCACCGTGACAATAAACTCACATGCATGCATGTAGTAATTCAGATCCAGGCATTACGGAGAAAATCAAAGAAATTAAAATCTTTGTGTAGCTGTATGAAACAGAGGTCAAAGAAAATTTAAAAACTTTGCAAATGCATCTGAGATCAAATCCTATCAGGGACACCTACAGAAGCATAAACTACGGGAAATGATTACTCAGTTTGCATGTAACAAACCAGCTTCATGACCTCTTAATTAATGTAAGCGGAAAGCCTGTGTGGTGCGGCAAAAACAAGATTTACTCAGTCAACTGAAGTTTAGAATGGTACATGCACTGTGAAGTGCAAGTAACCTTCGCGCGAGAGAGGAAAAAGGGAAAAAAAACTCCCGTTCAAGCTAACTCTCAAGGTCACGTTTCACATTGTCGCGAGCCTATGAGTCGTGTTTGGCCTGTCAACACTTATTCTAAGATAATTAACTTGTGTTCGTGTTGTTCAAGCGTTTGACCAAAACAAATTTTCTCAAAATATTATCAAGAGATTACACCAGTCATGAAAATAGCTCCAATGGATTCCTGCCTTACCCATCCCCACCCATTTTCATACATTGTGTTATGTTCGTTTCGTTATGTTATTAGTTATCGCGTAGTTAAAAAAAATAAAAAACTTGTAATATTGTAATTAAATTATTAATATTTTTTTAAAAAGTAGTAACATTGTTAATTATGATTAAAAATTAGTTTTTAAACATTACCCACACCCACGACTTTTACCCACACCCACACCCACGACTTGTACCCGCGACCCACGACCCACGACCATTAGACAAACTCCCAATCAAAGAGAAACCTGTTATTTGAAACTTCCGATTATTATCGCGCGAGACAGTTTAGAAATAAGCGTTGACAGGCTAAACACGACTCCTAAGCTCGTGATAATGTAAAACGTGACCTTGTGACTTTGCTTGAACAGAGGTGTTTTTTATTTTCTCGGCTCTCGCGCGAAGGTTACTAGCACTAAACAATGCATGTATCATTCTAAACTTTGACTGAGTAAATCTTTGTTGCCACACTAGGCTTAACATTAAAGGTCATGAAGCTGGTTTGTTACATGCATACTGATGAGTAACCATTTCCTGTGGTTTATTCTTCTGTAGGTGTTCCTGATAGGATTTGATCTCAGATGCAGTTGTAAAGTGTTTTAATTTTCTTTGACCTTTGTTTCTTACGGCTAAATAAAGACAATTCTAGCGCTGTGAAGTTTAAAGACGCCATTTCGGCAATTTGGTCGTTAATTATGCTCTTTTTAAAGGGGAAACCACAATCACACACGTCTTTTCTGATCGCAATTGCTCCTTCGCAATGGCAAAGACGGTGAATGTTAAGCTTTTGCCGAACCCTGTGAGCAAGATTGCCATGACGTCCCGTCCAGCAAGCGGCTCCTTCACAGCCGTTTCCTGCTCCCTCTTAAGAATAATTTTCTCCTTCTCTCTACTCACATTGAGACGTTCTAGCGCTTTATCCATGGTTAATTCGGCCGACTCCGCCTATATTTTTCTCAGTCTACGGTCTGCTCTCTTGGGAAACATGAGAAAGATCATGCGAAGGATCATCTACTATGGTTGACATATGTATAGCCCTCGACCAATCAGTTTCCCCGCACACTGGTGTGCGGGCTATTCAAAATACCTGGGTTTTCTGAAAGGCGGTATTTCAAACGCCTCGTCCCCACTCCTTTTTTGGGATCGCGGCTCCGTCGCCAAAACTTTAATCTCACAATACCGCCAGCTGCGCAGGCTACAAGGTGGGTAACAAGCCATTTGAAAAAGTTGCTAAACAATGGGGTCAAAAGTTACCCAAAATGAAAAAAAAGGTTCTTCCTGAAAAGTTCATGAAGTTCCTTTAATTATCAACATAAGTGGCTTAGTTCACAAACCAGCTTTAAACAATATGCTATAAAGTTGTGGTCACAAAATCAAACAGCACTGTACCTCTTAGAACATTTTTAAATCGTCATGATTATATTATAATCAATTAGTAATTATTTTTTATTTTAATTATTCATTTGTCTGTGAATGTAAATTTTTCCCATTTAATTTTCTTATATTTTACCTTATTGTATTGTTATCTCAGTTTCCTGTGATCAGTTTTGTCAAGTGCTCTTGATAATGACGGGGCCGGCCCTAATTAAGGTCGGTGAAATTAAAATCTGGGGGAGATGGTACTCAAATAAATGTTTATACGCGGAGGCTCCGCCCAGAGATCCAACCCCTCACCCTTTTTTATACTACTACATGAGAAGTTTCTGCAATTTGATTGGCTTAGAGTAGTGGTATTTCAGCTTAATTTGAAATACCTACATGTGAAAATTACAAACCTTTTGCGGGTAGTGGTATAAACAAATAATAGCACGATTTGTAGTGATAAGGGGAAGAAATACTACGAGTGATATTTCAAAATTGTTATACGTAATTTCACAAGCTATACTATACCATTTTTCACGAAAAAGGTACCCCTTTGGTATACCTTCTAAGGGTACCTCTTTCATTTCACATACCTTGTTTAGAAGTTTGCATCCCCTTTAACTGTTGTAAATGCGCTGTCTTTTAAATAGGGATCAGTTATAATAGAATAGAGGTTTTCTCGGCTTTACAAAGCCCTAAAGTTTATCTGTGAGCCATTTTGGGTCCTTTCATAGACCCAACTGATAACAGATTTCCCTTACAATTTATATCCTTCAACTGGTGAAATCCCTACCCTTTCATACACCTGAAGCCTGAAAAAGATACCCCTTCCGGTCGGAGCGTCCCTGTATAGGCCATCATAGGGAGTACCCTCCCCCGGGAATTAAAGGGATAATTTATTCATTTGCTATGCCGCGGGAAAGCCTGTTAATGTGGTCAAGTTTCGAGAGAAACTCACTAGAGCCTTTTAATCATGGCGGATAATTGGATTGTGACCTGTGACTCGCGGAAGAGTCTTAGGTTCATAGATATCCAAAGCCAATAACAGTTTTTTGAAAAATGCAGTGTCTTGAAATTTTCGCTGTTGTAAAAAATTAAAACCCGCTCATATTCTTTAATTTGGCCCGAGAAGCAGTTTGTAACGTCAAAGTACGCCTGCACGGACAGAATCTGGGGGAGAAGGACTCGGGAAGTCTCTGTAACAGAGAGGAGGGGAGTCACAAACATGCAACTTGCGTTTAAAATGAAGGGGAAATTGCGACAAAAATGTCATTGCATCCCCTGGAACATAAGCCGTGACTATTTTATATGTCGACGTATTGTAAAACATCCTATCGGATTATGTTCCGTGCTTTTTTTTTTTGTTGCATCATTCTATTCGATCATCATAGTACTCTGTGATTCCCGGAGTGTGGGTACGTAGACCGCTTCAGTTGCCTTAGAAAGGGAAGGCGCCATGTAACTTTTCAATCATTGGCATTTCTACATGTGCACTCCATTGTAAAACTTTAGATATTATAACACCTAACAATTATCGCATGGAACACAACCCTCAGTGTTGGTATTTTAAAGTAATAAGCTCGGCTTCAGGTTTCTAGTTGGTCTACTGTATAAAAATAACGACACCCTTACATACACGTGACGCGTGGCGAGTGACGTGCACCGGGGAAATACTTTACCCGAGAGAAGCATGGAACAAATAAACATGACATTGTTTGCAAAACAAACGTTACCTATATTTTTTATTTGCAATAATGTAAGTTTACAAAGAGGAAGCAATTCAGGCTATGATAACAAACGATCCGTTATGAACTCGTGACTTTCGTGTGAACATATCTTCTGTCAGAGAGTAGAGAAAAAGACAAGTTGCAAATTATGAGGGGGACATGGGGGTTTACGGTATTGCGGTATTGGGCTTTTTTTCATGCGGTATTTTGGTAATTTTGATTTTAACGTGCGGTATTGCGGTATCATCTAGCCTTGCGGTATGCGGTATTTCATCATTTTGGCTGACGGTATTCGGGGAAATATGATTGTTCACGGTATTGCGGTACGGTTGTTTGCGCTTTCCTTTCGATACAATACGCAAAATAAAACACAGTAAGACATAAAGGTCAATAAAAGTTAATATTTAGAAGTCTTTATACATAATAGTAAATGATTACACCATTTGTGGGTCATTTTGTGACAGTTAATGGTCGATAATATTGGCCAATAATAATTAATATTGGTCAATAATATTGGTCAATGTTGTTGCATCCAATGGCAGTGAGTTGTCTCAAGTTACCTTACCAGGCTTTTCAATCTGTGTACGTGTGCCGGTAATTTGAGGTCTTACCCGTTTTCTCACAATGGCTGCAGGTCGCTGAGGTTGAAGACGGCGAGGTCATCATTGACTGTGTGGCAATTTTTTTATGAAGAGGGCAAAGGAGGCGAACCTTATCGCAAGAAAAATAAGTTTAGATGCCGGGTTTCGAGTACAGAAAAACGGCTTGTAAAGTCAAAAGAGAGGATTTGGTAATTTGGTAAGACTGGCCCACACTTCTGACACTTGACCGGAAAATAGGCCATATGCTAGCCTCCCCGCAGACGTCCTGTGGGGTTTGTTTTTGTTCGTGGGGAGAAATGAATGCGTGACGAACAAAAACAAACCCCACAGGACGTCTGCGGGGAGGCTAGCCATATGCGTGATGACGTGTTTTGGCTACCACTACCACTACTACCAGAATACTTTACGATTTTCCTGTTTTGTACAAGTTAGAGCGTTAAATTTGTTTTATAACGCTTTGGAATTAACAAATTTAATACGAAAGGGAAAACTAAATGTATTCAACTAGTACTAGTAGTTGTAGACGGTTCACAGTCCCCTATTTTTCCGTAAGACCGTCGAGATCGAGCGCTTTGCGTTACTACCCTGGGTAGCAAGCGTGTCCGCGCGAGTTCGTAGAGAACGTTGGGACGAGAGCAAAAAAAAAATTACGGGGGAGGGGGAGGGGAGAGAAGGAAACTTCTTCTTTCTTCTTCTCCCCTCCACCTCCCCCTTCCATTTCTTTTTTGCTCCCGCCCTAACTTTCGCGCTATAACTAGCTTACCGTAAATCTTCTATTTGAGGGGGTCTTAATAGAGAAGGGGGGGGGGGCTTATTTGATTTAAAAACGACGATGGTATCAGTACATGATAAAGAACTAGAATGCAAAGTGGAAAAGCTCAAGTACAAACGTTTTAGGTCATGCAGCCGAGGACTACGATCAAATCCGATCTTCCATTTTGGTAAATAAACCATCCCAGATAAGTCCACACGAAGTTTTACAGTCGTGATTAATTAATACAGTCTATCATTTATTAGTGAAGAATAGAGAGGGGGGGCTTATTAACTTTCTTCCCCTGAAAAGGGGGGCTTATTAGAGGGAGGGGGCTTATTTGAGAGGGGGGGGGCTTAATAGAGGATTTACGGCATAACTCGACTGGAAACGCTTGCTACGCAGGCTATGCGTTACTGGCAGCCATCTTGGTTTCATATGCACCGAGGGAGCAGGCTTCGGGGATTTTAGGGGGTAACGCAAAGTCTTCTATCTCGACGGTCTCACGCAAAAACAGAGAACTGCTGTTTGTTGTAATAATGACGCCATCATGCAAATGGCCTTTTAGAAAACCAGTTTAAGATAAGAGAATTGTTATTCACTATTAGGACTCTATCGGTTGAACGAATGAAGTTTACTTTTCAGTGAAAATTTGTGAAAAATTTGCGAACTACCAAAAAAAAAATCTTTGTGCATATCGGTATTTAGTCGATTTTCGACGCGGTATTTCGGTATTTGTCATTTTTTCGTACGGTATTGCGGTATTGGGTACCCCCCAATGTGCCCCTCAATTATTTTTGCGAACAGCAAGTAGAACTGTTCGCGTACAAACATTTCTCGACTCCAAACAGCAATGAAAGCGCAGCAATAAACAAGTAAGTATGATACAAAACACACCTTAGTCCAAAAAAATAAAGAAAACAAACTCTGAATGTTTTTTCTTAGTGTCACATCTTGATCACGTTGTCGTGTCACAGTGTATGATATCATGACTCATTGACATGTGAGTCGATAATATAGAATGACGTCATTCAAACTGTGCATTAACATATGTCTGACTTTGATTGCAATGATATTGAGTACCTTATAAGCAACAGTAACGTAGGCGTTGACATGTGACAGCTTTGTGCGACAACATCCAATTGTCTCTTTGCTGTGCAAATATGGTAGTATGCTGGAAATCTTTTTCAGATTCGAGCGTAAAACCAAAAAATAGAAAAAAGAACAGTTCAAACGGCAATAGCAGAAGGGTTAAAGGGTTTAAAAGACAGAATAGAACGAAGCATAAAATTTGCAAAGGAAAAAACAATAAAAGACAAAAGCCTAGCCTATTAATTACAAAGGAAGTGTAGCTAAATTGCAAAAATACAGCCGATTGAATTGCAAAAAGCTTGCATATAAAAAAAAGCCTATAAAATTTTAAGAAGCGCGGAGCTAAATTGCAAAATGGCCCATTAGACTGCACAAAAAAAGTGGAAAAATGTAGACTTGCAAAAGTTTGACGTTAGAGACGAGGAAATTGCACAGCAAAAGTCCAAATGAACATGATCACGCCCAAAGAGTGACATGAACGGATGCGCCACAGTCATTTATGAATGATCAAATATCAATGCATCTGATTGGATGAACAAGTTAGACGACGTGAAGGATGACGTCCTTGTACGTCACCCACGTGACATACGATATTCATAATACGAATTTTGAAGTCATGGTATGATGGTTCGCTTACATTTTCCGAAAAAAAAACAGCAGCAGCGTAACAAAAATAAAAACCGAGCCAAGTGGAATTGCTGTTTGGAATAAGTTGAGACAAGAGTCTTCTTTTTTCGCTTGATCACAATTTCAACAGGGACGGCGGAAAATTATAAGGGTGGGGTGGGTGACCAGTACCTTGACGTGGGGAGACTGTGAATCCTAAAGCTGAAGTTGGAAAATGTTCTTCAGCCCCTCGGGTCACCGTCCCTGTTAAATTTGTACCTAGTTTGGTTTTTTAGTTTTGGTATGTAATTGCCAAATAAAGGGTTTTTTTTCGACAGCTTTCAGGGTTTACAATCTTTTTTCTACTCTAAAGAAAAAAATATTTGTAAAGTATAAAATTCCAGCTAGTTACTCTCTATTTTGATTGGAAAAAAATCAGACGAAGTTATGAAGTATTTACTATGATGCTGGTTATGGCTTCACTTTTCACTATTTACATATTTACATTTTTGCTTATTTACAACTTAAACCATAAAGAACTGAAAACTGGATCAAATCTGATAGTTAACTTTTGATCAAAAAGAATCAGAGGATCCTTTGCAGTGATTATGAACGCGTTCATTATAAAATGTAAAAATGGAAGGACGTCGGGAAGAGCTACCTAACGATTTCCGGTTGTTTGTGGTACAGGTCTTCTGAGTAACGGTTTTTTTTAATGGAATTAAACATCCCAGATACACCAACACAAAGTTCTGATCCGCAGACTGAGGTTATGCCCGTCCCCGCCCCCAGTATAGGAGAGGGGGGGGGGGGGGGGGGGTATAGGTAGCTGCTCACCAAGTTTTTATTCTTCAGCAAGTTTCTCTTTGGTTGTCTTCAAGGAAATGGAGGATCTGTAGGAGCTTTGCTTCTTGCATTGTATGATGCTCTGTTCTACGCCAATCTGAAAGTATCAAAACACAACATTATTTTAGAACAAATTCTGCATTTTTCATTAGAATCCAATGCACATTACTTGTGGTCCCTTGTCTATCAAAAATGAACCTGTATGAAACGAGAAAAAGGTGGTACACTATTTTGGAAGCCGCGAAACTTTTAATCTTGCGAGTGCTTTGTTTCGATTCTCTCATAACTATCACCACAAAAATATGGAACTTGATTCATCTGCCGTTAAATACCCCACTTTGTGTTGAAAACAAAGCTTTTGTTTCACTCGCCTACCGCCACATTAACACACTCAGGTTATGTCGCGATGAAAACTAATGACTGCGGGGGTGTTTTCTTTGAATGCATTCTCGCCATCAATCCTTTTTCAAATCAGAACGTGCTTGCAGTCAAAGTCAAGCTCTAGGCTGGGTTTATTATGCAAAATCGCCCTTGTAAACGCGTGGACTCAATTCAACAGCGAAACAGGCAAATTTAAATCTTTTTCTGGACATCTGTGCTCAGTTGTCACATAATTCAGGTGCTGACCTTGTAAGACTATTTACTGTCAGGCGAAGTTACCAAATTTCACAAACGATAGTGTCTTTAATCGATACAATAAGTACTTCTTGTATTTGCAGTTTGAAAGAGAAATGTTATTATACCTTGAACCGTAAAGATGAGTTTGAGATCGTTTCTGAGGATGTCACAACAATGTTCAAGATCCTCCTGATTTTCCCTAGAAGGTAAAGAAAAGATAAAGCGGATAATTTTGATATCGAGACAAACATATCAGCTATGTAGAACAATGCAGTATTAGTGAAATAGCGTTTTCACATAACCGGTACCGTTATGCTATCCGTTAGAGGTATTCCTAGCTATCTTGGTTATTTTGGCTGTGAAGCAAGTCAAGTCAAAGTAATGGTTTTTCAACGTTTGTTGTCTAACACTCCCTTGGTGTGCCTGTGCTCAAATCAAGCGCTTTATTAAGAACAGTATACAAAGGGGAACCACAAAGACCTTTTTACAAGTAGACGATAATTCAACCGTATCACATACAGAATTTGAAGATCGGCTTTTTCTTTTCCAGCTCAACTCTGTAACTCAACAAGATCATCCAGTCCTGTTTTGGACCATCCACCTCTTCTTTGCACTCTATTAAAATACAAGATTTATCAGATAATGTGAGTTTTCGCTGATTCTAGAAAAATATCTTTACAGACAAAAAGAGAAAAGAAACTCAAATTTGATGAAATGTTACTACCATTTCATACAGACTACCAGTAGGCTTGATTCAGTTCAAAAGGTAAATAATGCCATCCAATGGATAACTCTTTGCAAATCTCTATCCAGTAGATAACACAATTGGTTTCCTTAAAACTTATCCCCTGAATTGTGATTTATCAGGTGATAGTGCTATCCAACGTTTGAACAACTGGCGCCAGGTTCGACTAAAGGCGAACCATTACATATCATTCAAACTATATGTACTGACTTAAGAGTTTGTGATTAAAGGAACTTAAGCCATTACTGACCTTTAATCTCCATCGCCTGATGCATTTCAGATTTTAGCTTGATTGTTACTTTTCTCAGAGAAGCAATTTCTTCCTGGTGTGACTTCGTCTCCTCGCTCACATAAGATGACAGTTCAGGGTAATTCAGAGACACTGCTGAAATAGGCAGAAAAATTTTTCAAGTGGTTTTTGGGTGTTCAGAAGTTCATTTACCAATGAATTACATTCACAAATGCTAAAAATAGCATTTAAGTTTTAATTTTTTCTTGGACCTTCCTTTTAAATTTTCCTCACAAGGGAGCTGGCGGCTTCGGCTATTGTAGCCTGTGCAGGTTGTCAGATAGTAGGAACGAGTCGAAAATAACACGTGCAAGATCGGGTCCCACTCGTTTTTTGCATCACTTTTTATTACACGCATGTGCTACTGTCTTGGAGACTGAAACTGGCTATAGGGCGATTGTAAATCTTGTCGCGTCTATTGCGGAAAGTCTGGCTATGGCCGGCCCTGTTCAATGTATGATCCCATTACGCAAATGACTTGGCTCCAAACATAGAAAAAGGAAAAATTTGCTGGGCTATAAGAATTTAGATGTAAGCTGTGGGTAGGAAGTAATGCTCACCTTTATACTTGCTATGCGCTTTTCTACAAAGATTTTATGTATATTGTTTTTGGTTTGTTACTCTACCTTGTTCGGCTTGTTCTGGACCATTCTCTAACACTTCCTCGAGGAAAGAAAATATTTGTTCTTTATCCTCATCTAAGTGAGAGGTATTATCCTCCCTTTTTCCAGAAATTTCTTTTTCAGTTGCAGTGAGTTGACCGGATATTCCAGAGCCATGAGACAGCAGATCACCTTTTTCACCGCATCCTCAAGAGCCATCATTTAGTGTTGGAGCAGTGTTGGGCGTGGAGCGCTGGTACAGGCCTTTTGTTCTTCATCTTTGCGTTCCTTTCATAATCGTTGTTACCATTGTCAAGCATGTTGTCTGCCCCTTCTTTGCTAGTGGTAGGATCCTCTGATGGCTTTTTGATAAAGGAAAACAGAAACCGATCAATGTGCTCCGTATAAGATGCAGCTTTGGCTATTCCCTACTTGGCTGATCTGATAGCGTCTGTCATGATCTCACGGATTGTATCCCCATCGCTTCGACTATGATGAAAACAAGCAACCCCACGAATAGGATTAAAAAACTGAGCGAATAGCGAAATAAATAGTCCATCGGGGTTATTTATATCTAATATTGGCAAACATGAACAT
Organism: Porites divaricata; assembly: GCA_038088405.1. Taxonomy (NCBI): domain Eukaryota; kingdom Metazoa; phylum Cnidaria; class Anthozoa; order Scleractinia; family Poritidae; genus Porites; species Porites divaricata. Next base: position 25,068,888 of record JBBMOI010000002.1, read on the forward strand.
ATATAAAAATGGCATAAATCGAAAGAATACTAAAAAAAGAAATCAATACAGTTTGAGGATAACAAAAAAAAAGATACTAAAAGAAGTCTAGTTAGTGACAAAATCACAATACTGCTGAGTAAAAAATAGAATATTTTGGTCTCTCTCTCTCCTCCGTAGCGGCCTCTTTGTGTGGCAGGGAGGGGCTGGGAGAAAGAAAAAGAAAGTGCGTCCTCCGCGCGCTTTCTAATTTTTCGAATATTGCTATTTTTATTGGAACTTATAGAGAACTTAGAAGCAGATTCAGAAGATTTTTATAGAGAGGAGTCTAAGCTTGTGTGCACATCGTGATTGAAGCTAATGAATTCCGTCATTCCTGGCCTCGGTTTATTTACACACATTTATTTGAAGCCAGATACACTTCATGAACGTTCAAAAAACGTTAGGTACTAGAGAGATGTTTGAAAAAAAGGTTTCTACGATGGTACATAGAAAAGACAATTCATAAATTACTGTACAAGATGTGTTTATACATTAAATGAAATACACAATACTCACTATGTATGAGTGGCTAGCTGCGGTGGTTGAAAACTTTTCTTTTCCACTTTTGCTTCCCTTTCATGACCATTGTTACCACTGTCAGGCGTGTTATTTGCGCTTTCTTTGTTTCTTCCTTTCTTGCTTTTTCTTTTCCGTGGTGTATAAGGAATCTCTGATTGTTCATCGACAAAGGAAAACAGATCTAAAAGTGGATCCATGTGCCCCTTGGAAGAAACATTTTTTGTAATTCTCTGCTTGGCTAATCTAAAAGCGTCTGCCATGATTTCCCGGAATGTTTCATGACTTTCCTCATCGCTTGGACTGCGATAAACACAAGTAGAACATGAATTAGATACGAAATAGAGCAAACAGGGGACATGTACTAGTCCAGAGGAGTTAGTGATCGAATACAAACAAACGCAAAAAGATTGGGCAAAATAGAACAAAAACATTCCAGGCATGTCAGGGGTAAAAAGAAAACCGGACTTCTTTTTCTCAGAGAACGACACCTTTTTAAGCAACGAAGAACGCGATTCCATTGAAGGTTTTTAACTGAATTGGAATGTCTCAATGCTTTGAAAGACATGAAACCAGACAAAAGCCCGGGAACAGATGGCTTGCCTTCTGAATTTTACCAATTTTTTTGGTGTGTCGTTTCCAAATCTCTGCTAGAAGCTTTAAATTACGGTTTCGAGATCGGCCAACTGTCTAACTTAAACAGTCTAACTAAAAAGTGAAAAATGTAAAGAGCTTAGGATTTCATTTGCAAAGAACAAACCACAACTCGCGCCTATAGTAGTAAAATAATCAAGAGCTAGAATGTGTTGAAAGCGCAAAATTACTAGGCGTTACGATCTCCAACAACCTTACATGGAATATGCACATTGATCAAATCATAAAGAAAGCTTCTAAACGTATGTATTTCCTAATACAATTGAAAAGGGTTAATGTCGCAAGGCATGAATTAATTCTTTTTTAAACATCTTGTATAAGGTCAGTCATGACGTACGCATCGCCTGCGTTCTTCCACGCCCTGCCATTGTATTTAAAGAAAGATCTAGAGAATGTAGAGAAACGAGCACTATCAATCATTTGCCCGGGACTGGCCTATGGAAAGGCCTTAGAGCTTTCAAATATTATGTCTATCAATGACTACATCGCTAGCTTATGTAAAAAGACCTTCCTCTCGATTGCTAATGACCCGGCCCATCGCTTACATAACATGCTTCAATTGTCAGGGCCGTCGTGTTATAACCTTCGGTGCAAAAGGCGTTTTGCGATTCCCAAATGTAAGACCGAGCGTTTCAAAAATAGTTTTTTAGTGAGATTATGTTTTGATAACGAATTTTAGCGCTCGGTGAGTTTTGTAAATAGATCGATGACGTTGTATATATTTTAACAGTTTTAAGTTTTGTTATATTTATAGGATTTTCTCATTATCATTTTATTATACTCACTATAGTAAGATTCTGTTATATTATATTATATATTACATTTTAAATACACAATTCAGCTTAGTAGCTGCAAGCTTTTTACAAATAAACTATCTATCTATCTATCTCGATCTGTCTATATCTCAAAAACGAGGTATAATAAAACTTATTCCCAAAAAGAGTGAAGAACTTTACTATATCAAAAACTGGAGACCGCTTACACTCTTAAACTGCGATTATAAGATAACTACAAAAGCGATTGCAAGCCGCTTGAAGATCCATCTCCACAAATTGATAAACAATAGGGGTGACGAATGGCCTTTGCGAGCATTCGCGAGCATGCCGAGCACTGCGATTTTTTTGCGAGCACGAGCAGAAATTAAAAATTTGGGGAGCACGAGCAAGGGAGCACTCGTTTAAATTTTGCGAGCAAATCGAGCAAAGGTAAAATTTTGCGAGCAGTTAAAAATTTTAATGGACCATTCATCACCTCTAACAATGACCAGACTGGTTTTTTAAAAGGACGGTTTATAGGAGAGAACATACGTCTAATTGACAGCGTTGTTAATTACACCGCTGCTAAAAATATTCCTGGACTTCTATTTTTCCTTGACTTTGAGAAAGCGTTTGACACACTGGAATGGTCTTTTATACAGAAAGCACTTATTTCTTTCGGATTTGGCGCTTAGTCTTATCTGGAAAATAACAGTTCTTAAGAGTCTGGTTACCTCCCAAGTAATTCATCTTTTGTCGCCTCTTCAAACCAATGCTCAAATTATGAAACAATTAAATGATCTCTTTTTTGACTTCCTTTGGAACAGTAAACTAAGGCGATAAAATCAAGAGAAACGTTATTATACAAAATTATTCAAATTATGGCAACGACGGACGTAGAATGATCGACATTTCTTCCTTTAATAAAGCCCTTAATTCCATGTGGATAAGAAAGTACCTGGACGAAAGTAACAAGGGGAAATGGAAACTTTTTTTTGACGCTGAGCTCGAAAAACTTGTAGGCCAAACTGTTTTTAGGGGCAACCTCGACATAAAAGACTCGAAGAAGCTTGCTTACAATCTTAGTCTCTTTCTGAAAGAGATTCTCGAGATATGGTCTGAATTAAACTATCAAGGTTCGATAGAAACGGTAGAGTCCTTCCTCACACAAAGCCTGTGGTATAATTCTTTGATTAGAGTTATCGACAAACCGGTCTTCTATAAAAGTTGGTATCAAATGGGCATTTCTCAGGTGAATACAATCGTTAAGGAACAACCAAGTACTTTCTTGTCACCAAAAGAATTTGAAAAAAGTATCATACAAAGGTTTGCCCTTTGACATTCTATGGAATGACATCTACCCTCCAAGAGCTCTGGAACAATCACAAACTAGTGTACCATTAAACTGTAAAAAACAAGAACCTTTCCCAACCGCCTTTTTAAAATCAAAAAAGCCCAACAGACTAGCTTATAAAAAACTGGTGGAATTAAAATGTAACTATAAAATTTCTAGTCAGGAGAATTAAATGGAGCAAAGTTTTCCCAGAAGCTCGTGATTTAATCTGGCATAACGCATATATGACCGCTTTTAAATGTACCAAAAGCATCAAACTGACTGAATTTCAATTTAGATTCCTTCATCAAACTTTGGCAACAAACGTGTCTTTAGTCAAAATGGGATACAAAGATGACGTTAGGTGTTCGTTTTGCCGTGAAGAAGCTGAAAACTTCACGCATCTTTTCTGGTTCTGCAGCAAAATAGAACTTTTCTGGAAACACCTTATTGCCTTTCTAAAGGATCGTAAACTTTTATCCAACGACTATCTCCTTAACAGTCTTGTAGTCTTGGGTCTGATGCCTGATACTTCCAAAAACAAAGCCGCAATTAACTTCGTTCTGTTACTTGCAAGATTCTACATTTGGCTTTGCAGAAGCAAAGGAAATATTCCAACTATTGAAAATTTTAAGCCTTTTTTAAAACAATATCATAAAGAAATTGAACCTTTCACTCTTTAGTAACCTTTTACCAGTTTGGGGTCTCTCGCTCTTTTTACACTTTCCTTTCTTATTTATTTATTTATTTATTACAATCTATGGATTAAAAAACCAAAGGATAAACTGTAAAGGAGTCCTAGACCCCATATAAAAACAGATCACCTAAAAATATAAAGAAACACAATAAAATAATAGTTTCAGAAAATACAGAAATGTAAAAGTTACTTAAAAATGACTGAAAAATTACTAGACATTCCCTTCCTATTTTCCTCGCTTAAACTTTCAAAGTATATAAAACTAAATTTCAGTGAATCAGAAAATACCTTTAATCTCTTTTTCCTCCTTTGAGTTAGAACTACAGTCAACTAAAATTTACCATACTTCCCCACCCTCTTATTTTCTGTTTTTGTAGCGTATGTAAGTCGTATTGTAAGTAGAGTATAGTACCGTCGATTGCATCTACCCGTGAACGCACGCTCGCAAAACATGTTTTCACGTGACGTCAAACGTCTGAGTTTCAGGTGTCAAACTTTGAAGTTTTCCCGCCCAAATGTGAAGTTATCCTTCTCGGCACTGCTCAAAGGGAAGATGTTTTCAATCAACAAGAAAGGAAGAAATTATCAAAAAGGTGTCCCACTTTCAAGCGATTTGCGGAATCAAGTAAAAGAACTTGCGCAGGATTATTGTTTTTCAGAAGTTGGGAGAAGATTACGCATCAGCAAGGGAGCAGTTTCAAAAATCGTTAAGCAGTACAACTTGACTGGAAGCACGGCTCCCAAAAAGTTGAATCACGTTCGAACCGTTGCTAGGTGTACTTTCCAAGACTCTATTCTGTTGAAGACCATGGTGCAAGCAAGAGGTTTGTCCTCTCTAAAAGAACTGCGCGATGATTTGGCTATTCACGGTGACTGCGGAGAACTGTCAACATCAACAATTTCCAGAAATATTAGCAACAAACTTCCAAGTGGCCGCAACTATTCCCGAAAAAGATTGGGGAAATGTGCGTCAGAGCGTTTTACTCCCGAAAATATAGTACACTCAGTTGTACATTGACTATTTAAAAGACAAAGATCCTTCCTCTGTTAAGTTTTTCGATGAGTTAGGGATTCCCGCTAGATCGTTTTCTGTTAGATACTTTGCGCTCGCTGTTGACGTCAAACCATTGCTTCGTAATTCACCAGCATATATTATTAAATCTTCATCCAATTCTCTGAGGAAGTCCTCGATACTTTTTCGGCTCTCCATTTCAGTGAAAAGATTTTCGCTGATATTTCTCTAATTTCTTGACCGCGCTGACAGTGAACGGTCAAGAGAACAGAGTGAACCACGAGAACACCGACTCTACAGAGGGAACTTCACATTTGGGCGGGAAAACTTCAAAGTTTGACGCCTGAAACTCAAACGTTTGACGTCACGTGAAAACATGTTTTGAGCGCGTGCGTTCACGGGTAGATGCAATCGACGGTATTGTTAGTAGCGTAAGTATCTCACACTGTAAATCAGTCAGTATTGTTTTGTAAGTAGAGTATACTAGGTTTTGTTAAGTAACGTAAGTACCATACATTGTTTTGTAAGCAAGTACTTTGTAATTGAAAATAAAAAAAAAAAGACAAGAAAACCAAAAAACTGCAAAAAAAATCTAACAAGTTACAACACTGACTAAAACTAAGTTGGCACTCCAAAGGCCGACCCAGGAGATATTTAAGGATGGGTCCAAGCTTGTGCACATACCCCTCCTAGCTGCGGCTACACATTAATGTCTAGTAAGCAACAATAAAGTGAACCCATCAGTTAAGGTCAAGTTATTACTCTGAAAATATTTTTCAGTATCATGCATTTATTTAGAGCCGAATGTGGATTACTTAAATCCCGCTGACCCACTGGAACGGCTTTTGGGCTGAAAAATTTTAGTAGCAGTTGAAATTCTGGTGCAACTGCTGACCCAGAGATTGCAACCACAAGCTGGATTTTCAAAACTTTGTAGCTTACTGGATCAGGTCATTCTTCCTGAAACGGCGTAGATGGCGTTTTTTAGAGAGATCTTCGTTTTTGACGGCCGAACACGAGTTCTCGACAACCCAGTTTAATCTGAAGGCATCTTCCTGTCGGTAGTTCCATCACTCAAAAATATTCACAGTGACTCTCACCTTTGGTTCATTAATAGTTTATGCTCCTTCAAAATAGTACAAGATACTGGGAGAGGACATTTTGAAAGTTACTACTCACAACAAGTATAACACAATACTCACCATGGTATTATGGTTAAGCTGAAATCGATTGTTCCTGATAGAACATTCTTCATTGCTGGTTTTAATGTGACAGTCATGTCAAATGTTCTGTTTGTCTCGCTGATATAATCCGCTAGATCAATGCAGCCAGTAGCAATAAGCTGGCGTCTACCATCTTTACACTCCTGCACGTAAGACAGAGAAACATAGTCAAAACAAGAACAACAAGTATAGTTAATAAGGGAGTTATATCTATTAGAAAATGTCAGAAGAAACCCGTACTTTTGACTTCTGAGCGAGTATTTGCTTTTTTTTTAAGCACGAATGAAGTCGACATCTTAACTTTTTAGTCTCAAAATTAAAGCCTGAGTCTCTTGCCAAGCTTAGTACATCTGGCGGTTTATCAAGATCAGGGTAAATATGGTCGAAACCTTTGCGATTTATGTCAGCCCAGTTGGGAGAGAACCGGCCGGTCTGCTGAGCGGGAGGTCGTGGGTTCGAAGCCCGGCCGGACCAACACTCAAGGTCTTTAAATAACTGAGGAGAAGGTGCTGCCTTTGTAATGACATCTACAAATGGTTAGACTTTCTAGTCTTCTCGGATAAGGACGAAAAAGCGTAGGTCCCGTCTCACAACACTTTCACTTATCTGGTTCTTGTGGGACGTAAAAGAACCCACACCACTGTTCTAAAAGAGTAGGGGACGTAGTATAGACCCTGGTGGTGTGGCCAACTTTCACAAATCAGTCATATCAGAATATCGTGGGTTGGGTGGGTACAGTAAGCTCATACACGTACTGAGAGCGGGCTGCTAGTGGCGCCTTTGTACGCTGGTGTCCGAGCTTACTGTTCACACGTTAATATATATATCGTTAGAGGGCACATCTGTTGTCCTCTCATCCATGACTCCCTACTCCTTCCTCCCTTCTTTCAATGTTAAATGCAAACGACCAGGTTCAAATGGTTGTTTCCCCTTGAACAATTTATATGTGTATGGCCGCAAACATGAAAGTGATCAAAACGTAGAACGAACCAGTCGACCTAACCCAAGCTGTTTGCCTATTGGAAGCCATGGAAAAGATCTCAAGTGTGGCCGCAATTCAGTAGAAGTCAGATATCTTTTATGAACTTACATTTTTGACAACAATCTTCCAGGGGGGGTCTTCGTAATAATTACCAGCTCGTTTTGTATTCTACGTAAAAAAAATACTTAGATTTCATAGATAATGTCTGCATAAACACAAGATCGCTAATGCAGTATAAAATGAAATACCGGTACGTTTACGTTTTGAAAGAAATTGCAAGCAGCCTGTAGCCGCATTTCTATACTTTTTGTCATCTATTGTGATAAATAACTCTTTACCTTAAACAGTTTGAAAGTGTTTTTTACCGGATCCGGCTCTGGCCACACATGAGTGGCACGGTGTGGATAGACAAATCCCGGCTGCCATGAAATCGGCTAAAAAAAATAAAAAGTTCAATCTTTTCACTACGCAGTTGCAGTTCAGCAAAGTTTAGCTGGAGCGAAAAATCTGGAGTATATATATTAACGAAATATGTTATTAGTCCATATACCGTAAACTTTTAGGCGAATAATTGAGTTTGTTATAGTATTACAAATAAACTTTAGTACTAATATACCGACGAAACGATCAATCGGCCGGTAATTTCTGGAGTAAAATGTCACTGAAAGTAAAGAATGATCATCGCAGTAAATTTTCCAATTTAAGCAATTGGAAAGAAGAAGCCTGAAAAAAAAGTATATGAATTATTTCATATACTTCACATCATTTTATTCCTCACGGGAGACATGAACTCAATAAATTGACCTCGACCTCAATGTGTGGCTTCATAGCTCAGTTGGTAGAGCAACGCACCGGCAACGCGGAGGTCATGGGTTCGAATCCCGTTGAAGCCCTGATTTTTTTCAGGCTTCTTCTTTCCAATTGCTTAAATTGGAACATTTACTGCGATGATCATTCTTTACTTTCAACTACAACCGCAGTTCAAATATGAATTATTTCATATACTTCACATTAAAATGTCACTGTTTGTATAGTCAAGAGGAAGAATTAAGCAATTTAAAAAAGTAAAAAAAGTAATCTTACATACCTTAGTTTGACAACTTTTGTTTTGTCGGCCCCACAGAATGATGAGCCTGGTAGGATGCCTGGAAAAGAAAGCGAAGAAAAGAGAAGGTGTATAAAGACTTAAACGGTTCTCTGAAAAAACATCCGCAACAGCAAGTATAAACTCAGCTTACTAGGTTTTGTCAGTGTTTTCTAGTAATATGTCTGTATAAAAATGAACTTCCAGTACATTTAAGTTTGGAGTGGGGTTTCAATCTCCCATGCAGAATTTGGTCACCATTTTTGTACAACATTTTCCCGATTTCCTCAGTGGGAACAAGTGACAAATTTCAAACCCTCATATCCCTCCCTGGTGCCAGTTTCGTATTTGTTTTTGAAAGGAAATAACTTGAGATTTTACTGTCTGTCCTAATTTGTCAAGTTTCCTTGTCTTCCATGAACGGCATCTAATAATTAGTACATAACAATTTTTAAAAAGCGAGAGAAATTTCAAATGACAGTGAAAAGAGTAGTACGAAAATTTTAAGGGCGTATCTTGTCTATGTAAATACGCAGCAAAGATTAAAAAACTTGAAAGACTTGAGATGCATTCAACAAACCATCCCAAGTGACTGAGGCAGGCCTCTTCGGTATTATTTTTCTATCACTTCCTTCGTTTTTGTCGCTTACCGCCATTTATCTGGCTAACATTCGATGGTCAGCAGTTTTACTGATGCTGTGATCTGAAAATCACGAGCGTTGCTCTTCTTTCTCTTTATCTTTTGTATGACAGAACTCATTTTGCTCCTCGCAGATAGGCTTTCAAGCAAAGTCTAAACTTTGTCTTAACCTTTCTGTTTACTTTCATTATGATGTCATGTTACTAGGTTTCTGTTAATTCTAAAGCGCGCCCTTGGAATTGATTCCTTTAGCAGTTAAAAAACGTCGGAACTCCTACATTTATCCATTTTTCATGAGAGAAGCAACCGAAGATTATGTTCCTGGTTAGGTGCCGGTAGCGATTACTCTCCCATCTGTGTGATTATTCGTCTCTGAGCCTGCCTTGCCGCATATCATTACACAAGCAACAGGGTTCTCTTTACTTATGGCGCACTTCTAAGTGAGAGTGCTTTTTATGACAATTAATTCAAGAAGATATCTAAATTGTTTTATGCATTTTCTTCCTTTTTTGCGTTATTATTGCAACCTGCCACATTTGATACTTAACAATTATTCCACTAAAGGCGCGTAGCGCCGAGTTGGCTATAATCATCTCATATCCAACAAGCCCGAGTGGAATGACTGTTTTAATGAAAACGCCCAGAAAATATGGAGAATTCTTCCCGACTTTATTTGTAAAAGCAACCGATTTTCAGCTTGTTTTTAATTTTGAGCAGAAGCGTACAGTTACCATATTTGGAGAACATGATATAATGGCTCATATACAGAGCCATAATGGCTCTTGGTTTTGTCTTATTTTATCACCAGTTTGTTTAGCAAGTTTTTTTTTCATCTTCCCCCCGCCTCGATTAGCCTTTTGTACTATAAACGGTGGGATAGCTTTTTCAAATTTCTTATACCTGTAAATAACTGAGTGTGTAATTATTGTTGTATCTAAACTATGTGGAGTAAAGTTGTTGTTTGTTTTTTTGTTTGTTGATTAGATACAAAATACTAAAAGGCTATAAATAAACTTATAACCTTTTAGTATTGTTACATCTGATGAGTGCGGCACGCTCTTGCTGCTCATTGAATGCCTTATTGACTGTAGCCTGCGTTGCAGTCGTCGAAAGCGGTAGGGACGGGACGGGACGGGACCGGGAGGAAGGGGAAAAAGGAATGGGGCATCGCCACGCAGGCTATATTGACTGTAGTAATAGGCTAAAAGTCCTACCTCTCAGCATATGTAGAGCGGCTAGGCTGCAACAGTAAAAGCATCTTCACCAGAGATGCCCAATACGGAAGTACTTCATTGTTGGCTGCCCAATAAGCTAATTTGCTGTTTTCATTTGTCAGGACCACACCATCAGCTGCGTCAAGATTTGCAGGGGGGTCTCGCACCAAATTAATAGCCCACGTTCGATAAATTAACTATTAATAACTCCGTGGCTTCGGCGACAACCAAACCAAATATAGAAAAATGACCACGCTAGAACGCCTCGAAGTCACGTTAGAATTGTAACTACGTACATGAAGCGTTTTGACTATTGATGTATCAGAGGTTTATGGGTGAATTGCTGCTGCCTTGTTCGTGGGCGCACGGACCAAGGAGTAAACGGAGTAAAAAACCACAAAAACTGGCCGTGGCGGATAACATCCTCCGCAATCCGAGTCCTTGATCTCCATAATTCTTCAGATGATACCAGCCTCATTCAATTGAGGCCTCATTTAATAATTAATAATTGCTTAAGAAATGAACTGCAAAACCCGTTAACGAAGATCCTGCTGGTTAGGAAAGAGATCTAATCAGCTAATAAAATACTGATTAAGAATAAAAAAACTAGAAGTCCAAAGACTACTGCAAAGCTGATCAGAAAAGGCAACGTGTATTGCTTTTTCATAACTGATAATAATATTTAAGGTATTTATGATAGGAATTACAATATTCCTAGAATATTATATAGATGGAGAATGTCGCAATAATTTTTTTAAAAGCGAGAGGCGGAAATTAAGTACGATATAAAAAGAAAAAGAAAAACTAGTAAGGATATGGATTACAATAATTCGTCACGGGGTTTAGGCCATTAGGTTCAAGAGTCATGGACTTGTCTATCAAATGTTCGGACTGCTACGGACTGAGTCACGTGAAGAATGATTTTTCTCGACTGTTGGGAGTTATAACTGCATGTCAGTGTGAGAATAATCAGAGTGTGGACAGAAGATGTTCAGAAACAGTAGTGGGTTTAGATTTAATGTTAGTTTTGACGACTGGACGTCTGTATTCGTTAAATCTGTCCTTGAACCTTATGGCCTAGACCGCTGTGACAAATTATCAATTTATTGTTATCCATAGTCCTTATTAGTTTATTTACTTTTTTATGTTGTATGCCATTTTCGCCTCTCCCTTTAAACAATTTTTATTACGACATTCTCCATCTATATAATATTGTAATTCCTATCATAAATTTTGTAACATCTGGTAACCTGAAGAAAGCTGTTATGGCCGGCCTAAATATTGTTATGAAAAAGCAATACACGATGTTATGACAGGAGTCTTTGGACTTTTCGTTTTTTAATAATTGCTGATTATATATTCTCTCTCGCCTCGCCAGCACTTCTCAGTTTTTTTTTTTTTCAGGTTATAATCTAAGTGTACTTGGAAGCTACTTTGAGTGTGACGGGGTAAAATGTACTTTCGCTCGTATGCGGCTCTACACTCGGCTACACCACCACACTTGACAACACACTTGAGCAATAGGAAATAGAAGCCATCTAAAAGCCATGTGTTGCTGTTCCAAGATTCTAATGAACGGACAGATAAAAAAAGACGCTCAGAATTTCAAAGTTGTTAAAAAGTTGCTGAGCACAATCTGTATATGCCTTGTTACTGGAGACCACCAGCCAAACAAAGAGCCCTGCCAAAGCCCTTACAAACAAACAAGATTGGCTGCCGGTATACAAATATGTGCTGTCTCGCTATTAGTGGGTTAGTTTCCACAAACGATGACGTCGCAGTAAGAGTCGCGATGAAAAGAACAAGGACGCCTCCACATTGTGTTTAACAATAATTCCATCAATCAATGATTATTGGATCTTTTGAATAAAAAGTCCTTTAGTCTTACTAAGCTGCTTAACTGAACTGAACCCAGTCAAAAAAAGCGAAATATTGTGCACGTGTATCGTAAAAAAATAAAAGGTTTCGAAAGAGCGGAAAAGAGAAAATAGCCTTCGAAATTCCATAGTTCACCTTTCAAAAGCTGATATCGACAGTCGGATCAACAACTTAACTGAGATAAAGATGGAAACTTGGTTTTGGATTCTCGGCTGGTTTGTTTCCATTCTGACGATGACTGGAAATGGATTTATTATCCTCCTTGTTTGTACCAGGCGGCGTCTTCGAACCAAAACCAACGCCTTTGTTGTATCCCTCGCAGTAGCAGACTTTTTTGTTGGGATGACTGCCGTTCCTTCGTTGTTTCTCTTAGAAAGGATTGGCCGCGGTTACTCACAAGGTTTGTACACGGGCCTGAAGAGTTTGAAATGGCTGTTCCAAGATGCATCAGTGATCAACATGTGCAGTTTAGTACTGGATCGCTACATAGCTGTTGTGAAGCCTTTGAAGTACTTAACCTTTATGACTTCCAGACGTGTTATCCAGCTCATTTCCTTTTCGTGGGGGTTATGTGTTATTTTTATTTTGGTTTTATCATTTCTGTTATTTAGCCTTGACGCAAGAGTCGTCTTACGTACTCTGTTTTGGCTGGTTTTTGTTTTATTTTACTTCTTGCCGTGTGTAATGATTATTTTTTGTTTTGCACGAATGTTACGTGTTATCTATATGCAAAACCGAGCACCAACCTTTTCAGGAAAACAGTTAAGGTTTAAAAAACGTCGTGAAAAATCTGCATTGATAATGATGATGATCGTTGTTTTCTTGTTTCTTGTCCTCTGTGGAATTAATATCCGTTGCATTTTCGCAGTTCTTTTAAATAATAAATGTGACAGAGGTAAATATAGGGATCTTATTTTAGTTTTAAATTCCGCCGTAAACCCTTTAGCTTATGCCTTTTTCAAGGCAGACCTAAAGAGGGAGATCAAAAACATCTTTTGCAAACTGGCCTTTAAAAGAAAGGCAGTGAATGTGTAGATGAGCCTTGTGACAAAAAAGTTGTTTAAATGCAGCGAGCACGACTTTGAAACGGTGGAACACCGTGAAAAAAAGGGAAAATTTTAAAATTTCATTATACGTAGGGAATCTCAAAATGAGTACTTCCTTCAGAAGTAAAGCGAGTGTCAGCCGGCGGGATCGAGCTAAGTTTTGGCGAAGGTACGAATCCGCGCAGAATATGGAGAAGAGACACTTTAGAATTTTCTCGCGCCTTCAGCTCTCTCTTCTCGCAGCAAAGCCGGAAGAATAGTGGCAAAACTCTCACACCGAAAAAGCGACGCCCACGATCAAAATGCAAGAAACACTACAACAGGACTAACTGGAGAACCGTACAACACCGGACCACCGAGGAAACAGCTAACCAAAACTGCGAGGGTGGAAATGCGCCAATCGCATCACAAAAAGACTACATCGTGAAACAAACGATCAGTACTTTATTATTACATTAATTCACCACGATCAACAACTATAACCTTTTTTCGATATAATAATGAGCTTGTCTTGGCATTTTAACTCGTCCTGAAGTAAGCAAATGATTATTTCAGTAGAGTTTTGTGTTGTAATATGTGTCGCCTTTAGTTTTCTACATTCAATGTAATAACAAGCCCCTGAATACTTTAAATTCGAGACTGGCACCATCTTAGCCGGCACCTGAACTAAACCTCGCTCGGTCCGCAGTCTATATAGCTTAGAAGGTCGTCCCAGTTTTCCTATTCAATAAGGACTGGTCTAAATTCTCTCCCCATCCTACCCCTTGACGGTCTGTCTACATCCCCTGCACGTCTCGGCATAAGCCGGACAACAAGCAACTTGTGATGCCATTTGCAAGACCTAATATAAAGTACTATACAAACTTAGTTTTAGGCCCTGAGCAGTCAGGCTGGGGAACGATTTTTCCCTCATCGTGTGATTAAACTCAGCCAAGATGTGAAGTCCCTTGAGGCTGTTATCCGTCAGACTGAATAGCTAAAGTTTGAAGTTTTGGTAGTCGGTACCTGTGTTTTACTTTGGTTTTATGGTTAGTGCTTTACACTTACATCAGAAACTTCGAATAAAACTAGAAGGCGTTTCTTCAGCTCTTGGTATTAAGTGTCTTTGATAATGATGTCTACCCTGTTGGATTATTTGATTTCTCAGGAACACCCAACAACTGTATGTTTTCTGTAAAATGCCTGTTCGGAGAAGCAAATATTGCCTAAAATTTTCAATTTCTTGAAAACGGCTAAAAAGTTCTAGCTGAGCGTTCTATTTATGTACAATTTTCGAAGCTTATCTATTAAATTTCCTACGATTTAGGCTGAAGTGTAATTTTTCACATTTCACTCCTCAGGTTAGGTTTCTCGTACAAAAAAAGAAACCTAAAATGTTCAGATTCAAAACTGCGATGAAGGGAGAAATCAGAAAAACTCTCATTTTCGTAATACCTTAAATTGCATGCAATATTTCGGGAAAATAATACTAAAGACTCAATTTCCGCTGGGATGACCGAACAGGAACAAATTTTATAGCCCCACTTAGAATGAATTTGTAGAGATCCTAAAGTACTGTGGATAGCCTAGCAATGTATGTACTGAAGAGGAAACCGTGGCTGGATGCCCCTGATTTCTTTAATGTTATGAACCGGAACGTCCCAGAGGATAGTACATGTTTCATTTTCATTTTCTGTAACTGTTAATGGTGTATGCGCGTACCACTTGTCAGCCACTTTGGTGCTGTATTGTTTACAGATAGTCCAGTGGATGAAAGAGATCGCTTTATTGTGTACTCGGACTTTGCTAATTCAGGGCAGCGACTTGTAACGTGATCAATGGTTTCTCTGTAGCTGTTGCAGACTCTGCACACAGGGTTGACGTCTTGGTTCAAATTCTGCGTTGGTAAGACTTGATCTTGGCCCGGTCCGCGACAAGCAGGCACCCAGCACTCCTTCAGCCCGTTGGCACGTGACCTAAGTTGCAATCCACGTCTGCCTCATTGACTCTATTAGGGTTGTACTTTATTTCCATGTAATGATTTCTCGTCCCATTATTGGGCACTTTTTACTTTTGTTTGCTGTTTAGCATTGGTCTTAGCAGTTTTCGCAAATGCTGTGACCGATTAGCCGTGACTGATTTCAGACGATTAGTTCAAGTCATTTTTACTCCCTCAACGTTGCTGAGGGAGTAAAACGACTCGAAGTAATCGTCTGGAATTCAGGCTGGTGACCAATTTATTTTCAGCAAATTTCAGGCCCGGTGTCAAGTTATTTTCAGTAGATTTCTACTGCTTTCTTAATGTTTTCGCATCATTGCTAGCATGGGATCTTTGGTTTCATGAAGGCAGGTATCTAGCAATTATTGAATGTCCTGAAGCTGAGGGTGTTATCCACCTCGGTCTTCAGCCTCGGTGGATAACATCCTTCGAGATCTGCTTTAAGAGCGGCTGTCTGTAAATATCGAGAACTTGCCGTCAAATGGAAATTTCGAAATTCTTCATATTCAGTCAGAAAAAACCCTTTGGTGAAACGTTTTCGAAAATCACAATCAAAGTTCCTAAAGAGTTTTCTTTTTCGAGAAAACCGGCAAAAAGTGAAATGCTGCCCCACGCCATATAGTCGCCGGTCTAAAACCTTTGAATTATACCATTTTCAAAGCCCTCGGGAAGAAAGACGGTTCAAGGAAACAAGTTCATCCTTGGCAAGTAAGTAAGGCATCCCAGTTACAATAGTCTGTGGTAAAAATATTGCAAGATAATGAAATTTTTACTCGGTTAAAAAACGCCCGAAGATTCCTATCTTCAGCACTTTCATAAACAATGAAATTTTGCAAAACTTTGAAGGAAAAAGTCACGGCTTGGTACATGGAATTTTAGAAGAATTATTACACCTCAGAAAAGCCCTACTGTTGTAGTGCAACATATAAAAAATCCAGCTTGGGCAATTAAAAAGCAACCTGCCGAGAGAGGTAAACGCGCAGTTCATTTTCGATGTTTTTTGCACAAAATTTTCAAACAGTCAGGCAACCGAGGGTAACACTAATATTTAATGTGCCCAGTTATGCATATTTTTTCAGTGAAGATGAATATAATGTAATATAATGTAGCATCTAATGAATATTTAAGTCTTCTATCGTTTTTTTTTTTAATTTTAACGTATAAATGGAATAAGTGAAAACTGCCGGGCTGAAGTTCAAGTGCAGCGTCAATTGTTGGTTTTCACATGACGTCACTAAAATTCAAACTAAAAAACTATCGATCCTACCGAGATTTTACTTTCACGATGCATTAGAGCAGCTGCAAACTAATTTTGATACAAATTTTTGCTTCAAAAGGGTTCTTGGTTTTGTGATAGAGGACGCTTGAATTTCCAAGTTTTTGCGTGACGCGGCATTTACATGACGGCCAAGAGAGCTGTCATGTAGGTTAAGAAAATGACTTATTTCAGGAAATTTTGCTATTCAAACAGTTCATGTATTAGAAAAAGTATTACTTTAATGTTTATGAGTTTCTCGTGGAATAAATTCACGCTTTTGTAGTAAAACTCGGTAACAGATGTTTCTGTTGGTTTCCGTCCGCCATGTTGGAGCTCATCCAGGTGAGCACCAGTATGGCGTCTCCATACAAATCTCTATAAATTTGGGTAAAACATTTCTTCGGATATCTCGTATACGAAATATTCCTCTGACCTGAATTTTGTATATGTACCTCCTTTTATTTCCCAGATTCTGGACTTTATCTATTGGACGGTTTTGATTTTTATTTTGATCTATTTTGAATGGCGTGACACTGAAAACCAGCAATACCTACATATTTCCATACTGGCTTAACGAAAGCAGAAACTTGAAAATTCATGAACAGTATCTCAAATCAGGAATCTTTGATAAAGTGCATCTGAAAGTTTGTTTCATTCGATAAAAACCTGTTACTGAGGGGCTGGAAGTTGTTAGAGTTCAAATGGAGAAAAACTGCGTTTGGCGAACCAAACAACAAAGGTCTACAAATGATATCGACACCAACCAAGGTACTAGGTGCTCCTTTTTTAATTTATTTTTTATCAGTGACCCAGGGTGTTAGAAATTATTACGTCATTGTGGCGGGAATTCGTCACGTGACTAGAAAACTGACCCTTTGTACGGAATTTTCTCGGAACTGTGTAGCTGTTTTCGGAGTCTCATCGAAACATTGTGAGTGTAGATCATCGAGTTACATGAAATGATATCGATGAAACATTTTGAGTATAGAACAGAGTGTAGAATTATAAAATCAGAACATGTGGAGAATTACGCTTTCGAAAGAGTGAAGAATTAAAGTTACAGAAAACTAATTGCATCATACAAGATTGATGACATGGTCCTTCGAGCCGGATCGGCTAAAAACAAGTTCGAAACAAGTTGAATCAATTAATCGTCAAGAGCAGGATTACAGTAAGAGAAGAGAAAAAAATGGACAACGAAAAAGCCAAGAGAATTAGAAATGCCCACAGAGCTTTTGTGCAGAAAACGATGGAAGGTGCAACGAGGATCTTAGTCGAGCAGACTACCGATCACGTGGAAGATTCATCAAGGGAAAAACTTCTGGGATTGAAATTCACCCTGAATGAAAGGCTAGAAACTATCCAAAAGCTGGACGAAACAATTCTGGAAAACACTAAGGGCAGAGACATTGAGAAAGAAGTCGAGGATTCTGGTGAGTTTTGTGCTAACGTTTACCGTATTTTGGCTAGAATTGACTTGAGTTTGGAGGACGCTAAAAATAGCGCACACGTGGGAACCTCACCAAGCTTCATTCAAGGTACATGTAATGACAATATGAAAAGCAAAGAGGGTGGAAACATGAAGCTACCTAAACTAGAACTTAAGTCATTTTCAGGCAACTACGAGGAATGGCAGAGTTTCTGGGACACTTTTGAATCTGCGGTTAACAGAAACACTAACATTTCAAGAATCCAAAAATTCACCTATTTGAAGAGTTGTGTGACAGGCGCTGCGGAATCTGCTATTTCTGGGTTGCCTCTTACTGAAGATAATTACGAAATTGCCATTGATATTCTCAGAGATAGATTTGGTAAACCACAGTTGTTGATTTCTAACCACATGGAAGCCTTGTTGAAATTGCCAATTGTCAGTTCGGTGCATGAAACAAAGAATCTCCGTGATTTGTATGACAAGATTGAGATAAACATTCGAAGTTTGAAGGCACTAGGCGTTGAATCAGAGTCCTTTGGAAATTTGTTAGTTCCAGTTGTGATGGAGAAAGTTCCTTCTGAGTTGAGATTAATCATCAGTCGCAAGTTTTACGGTAAAGAAACTTGGGACCTTGATGTCCTGTTAAATGCATTGAAATCCGAGTTGGAGGCAAGAGAAAGGTGTAATGCAGTGAAAACAAACAGTGCAACCAATTCTAACCCTAGATTTGACCAGCATAAGGGAAGATTCAAACAGCCCCTTTCCTCATCTGCACTTCATGCAGGCAGTGAAGAGTGTAATCTGCAATGTATCTTTTGCAAGAAAAATCACAAGTCCATCACCTGTAGTACCGTTACTGAACCAAAGGCTAGAAGAACTATACTGAGACGAAGTGGCAGGTGTTTCGTTTGCTTGAAAGCAGGGCATATTTCTCCAGTTTGTCAGTCAAAGGCCAAATGTTTTAATTGTGCAGCTAGACATCATGTGGCCATCTGTGAAAACCCTCGGAAGCCTGTCCAACCTAGTAGTTCAGGAGCTGAATTAGCATCACCTAGTAGGTCTGCAACTTCCCAGGAGAGATTCAGAGACGTTGGTACATCAACAATGCATGTTGGCAGCAATAATAACTCTGTACTGTTGCAGACAGCCCAAGCCTTTGCTTGTAGACCAGATAATCCGGAACCTGGAATGTATACTCAAATTATTTTTGACTCTTGTAGCCAGAGATCTTACATTACCAGCAAGACACGTGAGCAGTTAAACTTACCTGCTGTTGGTAAGGAAACTTTGCTAATCAAGACATTTGGTGACAATTCAGCATCTGTAAAGGAATGTGACATTGTGCAATTGTGCATCAGAACAATAGATGCAATGAGTGTGTATATCACTGCTTACGTTGTACCAGTAATATGCAGTCCGGTATCGAACCAAGAAATTCAAAGTGCAGTAGAATGCTATCCATATCTTCAAGGGCTACAGCTTGCATGTGGAACTATTAACGGAACAGTTAGTGTTGACTTACTAATAGGAGCAGATCACTACTGGTCTTTCTTCACTGGAGGCATAATCAGGGGAGATCCTTCTGGACCGGTAGCTCTTGAGACCAAGTTGGGATGGATACTGTCGGGACCAGCTTCAGTTCCAGTATTCACAGAGTCATGAACAGTTAACCTGAGTGCTACACATGTTTTGAAGATTGAGTCAGCTGACATCAGCCATGTGCAAGATGATTTGCAGAAATTTTGGGACTTGGAGACCTTAGGCATAAGGGACACTGAAACTTCAGTTCATGACAGGTTTTCAAATGAGATAAGATTCACTGGTGAAAGATACCAAGTCAAGCTACCATTCAAGGATAATCACCCTATGCTGTCAGATAATTACACAAATGCATCACGAAGGTTGGCAACTGTGATTAAGAAGCTTAAGACCCAACCAGAAATACTGAAACAATATGATCAAGTGATTAAGGAGCAATTAGAAAGTGGAGTAGTTGAAGAAGTGCAACAAAATCAAATCACAGAACCAGGAAATGTACACTATCTCCCACACAGGGGAGTTGTGAGACTTGACAGAGATACAACAAAGGTGAGAGTTGTATATGATGCCTCATCCAAGGTGTTTGGACCAAGCTTAAATGACTGTCTGCATGTTGGACCTTCATTAAATCCTCTTCTACTGGACATTTTGCTTAGATTTAGAGTTCATGAAGTTGCTGTAACTGCTGATATTGAGAAAGCATTTTTGAACATTGAGATTGTTTCAGAACACAGAGACTTTTTGCGATTTCTATGGGTAGATGATGTCAATAAGGAATCACCTGAGATTAAGTTACTTCGCTTCACAAGAGTTGTATTTGGAGTGAATGCTAGCCCCTTCATTCTCAATGCTACTATCAGACATCATGTTAATACATGTATGCTGAATGACATTTCGCTTGCACTTGAGCTTTTGAAGTCCTTGTATGTAGATGACTTCGTTTCTGGGGCCAAGGATGTGAACAATGCCTTTTCTTTGTCAAAGGAGATAAAACTTTGTCTCAAATCAGGAGGGTTCAATATGAGGAAGTGGAACAGCAATTCAGCAAGTCTTTTGCAATACCTGAAACAAGATTCAGCCTTTAGTGGAGACTTTGCTACAAACAGTAAGGAATGTGTTCAAGAGGAAGATGAGAGCTTCTCAAAGTCAGTTTTTAAGCAAGTTACTGAGAAAGAACAGAAGGTTTTGGGAATGTTTTGGAACCCTAACCAAGATGAACTGATCTATGACATCACTAAGGTATTGGAGGGTGTGGAAGTTCAGCCAGCTACAAGAAGACTGATTCTCAGTACTGCTACGAGATTCTTTGACCCCTTGGGGTTAATATCTCCAGTTATTTTACCCTTCAAGATTATGTTTCAAAAGCTGTGCAAGGCGCAAAGGGACTGGGACGAGTTAGTGGATTCTGAACTCAACCAAGAGTGGTTGTCAACCTTGGCAGACCTAAGACTAGCTGGAAGAGTGGGTTTTAAAAGGTGTTATGCTGAAGGTCTCGGTGGGAATGAAGTTCAATCGCTCCAACTTCATTGTTTTGCAGATGCGTCGGAAAAGGCGTACGGAGCCGTTGTTTACATGAGAGTTGAATATGAGTCAAGAGTAGAATGTGAGATTGTGGCGTCAAAAACCCGAGTCGCTCCGTTGGATAAGCAAACCATACCGCGTCTAGAACTGTTGTCTAACCTTACTGCATCAAGATTAGTGAAGAGTGTGAGTCAAACTTTAGAAAACATTGTGAAAGTTGATGATGTAGTGAATTGGACGGATTCTATGATTTCTTTGTGGTGGATTAGAAACACTGATAAGGAATACAAGCAGTTTGTGGAGAATCGCGTGAGCGAAATCAGACGAAATGCACCACCTGAACAATGGAGGTACTGTCCTACGTCAGAAAACCCGGCTGACATTGCATCAAGAGGAATTAAAGCCACCGCACTCAAAGAAAGTAGTCTGTGGTGGCATGGTCCAGAATTCCTGTCTAAGGAAAACGCTTACTGGCCAGTCCAGCCTGTAAATGTACCAGCCAAGGCCGAGTACTGTGAACTGAAATCAGCGCAACCTAAAGTCTCCAGTTTATTGAACACTTCTACCGAAAAACAAGAAGGAAATCTGGAGAACATCATCAATCCTGAATCTTACAGTTCCCTTACGAAGCTCATAAGGGTTACTTCACTTGTGTTGCTATTTGTGAAAAAATTGAAAAGAGGAAAGAAAGGATCAACTGATCAAGACGAATCCTTGCAAGTGTACAAGCAAGCTGAGAAGAAGTGGATTAAACACGTTCAAAGGGGTATCCTGAATAGTGACAAGTACCAGCAAATGAAGTCGACCCTGGGACTTTATCAGGACAGTGAAGGTGTAGTCAGGTGTCAAGGAAGAATAGGTATGTCATCGTTACCCTATAATACCAAATTTCCAATGCTTCTACCTAGAGAACATTACTTTACAAGATTGGTGATCCTTAAGTGCCACGAACAAGTCATGCACAATGGAGTAGCAGAGACACTGGTTCAACTGCGTTCAAAATACTGGGTCGTTAAGGGGAGACAGACTGTTAAGAAGATATTAAGCAAGTGTGTAGTTTGCAAGAAACTTGAAGGTCGCCCATATGGAGTGCCTCCTACCCCTCAACTACCTGAATTCAGATTGTCTGACGACTTTGCATTTTCAAGTATAGGAGTAGACTTTGCGGGTCCCGTTTATGTCAAGGATGTGTACAACAAGAGTAGTGTTATGAACAAGGCGTATATTGTGTTATATACGTGTGCATCTAGTCGCGCAGTTCATCTAGACCTTGTTCCAAATATGTCATCTCAAGCATTTGTGAGAAGCTTCAAACGGTTCACTGCTCGACGAGGTGTACCAAGGCTTGTTGTATCGGACAATGGTTCCGCTTTCAAGAGTGACGAGCTCAAAAGGTTGTTAGCAGAGTATAGCGTCTCCTGGAAGTATAACGTGGCATTAGCACCCTGGTGGGGTGGATTTTTTGAACGTCTCGTTAAATCCACAAAACGTTGTCTGAAAAAGAGTTTAGGAACAGCTCGAGTCACTTATGAAGAACTGCTTACAGTCATCGTCGAGACCGAAGGAATCCTGAATTCAAGACCCCTAACTTATGTGAGTGATGAAATGCGAGATCCTCTTACACCGTCGCAACTCGTTATCGGTCGTCGCTTGTTGGATTCACACGGAAGCGCCAAACAACCAAGTGCGGGCTGCACGGTGCTCGATCTTTCAAGACGCGAGAAGTACTTGAACACTCTACTTTCACATTTTTGGAAACGTTGGCAGAAGGAATACCTAACGGAATTACGTGTTCATCACAATTGCAACTCGAGTAACAGGAAGCCAACAATCAAGGTCGGAGATGTTGTTTGTGTCTACAAAGACAAAGCGCCGAGACAACTTTGGAGTATGGGAGTCGTCAAATCTCTCATTACAGGACGAGATGGTTACCACAGAGGAGCTGTTGTAACAGTGCGTAGTGGAGATCGAGTCGTGGAAATTACAAGACCCCTAAATAGGCTTTACCCTGTGGAAGTCGAGTCTCAAGTGCGGGAAGAGCGTCAGAACAGAAGCACTGATTTCCCTATTACCTTCGTGGGAAATGCTGAACAGGAACATGTTAGTGAACATTAGAATTAAGCCAAGGAACAGCAAACTCTTTTCCTTTTCATTTGTTTTCTTATTCGTTTCGTTGTTGATTGACCCGAGTCAATCAAGGTGGGGAGTATGTTAGAAATTATTACGTCATTGTGGCGGGAATTCGTCACGTGACTAGAAA
The DNA here is from genome assembly GCA_038088405.1 of Porites divaricata. Taxonomy (NCBI): domain Eukaryota; kingdom Metazoa; phylum Cnidaria; class Anthozoa; order Scleractinia; family Poritidae; genus Porites; species Porites divaricata. The sequence goes on from JBBMOI010000002.1 coordinate 25,091,931, forward strand.
ACTGACCCTTTGTACGGAATTTTCTCGGAACTGTGTAGCTGTTTTCGGAGTCTCATCGAAACATTGTGAGTATAGATCATCGAGTTACATGAAATGATATCGATGAAACATTTTGAGTATAGAACAGAGTGTAGAATTATAAAATCAGAACATGTGGAGAATTACGCTTTCGAAAGAGTGAAGAATTAAAGTTACAGAAAACTAATTGCATCATACAAGATTGATGACACAGGGGGAAGGTCGCCCTTAATGCGCCCTTCCCACCTGGTCGATAAAATGTTTTAAATCTATTAAAAATTGTTAAATTCTTGACACAAAATGTTCGTACAAAAAGTAATATAGTTAAAACAAACAACTGAAGAGCACTCGCCTCTTCATAAAATACGCCATTTAACCGGCCAAGAAAGTAGTCAAAGTTTCCTCTTGTGAACTTTACAGGCAAATTTATCACCAGTGAACTCAGAGGAACAATTTGAAGTACGTCATTACCTGAGTAAAACCTTACAACTCTTTACAAAGAGTACAGGATCGGCCTCTGAATGGTTCTTTTCTACCAGCTATCTCTCACTTGTCGGTCTATTCCCCACCCTAGGGCACACAAAAAAGACCGTAATTCCCACCCCGGGACTTTTCATCGAGCGCAAAAATGCTGTTTCGTTTAAAAATCTATTTAAAAATGTAGAGAACCTGACTTACATTGCATCAACAAAAAAACGGAATACCCACACTTAAAAAGAAAACAAACAACCGGCGTTATTGTTTCGCGCGGCCAGAAATACTTCGTATACACACACATACACACACAAGAAAACAATGAAAAGTTTGTTTTATTTGCCCACCTTCACTATACCTCCAGCCCTCGGGCCCAAAGCTCTGGACTTTTCCCGCAGGCTGCCTCGGGGACAGATGGTAGCAGATAAAAAAGAACAAGGTTTTTAGAGTTTTGGTCATTTGGGTAAACCATTTGATAGCCAATTGTGCGTGTGGGACAATTAATTTGTAATTAACACTGCGTAGAGAGCAAAGTATTCAATACGATATCGTCTCATCGAAGGTCAAAAAAAGACAAGAAAAGGACTGATGCCAGAGGGTACTAACTCAGGTGTCCGTTAAAGGTATCAAAGTTAGCTGGATAAATTGTTAACGAGAGAAATGGAACTTTTTCGCCTGTAAATCAGCCCGTATTTTTAAAAAGATCAAGAACCCACGCTGAAACGAAACATCTGGAGCGAGGGTGAAAAGGAGATTTGCCACGCCCTATGAACGTGTGAGGCCCACGCGCGTGCGAAAATCATACAACGGCATAAAAAAGGACCGGCTGTGTCACAGTCTCGGAATTCTGGTAAACGCTCATCGAATGTTCCAACTTTAATTAAAGCGAGTAAATTCGAAAACATCAGGTTTGCGTTTTAATCTGAGGGAAAAGATTTAGAAAATAATATATGCACTTTGCATGTTTACTCGTTTTTGACCAAATAAATATCGTGTTTTCCCGTTTTCCAATATACCGGTCCAGCCTGGACAAAAAAATATTTAAAACAGCACGTTAATTCAAACTTCTACGTTTTTAATGTGGACAGGGCTTAAGATAAACGTCCACGCGAGAGGGCGGAGAGCATTGCGTGACTCCAGCAAGAGCGGCCGCGAAGGAGACTAAAACCAAGAAAGAATGAGCTAAAACCAAGAGAAGATAATGACTCCGATCAAGTCTCTAGCCATGATAAGGCGGTCGTTGGAGAAAGTGTTCATGTGTAAATCACATTTCATGATCATGATTCATTCCGAATAGTGTCTCCTGTTGTTCACATGTTTCCTATGGGACGAGCAAGCCCGATTTCTTTTGGGCTTAGGAGGGGTGTTAGCAAAAACGGAAAAACAAAATCACGCACAAGAAAAGAAGGAGAAAAAATTGGTACACAAGGAAGCATGGGAAAACATTTATGTCTCACCTATTTCTGGGATTTGTTTAACGGGAATGTTAGAAAGGAAGTTCTCATATTTTTAATCCTATTCGAATGAAAAGTGTTGAATAGACATAATTTCGTCCTCCCAGCTTTAAACAATATTTCTCACATTGCCGAATCTCCGTAAATCTGCAATGAAAAGATTTCCAGGTTAAGCCCTGGATCAACTCAATTTGTTTTGGCAATGTGTCTAAGCAATGCCTGTTCTTGAAAGTGTCCAGGAGCGCAAACTGACTTCTATTTTAATAAATCGCAAAAATTGCTCAGCTTTTTCGTACGGTATCAGCCCTGTCTTTTAAACATTTTTTGTAGACCAGTGTTCGTATGACAAAAGTTTAGCCCTGTCTTCTTAGCGCTTTGTATCCTTAGTTTTTGCTGCAGTGGTATTTGTCAATGTGCAGTTTAGTTTCGCCGTCTTACCAGCCATTTTTGTTTCATGTATTTATTAGTTTTTTCCTCCTCTGTTTTTCTTGGCAACCTCCATTTCGAAACGTCGGGGTAAATTTTCACCGTTTACTTTTACCGTCATTTAGCCATTTTTCGATTGTACATTTTAAGAATTGCTGGGTAATTTTCCCCTATTTCTCCCTCTTTCCACCCTTTTAGAACTCCCATCACACGCCCTTTCCTCTCCCATCTCCCAAATCCCTCCCAGTGGTCCCACCCCTTATTAGAGAGATTAAGATTCACGTTTACGCCAAACGGCAGACATGAATTTTTACCATACACGTGACCAAGTTTTCCCCTTATTTTCCGTTTACTCTTTATTGTTTCTAGACAAAAATAAGTTGTTTTATGTCAGTTTTAACAATAGGAATCTTTCCGGACTGTTTTTATCTGCTTATTTTCTATTCTGAGAAATTCTCAACTTGAGTCTGACGTTTCCCGTTTGCGGTAAAAGTGAATCTTAATAGAGAGATTAAGATTCACGTTTACGCCAAACGGCAAACGTGAATTTGTACCACGTGACCAAGTTTTCCCCTTATTTTTCGTTTACTGTTTATTGCTTCTACACAAAAATAAATAGTTTATGCCACAAGAATCGTTCTGGACTGTTTTTATCTGCTTATTTTCTATTCTGAGAAATTTTCAACTGACGTTTGCCGTTTGCCGTATGCCGCAAACGTGAATCTTAATCTCTCTAATCTCTCTATTCTCCCGGGCTTCCGCCCCCTTCCACTTCCACTAAATTATTCGTTCATTTTCGCTCCGCTTCTACCGCAAATCCTTTGTTATTCCATTCTTGCTTAGAAGTTTTATTTTTTAGATTTCAATAGAGAACAGAGAAAGCCAGTTGTTCCATTGTTAATGTTAAGTAACAGAGACTTGCCTAATTATAACTTGTGGGAAGTTACAGATTTTGAATGAATCTGGAACCAGTTTCAAATTAAAACCCATAGAGATTAACTCCATATATTAAAATATAATACAACAACTGTTGCTAGAGGTACTAAGGTCGGTGACTCTGATTTAACTAAACTTATGAAGCGTGGGCTGTGATAAAAGGCTATGAATATATGTAATATACTTGTACAGTTGTCGCGAGAAAAACTTCTGCAAATAAGAGCGGCTGAAAAAAATGAAAGAAATTGCTCAGCCTCTACTCTCCCTCCGCCTCTCCAAATAAAATGCCCCTTTCCTAATAAAGTAGCTATAGCCTGAGATCACACATTTCAAGATTGATACGCATTTGACACGGTAGCCTGTACCAGGCTCTCAGATAGTATAGTGCGGACCCGCGCGTTTTTCGCATTTCTTTTTACTGAACGACTTTTCACCACTATCTCGGAGCCTGGAACAGGCTATTGACACGGCAAATGATCTTTCAATCAGCTCGTTTAGGAAACTCATATTATTTACCTTTTCAATTCAGTGTTTGTCTGAATCTTAGTCCGTTTTCTTTCCAGCAATTTCTATCTATAAAATACACCCCACGACTCAAAAAATTTATATCAATTAAATTGAATTTCAAAATATATATATTTTGAAACAAGACTCCTTACTTTCCTCAGCATTGTTGACATTTATGGAAACGGCCGTTTGACCTTTCAGAGCTGGTTCATTGCGATCGCCATCTAACTTTCTAACTAGTCAATTCATACCAGAGCAATAAAAGACTCGATCAATCTTTCGATTTTACATGTAAAAACTATTTTTTCCTGATCACAGCGAAAAAATGAGAGTCAAGACAAGTTTTTGGAGTTTGTGTTACCCTCGGTTGCGTGACGGTTTTAATGTCCGTTTTATGCAAAAACATCAAAAATGAACCGCGCGTTTACCTCTCTCGGCGGGTTGCTTTTCAATTGCCCAAGCTGGATTTTTTATATGTTGTACTACAACAGTAGGGCTTTTCTGAGGTGTAATAATTCTTCTAAAATTCCATGTACCAGGCCGTGACTTTTTCCTTCAAAATTTTGCAAAATTTCATTGTTTATGAAAGTGCTGAAGATAGGAATCTTCGGGCGTTTTTTAACCGAAAAAAAAATTCATTATCTTGCAGTATTTTTACCACAGACTATTGTAACTGGGATGCCTTACTTACCTGCCAAGGATGAACTTGTTTCCTTGAACCGTCTTTCTTCCCGAGGGCTTTGAAAATGGTATAATTCAAAGGTTTTAGACCGGCGACTATATGGCGTGGGGCAGCATTTCACTTTTTGCCGGTTTTCTCGAAAAAGAAAACTCTTTAGGAACTTTGATTGTGATTTTCGAAAACGTTTCACCAAAGGGTTTTTTCTGACTGAATATGAAGAATTTCGAAATTTCCATTTGACGGCAAGTTCTCGATATTTACAGACAGCCGCTCTTAAAATTCTTCACATCATACGAAAGCCGAATTTAATAACTGTTTTATTGTTCACTCAAAATATTTTACCCCGTCACAGACTTTGTTCAAATATGCTTTGGCCCACTTTTAGGCACATTTTCATGATGTAAAAAGATGTTTTTTCTTACAGATACTCCTAAAAAAGTGGATATAACATACAACATCCATCGAGCAATATGTTTTGCGTATTCTTGCTTTCCTTCCGTTCAGTTGTAGTCAGAATTTCAGCGATTTCGTCTTCGGATAGCCGTGAACGCCATTGATCGATGGTATTTTACCCATGCGACATCTTTGCTCATCAAATGTACCATCGATCAACCTCGTTTCCAGTCAAAGATACCATGGAATCGATAATCCAAATTGATTAGGGCCGGTTGGTTATGAAGAATTAGCCGGGAGATTGGAGCCAATCACAATTATTATTATTATTATTATTATTATTATTATTATTATCAGTAGTAGTAGTAGTAGCAGTAGCAGCAGCAGTAGTATAGTAGTAGTATCATTGTAATTGTATGTTGACGAAAGTTCTATTTGTAATGTTCTGTAGGAACTCCGTTGATTGTAGAAAAGAAAAGGCGACACCACTAAAAGGAATTTCAATATTCATTTGCTTATTTGCTGACATTGCTTGGTTAAGTAAGTAGACTGCAAGTTTTCATTTACTTATATGCGTTTTTCTGAAAAACTATATCACAGCTGTCCGTCAGCGTTCCCTTCAAATATTAAAGGAATCTAATCCATTGTAGGGTATAAGTTCAAAGGAACCCTACGTAATTAAGGTCATGCAACCATAGGCGGCACAGATGTTTTCGGGTTGACCATTTGCAAGTGACATGTTATGATAAGATTGTCAAACTTCACTGGCCCTTTATTAACAAGACCATTCATAGTGCTAAATATAATTATACAGCTCAAAGTGTCGGCGCCAATTGTTGCTTTTGCTAGATTTGATTGAAGTTAAGCTGAATATTATAAATATCATTTATAATCGTGGAGCAGCAAACTATTAGAAACCGACTGATAAAACTCACTGTACTTCTGATGGAAGCACTTATCATGAGATTCCCGCCGTATAATAAGATAAGATTGTAGAACTTCCTCGTTTTTTTGCACGGTCAGGTGTTCCACCATAACAAAGTAGAGCTAGCTACATTTTGACGAATTTTTTGTCACAAGGCTCATCTACACGTTCTCTGCCTTTCTTTTAATTGAAAACAACCTTTTGATCTCCCTCTTTAGGTCTGCCTTGAAAAAGGCATAAGCTAAAGGGTTTACGGCGGAATTTAAAACTAAAATAAGATCCCTATATTTACCTCTGTCACATTTATTATTTAAAAGAACTGCGAAAATGCAACGGATACTAATTCCACAGAGGACAAGAAACAAGAAAACAACGATCATCATCATTATCAATGCAGATTTTTCACGACGTTTTTTAAACGTTAACTGTTTTCCTAAAGAGGTTGGTGCTCGGTTTTGCATATAGATAACATGTAACATTAATGCAAAACAAAAAACTATCATTAAACATGGCAAGAAGTAAAACAAAACAAAAACCAGCCAAACGAAGGCATCTAAAACAACTTCGGCATCAGACGTAAATAAAAAGAAAGATTCAAGCAGAATAAAACCAACTGTTACCCCCCACGAAAAGGTAATGAGCTGGATAACACGTCTGGAAGTCATAAAGGTTAAGTACTTCAAAGGCTTCACAACAGCTATGTAGCGATCCAGTACTAAACTGCACATGTTGATCACTGATGCATCTTGGAACAGCCATTTCAAACTCTTCAGGCCCGTGTACAAACCTTGTGAGTAACCACGGCCAATCCTTTCTAAGAGAAACAACGAAAGAACGGCAGTCATCCCCACAAAAAGTCTGCTACTGCGAGGGATACAACAAAGGCGTTGGTTTTGGTTCGAAGACGCCGCCTGGTAAAAACAAGGAGGATAATAAATCCATTTCCAGTCATCGTCAGAATGGAAACAAACCAGCCGAGAATCCAAAACCAAGTTTCCATCTTCATCTCAGTGGTAAGTTGTTGATCCGATCACCGATATCAGCTTTTGAAAGGCGAACTATAGAATTTCAAAGGTTAAATTTCTCGGCCGTAATCCCTCTTTCGAAACCTTTTAAATTTTATATGATATGTGATATAAAGACAGAAGAGCTTCGGCCGTCGTTTCGCTTTTTTCACATGGTTCACTGCAATTGGCATAATGACAAGGGTGCCAGACTTTACCAGCCCCGGTTAATTAGCAAAACCCGAATAGCTAAAAGACTTTTAATTATTCACATGGTCCCATAACCATTTTTGGGATAATCAATTACATTTAAATGACAATGGAAGCGTCCCTATTCTTTTGCGGGTAAAAATATTATATTTCTTCGTGTCTGACAAGTACAGTGTGTTCCCCTTTTGTAAATGTGTAGTGGATGCATATGCATATTTAATAACTACTTGCAACCAGGCTCAGAATCAGTTTCCTGGAAAAAAAACTTGAATCTGCCTACTTACTCAAGCACGTTAAGGCATGGCCCTTTCTCTGATCTTAGAGCCCCCGCGAAGAAGTAGTGATATTTTAGCTCCTTCGACCATTTGAAGTACGAAGCGGAAATTATTCAACATCCTTAACATTTCAAGGGGTTTTTTCAACTTTGGTCACGTGTTTGGTGACGTCATGATTAAAGAAAAAGATGAAAATGAAATGGGCCAATGGTGTTTAACTGTGGTGGGCAAAGAACCATGTAGTATTTCACTGACTTGGTACATAGATTCAAATTCTGTCCTGAACGGAGAAAATCTCATTTCACTAAAAAAATTATCAGAAAAATAAATTGGTCACGTATTTTCTGTCGTGAATTGTAATAATGTCGTGGATTGTAATACCTGTCGTAAATTGTAATAAAAGTTGTCGAGAATTGTAATAACCAAGCTATCGTAGTATTGTAATAAACCAGGGTAATAAACGGTATCGTAATTTGTGATAAACCTAGCTGCCGTGAATTGTAATAACACATTGTCGTACTTTCTAATACTTCTTAATGTCAAGGGCTTATCTGCCAAAATTTTCTGGTCAATCAAAAACATTTTAGCTGTTATGTAGCCAGCATTAAGGCAAAAACTAAATCATCTCACCGACCACCTGATTACCGCATTCGAAACAGTCAACCAACCAACTTACTGCGAGCAACTGCCTGTTACTTCCATTACATATTGATCATAGGAGCCATTAGAAATATTGTAGATGGGGTGGGTAGGGGGTTAGAGACAGTTCGAACCGCATAAATAGCGCACGTATAATTGACGTCAGTGAGACTGATTTGAAATTTTTGTCAGACTTTTGTCATTTTTCTTTATTTTTATGAGAAAAGTCGCGACAAACAAGAAATCAACTACCATGAAAGAGTACGCAATAAAGTATGCATCAGTAATCAACACGAAAAAGTCTCTGTGCTCTGGTGTTCCGCAGTCCCCGCGGTAACTAAATTAAAACAAGACTAGAGAAAATAGCCAAAAATAAGGCGCCTAAGGTGTTAGAGTTTTTGTGTAAAACAAAGTGTTCTTTCGTCTTGTGTACATGGTGTATCCAGTTTGTGCATGTATCTTTCGCGACGCAAGGCCATTTCCGACTTTCCCCAAGCCTCTGTTTCAAAGCAAGGCTAAGTGCAAAGCAAGTGATATGAAAACGATTTTTTATTCAGATGAAGATGAAACTCATTATCACAAAAAGGTTTTGCTCTTAGCCTCGTTTTGAAAGTTTCTGCTTTTGGAACTTGGAAGTTGGTTACTGAGCAATGTGCTAATGATGAGCTGCATTATGGGATTCCTGTCGAACAGAACAATTCTGGTTATCTAAAGAGTTAGTTCTTGGTGAATAATTGTTCATTTTCAAGACAAACACGACAATGTGTTATTACAATTCACAACAGCTCGGCTTATACAATTTACGACAACGTGCATGTTGTTACAATTTAAGACAGGTATTACTATTCACGACAGAACACACGTGACCTAATTTTTAACGTTACTTTTTAACGGTGAATGATAGTCATCCATTCTGGACAGATTCTTAAGTGGAGAAACCATGACAAGTTCCTGGAAAGCCGATTATCGCTAATCCAGGATTGTATCTCGCTAATCGCGGAATAAATTTTTTCCCACGATTAGATTCTGTTCCTGAAAGCAAGATTAAACTAATCTAGGAATATACTACGTGTTAAATTTAATCCACCTAGTGACGACGATTAACTCACTAATCGGGGTAGGGGGGGTAGGGAAAGTTTGTCAAAACAAACAAACTGGAGTTACTGTTTCACAAATATTACAAATACACGAAAGAAAGTTCCAACAGCGAGAAATTGACCTCGACCAACTAACAGACGAAGAACTTCGCAGCAGATATAGGTTTGACAGAGAGTCAATCAAATATCTAGTAGAAATCCTAAGGGAAGACAATCTCCAAGGCAGACGAGTAGAAACCATTGCGCTGTCGCCAATTTTTTGCGCCACTTTTTCGCGCAATTCCAAGTAGACAGACTGCAAATTATAGTACTTGCTAAAAAATATATCTACGTGTCCCAACTGTTCATCAGTAGGATGCCTAAAATGCGTGCAATTCCACAATTGGTTTCGGCTCCATTAAATCCTATACCAATTGCAGAACATTTTAGGAGGAGCCACCCACTGTGTGAGCACACATATAAGTGAGGAAAATAACGCAAAGCAAAACTAAGACGTTATTAAACGAACTAAATGTACACGCAACTTAAAAAAATAAATAAATAATGCACGCGCCCAAAATTAAATTGCGCGCGTGCACACGTACCAATATACAACTGAAATAAAATCCAAGTAATAAATAAGCAATGCAAGGATACGATGGTGCAATATTTAAGCCTGGATTGCTAATCTCATCTCCCGAAGGGCTGCACCATACTTCTCGACGATAAAACCATGGCGATTGACGAATTTACTAAATGAGTTCTGAAGTCGATTGGTTTCAAAGCCTTGTTGTCTGAGACATAATGAAAGTCCGTGGAGTCTATTTATGAAGTCAACTTTGGACGTGCAATATTTTTTTTAGAAGCAGGCGGTCGAAAAACTCGTTAAACCGATTGTTTTAGCACTAATCTGGGATTAGTTAATCGCGGGAAAATTTCCCTTTCAGGAACAAATTTTTAACCTACGATTAGTTATCCGGGGAATAAGAAATTTAATCGTGGATTGACTGCTAATCGGAGGGTAGATTACATGTCTTCTAGGCGGGCGCCGGCCCATTTTAACTTTAGCTTTTCTCTTCGCGTAAGGAAACTGCTATAACAGGTCACGTGACGTTTGAATTCCCCTTTTAAACAGAACACTAACTTAAGGATGTCAAGTCTTATGTTATTACCAAGATTCATCATGTTTACGTAAATTCTCTTAAAGTTATGACTCTTTGCAGCTTTTATGCAAATTAGGATTTGGGTCATAGAGACAAAGTTAAATCATCCCCTACCCTCCGCTTTTGTAACTCGCGCATTTATGATCTGAAGAATTATGGGGATCATTCAGGGTGTTGTCCATTACACCCTCCAAGATCTCCATATTTCTTCAGATCATAGCCGAATCCAATAATTGTTTCATTAAAAAAAAAAAAAAAACAAGTTAGCACAGGCTTACGTCGATCAATGTTAGGTCCCGTCTTCATTTGCCTGTTCTGGGCAAGTTCAGGATATAAAGGGCTGAGATACGGTAAAATTCCGAAAGTAAGCCCCTCCAAATTTAAGCCGCCCAAACTCGTAACGCAAAAAAGCCCCGTTAAATCGCCCCTCCGAAGATAAGCCCCCGGGGGCTTGTACTTGGAAATTGCTCCCAAGTCAGAATAAAACACCTTACGTATAAACAAAGTTCCTTGTCTTTCCTTTAGTCCAGCCCCCCCGCGACTCCTTCCGAACACAACACCCCTTTTACTCGATCCCAAAACCTCCAAACTCCAGTAGCCGCCTGATCTTATATCTTTCACAGACTTTCTCCGGCTTCGGTGCCCCGGTCTGCCGCTGCTCTCTAATTCAGTTTGGTTTACCGCAACCGTTCTTGGAGAAATGTTACGTAACGCACTGACTTTTTGGAGAGACGTTACAGTCGCCACAATACTTCTGCTCTCTCAATTTTTACAGCACATCAAACTGATTTCCCCCCGACAAAATGATTCTTTTGCCGTGAAATTAAAGGAGACGCCTCTGCTGAAGGGGTTTTAGTAGTGCTGGTGCTTGTGCTTCAAGGTCCGTCTCTCTTACACTCTCTCTGAAAGCGCCCTCCACACTGACTTTTTTAGCGACGCAGCTCCTTCTTAATAGGTAAGATTTCCAAATCCCATGCAAATGCAAGGTGTGGCAAAAAGGGACCATTGTAAAAGGTCTGATCTAGTAATTAACGTTAACAGTTTACAACCAATAGAACAGCTTACAATGAATATTTTACCGAATTAGTTTTATAACGAACAATAAAGTACCAACTACAGCAATAAAAGTTACGCAGTAGCGTCCTACGGCAAAAAAATACTTAAACAAAAGAATATAAGCACAAAAGAAGTAATTACTATTAATCGGGCATTCTATGACAAAGATAAAACTGAAGTTTTTGCATGAATTGAATTCCAAAAATGTTGGTCCAGTTTTGTTACTTGAGACTATATTTAGAGTAGTATATGCGGAATCAAAGTGAATCCACTTTTTCAGTGAGCGTTATGGTTGTAGTTTACCTTTTTTGACCTCATCCTTAGCTTTTTCGGATGAAAAAGTGGAGTTCAGTTTGATTCTGCATAATACTACTACTGTCAAAACTGCGATGATTTAAAAAAGTCTACTGGCTTTCCCCTGGCTTCCGATGGAAACGGCCGGTTTGCGCCCACAGAAACGGGTTCATTCTAGTGCCCGAGAGAAACAGAAAATATACCGAGATGGTAGATTAATGGCTTGCCGAGGTGGCCACTGCGAACAGATTTTTCGCATTGGCTGTGGCGCAAGCCGGATCGCGAGCAGATAATTAGAGATTGGCAAAATGTATGCATAAATAGATACAACGGTGGAAACCCATTCGTTCACAACAGGACAAAAACAAATATTCGGCGGCAGAATGCCAGAAGGCCTTCCACCGCTTTTGGAACCCAAAGACTGCGAGAATTTGATCCTTTATCGGAAAATTACTTCGCAAAATCCCCACGTTACTGTTGATGAAGGAAGGCACCAAGTCATAAAATGGTATTATCGTTCACACTTGAATCGTTCGTTGGACAGGCAAATCATGGATACAATCAAAGGGATTTTTCAAAACCGGTTTAGAATAAATTATTCGTGTTACAACAGGCTTCGAAATATCGAAACCAACAAAAAAATTCCATGGTTGGAAGAAGGAATGAAAAGTCCGTGGTTTCACAATCTTGGAGAGGCAAGAGGCTGGATACAGAGACAAGAAAGAGTAAGGTTGAAAAATGAAACATTCACTAGGCCCAACACAAAATATGTACTCGATAGCTATACGTCGGTCGATATCAAGTTAATTGTGGGTGAAGGGCGTTTGCCAGAATGGCTGCGGACCAAGAAGGATTTGTATACGTTAGATACTGTCAACTACAATTTCCGTGTTTCGTTGTTTGCATGGCAGTGCATAGAGGAGCGCACAAAAAGAATAATCTGAGAGTAACAAGACGAATGGCACAAGACTTTTTCGCAGTACATGAAATTCCAAATACAAAGGTTGGATTGCAGCATATCCAGTTTATCGCGAGGTATTTCAACCAAGAGATCATACTTTACGAGGTGACGGATGAGAGTGTCTTTGTGTTGTGTGGACAGTTTATCCTAGAGGAGGAAGAGGAAGAAGAAGAAGAAAAATATCTACCAATGACAATCGGTGTTCACAAAGAGCACGCCTCTTTTATCACAGACCTCGAAAGGCAGCTAAAATATATGAATGTGCACTCAGTGGGGCAAGATTCACGCAATCATGTGATCTTTTACACAATGCTGCAAGGTGCACAAGATTTGGGCGCCAGAAGAGTCCCTGTACGAAAATGCATTACATCCCAGGGGTAAATACGGAAAAATCGAGGAGAAATCGAGGCAAGGCAGCATGGAATCCACATCCGTTATCAACTGTGTTGGCACAGAGGTGAGCGCTTGAGCGCCGGGCATCCAGTGGACGGGTATCATATCGAGAGTAAAACAGTATACCAGTTCCAGTTCCCGGGTGTCATTTCTACGGATGTCCACAATGTTACCCGGACAGAGATCACGTTTTGCACAGGGAGAAAGGAAAGAATGTAACACGAGAACGTGTATATCAAAGAACTTTGTGAAGAAACGAAGCAATCATCCAAGCGGGATACAACTTGGTTGTGCGGAGGGAGCATGAGAAGCCGTACCCAAGGCTTCACAAGCTTCCACGCAAGCAAAATGAAACGTTTCCACATGCAATTGTGTTCGGTTTTGAGGCGTAGCAAGACCCTGGGAAAAATCAGTGTCCCTGGCGGACACGTTCAACAGAGAGCGTGACCACATTTCAGCAAAAGACCTAATGAGCTATTTTAAAGAAAGTTCGGGGAATTAATGCGTTGGTAAGGCGAGGATAAATTTTGAGGGAGAGGGTGAGACAACGATAAGTGCGGAAGATTACGAGCTATTTTCGACAAAAGGCAAGCGGCAATACGAGACTGGTGCAATCAAATACCAATGGTGAGTTTCAGCTCATGATTTGAATGTTATCAGAAAGTATTTCATAACGCATATTGGGGCAGGGGCAGAAAAGAAGGTGACGGCGGCCAAGCACACCGAATTTCAGACATCATTAATTATTTGGGTCCGACCACAAGTTATGAGAATTTGGTTAAAAGGTACGAAAGGCGTCAGAGAAAATCATAGCTGCCGTATGAGTGGTTTGACTATACAGACAAGCTGGATTATGAGGGTTTGCCGCCCTATTGTCGTTGGTTCTCAAAACTGAAGAACGAGTTTGTCTTGTCGCCGGAAACGGCGCCTAAGCTAATCGAGGCGAAAGAAAGACAGACAAAACCAACGTGTGGTCGACAAAGCAAAACGGTCGGTGTGGTTCGATGACATAGCGGAGATCGGCCACGTGTTCGAGGTAGAGTTTCGAAAGGAGAAAGTGGCGATCAAAAGGTCGTTGCAGGTGGGCATCGACGTGTATCAACTGGCCAAGCTGCGAATGTTGCGGTTTTATTACCATTGTTTGCACTATTTCATCGAAATCTGGGGTTCTCATACAAAACGCTCGAAGTAGCGGTCCGGCCGGAGAGTCTTGAAGAGTTGGAAGCGACAAAGAAGAATTGGTTCGCATGAGACAAATCGCACGCCGGACCTTTCCAAGCTGGAGTTTGAAGGAGCCCCTAGGATCACCCTCTGCAGTAAATGTTATTAAATGGGGAACGAAAAGAAGAACAAAGCCAAGCTGTCATCGAAGGGCGTGTCCAAGCGGCAGAACAAGCTCACATGGGACCGATACGAGGCACCGTTGAACGGAGTGGAGGACAAAGCCACAACCCGGGGGGGGGGGGGGTTAAGGATGGTGAAAGGCACGATGCGAACATATACCCAAAACAGGCTGGGGCTAAGTGCGTATTACAACAAACGGTGGGTGCTGCCGGACGGGATCCACACGGAGCCTATTGAGTATCACGTACAAGAGGAAGAGTAGTGTTAGGCGGAATAGGAAGCAGCTCTTCACGCACAAACCCCCATTTTGGGCCGTGTGACCACATTGAGACAACTACTCAAACGCGGTTGGGTTGTAATACTGAACAAACGGCTGTTGTTTTACTGGCAAGTAAAATACGGTTGACGTAAAACTTGTGAGCCTATAGAAATCTGTCCAAATAAAACCAAAATCCATCGCTGAACTAGCGAACAAAGTCATCTCTCACTGCCGAGCTAACAATGCAACTTAAAATATAAACGGCTGGGTCACCTGACCCAAAAAGGGCGCGAAAAACACACTACCGCGCGGTCCTGGGCTGGCTAGCAGCCACATGGCTCCCCACAGTGGGAATCCACTGTCTAAGTAAAGTGTTCCTTACATATTTATCAAAAGATTACAAGTTCTAAGACAAAGTTCCGATCAAGCGTTAACGTGGCTCCTCGTTGGGGAATTCCCGGTCACTTTCCTGGATAAGAACCAACTTATGGACTGGTCGCTCGAGGTAATGAACAGCATCAATTCTTCGTCCTCGCTTGTCAAGACTGCGCGTGGCGATAGCAAGCTTCACCTTTCTAACAAGGCCATCTTCACTTGTAAAAACATCTTCAACTCTTGCCAATTTCCACGTGTTCCTAGGTGCGTTCTCATCTTTAATCATGACAATATCGCCTACAAGCATGTTACGCTGTGGTTTGACCCATTTCTTCCGTAGCTGGAGTGTTTGCAGAAATTCCTTTCTCCATCTTTCCCAAAACACGTTTGCCAAGTGCTGGACTCCTCTCCATCTCTTGCGAAGGTAGATGTCCTCTCTAACGAATACGCCTGGGGGAGGCATCAGTACTTTACTCTTCATCGTCAACAAGTGATTTGGCGTCAGAGGTTCTGCTGAATCGGGAGACGACATGTCATTCAAGGCCAGTGGCCTAGAGTTGACTATTGCTTGGACCTCTTTCATAAGAGTACGAAAACTCTCATCGTTCAATTGGCTGCCACATTCTTCTAACAAAGGGGCAAGTACGCTCCTAACGGTCCTAATTTGACGCTCCCATGAGCCACCCATGTGGCTCGCAGAGGGGGGATTCAATTTGAAATCAACCCATTCACAGTTCTCTTTCAACAAGCTGGTGCGCACCTTATCTTGATCTATCTCCTTCAAAGCTTCCTTTAGTTCTCGATGGGCGCCAATAAAATTCGTACCTTGATCTGACCTAAGTTGGCGAATAGGACCACGTTCTGCTTGAAAGCGTCTAAGGGCGTTGATGAATGAGTCAGTTTCCAGTGTATTTGCGGTCTCGATATGAATGGCTCGAGATGACATACATGTGAACAACACGCCATACCTCTTCACGTCCTTACGACCTTCTTTCACCACAAAGGGACCAAAGTAATCTACTGCACTGTATGTAAACGGAGCTGCAGGTTCTATCCGGTCTTCAGGAAGGTTGGCAAGTTTCTGGTGCTGCGGAGGGAGGCGCAGCCTTCTGCACATGACGCACTTAGAAACAAAACGAGAGACAGCAGAAGTGCCACCAATTATCCAGTAGCCGCGTTGACGCACTTCATTATGAGTCATTCCATAACCTTGATGCTGGGTCTCTTCATGGCAGTGTTTGAGAATAAGATAAGTGATATGAGACTTTCTAGGCAGGATAACAGGGTGCTTAACACTTTCTGATATGATGGCCCTTCTAAGGCGTCCCCCTACACGCAAAATGCCATTTGAGTCCAAGAACGGATCGAGTCGGTATAAGCTACTGCATTTCTTGAGGCTGAAGTTGCGCTGCTTGGCTGTTTTCCTGTCATAGAATTCTTCACTTTCTTGCAGCGATGACAAGATCTTGATTTCGTCCTTAAAAAGCTCATGCTGAAGGCAGCGAATAATTTCTATCTCCGCTTGACCAATTTCATTGACGTTCACCGGTTGGTATCTGACTACTTGCTCAGCTTCCCTTCCCTCCTTTAAACGCTGTTTAAGTCGCAAGCAAACTGCTATAGCCCTCTTTGCTCTGAACCAGTCGGAAAAACGATCCAATCGGCTAGTCTCAAAATGAACTGAATGTGTCTCGTTTGTTTGCGTCACCAGTGATGCTCTCTTCACTTCGGGGTCGTCAGAATCTAGTGGTTGCGGATTTTCCTCTACTTCTGTTCGATAAGCACCCGAACTCCAAAGGAAGTTTGGGCCTCTAAGCCACCTGGAATGACCGTCTAAAAGCTGACGAGCTGTAAGGCCTCGAGAGGCGGAATCGGCTGGATTCGACTTTGATTCAATGTACTGCCACTGTTGAGGGTCGGTGTGATCATGAATCTGCTGAATGCGATTTGCCACGAAGGTGTGAAAACGCTTAGTCTCGTTGTTGATGTAACCAATCACAACTCTGCTGTCTGTCCAAAAGAATTCTGATACGTCTTGGTAATCAAGTTCCTTCAGAAGCCATTGACTTATTTTAATCGAAACGACAGCAGCTTGCAACTCTAATCGAGGAACTGTTATGAACTTTAACGGGGCAACGCGGGCCTTTCCCATCAGAAAGGAACAGTAGGCTTCATTGTCCTTATTCAGAAGACGCAGATAGCTGCACTGACCATATCCTGCTAAGCTTGCATCAGAGAAATGATGCACCTCCACTGTTTTAATTTCACCGAAACCCTCAGGTTTGTAACATCTAGGTATCTTGAGTTTCTCCAGCTCGCGCAACTCATTTCGCCATCGTATCCATTTCGGTCTAAGTATCTCACCAATTGGGTCGTCCCAGTCGGCGTTGTTACGACATAAATCTTGTAGTATTTGTTTTCCCATCAGAATGAGGGGTGCCACAAACCCAAGTGGGTCATATACAGAACACACGGTGGACAGGATCCCTCTCCTAGTAAGTGGACGATCTTGAATAACGATTCTGAAGTGGAAGGTGTCTGACTCAGCACACCACATGATGCCGAGAGTTCGTTCTATTGGCAAGGGGTCACACGCGAGGTCCAATTCTTGTAATCCTTTTGCGCGATCTTCCGGAGCAACAGCCTGAATGACTTCTTTCTTATTGCTGCTGAACTTGTGTAATCTGATACCAGCCTTTGCACACATGGCTTGTGTGTTGCGAATGAGGTCGATGGCAGTTTTAACAGATGTTACTGACTTCAATTCATCGTCTACATAAAAGTCTTTACGCACAAAGTTTGCCGCGTTCGTGCCAAACTCCATTTCTCCGTCATCAGCCGCACTCTTGAAGCCAAAGTTTGCGCACCCTGGAGACGAGACTGCTCCGAAAAGGTGTACTTTCATTCTATATTCCCCTGGGTCGTTCTTTATATCTCCTTTATCCCACCAGAAGAATCTGAGGAGGTCTCTGTGCTCTTTATTGACGAAGAACTGATGAAACATCCCTTTCACATCACAGGTCACGGCTACCCACTCTTGGCGGAAACGGCAGAGGACACCTGTTAAACTGTTTGTCATGTCAGGTCCTGAAAGTAAGCTCTTATTCAAAGATGTTCCTTTGAACGTTGCACTGCAGTCAAAGACCACTCTTATCTGTGAAGGTTTTTTGGGATGGTAGATCCCATGATGTGGAACGTAGTTAATCTTGCCTTCTCCGATCGCACTGTTAATCCTTTCTTCCAAAGGAACTTCCGCTGCACAATTCTTAATGGTTTCTTCCATGAAGTCAGTGTAATCTTTGTGAAAACTTGGGTCTCTCTTGAAACGCGCCTTTAGCGTAAGCAATCTTCTCAACACTAGAGATTTGTTGCTAGGCAACTTAACATCTTGTGAACGAAGCGGTAACGGCATTTCATAGTGGCCATCACTGGTCTTGTGGATACCCTTGACCAATATTTCTAGAAATCTTCTATCATCAACTGATGGGGCTCGCATATGTGAATTCTTAGGTTCAACTATCTCCTGAAAGTCTCTTTCAAACATCTGCTTAACGCACGCAGGGCTTATGATCTCTTTCGTCCTAGTCTCCAAGGCGAAGCTTGTCTCCTCTCGTGACACAATTCTGTTCGTCCAACTTCCAGGCGGGTCTTCATAATCTCCAGGTGGAGTCTTACACACTCTGCCAATGATACCCCATCCCAGGTCAGTTTTGATACCATATGGATCATGGTCTGCTCCTGGGATTACTTCACGCGGCTTAATAGCCTTAGGACAGTTAGTTCCTATCAACAGTCCGACCTCTATATCATCTCTGTAAGGCATGAGCTCCGACGCAATACCGTTAAGATGATCCCACTGCATGGCAACCTCAGGCTTTGGAATCTGAGAGGGCTTGTACGGTATACTGTTTCTCGTGTAGACCTTTGGTAAGGGGATGCTAACCTGTCTCTTGAGATCTGTTACCACGAGGCATTGTACTTTCTTGCATTGGATCAACTCATCTTCTTTGTGCATCGTTGACAGGCACAGGTGACTTTCTACCCCATCAACCTTCAGCGTCTCCCTTAGCTGGTCTGTGATGAAACTGGCATTCGACTGGCAATCAATCAGGGCATACGTCAGAACACACTGGTCATCATTAGAGCTTGAAACCCAAACTGGAACTATTAAGCTTTGGTCATGTCCGTGCTGCTGTCCTTCAATGGAGCAGACACTTGTGCACTTAGCTGTAGCATCACCTTCATCGGGGTGGATAATCTCTGCATTGGAGGCGCCTGTGCAGCTAACTGATGCCTTGGGAGTTTGTACCTCAGCTTCATTAGCATCTTCCTTGTGTAAGCAGGTTGGGTGTTTCTGTTTGCATTTCTTGCAACTTGGAACACTTTCACACTTGTTCTCCTTTGCCATGTGACCATGCGTTAAGCACTTTAGGCAAAGTCCCTTTCTTATGATGAACTGGATTCTCTCATTCCGGGGTTTCTTCATGAAGTCTCTGCACGAATCAAGATCATGTGACCTATAACCACAGCAAAGACAGGCTACTTTCCTTTCATCCTTCGGAGTTGGCTCTTTGTTTGTTCCTGTAGCAAGCGTGTTAGCGTCATCACCCTTTCGATTTCCAAACCTTGATTTGGGATTTCTGGCCTTGATGTCTTTCGTGAATCTGTTTGTGTCTAAGTTCATAAGTACAGGAAGGCACTGTATTTCTGCAATCTCAGTAACGAATTTAACAAACTCCGAGAAAGGGGGAAACTTGCTGTCACCGTGCTTGATTTGATAGTCTCTCACTCTTACTCCCCATTTAGGAAGTGCCCAGCCAGGCAGAACCTTTAGCAGCTGCTTATTGTCATGTTGTTTGTTTAGAGTTTCAAGATCTTCTACGCACCGCATGGCAAGTTCACATGTTTTGAGGAAATCTGCGAATTCTCGCAAAGCGGATCCATCTTTGGGTGGAATCTTTGGCCAACCTTCCAACCTTTTGCGGAAAGCATCTGCAACAACAGCGGGGTGCCCGAAACGTCTTT
This sequence comes from Porites divaricata, assembly GCA_038088405.1. Classification (NCBI taxonomy): domain Eukaryota; kingdom Metazoa; phylum Cnidaria; class Anthozoa; order Scleractinia; family Poritidae; genus Porites; species Porites divaricata. The sequence continues at coordinate 25,111,820 of JBBMOI010000002.1, forward strand.
CAAGAACCTTCTTAGCTTCTTCATAGGCGTCACCAGCTTGGACGAATTGATATCCTTCAACAATTTTCTTAGGAGGCCCCGACAAGTACTGCAGAAGGTACAGCATTTTCTCGTTCGAGTTAGTAGCCCTTTTCTCGATCACGGTTTCGAAGGCAACCTTCCATGTTGGCCAACCATGGGGGTCTCCACTGAATACTGTTAGGTGAGGCGTCGGTAATCTTGCCGCTTCCATGCCTTCAGCTATCGCCTCAGCGATTGCACGGTGCTGATTTTCAGGGCTGGCAGGTTCACTAAAAGGCTGGGTGAAAGCAACGCTTGGTATTGAAGGAGAGGGAGTCCTCCCTGGCAGGTATTTCACACTATCTTGGGTTTCCTTTTGATCTGAACTAGTTCCTTGCACTATGTTTAGATGTGTGCCAAGGGCCATTTCCGGCGACATAGAAGGATGTAGATCCTTAGCCGAAGGTTCAAACATGAATGGTAAAGGCTCCTGACTGCCGGTGGAGGAGAGAGTTGTTAAAGACGAGACATAGTTGCGAGTCCGTTCCTCCTTATCGTCTTTAGTGATCCCGAATTGATCAAGGTTTAGCAACTTGGGGTTCCCTTCTTCATCTTCTATCTTCGCCACCGCATCTGCTTCTGCTTTAGCACTTTCGTAACTCTTCAGTCTTTGAATTTCTTCCATTTCGTATTTCTTCCTTTGCATTTCCATTTGCTTTTGTGCTTCAATTCTTGCATATTGCATTTCCACCTTCCTCTTGGCCAACTCAGTCATAGTTTTAATCTTCATTAAAGAAATTTGAGAGGCATTTGAGTGCTTTGAAGTACGACTACTTTTCTTGGAGGATGACGTTTTTCCACTACGACGCGACCGCAATTCCACCTTTTCCAGTTCGAAAATCCTTTCGCCAATCCTTTTCCTCAACTCCATTGCTTGCCTGTTCAGGTAATCTGTTTCACGAACCACATCATTGGCATATTCGCTTGGTAATAGCAGCACAAACTCCGAGGATCCCTCCGTTAGGGCCTTTCTGTAATCTTCTATAAACGTTCTCTCTTTCCTCAAAGCCTCTGGATCAGACAGCTCTGTCCAGTTCATATCCAGAGTGTTAAGCATATCTTCTAATTTCTTCTTACATTGATTATAATTCTTTCTCTTTAGAGTGAGCTGAAAATCCAGTCCCCTTTCAGTAGGAACGCGAACGCGAGTACTCCTTCTGACTCCAGGAAAATCAGTCCCAGATGATATTTCATCAAAGTTCAAATCCGATCCATCTTCCACATTTTTGACAGTCCGGTGCATGATTCCAAAATTCCAAACTCTCAACAAGAGCGGTTCCGATTCTTGTTCGGCACAAGTTTTACTGTGACCACATTGAGACAACTACTCAAACGCGGTTGGGTTGTAATACTGAACAAACGGCTGTTGTTTTACTGGCAAATAAAATACGGTTGACGTAAAACTTGTGAGCCTATAGAAATCTGTCCAAATAAAACCAAAATCCATCGCTGAACTAGCGAACAAAGTCATCTCTCACTGCCGAGCTAACAATGCAACTTAAAATATAAACGGATTGGTCACCTGACCCAAAAAGGGCGCGAAAAACACACTACCGCGCGGTCCTGGGCTGGCTAGCAGCCACAGGCCGTCTTGCAGATAATACACACTGAATTGGCTCGTTGGGCTTTCACAAGGGGAGGCAGGACATTATAGACTTTCAAAGACCAGATGGGATCAGTGGGCCGCTGCCGCCCGCCTTCCAGATCACCAGGCCCCAGTTGTTCAAAAGCTGGATAGTGCTATCCATCGGATAAATCACTATCCACTGGATAGCGCAATTGATTTCCTATATACTTATCCACTGGATAGTGATTTATCCGGTGGATAGCACTATCCAGCTTTTGAACAACTGGGGCCAGGCTGATACAGATAACGAACATTGACATTGGAGGGAGTTTTTTTCATTTTTTCGGACAGGGCGCAAATATGGAGTCGCAGGTTTAGCATGAACAGTCTGTTCTTTGATTGCTTCAGCACGGTTTTTTTCCAATCCATCCTCGGAGACCCAGGGGCAGCTAGTCGGGACGATAGAATGTTCGTGGTGAAAGGTTACTGTAAGATGGAGACAAGTCTCGACCTTACACTAAACGTTCACCATGGACATTCTATCGTCGCAACTAAGTGCCCCTGGGTCTCCGAGGATGTTTCCGATCAAACGAGCCGCCTTGTTATTTAGAGCAGAAACGACGTTGAATAATCTTGTGACCCAAGCAGTGAACCGCTGCTCAGCGGGCAGCCGCATCTCAACAGCATATTGGTGTCCCAACAGGCGCTCAGTAAGGGTGCGGTTGAACCTTTCCACGATGGCTTGGTCCCGGTGAATCTCTGTGCGCCCACGTCGTATGCTTGTTTGTGTTTCTCCATTTCTTACGTTACAGCGCCCATGAATTCTCGGCCAGGGTCGCCCTAAAGCAGTTGTGGTCATTTCAAAGTGCCGGGTTTGTAAATTTTTTGAAAAGCGCTCGCGACTTCAGCAAAGTCGTTAGAGGTAAAGGGTTCAGTCTCTTTGAAACGCCTGGTAACAACGACCATTGTCAAAGCGTATTTGTATGTTTTTCGGCCCCGACCACAGCTGACCACGCCCTTGAGTGTCATGTGATAAGAAAAGGTCTGCTTGGTGAACTGCATTTGGCGTGGACACATCGATTTGGGGCGAGGAATGTGCTTTGGCGCGGTACGATTAATTCGCCAAAGGGCTTGCTTGATCAGCCACTTTTTCGTAGCATCTTCAGAAATTTTTCCCCGGCGGCGAGTTTTTTGATAGCGGCGAGAACTTTCCAGCATCATTGAAGGTTGTATGCACCAGATTTTCGAAAGCTTGGCATCCATTTCTATATTTAAGATTTGAAAAAAAATTATGAAAATGGAAAGCCTCTGGGACACCTTACCTCCTTAGTTACAAGAGATTTTATAAAAATCGAAAAATGGCGTATTCAAGCGCGAGACCGCCAGTGTCAACAAAAATTGACACGCCTTGTTTTTGCAAAGCGCTGGGCTTGTAGAAGTCAGAGAACTTTCGTTCGCTTGGCGCCTTGAATGGAACATCTTGGTGCATCCGGTTGTACAGCTTGAAGGCGTAGTCGGTGTTCGGATAAGGTGCGGCTTTATTCGAAGGCGGCGTTTAAATCGAATAAATACGGTTGGTTTTTTTTCTTTATTTCATCATAATCACTAAATTTACGGCAAGTCTATTTTCTAGTTCAATTGAGGGGTTTAACTTCTTTTGTGGGAAGGCGACTTCAGGAAAGATGTTTCTACAAGATAACTGCGTGATCGATGTTTTTTTAAATACTACTTTGACGGAAATGTCGAACAAATAATTCTGCGCGAAATGTTTGTTTAGTGACTCAGATTATTTAAATCTAAAAAGACCTAACCCTCCCCCAAATAGTCAAAATACCGGGGGGAATAGCAGGGGAACAGAAGACGCAATGCCTTCTGGGTGATCCGCCCGCCATTTTGCGACACAGACAACGAAGCCCATTTTTAGATTGGGCTTTGTCACAGGCAGCCCAATAATCATAGCTAGAGGAGGAGCAAGGAAATTATTATCCTCCCTAGCCTCCGCCATGACCATGATTGTAACAACAGTATTAAAAAAAAAAAAGGAAACAGACAACAAACGTTTTACACTAATAACAGATTGCCTTTTAATGATTAGGGAATAAAATACTAGCACAGCACTAAGGCTAGTTTCAGATGTTAACCATCAAATGCTTATGACTACAACAATAAATTTCGTTTACAACAATTGGATTTCGCACATCTGAAGTTGAACTTCTGAAACGGGCATTAGGCTACTACTAATTACTGTTGAATTCGATGCTTGACAGGCAAACTACATGTAATATAGCCAATAACTAATTTACTTTTTTCTGGTCTAGTTAATACAATGCAGTCATTTACCCGCATTCACGTTACTTTAAAAAAGAGAAAAGCATTAATCATATATTTGATAAAAGACAAGTACTTTTATCACTCCAAATTCAATTTAATTTTATAATAGGATAACCAGGCCTATCATTCATGTCTTTTCAAAGTACACAGGGTTGAGATTTAGTTATGACAGGATGATTGATGTTGCCACAAAGCACTACTCTGGCCCAAAGGGGATTAAGATATCATAATTTGCTAATAACGACTCCTATGTTCTATTGGCTCATTAAGAATCTTTAATAGTACTGGCTAAAGTGCATACACACAGTATAACAACTCTTATTACATCACTGACTCTGCTAGCCAAATGGCCAACCACTTTGTCCTGAAAAACAGATTTTGTTTTGGCCATATATAACTAATCCTTCATTGACCAAGCTTGCTCGGTTACAATAGCTAGCCTGCATAACAGGCATTATGTTGTCACGTTTCTCAGGCGAGCATGAAGCAAGCAATAAGCACAATGTGTGTCTGGCTCCTTGCTTGCTTCGCGCTGCCTTCAGCAAAAAAAAGCCAGCTGTTATGCAGCTGGCTTAACCTCAGACTTGGTCAATAATGCACAAGTATCCGCTGTAACTCGGACTATCCACCCTAGAAACAGGCTCAGTGTAGACAGCTTCACTTTTGGCTTTACACTGTACATACATTTGTTCATCATTGAGCTGCTGACCTTATCAATCCAACTAAAGGAAACGTTTAACTCTCAGGTTACAAGAGTTTTTGAAGGTAAAATTTTCACAGACATTGCCAACAATTAGACTTGGCACATTGACATAAAGCTCTCCAAGCAACACTTACTGGACTTTCTCCATTGCAACTGGAAATAATCCAGCCTCATGATCAATTAAAAAAAAGGCATTTAGACCATGAAAGAAAGCCTAAAAAATTGCTACAATATTGGTTGGGACCACATAAAAGGTAGAAGCTTAACTAAATATTTGTGTCCAAACTGCAATAATACAAAGATGATGTAAAATCCCAAATGTCAGGCAGCAGTAATGAGCAAGGACAACCAATACAACAGCAACAAAAGTACATGTAATGCACTCTACAGGAAGTAGTCAGGCGTTCTTCGAGTTACATGAGGCTCTCCTCGTCTTGGTGCTGGGTCAAATTGCAGGCTGAAAGGATAAAAGCAAGTTGACACTTTAATGTGCACTATCGCCACACTGCTCTTCACATATTTCTTAGAGGACAAATAAGAAGAATCTGTTAACACCAGGCACTTGAGAGAGTACACGTGGATAAAGCTACTTCAATTTCCAGCTGATTTAATACCCACTTGTAAGTAATTTGTACGTCATGTTTTCACTTAGCCAATGTTGCTATTCCACAGTACCAAGAAGTCTTTTGCAAGGTGTTGGCCACTGGCAGACCTTTAACAACATTCGGTTTTTTTTTATATCAAATTTGGGACAAAAAGGTGATGACAATACAACAAACCAAAACTTACAAGGAGTATTTAAGAGCATCATCTAACTCCATGATGGCGGCTTGATTTCCACATCTGTAGCAGTAGTTTGGTGCACTAAATATTGTGACTACATTCCTATCATGACACCAGTTATAGCCCTGAAAATTATACAAAAAGTTTTATGAATATCAAAATGAAATCCAAACTACCGGTATAATCAAAAACTAACCAAACATTTGAGGCTTTTTTACAAATCAGAATCCTCTATCACAGTGTATCTAAAATACACTTGTACGCATACAAAATCTGAGTTTATAGAAGAAATAACCTGAAAACTATTCTCATTATAACCACTTGTACAACATTAAAAACTTGTAAGTACATAAGATCGTTTTTTGGAAAAGTCGCCTGTCTACATGTCCTCTAACCTCCATAACAAGCTGATGAGCTCGGGCAATAAGAGTAAGACCATTAGTGTGATTAAATGTTTCGGATATATCTTGACCAAAGGTGTAACCAGCACCACGGGGAGAGATCCCCCAGCCACCCCTGTCATCTGGATCACTCCACAGTAGATCACACATGGGTCCCTGTAAGTACAAAGGAGATGTTGTTTCTGCTTCATAAGCAATAAATTATTCATAACAGGGTTCCATATTAATTTTTTACCAACTTACCGCAGTTGTTCAAAGGCCAATTAACACTAACTTGAGGTTAAATTCTAATCTGGTTTTCTTTTTTTTCCTGCTCGAAAGCATTTTGTCGGATAATTTTCTCTACCTTTTTGAACATCTAATCATCAATTTGTAGACAACAGGAATAAGACTGAACTTGCTGTTTAAGCTTTCAAACTTGAATTCAAATTTTGCACAAATCCTCGGTTACTTTAACCAGGCTTTGAACAACCAGCCCTTTTCATAATGACAAGGAAGTCAGAAAAACACAAAGTAGTTCACCCTTTAAAATATTGCATTATAGTTAAAAACATCAGGGTTTAAGCTACAACCAGTTTCAAAAGTACACTGAGACACTGTACCATATTTTGGCATAAATGGCCTGTCCATGATCTTGTGCTTGTGATCCCCCCTCCACCCCTTTTCAAAGTTGCTAGAATTACAAGACCATACTCAAAACTTAAAGCAACAACTTTGAATGGGAGGGAGGAGGGAGATCAGTGTTATATCTCACAGACCTGTGACCAGGAGCGATTTGAAGCAAGAAAGGTTGTTTTTCCATGGGAGTGTCTCAACATTTTTGCAAGTGGTGCATGATTATGAACAGGGTAAAACATGATGCACTCTTAGCACCTAAGGAGGTGGTCATAAAAACAAGTATTTCATTTTCCTAGGTTTGTGTGTTTAAAAATGGCGAGACAAAAATGGGAGTTTTTGGACCTTTTGTTTATGTGGTAATATGCAAGAAATTAGGCTTTTAAAGGAAGCACGTGGCAAAAGATGCCACACCATCTTAAGCAAGCTGCAATGAAAGGGGTTTTTGGTCCTAAAACGCTACAAAGATGCAAAAAATAATATATTCTCTTCGAACTCGGTTAAAGGATGTTTATTTATGAAAGGAAAATGATCTACGATGCCCGGCTAGATCAAGGAGATAGCTTTTTGTTGTTGTTTCTGTTAAGTACGTGAACATGGTACAGGAAAGAAAAGTTACTCTAAAAAGCAGCTGTTGTTGTCTTTACTTTACTTAACACAAGTTTGGAGTTGTTTACTTTTTGGTCATCTTACAACTTTGTTTCGATTTTGAAGCCTGAATGTGGCTAGTCATCAGATAACAAGAAAATTCATGTGCTTATTTCAGTAACGTAGTCGCAAGAGCTCGCATATAACGTGGCTTTGTTTTCTGTACTTGGTAACAAAATTTATTTCTTTGCAAAAAGGAAGTCACTGTTCCCAAGAATAGCAATTTTCCAGCACAGCAATGTCAGGAATTTACGTGCTTCAATGGTCAACCATCATATGAGATAAATATAATAAAATATTACATTATCTTACTGTTGCAGAATGGTAGACCGTGGATTGATGGTAGACCGTCAGAAAATAGACACAAACATAGCACACAACTTTTTCTCCTCTCTAGCTCTAACAGACTTTAATAACTATCTTACTTTCACCGTAGTAGATGAAAAAAACTGAACGGTTTTTCTTTAACAGCGATGTTGAAAAGTAAGTCACGCGGTATACCGATTACATAATGCCACTGCATATCAAATGGCTTGCGCCTCCGATGCTTGGTAGCGCCTCCAGCACTGGCCGCTTGCTTTAACAACTCGGCCATCTACTTCAAAACTTTCTGACAACCCTTCATCCCAAGTGCCCTCATCATTGCAGAATGATATCACTTTGTATCATAAGACTGTGTGATGAGTTCAAATCATTGGGCACAATAATTCCCTGCCAACTTGTCATATTACCTGCCAACATGAAATCTCAGTGAGAGCCCTGCACTATAAGAATAAATCATTTATGAAAAAACCAACTCTCTAGGCTTCCATTTTAATAATGACTTAAGTTTTCCCTAACCTACCTCATGGGGAACTTCCTGGAGGCGATCAAGAGCTCTGATATGGTCAAGAGTGTCAATAGAAGGAGAAAGTCCTCCGTGAAGACAGAAGATCTGCAATATTAAGTAATGATGAACAAAATTATAGTCAAACCCCAGTCAAGCCCAGTCTTTAAATGAGTTCTACTATTGGCAAAAATGTCTAGGCAGATTAATCTACTGCTAACTTGTATGCAGGGCAGAAAAAAGATTTTTACAAAAATAGCCTACAAAGGGAAACACAATATTTAGTAAAAGAATTGCTCTATGGCCAAATGAACAGACATTATGAAGTGTCACCTAGCCCTAATCCTCACCTCTCTCTACATGAAGTAATATGGAAATAATTATAATATTTGTATCAAATATGACCTTCCTAAGTTCTGAGTTTTCTTGCATTTCTGGAAATAAGTGACTATTATTGAGATTAAAAACAGCAAACCACCTGCTGACCAGTTTTACAGCCGACACTTATCAATAGGCGCAATTCTGAAATGTTCCTCTGGTCACAATACCTTTCCAGAAATATTTCTGGCATCCATAGTTTTCTTAGTTTAGCAATAACAACTGCATTCCACAAACAGAATGATGTTGAAATATTTTCCTTACATAGAATTATTTCACATTTGCACAGAGTTGTCAAAAGTGGCCGGTTGGTGGCAAAAATCGCCGCCTACTTGGTTAGTATTGGCTGGCTTCTCTGCTTGGCATTTCTTTACGGATGGTGTTTTTTAAATAAAATATCCCTGGACTGCCTTTGACAACTCAGCTGTCTACTTCAAACCTTTCTGACAACCCTGTCTGCAGTACTTGAAGTATTAGTCTGCTGGCAGCTGTCCTACCTCTCACCCCTTTTTCTTGCAATTAATTCACCTGAATAAGCAGCTTGCATACTAGCTATTATGTGACCCTCCAAGCGAAAAGGGGTCAACGAAATTTTGAATAAACGCTATAAACGCAGCGTTTAAAACAAAAATAAATGAGTTTCAAACAGTTTAAAACCCGTTTGAAACATTTTGAAACGCCTTGGGTTTCAAACGGGGCAAACGCGTTTATGGCGTTTGAAACGCTGGATTAGCGTGCATATAATTACTGAATTCGAGGTCCACACAGGTTCTCGTTTTATGATTCATTCAATGTGTTTGCAGAATGCGGTTGATGCAATGCAATAAATTAAACTTTATTTCAACTCGAATTTAATTTAGCAAATACATGCAAATATTTCCGTGATATCAAACAGGTACTAGAACTACTTTGATGGATCTAAGTGCATCTGTTTTACTTGGTATTGTTCTATTTTACACAGTAAACGTCGCTAAAAGTCTCGGTAGTGCCAACGTACAGTGTGAAACCTTATGTATTCGCAAAATTGTTACCTTCTTAACATGGCCGCGCTCTTTTGTCGGAAGGGTGCTTTCAACAAAGACACGTGCAAGAGACTATGAAAGGCCGCCACGGCTGCCAAAACCGAACGGCAAAACCAAAACCCACAAATATCACTAGCCTCACATTTTGCATGATGGAAGAGTACAGTGTTCCATTATTATTACTTTACACGAGCAATTCTCTTTGCACATGAATAGATATGTTTCTCAAAGCCTCATAACCAAACAGCGATCATCGCTGGCTTCCCCTTGAGCTTGTTCTTGCCTTTGCTATAGGTTGATATTTTTACACATTTAAAAAGAAAATGCCTTTGAAAATGAATCTGCACCAAGTATTTGTCATGAATTTTTGCACTGCTGTCGCGACTTTGTTTCTTTAGTCACGCGTACCCTGGTTAAGTTAATTAAGTAATTTGTGGTTCTACATTTTACGTCCATATATGGGCATGAAGAATGATAACGGAAAAGCGGGCAACAAAATGCAACTCGTGTTTTGCAACATTGGTTCAAAATGAGTGGATTGTTATATAGCGATGTGAAGCGTTTTACCACCGGCATCAAACCTGTATTGTAACACATTAGGTTGTTAAGATGTTTGAATGTGGGTGGTAAAACGCACAACATCGCTTCTCGTCTTTTCAGCGCCCCACCTTTTTTCATTCTTTACTTTCTTACGAACTTCAGTAGATGGGTTTTTCTAAAAATCATTTCTTGGTTTTTCACATTTCACTCCCGAAATCTGGCTGTTATTCGTAAACAAGGAGCTGTAAAATTTCTGTAGGTTTACGCAAACCTTTAACCGTCATCTAAGATTTTCACCAAAAAAGGGAAAATTTCTCTAAGATGACTACCATGTGGTCACAGAGAAAGAGAGACCGAGCCGCAAAACAGCCAGGAGAGAGAGAAAAACCTCTGGTTACCTTGTCAGATCCTGACCCTGTCGTCTGCGCGAAAGCGAGGCAAGGCTGCAACTCCCGACTCGCTCTCTCGTTTGCGACTGTAATTTTTAAGAAAAGCCTTTCGTACCTGGGTATGAGATGACCAAATATAAAAATGTTATATTGCTGCTTATGAACATAGATTCAGAAGTACACCAGATAGCCTAAAAGTGATCTTAAAGGTATTTGGGAGAAAACTGTCTGTAGGTGCCCCTATGTTATTCTAGGACATTTCATACTCTTGGAGTTCTCTTAAAGGTGCTAGGCAGATAAGCATGAACTTTTCGAATATGACACTAGTTTGTAGTTTCAATGCTTGCAGATGCTTGTTTAGTGAATAAATTCTCCGCGGTTGTTGTAACTTATGAACATATTTCGCTCCTGTTCTCTTGGCCTCTATTGTTTCACTCACCATTCACGTTACAGTATCTGTTTACAAGTTAGTTAAACATCACAGCTCTTTTCTACCATGGCCGTTCGTGGCAGCCGAAAAGCCAGCCTTACACATTGAACGGAATATTTAAATTATTTTGAATGACAGTGAAAACCATCTCAATTCGTAAGATTTTGGTTACATGTCTTGCAACTGGCGAATTAATGGATTAGATCTGCACTAGGCCGTGCAATAACCCCTGTTAACAACCTATAGAGGAGCTGTTCATGAGTAATTGACTAAAGTATTTTCAGAGAACGTAAAAAATGTTAGCCCTTTCGTAGATTGTTCTCAGTCCTTACAGTGGCAGACTAGTCTTTAAAGAACCTGTGGTCCATAACTTTGTTGGCTAGCAGCATTTGCTCTATGGCATCAACTGATATCTTCAACACTGGAACAAAACCAATAAAAAATGGTGAATGCACATGGATTTTGCCCACTCTCGAATTTTTCTTTATTCAAGTCCTTTGTGCTTTGTAATCAAATTATAACTGTCTACCTAACTTTAACAGGAAAAACGTACAAACGTCGAGAGTAAAAGCAAGTAAAATGAGAACTTTGGTAAGTGTTTTCAAACTGTTGTTTAAAGGGGTGCCCTCTTTGTATCACACAGATCAGTCGGCTCAAATTCCGTGGCGTAGTGACACATTGCACTCTCAAGGCTTGCTTGCTAAGCCCTTTCTGAAATGTTTCAACGCGTCAAGGGCATCATCCATTGGTCTTTTTTCATCCTCAGAGGAGGAGTTGTGCCATCTCTCTCTTTCTGTAAGGTCCATAGTCAGCCAAGATTAAGTTTTTCTGGTCCACGTTAATGTGACTGTGATTTGGTCCTTTCTTGCGTGCTTTGAGCCGAGATCTTGCACTTGATAGTGCGGTAAATAAGATAAAAGGCTGTCACCTGTTAGTTTAGCACTCAAAATCATGAACGAGATAACATATACTATCGTGATGTTTCTCTTAGTGTTGTTATAATTTGTTTTCTTTACGTGTTTTGCGTCGTAATCTTTAAAGAATAAAGTAGCATTGATCTGTACAACGAGAACTTCAGTCGATAGCGCGGTAAAAAAGGTAGAGGGCTGTTTTTTTGATGGGCACTCAAAAGGACTTAAGAGAGAACAACAACCATCGTGATGTTGCACTTAGTGTGGTTGTCATGGAGTCTTTTTCGCTGCAGATTATTTTCTCAACAAAAACATTATCACGAAATATTGCCATTCAAGGCCGAAAAGCTATGTTTCGGTCATACTCCGTGAAGTGTCTTTGGAAACAAGGGCATATCCCATTTCCTGTTAAGGTGGCTCCCTAGAGTATTTACTAATAATCCGAGCTATCAAGCATACGTTACAGAAGGAAATCTAGTTACTTTGTCTTTGCGATATTGTTCACGAGATTCACCGCTAAGGTTACCCATATAAGAAGGCTCCTTTTTCAAGTTTCATTTTCTGGATTAAGACCGTTGCCATGGAAACATCGCATCCTTAATCAGGCAGTAATTTTGTCATTTTTGCCCATTTTTCCTTAATATTTCTAATTTCCCGCAGTGAAATGTCTTTAAACTTTGCCTCTTTATATTAATGATATTGCTTAACATTTTAAAGTGGAAAAAACTTGGGGTCGTTAAGACGGTTTTGCCAATATTTTGAAATTTGTAATTTTTCTTAATAGAGGAGTTTAGCTCTTACAGATTTTGACAAAAAAATGACAGTACAAAGGTACTGCAACTATTAAGAAATGAGGCGATTTTTAAAAAAATTTACCGAAGGAAACGCGAGAAATTCACGGTTAATTAACTGCGCTGACGTCACAAAAATCCGAAAAACACCCGTGATTCGGGGTCGTGTGAGCAAAATACGCGCGCGAGCCATCACGCCCGCATGCGCATAATGCACAAAGCTACTGAAAACATGTGGTTTCTTTGAAGAGTACGAAAGCCATTGTTTTGAAGCCGTTTATTAGTATTATTACGTTGATATCTCGCCAGTTGAAAAAGGAGAGTTAGCGGATTCAATTTTATACCTAACACGGGATGTTTTCTTCGAAGTACTTGACTATTGTAGTTAAAATTCGAACCGTGGTGGTCACTCGTGAGGATGGCGATCGTCAGAGATGAAGACGGTGGTTGTGCAAGGATCGCAATAAGCCCTTCATTTCCTAATCTGCTGTACACTGTTTGCAGATCTTCAAATGTCAGCCCAATTCCGGATACTTTTTCAACCTTGTTCTTCTTTAGGGATAATTTCGACGGCGAAGTTTTTCTTTAAAAGTCTGCTGTAGAAGATGGCGCCGATCTATAAATCGTACATCATGTCCATTGTCCTCAGCTACACATATAAGACCGTAGGTCTCGACGGACAACTATTGCTTTCTTCAAGGGTCAATCTGTGAGTAAAAATTATTTCTCGTTGTGCAAAAACATTTTCTAGTGCATCTTGCATGTACGTTGAAGGACGTTTGAAACAAGAAAAAATACAAGGATGTTGGTTCGTCGATGGAAAGGTTCCTTCGATTAGGATGCAAATTACGTGGGAACCTTTTTTCTGATAAGTTTTAAAAACAATGTTATAGAGTCGGCAAAACAAAACAAAAATTTACACTCCCCGTTATCTTGTCTTAAAGCCACTTCTAGAATAATTAAATCAAATCAAATTTAAGAGAAATAAAGTGACCCGAGGAGCTCCGCCAGTGAAGACAATCTTCAGTGTTTGTTCGGGAATTGGCTCAATCTTTCAGATCTTTCCACTGACCGTGAACCAAAGGCCAGAAACAGCAACATTGCTTCCTTCTGATTTAGTGCACTTACTTCTTTGTTTTCTAAGTAAAAATTCCACCCATCATTTACTTCGACTATTTAAAGTTTGTCTACTTTTGAAGCGAAAGAATTGATGTCTTTGGAAAATTTCTGCTTTGTTTTTGCATACAATTTACTCTTATGGAGATCGATAGTGACTTGTAACCGGTGTAACATTGTCTCCTCTCATAAATGTTTGACCTACACTAATCAAACTTTTTGCACAATGAGCTTCAACAGAACGTTAATAAAGTTTTTTGGGTGGAATATTTCGAAACTGCGAGGCCATGTTTGTTTTAATTTTTGCGTGGACGTCGCGCGGATTTTAAAGCGCGCGCCATACTAGTGCGCAGGCTGCGCACGGCCAATTTACTCTAGGGAGCCACCTTAAGTTAGAAATAACTGCTCATTCTTTTGACAAAACATGCAGTTTTGTCCCTTGCCTTGACTCGCATGTTGAAAGTTGTTTTCGTGACTCAATGTATGTATACGCTCAATTTTCTTTCATTGAAAATAGGAAACAAATGTAATCGACTATGGCCGAAAGTTGTCTCAATATTACTTCCCTTCCACTGTCATTCCAAGAGGATTTAGACGCAGTACAGACTGAATATTTTCACATGTTGGAAAGCCTAGCTGAAAGTGACATCTCTAGTGATTCAAGTGACAGTGAAAATTCAGACTCCGAGTCGACTGATTCTAGCCTAGAGATTTTCGACAACAGCTCTGAAGAGGTTGAATGGTCAGAGGCTGATAAACAGGAGATAGCAACAGTGGCCGATTTTTTAAGAAAAGGCTGCGGTTGTAAATTTGGTCCAAACAAAAGTAGTTGCAGTAAAAAGCTATCGCGAGAGGAATTTCTGGAGAGTAGAGCAGAATGCTTTGAACTTTCCCACTCAGAGATGGATATGGTCATCCTTTCTCAGCTGCAAGCTAACACTTGAAGACAACCAGCCAACAATAGAAAACGCAGCAAGATGTCTTATTCATACAAAGGTAAGTTTGATTGAAGGGCGTTGCGAAGCACAAACAGGTATTTCTGCCATTTTAAAAAATATATATACATGAAAATGATAATGATTGTAGTGATATTTGTTAGTGACACTAGAACAGTATATGCACTAAATAAACAAACTTTTTAATATGAATGCATTTGTTGGATTACTTGCAGGGTTGGAAATTTGTCGCGCCACTTTCCTTATGCTGCATGGCGTAGGAAAGAGAAGATATGCCAATTTAAAGGCACACTTTCGTGCCAAAGGCCTGTCGCCAAGAACCCATGGAAATAGACGACGCCTTCCGCACAACGCTTTCTCTCCTGATAAAGTAAATGGGGTGGTTCGCTTCATTGACAATTTTGCTAGAGAACATGCCATTACATTACCTGGTCGGATTCCCGGATTTAAATGTACTGACATAAAAATATTGCCATCATCCAAAACAAAAACTAGCGTATTCAGACTATACGAACAGTCAGCTAAAATAGCTGGTAGTCATGCTGTGGGTCATTCAAAGTTCTTGCAGTTGTGGAATGACTTGGTCCCGCGTGTTGTTATTTCTAAGCCTATGCCTCTCCAACCATCTTCTGTCAACCAGCGAATGGAGACTTTATCGTTTACAGACATTGATGTAGTTCACGCGACGACAAGAAACTAGAGGTCCAACTTTGTTTTTTGAGAGAACTGATAACTCGGGTGAGGGAGACTGGGAAAGTAGACTGGGTCAGAGAGGTGTTGTTTTACAATGGTGACCATTTTTTGGGTAGTTCGATAAAAATCGCACAGAGCAGATTGCCAAGTTTGATTGTGTGAGTGTACTGAAGCCAGTAAACCCATTTGTTTTTTATATAGAAAACCCACACCAAACTAACAACGAAAAAAAGAAAACACAATGTAAGAATAAAGTTAACAATTGCGACTCACACGCCAACATGGATCATTTCACGGTTGGACTCAACCTTCACAGAAACATAATTTCTTGAGCTCTTTTGGAACAAAAAGGTGAGATAAGTATACGATATAAGGTCACAAATGTTTTTCAGGTTGAATTGTCAGATGTTGTTTTAAGTCTGCATCAACACAGAGAAGTAATCTCATGACTAATGTGGGAAACGTGTTTCTTACGGTTCTTACACTGTTTGCGCTATGTACAGCTGATGTATCCTGATTTCACATCAAACAACAGGAATATTTTTTGCTTTATTGCAGAGTTGTATTATTAAGTTGATTTGTTTTATTTTTATTTTGATTTCGGTCTCAACTTCACTGTTTCACGATTTTAAAGCTACCATTTATGTTTTCAAAAACCATAATCGGATAACCATTCCTGACTTTTGTGGAATAATTATGTTTGTAACTGAAATAATTTTAACTGTTGACAGATCTACAAAAGGTCTGGCGTTTGAAACACATGCAAATGCGTTTCGTTGCATTTTAAACGTTTGAAACGGGTTTCAAACACGTTTCAAACATAAACGCCTTTGAAACGCTTTGAGTTAAGACCCCTTTTCTCTTGGAGGGTCAAATATGTAAAAGTAAGTAAAATTAAAGAGCTGTTACCTGTGAATCAACCAAGGCAGTCAGTGGAAGGTAGTCAAATAAATCTGTAAAGTATTTCCAAACGTTGGCGTTGCCATACTTCCTGAGACATTCATCATAAAATCCATACACCTGAGTGATTTGACGGCTTTCGTGGTTACCACGTAAAATAGTTATTCTGTACGGGAAACGAACCTATTACAGGACAATTAAAGATGTTAACAATGCATCAGGAGTCCTTTTTTTGGCAAATTGAGAGTCTGTCAAATTGTGGGTAAACTTTTGAATTTAGAAATCAGCTATAAAAAGTACTGTAAAAACTTGTGCATAACCCACACCTTTGTGCTGTAATTTTAAGGCTCAAAATTGAGGGTCAGTTGCTGGCTGGTGTAAATAAGAAGTATCTGTTGGAGAAATTCCAATGTCTGACTCCTTAATAATCCTTCACAATACAGCAACGATAGTAAACTCAATAGTATTGTGACCACAATATTTGTATTATTGATTTAATCTTGGTATTAAACTCTGGTTATTGACCTGATTGCTCAATTAATTCGCAATGTTATTGGTCATCTATCAGTTAAGCTGTGACGTTATTGGCTATGAAGACTTGTAATGTCATTGGTGCATTTTGATCCCTCTGTTATCACAGTTACCGTATTTATTCACTTATAAGGCGCACTCGGTTATAAGACGCACCCTAAACTTTCGAAGACGATTGTGAGAAGTTGGGACAATGAAAATTTCACCTAAATACCCTGTTATAAGACGCACCCAGAATTACGGAAAATTTGTTGACCACGTTCGCTGTTCACGTTCACAAGAAGGCCTGGATGGACGAAGAAGGTTAGTTCTTTTTTCGTAATCATTTTCGGAGTAAAGTAATTGCGGACGTGACAATTTCTTCGAACTATTTGTAGTCAAGTTTGCCTCATTTCGTGGGAGCGAGGTTAGGAATTTGATTGTTTCTTACGTCAATCATTTCAAGCACGTGCTTTTCAGCATGATCGCTCTTTGCTGAAATTCACGTCGGCTTTGTTTACGAACTTGCTTGCCGTAGCAGCACTGTACCAGTGATTAGAAAGTCTAGTTTTCGCTGTAGTTTTATCGTAGTTGTTTTTCTTAGCATTTATAGTTTGTTAAATTTGTTGTTGAGTCAAATATTTCAAGCGGGTGCTGTTGCTTCGCTTCACCTCGATCGGCTTTGTTTACGTTTAATACTCACTATTTGTAACACTCATTAGAAGCAATGTTTTTAACTGAAGTCTAATGAGAGTTTTTTTTCTTCTAACTTATAGGAACCAAGGAGTGGATTCGGAAGAATCTTCGTTTTACACATGAGCATCAAGGACTTCTCGTTTGGGATTCCTTCCGTGCCCATAATTAGCAATAATAAATCGGGAAATTTGGAAAGTTATATTTTGTTGAGCAAAAATACTCGGTTATAAGACGCACCCCGAGTTTTGAGCAGATTTTGATCGAACAAGTATATTTTCTCGTAAAAAATGGTGCGCCTTATAAGTGAATAAATACGGTAAATAGTCATAGCCATTCAGAAATGTGCACTGATGATCAGTGCTTGCAGTGCAGTGTTCTGTAACTGTTTGAATTGCCAGCTTCAGCAAGCTTTCCACAAGCGTAAATCAATAATTTTGGTTTCGAAGATTTATCCTACATATACCATATTTACCCGTGTATAATGCGTGCCCGTGTATAATACGCACCCTAATTTTTGACCACTTTGTTCTAAAAAAAAAGATTGAGTATCACTACTGCATTGCGTTCGATTCAAGTAAAATGTTCAGTGTCTTTAAACAACGCATTCCAAAACAACGAAACCTTCAAATTCTGACTCAGGGTCTGATTCAAATAGGTTTTCAATGCTTTAATCATCAAGTTCATGAGTGTTCTCTGTTGAATTGTAAACCAGTTCATCTTCTGATCCATCCAAATTGTTTGTGATGCCACACTTCAGAAAAGAGGAAGCGATCATTTCTGATGGAATGGCATTCCACGCTTGCGAAATCCACGAACAGATCAGTTCCTCCAAAGCCTTGTTTTGTCATCCAAAGGTGGTAAATTTGTGAATTCTGTCAGCCATCCACTGCTTTCAGACTCCATCTTTAAACGGTTTGTTTGAAGATACATTGAGCAGTTGGAGAAGGGAAGTTAAACCACCAGGAATAACAGCAAGTTCAGTGTTCTCGCGTTTGAAGGATGCTTTCACAGTATCTGTCACGTGAGCTTCAAATGAGTCGTAAACAAGCAAGCTCTTTCTTCTCCCCAGGCCACCGATCCGTGCACGCCATACTTTTTCGATCCACACTTTCATCTGCTCTGAATCCATCCATCCTTTCTCTTGGGCTGAAACAACAACTCCATGCTTGTTGTTGATCTTAGGGATGATTTTCCTCTTGAAGATTAACATCGGTTTCAGTTTTAATCTGTTGCCGCAGCACGCTAACACAACTGTTACTCGATTCTTCTCATTCCCCGTGGTACATATTTTGATGGTTTTCTCGACGGTGTTGTTTACAGTACGATTCGGTGGCATGTCGAAGGTCAATGGAGTTTCATCCATGTTAGCGATGAGATGCAGTGAGAAGTTGTGTTCTTTACGGCGATCAATGATGTAGCGATGAAATCGCATTATCTTCTCCTCGTAATCATTTGGCAGACGTTGTGCTAATGTTGTTTTCTGTCAAAGTGACAGACCGTTCCTCTTCATGAAGCGCTGACACCAGTGATTGCCAGCTTTGAAATGTCCTTCAGGAATTCTGTACTTCTCGTTCTTGGCTAGTTCGAGGGCTTTCAGTCGCACAATGGATGGCAGAATGGCAAGACCGTTATTTCTTTTCTCGGTAATCCAAGCCAGCAGATCGACCTCCAACTCCAGCCATGCAGCTTTCTTTCCGCGGTTAGCACGCTTCAGTCGAGGCATCTTCTCGAGGTTTTCTTTACTTTTTCACCAGAGCCTGACATTACTCTCGAAAACACCAAACTCACGCTCGGCAGCACGATTGCCATGTTGCTCTGCAAACTGGATTATTCTTAACTTGTCGGACACAGTGTAACTTTGACGTTTCACAGTGGTAAGTTTTGTAGCCATGATCGCTATAGTGACAATCTCACATGTTTCCTCGATCAGCTGTTACTTAAATAGGCATTTTAATTTATTCATGGATCGAAATTGAAAACAGTTCATTGGTAGTTTACTTTACTGAGTTTATTAAACACCAATTACTACAAAGCTTTTGTCTTCTTTTGTTTTCTTGACCAAACAATGGAATCCGTGTATAATACACATCTTAAATTTGAAGGTCGATTTCAGGGAAAAAAAGTGTGCATTATACACGGGTAAATACGGTACAGTGTACATAGCCTTTGCTTGGCATGTTCAAAGATTTTTACAGATCAATGGTGCAGCTTGGCAATTCTGTGAATTAAGCTTGTCACAGTGTAATGCAAATCCTGATAAACAATTTTATATATGTAACCTGTCATTTGCAATGATCATTTGAAATCCCGGCTAAGCGACCCTGTGAATTATAAAACTTGCTTTTATGTGAATCTAACTGATGTCAATGGAGACTTTATTTGCTGAAGCAACATTTTAACACACGATCATTTGAGTATTAATAAAAGTATCAAACTCGTTTCTTTAGAACGATAGAAAGTCAGAAGAAATGCATGAGCGGGCTAACGAGTCTGCAGAAATCAGAAAAATAGTTCTCACATGATTCAGAGTTTGACAGACAGACAGACCTTGTGGCATCAATTTGTTAGATTGATAAGATCCAGTTTTCAGATTGAAGTGTGTGAATGTGTGACCTTCTTTTGGAACTATTAAAGAAGATTTATGGCTGAAAAATTTGGTTTGAGTATGATTATCTACAGAGTCGTTTAGTTATGGTTTACTTTCAAACAGAGGCCCTATGCCGTATACGAGCGTTATTTATACATAGTACATATGGACCATTCTTCCACAAGTGATTACATTATTGAGAATCAAAAATTGAGTCGCGATTATGGCATTCCGTTACGGACAAAATTATCAAACTGTACACATATACAACGAAATTCAACATATAGACATCGAACCGCATTCATACAAATCGAAATTACACATATGAACATTGTACCGCATGCATGTACATCGAACCGCGTACATATACATCGAAGTTACACATTTATACATCGAACCAAATACACATACGTCGAAATCACACCTATATAATGGTACCGTGCAAAGAAATCGAAATGCATTCGTACACATCGAAATAATTTGTTTATACTTTTAACTGTTTACTTGTGTATGTCGGACTTTCTTATATGAAGTATTGAACCGTGAAAACTTTCATATAAATCGAAACTTTGGGCAACCGGTCAGCGGTTAAGCAAGCAGGGACCCCAAACAGGATGAGAAAGTCGACGAGAAAGATGTCGGCAAGAAACCAGCTAACTGACTACGAATTGGAGCAATTCTTCCGTTCTTTGCGAGACTTGTTAATCCTTTCGTGACTTGAGGCGAACTTGTCATTCGACTCTGCGGAATTTCTCTCCCGAAGACTTGATGGTTTCGAAAGAACACTAAACGTTTTGTCTTCAAGGTTACGGGTTTCCTTCCCCACCGAGGTTTAACTACTAGTCAACAGAGGCAGCATTGCGAGGACTTATCTTATTTGGGTTTGCGTGTGAGGACGTACCCACCTAGTCCTCAGGCCCCTACCTCGAGCCATTTAGTAACCGCTGACCGGTTGCCCAAAGTTTCGATTTATGTAAAAGTTTTCATGGTTCAATACTTCATATAAAATAGCTCGACGTGAACAAGCAAACAGTTCGAAGTAAAAATGGATTATTTCGATGTGTACGAATGCATTTCGATTTATTTGAACGTTACCATTTATATATGTGTAATTTCGTTCGATGTATATATGTGTAATTTTGATGTATATGTATTTGGTTCGATGTATAAATGTGCAACTTCAATGTATATGTATGCGGTTCGATGTACATGCATGCGATACGATGTTCATATGTGTAATTTCGATTTGTATGAATGCGGTTCGATATATATATTTTTAATTTCAATGTATATATATATGGTTCGATGTCTATATGTTGAATTTCGTTGTATATGTGTACGATTTGATGATTTTTCCCGTAACGGAACGCCATACGCGATGTTTGAGGATCGAGACGTGAGTGACTGTCAACTCATTTTTGAGTGGTACTGTACTTATGAAATGACTCCTGGGTTCAAACCTTTCACCATTATTATTAATGTAAACAACAATATGATATTGAAGTTTCGTGTGAGGAGAAATCATTAACTTTGTTTGCAAATTGTTAGACATAATAAAGTCCAGGAAGGCTTGTAAGGAAGGCTTGTTTCTGCATGTAGAACAGGTTGAGACGAAAATTTAAAAAATCACTTGTCCTATGGGTAAGCTGTTGATGAGTGTACAAGGCTGGAGAAAAGAAGGATTATCAAGTTACTAACCTTTAGAGTAACTAAGAGAGTAACAGTCTCCACAGAGTAATAACCTCTGTCTACATAATCACCCATAAATAGATAATTGGTATCTGGTGACCTTCCTCCTATTTTAAACAGTTCCATAAGGTCATGAAACTGGCCATGAACATCACCACAAACTGTCACAGGACATTTCACTTCCTGCACATTTGATTCCTTGCTGAGAATTTCTTTTGCCTAAAAAAAAAACAGTTACACACAAAAATTAATATAGCAAACTTTAATTACACTTCAAAAACTCAGTAATAATTCACAAAGAAAAAACAAAAGAAATCAATGTTTAACTAGTGTCTTTATATCTGATAAAGACATGGCTAAACTTAACGTCCAATTTATTAGATCGAAGGCTGTGCTCTATTAAAAGAAAATTTCAGGGAGCCCTTCAGGCTCCCAACCATTTTAGTGAAGGCACCCAGACCTTAAAACTGGTCGCCTGAATAATAACTTCACTGTAAAAATATTAAATTTGCATACCAACATACAGCGACTGTTTTATACAAAACTAAATTGCCCTGTGTCGCAAGTTGCACTCTACGCCTGTCTGAAAAGTATTACCAGTTTCTCCTGAAAACTGTACCTAATAAATCATCCAATTTGAAGGGAAAAATTTTAAAACTATTGTGGGGTACAAATCGAAATCTGTGCAGGTTGTCACGTTCAAAGTGATGGATAATGTTACATGTGAAATCATGCAGAAAAACCTTTGAACATCGACGACTGTCCGTTTGTTTCGTACAAACAACATTTTCTGTAGGCATTACTAAATTCTGACTCAACAAGCCAACACCAGTATGTTAACTTTTTCAGCCTGCCTAACTGAATGCTGTACTAGAAGCCAGAAGCCAGAAGCCAAATGTCACCTCAGGCGACCGGGCGCCCTTAGAGCATAGCTTTGAGACCAAAATAACCCCAAATCTGAATATTAGTGCAAGAATGAGTTGATCTATATATTATCAGAGATTTTGAAGCCGTTCAAAAAAACTTGCAGGAGTGTATTATTCGGAAAACTCTCAGCTTCAGATTGCGTTTTTAAACCTGATAATATACTCCTCCTCATTTTTAAAACAGCACCAAATATCCAAATTATAACTTGAAAACAGCACTTTCACCCTAAAACTGATAAAAGCTCTCTTTCATTCCCACTTTTATTTTTCATATTAATTTCAAAATTCCAATGTTCACAATTATCTGGATATCTGTTAAAACAACAACAACAACAACAACAACAAACAAAACACTCAGTCTCACTCAGTCTCACTCCTAGATAAACGATAGTGTGGGTACATAAAGAGCACTGAAAAAAAATCAATTGCTTCCTTTACTTAATGTCAAGCACACAATCTCCTGAGCTAAGGCCCGGTTCAAATGTCAAACTTTACATGTGCCAAACCTAATACCTATTTAGGTCGACCCAAACTATTAACTTCGACTGTTGATTCAGACGGTCGAACTTTACATGTGCCGAACCTAATTCGTGGCGAGAAGAAATATCATTCTTACTGCTTAAAATAGGGAAATAAACTGAAAAAAGTAAAATTTGATTTTAGTGTGATTTGTGCTCTGTTATGGCAAGGAGACCGTTGAGGAGATCATGATCATGATATTTGGACAAAATAAAGTAACGCAATAAATTTTAAATTACATTACGATTTCTTTATGGACAAAGAAAAGCAACTTTTTAGAAGACCGCTTTGAGCTGTCCAGTTTCAGTCTAAAAATCTACAACGTGAATGCTGGTAACCATACTCGGAGACCCAGGGGCAGATAGTGGGAACAAGGAAAAGTCTAAACGGGCGGAAAAATATGGCACAAAGAAAAGTAAAGAACAGTGAGAAGAGCCCCTGGGGACAATGTCTTACCAGACCAGTTCCAAACGGTCGCCGCCGTTCTGGCTTCTGATTGGTGCCAGAGAAACACAATCAGAAGCCAGAATGGCGGCGACCGTTTGGAACTGGTCTGGTAAGACCTTGTCCCCAGGGGCTCTTCTCGCCGTTCTTTACTTTTCTTTGTGCCATATTTTTCCGCCCGTTTAGACTTTTCCTTATTCCCACTATCTGCCCCTGGGTCTCCGAGGATGGCTGGTAACTAGACCGTAACCGTCGTTACGCTTCTGTGAGTTCTGTCAGCAAAGGTGCAAAAACCCACTAAATAGCCAATCAGAAGTGTGGTTATATTAAAAAATACATTAACATAATTTATGCATTAGGTTCAGCACATGTGAAGGCCGACGTTTGAATCGAAGTCGATCTTTTGCCGTTCTATTTGACTAGCTCAGCCGAATAGAACAGCGGCAGAGTCGACTCAAATACAAAAGTGCCGTTCCTAATTGATTCAAATGTCGAACTTTACATGTGCCAAACCTAATAACTAGGTTTGGCACATGCAAAGTTCATTGTTTGAACCGGGCCCAAGAGTCCAAATCCTACAAAGGCATGTCAGGAAAAAAAGTCAGGATACCAAAAACAAACAAATGACATAATAAATGGCTGTTTGAACTAAGCATTTTTCAAAAGTTCTGCTTTTATCATCCACACTACCATACACTTGAAGACTCTTTCTAAACACTTATCTCACTATAGCAGTGACGTAAAGCAAATTGCTGAACATCTACAATGTTGCAATTTTAAGGAAAAACGCCGAACAAGCGTGAGGCGGAAAAGAAGCAAATATACAACTGAAACCTTACTGAGTAGTAAAGGAGACGTTTATTCCCTTTACGAATAGTAGCTTAGTGGCAAAATGATGAGAGAAATTATACATCAGAGCTATAAACGTTTAACAAAGTATTTTTATAATGCCTTTCAGCTACTTGGAAATAAAAGATTTAACGCATTCTAAATTAAAGCGCAAAAAGCAATCATGTAGAATGCAGTAACTTCATTCTCCGTTTCGCGGATTGATGATGAATTTACATGTGGACTCGAGTCTGTCATGTATGCATTTTGTACACAAAACTGTAAGAGCAATAATTTGTCTGCCATACCAGACTCGTTCTAACTGCAATCTAAAAATGTTTGTTGGACAATTACACCATGTTGACTGTCCTCAAAAAACGAGCAACATCGTTTTACCTTGTCGCAGAGCGTTTTCACTTGTGTTTCGCTGAGCTGTTTGCAATCCATTAACTGCTCGATCCATGATTCTAAATCTTTTGCTGTTGCTTTGTCGTCCACCATAGCTATCGCTGAAGTTCTACCAAGTCAGATAAATATTCGTTTATTGTTATTAGTATGTTGCGGAGAAGCAAACAGGAATATGGGCAGAAAAATTGACCTTCAAAGATTGTCACCTCTAAATGTTCAACGTCGCAAAGTAACTATGGCGGTCAACTGAATTGACACCGGCGAAGGCACATGTACGTAATATGCCAAATATGGGCAACAGCTCCATATATGCTGTTGCCTCTCCCCTAGCTTCCAGTGCTTTGCAAGGTTTGTGTTTTCATTTCTATACAGCCCTCCTCAATATATTTTTCTTGTACTGGACTTATAATATTTTGACGGTGGTTTGATTTTCTGGTGAGTATCTTATCTTTTTAGTTTTCTGTAATTGGATTCTGTCTCATTATGTCATCGTAGTCTTATTAGGGCTTACTCACTTGCTGCAGCATGGAAAGCTGACTGGTTGCTAATTAAACGCTGGCGTGGTAGCTGGCGTAGATCCACGATCATTAATGCTCCAAACAACGTTCGATTTCAATTTTTTGGCAATAAACATGGGTGAATGATTCAGTTGAAGAATAGTTGAACTTCTGAGAAACTAAAAGTGTTACTGATATAAGACCCTTGATGACGTCCTCCATTTAAAAGCACACTTATAAAGTTATTATATAGCTTTACGTATCTAGATACATTCCACCTTGAATTTTGGGGATTGTGCACCAATTGATATCACATTTCTTTTTGCTGTTCTTGTCTTAAATTTTCTAGACCCACTTTCTTGAGCTTCCTTTTCAATATGCAGGTGATTTTCATATAACTGCAAATTGACACGCTGACTTTATAACAAACAGAAATTCCATTTCCTGTAGGAAATATTTAGCAAATATTAATATGTGATTGGGTGAGGCTGAGTATATTATGCAAGTCAACTCAGAGATTTCCATAATTTCAAATCCATCAAAAATATAAAGTAAATCACACTTCTAATCTACACTCCAACAACAAAACTATCCTTAAGTAATTTAAAAGTTTTAAGTAAAGGGCGGTAACACACTAGGCGACAAGTTGCAGCAACAAGACGCGGTGACAGATCACTCTGTATGTACAGGTTGGGCGACTAGTTGCAGCAACACATTGCGGCAACACGTTACAGGGACAAATTGCTTCATGTGTACTGGAGAATTTTTGTGAAATCTTTGTCCCTGCAAGAGTCTCTTTGTATATTACATTCACAATTTTTAAAATGTTTAAAAAGGATTTTTTTCTATGTGTAAAACATGTTACAGTTAAAACACATGTCATCACAGGTGAAAATTAACAACAATGACTATAATATTCTCTACACTGTTGCTCACCAAGGTTAGAGATGGACCATTAGAAATAACTGGAGGGAGGTGGCAATTCCCAAAAAAATTCCTGCAACAAAAACTTGTCTAAAAAAATCCTGCGAGCAGTGATCTGCAAAAAAAAACACTAAGAGGAAGCAACATGCATAGCATTTAAGGTTATTAAAAGTATGGGATAAGGGGGGAAAAGGTAACATAAAACAATGCCTAAAGATAAAGAGAATTGAAATTCTTAATTTGGATTTATTTTGTCTCATTCTGTTTACTTTTTTTTTTAAAAGAGGCCTCTCAAAAGATTGAGTCATTCAGGACTTTTCTTATTGTCTTTTTTCTTTTAAACAATGTTCCATAAAATACAACGTCCTCTATGAGCGGCCGTTGTCTGTGATCTATTAGTGTGGTGCTCAGTTTTGAAAATGTTTACAAGAGTTCACCTGTCTGAAACCCAGATCTGTAACATTCCCAACTTCATAGCATGGCCTTTTCCTACACTGTGTATTCATTGGTAGTTACATGATAAGAAGGAAGCTTATTTAAGCTGATATTCTTCATTTAACAGTTGTCATCTTTCAAGTATTTTTTTTTTGGTGTTCTTGCTTTGTTTTTGAGGCAGTACTTGGGTTATTCTCATGATGGCTCAGTCAAATCAAGTGTGCCACCCTGGACATTTGTCTGGCATTTGTCATTCTGTTTTGCAAAAGCTGCAAATACCTCATGGTTGGGCCACAGTTTTTAAACCTTATAATGCACTCATGCAACTCATTCTTGCACTAATATTTAGATTTGGGGAACTTAATTATTTTGGCTAATAAATTGGAGGTAAAGTTTAGCCATGTCTTTATAAGTTATAAAGACACTCATTAAACATTAATAATTCTTTTGTTTTTTCTTTATGAATAATTATTCATGATTATTATTAATGAGTATTTGAAGTATAATTAAAGTGTGTTATATTAATTTTGGAATGTGGGGCTTAAAACAGAGCTCACAAGATATAATGGGCAAGCAAAATACTGTAAAGTTCCCAAAGTAACAAGCCCCAATAGTAGCGATAAAATTTCACAGGTGCTAGCTTATGCCAAAAGTAGCAACCCTCCAAAAATAACAACTCTCCAAAAGTAACAGCTTCAAAAATGATTTCTGTCTTGCTAGAAATAACAGTAATCATAGTTACAACAAGCTTTACTAAACTGATCCGAGATTTATTTTTTAACGGTTATAATGATCTTTGACATTCCTTTATGTAACTCAAAAGGTAAAAGGTACATTACATCTTTTTTTTGTTCATTTGTGAATACCAGGAGCCCTTTATAAACTGTATAGCAAGATTCTTGCAAAATCTGTCCACCCCAGCAGTAATCATATAAATGTAAATTTCTGAAGCAAATGAAAGGTTTGTTTTGTAAACAAAAGCAATTCAGGTGAACAGAAACTGCACTAATTCAGACCTTGCCAAATGTGGGCTCTTTTGAAAACTGCTTAATCCCTCATTAGGGTCAGGGGTTTAAAGGCAGCATAAATGCCCACTTTTTCCTCTGAATAATATAAAGCAAACTTGTGTTATTTCCCAAATAATTTCGTGAGCAGACAACTGGAGTAGCTTTTGGTTTACTTGCAATAATATTTACAGACTTTTTGTCTTTGAGTGTAATGACCAGTAGTCTTCAGATCAATGGGAGAAGTTTAGTGCATAAGGTTAATGAATTTATCATTTATCCAGCTCAAGCAAGTATGTTCTTTTATTCGTTGATTTTTTATGGTAAATTTTTTTATACCCCCTTAGAAACATTGCAATTCTGCAGTATACAAGATATTCTTTTTCAATATTATTGGTGAATACTCTTTGGGTATATAAGAAAGAATGCTGTATTATGATGATGGGTAATATTCTAGTTATTTGTGACTGGCCCTTTACGTGTCAATCATTATTTTGTGTTCTGTTTATTACAGCGTGATTTGTAAGCTCCAGTATGGCATACCCTCCTTATGGTGGTGGACCAGGATATCCGCCCGCTGCGGTAAGTAATCAAAAAATTTATAGCATGAAAATGGGAACAAAGCATTGCAATTCATGGAGGTGGCAGGGGGGGGGGAGGGGCTATAATTTATTTTTTCATTTATTTACCACCAGCATTTCGTACAACAAATAGGAACATCACTTTCAATTTGAGACAAATTTATTACAGTACCATTATTATTTTTTCACCATCTGCAGTTGTGTTCAACACAGAAGCTTTTCAGACTTTTAAAGACATTATTTTTTTATGTTGTTTATTTTTCAGCCTGGTTACCCTCCTGGTCCAGGATACCCTGCTCCTGGTTATCCTCCTGATCATGGGTACCCTCCCACCGGAGGGTATCCTCCTGCTGCACCAGGATACCCCCCTCCTCCTGGTGGCTATCCTCCTACAGCTGGCGGATATCCACCTCCCCCAGGGGGAGGCTATCCACCAGCACCAGGTACAATCTTACTTGTTTATATAATAAATATTGAATAATGGCCACAGTATACTTTCAGTTTTGAATCTTGTTGAAAGATCTGTTTATACCATCAGTCAAAGTTAAGTTTACTATTACAATGTAGCTTAGCAATGAATAACCCAAAAGCCTGGAGTTCAAACCAATTTCTGAAGCACAAAGCAGTAACTGGCATAGTCCACCATATCAACTCTGTCATTTTTTCAAAGTACACGTAACTGTGTGCAAACACTGACCAGACAAGTGTAATTATCATGCCCCTCACCTGATGGGTTTGAGTGAAGCTGCATGGTCAGAGATAGTAAAGGTTAGAGTTACATGCACACCTACACTGTAGTTTGAACTTCTGATCTTTGGGCCGGGGTAATTTGCTTACATCCATCTAGCACACAATTTACTCTGCAAAACTCAGAGCTGACCAATTTCCTTTTGTTCTCCTTCTTTGACATGCCCCTTTACTACAATTATTATGGAGAGAAAATGTTTTTGAGGCACTTTGCCCTAAAGGGCCTTTTGGACATTTTGCCGAAGCTTTCCCTCCCCACCCTTCTCCAAGCAATGCTGTGCTGCTGTTTAAGCTACCAGTGGGATACAAAAAATGCCCCAACTTTGAATGGAGGGGGCAGGGGAGAGGTACAGTCATTGTGTTTGAGGACTTTGCCTCAAACCTGGGGAGGGGGTGTACTCCCTTATATAAGCCATAGAGGTATGTGCCGCCCCAAGGGGTATGGGTTGTGGGCCTTTTTGGTCTGAAAACAGGAATACACCTTGCCCATTTTGGTCTGGAATCACGTATCACATCATTTGAACTAGGTGAGTGTATGAATGTATTTTAATTAATTTATTGTTTCAATTCCAAATTTGAATAACAACGAAATAGAAATATGCAAATTTGAAATACATTTGAAGACTTTTTTGGTTTGCATTCTAATGTAAGTATTGATGACATAATTTCTGCCTAAAGGCCAGATCTGAAAACAGGTATCGATTTAAGAGGTCCGGTCTGAAAGCGGGTGTGGAACATTTTTTGGTCTGAAATGGGTTCAGGATTTGGAGAACCAGGCGGCACTTGCCCCCCCCCCCCCCCACCAAGAATTCCCAAGAGTACCCCCTTCGGGGTCTCAGGGGACTTTGTCACAATTGTAACTATGTTATCTGTGGGTTGTTAATGCATGTAGCTTTGTTTCAAAGCCCAAAATTACTAGCTATTGTTGTTATTGTCAGTCAGGGCTCAAGACCTCTTGAGGGTAGCGAACTACATGTAGCCAGGTCAGTTTGTTGTCATGAAGCAATGTTTTTCTTTCTTATCTTTCAAGGTATGATGCCAGGGGTTATACCTGGGGGACCACAGCCTGGTTATGGTGGCGGAGGAAGTCCTTATGGAGTGCCACCACCCACAGGTGGATATGGAGCTCCACCTCCGGCTGGGGGATATGGTGCCCCACCTCCTGCCAGTGGATATGGTGCCCCACCCCCTGCTAGTGGGTATGGAGCCCCACCCCCTGCTAGTGGGTATGGAGCCCCACCCCCAGCTAGTGGGTATGGAGCCCCACCCCCTGCTAGTGGATATGGAGCCCCACCTCATAGTGGTGGGTATGGAGTACATCATCAACCTCCACAGCAGAGCTATTCTCCCTCTCAAGGTATTGGTCTTTTAATCTTTGTAGATTTATTGATTTTTAAATCCATCGACAATAGATGGGTGTGGGGGAGGTGCCTGATGAAGCAGAAGGGGGCTGCAAGTGATCTTAGAAGGTAACCATGACAACCCTGAGAGCGGCACCCACCAGGCACCGTCACACAGAGAACCTCAGTGGAAAGAGGCGCAGATACTTACCAAAACAGCATCCAGAGAGGAGGGAGGGTTGGGGGCCAAAACAACCGTAACTACTGCACGCAAAAGCAACGTGAGCAAAATGGTTGACTCCTACAAAAGCACTGTAAAATCACTAAGGCCCTGCTAAACCCCAGGACTGCCCCACATACGATTCGTGGTGGAGACCGCTGGCTAGCATTGTCTCGTGTTTAACCTCACCTAAATTACATTTAGCCACATTTAAACCCATCAACAATAGATGGGTGTGGGGAAGGTGCCTGATGAAGCAGAAGGGGACTGCAAGCAATGTTAGTTAACCATGACAACCCTGAGAGCGGCATCCACCCAAGCTCGACTACAAGCGCTTGGAGAAAAACAGGGACCGTGAACAGGGGAGTCACGGTACCTGATTCTCCAAAAAGAACAAGCACCAACCCCAATTGCCGTCGCCATAAAAACAAGGAAAAGGGAACTCACTGCTGACAAAGACTTAGGTCCCTACTACCTGTGTGAACCACGTCTAGCAGAGTGAAGGCATAAGCTGTCCGTGAGCGCTATCCAAACTGACATGACTGAAATGGAGGCAGCCACCCGCCAAAAAGGAGGCTGCAAAACACCTGTCATTGCCCCAGGACAGGATGCGAGATGGTGGAAACTGACCAAGCCATGGCCAGTATGCAAGGAATAAGCCATTAAACAAACGCATGAGATTGGTGACGCGTATATTTAAGCCAGAAACAGCAAGATCCTGCTGGAGGTGAGGCAAACTCGAAAAGTAGCAATTCTGAAAGTTCCAGACAACCAACGCCGGATGAGAGGTCCAGCAGAGCAACTGTCCACGCCGTCTAAGCAAGGACAGTTGAGATGACAGCTGAGCAAGAGACTTGGATGGGGTGCAGATGTATAACTGATACACATGGCTTGTCCAGCAACGCAGTTCTTTAATCAAATGATTGGCGATGCCATTACGGGCTGCCCCAGTTGCAGCTCCAATATGAAAGTTGTGGCTAGAAAAGGATCCCTGCACACCTGCCGCTGGCAAAAACCTGTGAAGCCAATCAGTCAGCAAGGCGCGGCACAAAGGTTTGCCATCTTACAGGAGGAAAAGGGGGCCAGCCCCATTCCCTCTTACCGGTAATTGTAAATAAGCCATCAGCGACTGAAGTGCACAGAGCGGAGGATTGCCTTTGCTGACTTGGATCAGACAACCCTTTCGAAAAAGATCAGTTTTTGAGGCCTTGAGACGAATGCAAAGACAAGTGGGAGAATCGTACAAGTCAATAGCAATGTCTGCCACGCTAAAATGAATGTCTGGGGAGAAACTGTCCAAAATAAATTAGGTACAGTGAACTCTGACGAGCGAAGAAAACCAAAATAAGCCGGGTTGCATGCCACCCAAAACATAATGTGATCGTGCTTGCTGAAATCTAAGGCCTTAAAGATAAGCAACAGAGCCTGATCTGTAACTGGGAGGCTCGTAGACCCAGCTTTGCCCACAGATCGTTTGATGCCGCATACCACTCTCTGTAACCGGAGACAGTTCACGAGGGGATCCGGAAAGCCCTGTTCGATATGAAGAGCACAGACGGTAGACAAGTAAACTTTTATGGTAGCAGGATGCACTGACTGTGCAAAGTGGGTGACAAAGAGGCAGAGAGTCCAGTCATCCACTAGGTATGGCAACCCGTGGCCTGAAGCATAGCAGTTGCCGGTAGACGAGGGTAACCCCTCCATCAAGAACTGGTGCCACTGCCTCTGGAGAGTGGGTGAATCAAATCCTCCAGAAGCGATTGAGGGATGTCCACTGGAACAGGATGGGCTTCCGGAGCCAAGCACCTGAACTCCTGCCAATGAAAGCGAGAAAGAGCATCAGCGACTGCGTTGTGAATTCCTGGTACATGCTGGGTAGTAAAGGTGAAGTTGGACTGGGCAGCATGAAAGAGGAGCTTGCGCAATAGAAACATTAAAGAAGAGACCTTGGACATCCAAGAATTTAACATGT
The DNA here is from genome assembly GCA_038088405.1 of Porites divaricata. Taxonomy (NCBI): domain Eukaryota; kingdom Metazoa; phylum Cnidaria; class Anthozoa; order Scleractinia; family Poritidae; genus Porites; species Porites divaricata. Next base: position 25,144,207 of record JBBMOI010000002.1, read on the forward strand.
TGACAGCCTCGTTATCCGGCCGAAAAAGGATGTGCTGTCTAAACCACTGAAGACCCCAAACATGAGCCGCTATGACAACAGGAAACAGTTCCTTGTATGCTATCGACTGCTCGAATTTGACAAAAAATTCATTCCACCACAGAAGATGCAAGTGAAATTCAGCACTCATCCGGATGGAATGGTCGCGTTGGCAGAAGTAGCACAGGAGGTCAATCATGTGGCAAAGAAAGGTACATCCTGGCCACACCACTTTCGCATGCTGAAGATGGCCAATTAATGACTCCAGCTGCCCTCGAGAGCACCACCGATGAGAGCGCCAGGAACATATCAAATCTTATAGAGCCGCCAGTTTTTCCCCCGCGAGGTGGGCACAGAGCTCCACTGAATCCAGCTCAATGCCCAACACTACAAGCTGTGTGGAAGACCCAACACACTTACCAGAATGAAGAGGAAGGCCCAACTTTTTGCAGATGGACATGGCAGTATGCAAATTGAGACAACAATGAGCTGATTCAGGAGGTCCCACGGTGATAAAGTCAGGATATAGTGCATCAAGTCTGAGACATGATGAGAGTTCAACAGGATCCATTCCACCATGTCTGCGACTGAATTGAAAATATAAGGAGCGGATCGAAGGCGAAGGGAAGGGCTAAGTCAACAAAGAACTTGCCCCGCCATTTCATCCCCAAAAGGAAACGGTCAATCAGGTCACAGCATTATTGCGATATGCTGCGTCCACATCAAATTTTGCCATTAGAGCCCCAGGCCCTGCTTAGAGACCATCTGAATAATCTGATCGACCATGATGTACTGCATGGAGAAATCCTCTGCAGTTACGCCATCATTCATGCTGGACCCATTAGGGGATGACTAATCAACAATATTATTAGACACTGGCCTTTTTTTGGTATGACCCCAAAACTGCTGACATAAAGAGTTGGGAGGAGAGGGGAATCAAATTAAAGGGACCTGCCAGGCGATGGAGGGCGACATCCATAGCCAAGTAATCATCAATTACTGCAGGGTGCTGACGAGCAGACATTTTGTTCGACTTAGCCCACTCTAGCCTCCAAGATGGCTGAAAACCCAACCGAAAACCGTGCTGAAGCCCATGAAGGACATAGGGGACAGCCTCTCGATCGGGGCGCCCGGACAACTCCCTAGCAAATTCTGTGACGTTCAAGGGGCTTACCACAGAGACTGGATGAAAGGAGGGGGAAGCTAATGGGACAATAAATTATGAGCAAGGTGCCGACCTAAAAGCAACAAAGCCAAGCCACAAGAAAAAACAAACCAAACAAAATAATAACCTAATAAAATAACGAAATAAAGAAATAAAACCTAATTGACAAACTGAAACAGAACGACTGAAATCAACGATACGAAGCAAAACCAAATAAAAACTGGCCAGCATTGTCTCATGTTTAACCTCGCCTAAATTTCATTTAGCCACATTTTAAATTATAGGAGTAGATTTCAGATCAATGTATAATCAAAAAAAGTCTTACAACTATGTGGTTTTTGTTACGATGTTATTATGAGTATGATAACAATAATGAACTGGGATCCACAAAGCCCAGTTACAATAATCGATAAATCATACCTGATACAGGCACAGCAGATTTTAGAAAGCAGAGTTGTAATTAACTAACGTAGCTTAATGTGGTGTTGGATGGCTGTGGTTTACCTTATGACTTATTTTATTTATTACCAAGAAATGAAAGGCTGCTTTGATGACACACTGTTTCCAGCAGCTGATGTATTTATGCATAGAGTATCCACCTGATTCTCTTATGAGGACTGTAAATAGCCAATTAAACTGAAGAGGTTTATTGTAAATTTTGTAATTTACTTGATGAAGCAAGATGAGGTTTCAGAGCTGAGCATGAACACCTGTAGATTTTGTCTTGTTATGTTTAGTGACTTAAGGTACCTGCCCAGGCTATTTTGTGTATTTTTTCCCCTAAAAATACTGTAAAGAATAGTCTCGGAAGTACCCTGGATACCTCATGGAATAAAACATCAATGTGTTAGAATCTTGAAAATGCACTTGTTTTTTGTGGATCTGACCCCCTAGGGGTGTTTTTGGGTTAAATATTAACTATGTCGTGAACAAAGATTTTAGTCTTCTGCTTTATTGCCGAAAGAAACCTTCAAATTTAAAACAGAAATGCTTAAACAAAACTCAAAAGAGAAATGCATGAAGCATTAGCTACCTGCAGATCTGATGATTTTTCTACTAATGGCCCAATTGTTTGTTTTGCTTGGTCTTTTTTGTGTTGAGGTATGGGGCTAGTCAGTCATGTGCATGAAAAGGACCTAATAAAATGATGTGTTTTCTATGTAAAAATTACCTTTTTCAGCTGTAGTTTTTGCTAGTCATCATTTTTGTTGATTTTGGCTAATGATCAGGGCTTTCACTAACAGCCTGCAGGGCCCAAAGGGATTTAGCCTAGCAACTATGAGCATGACCGCCGACTTCTTTCAAGAAACAAGAAGAAAATAGAGCCAAACGAACTCCGTAGCGGTTCAATTACCCACCTGCTAATAACATAGGCACGTTTTACGCGCATGAGCTATTTTGAATGCTTCATTCAGTGTAACAGTATCGCCAATCTACTGTCTTAATCCTAAATCAAGCCTATGTCTTGTGCGAAATTGGGTATTGCTGTACATTAATGAAAACGAGACCCGCAGCGTATAGCTGATTCGATCTGATAAATTCACTTTTCTTTGTCTTTCCTTCAGACATCTGGTTCAAAATAAACAAATTGTTAAAGTACTATGAATATCAACTCAGCAAACGTTGCTTAGAGGGAAGACTCGAAGATTTCAAGGTTTCTTCTTGGTTTCTTAAAATAATGAAGATCGTCGAATACCGAATAGCTAAGATTTTCATCATTGTTGTAGATGGTTGCATCATCATTATTCACGAGGTTATCACGTGTGATTCTACTTTAATAAAAAAGTCTTTAACTCTGCCCACTTAATTCTGAGAGTGTTATGAGTTTTTGCTTCTTCAAAGAAAAGAGCCTTTACTTAGGCACTTAAGTTACAAAACTAAAGATGTCTTCATAGATTCAAGTTACTATTATTACTGTGAAAAGCCAGCATGAGATGTAGAATCACACAGTGTGCATGTGAAAGTGTAACACAACTGTTTCTACTTAAGCCTGGTTTCCATATAATCGCTACGATCGCTGCGATCACTGAGAAAAAAAATTTTAAAGTTCAGCGATCGCAGCAATCATATGGATAGAAAAAATTCTATCTCAGTGATCGTTGTCGCTGCGATCGCTACGATCGTTCGAAAGTGGTTTCATTATGATTGCTGCGATTGCTGAACTTTTTTTTCTCAGGGATCATATGGAAACCAGGCTTAAGTTATGACTTTACTAAAACAGGTGTCGCTATTTTTTTGTAGTGAAATCTGCCAGGTTAATAACTACAAAAGGCAGGCTTTGTACTTATTAATCGCAAAGAGCGGTACTTTGTAGTTATTAATCGTAAAGAACGTCATTTACGATTAATAATTAGGTCAAACATAGTTAATAATCGTGAAAACCACGATTAATAACTACGTTTGACAGGCTTCGTAGTTAATAATCGTGAAATTTACGATTATTAACTATGTTTGGCACGCTTTGTAGTTATTAATCGTAAGGTTGTCAATTTCTGCACTAAAGCTAACTCAAAAGCTAACAACGGCCGCCATTACAGAAAAGAAAACAAACTCAAAGTCTTTATTTCAAGGTCCCTGTTTTCACAAAAATATATCCCTGAAAACTTTTTGAGAGGTCAGAGTTTCCATTCAGCTAATTTTGTGATCGATTTTTTGTCTAAGAAAGCTAGCTTCTTTCGCTCTATTTTTGCGATAAGCTGACATCGTGAGCGGGCGGCCTCGGTGAGTTTGCTGTGTACGAAATTGTGACAACCGATATAAAAAATTAAATGTTAATCCACCTTTTTCAGTTCAAATTACTCTTCCTTTGAACTTTAACTTGGAGAGAGACATCTTAATCCTTCCCAAATGTAACGACAATGAATAAGTGCAGAATAATTCGCTATCGCTGTGTTTTTTCTCGCTTTAAATCGTCGACAATTTCAACGCATTGTTGGTAAACACTGGCGTGAATTACACTTGCCGTGAGAAATTTTATTATTAATGTTGACCACATTTCTGGACAAAAATAATGGTTTTCAATTTTACTTTACCTCAAAAACTTTCACTATTTTTTATTGCCAAAGGGACAGCTTTGTTTCAGGAGTTTTTCCTTAAATCATCGAAAATTTCAACGCGTTGTTGGTAAACACTGACAGGCGTGAATTATTACACTTGCCGTGAGAAATATTATTATTAATGTTGACCACATTCCTGGACAAAAATAATGGTTTTCAATTTTACTTTAACTCAAAAGCTTTCAATATTTTTTATTGACAAAAGGGACAGCTTTCTTTCTGGAATTTTTCCTTAAATCTTACCTTAAATCATCGAAAATTTCAACGAGTTGTTGGTGAACACTGGCGTGAATTACACTTGCCGTGAGAAATTTTATTATTAATGTTAACCACATTCCTCGACAAAATAATGGTTTTCAACTTTAGGTTAGCTCAAAAGCTTTCACCATTTTTTTTTTTTGCAAGAGGGAGAGCTTTGTTTCTGGAATTTTTCCTTCCTCACCGAAAGCGGTCCACATATAATATTTTGGCAGGGTTCAAGAAACAGTCAGTGTTCAGAGCGATTACAGTATCAACAAATTATTTATTGACATTCAGCCAGAAAAGAGAAAACCAACAGTGTTTTTTTTTTTAAAACAAGAGTGATATGCCTCTCTAGACTCAAATCTGAAAATAAATATCGATCAGATTTTGTATTTTGGAGACTCACGTGCTTGTCGTTCTGGTCTGCAATCACACAAGCCGAAGCGGCAATTTTATCTGTCTTTCATCTCATGCATGGTAAAATACTAGCTGAAAGCTTCCAATTCGATTGGAAAGAGAGCATTTTCTACAAACTAGATAAATATATTCAACCAGACTGCATAACGACAAACCAGCCTAGTCAAACCGAATTATCAAAGTGCCATGACCGTGAGGAGCGCTCATTCACGCAATTGAAACCTGAGAGCACGACTCGCAGATTTATGGAGAAAATTTAACTTCATCATTTTTCAAAACGAAAACTTGAATTAAAAAAATATATTTTCGAAAAACAGATTCATATTCACGGCCAGACAAAGCTGGAATAATACGGAATTCTTACAAGGCAGCTTTTATACGCATTGTACTGAGCTTTGAAAAGTTTACTGCAGTTTGAAATTTGATAGCATACAGTCTGATCTGGAAAATACACTTTCTATATCGTCTGCGTGACGAAAATTCACATAATTTTGAGTAAAATCTGTTATTATTGTTTAATATTTGACTCGCTAAACCGTTCAGAAATGTTTTTAGAAAACAGTACTTGTGTGTTTTGAGAACAACTTTCACCTCCAGAAAAATAGTATCCCCGGCCGCGCGCCGGCATGAAAGATCGATTTTTTTCACTGCCGCTCGTTCGCAAAAATAATCTTCAATTTGATAATCAAAATAAGAAACCTTCTTAGGATGTAATTATCCAAACAATATTTTGCCATACACTGCACCTTTTTAAAAAAGATCGAAGAGTACTTGGAATATGGTCTGCAAAGCCTGTGCAAACTGAAATCAACCATGCCGTTTGTCACGCTATGCGTGAGATTTCTCTCCCTCAGATCACATGTGGAATGATTTAAAGAAAAGGCAAGAGAACTCTTATCATGTTGTACGGAATAATAACTAATGAGCAAGACTACAGTGCTTTCTCTTTCGTGCTGAATTTTTTACCGCGGCAGCGAGTTGAAAAACACATGCAGACTGCAGACAGATTTGAGAACCAACTCATCAAAGTTTTTGCGCCGAATCGGTGTTTTCGCGGGAATGTCAAGCTGAGTATAAACACAAACACAAACAAACGTTTTTAAATTGCTACCTGTTTAATGAACGTTAAAAGAAAATTGACGATCCAGAATCATCTCTTTGACTAACAAGTCGAGATAAGGCGCTAAAAGTCAGAAGAAAACAAACTCACCTAGATCGATGTTCCTCAGCTTCCAGCAACTGCAGAATTATAAACTCTTGTGAAAAGTCATGGCCTTTAAACTCCATTTAAAAGGCAACTGTCTCTTTGATTTCTTGAATCATAGTTCAGAGTCAAGTAGTACAGATCTTGCTCCTTGATTTAAGCTTTATACATACTCCAGGTTTTTCTTCAGTTCTTGCAATAAATCCGGCTGTTAATAACTTTAAGACTTAGACTTAAATAAAGAGTTTGAGGCTGTGCACGATTTTCACCAAACGCCTTCACACAAGTAATTCTGTTCGAACGTCTAACGAAAGGGATGATTATCGGATTGTCTTCATGAGGAGAAGCAATAAACGTGCTGCACAAAGAGCGTACATCAGTCCAGTAAAGAACATATACAGTGATTTCAAACCACATAGAGTAAGAAAACTCGCTGAAGAAGAAGTGGATCTATCCGCGGTAGGCAAGCTTTTGCAAACAATTGTTGATGCTTCGATTTTCTTTAACGTGGCTCTCCCTCGCGCGCTGTTGGAAAATTTTCGTTGATCGCGCCACAAATGCGTTAACACTTTTCCTGGCGTCTGTTCCCTTCTTTCACTGAAGGTCAAAACAAAGTTGATGAGCTGTCAAAATGTGTCCAATTACAGGGCTGGCTGTCAATCAGCTATTTACGATTAATAATTATGAATGCCAGCGTAGCCTAAAAACGGTTAACAGGGTTTGCGAGCCAACTGAAATAACGATTAATAATCGTATTCCAGCCCACGTGCCTTTGCATGAGACTAGCTAATTATTGTCAATCAGCTATTTACGATTAATAATTAGCTAGTGTCATGCAAAGGCACGTGGGCTGAAATACGATTATTAATCGTTATTTCAGTTGGCTCGCAAACCCTGTTAACCGTTTTTAGGCTACGCTGGCATTCATAATTATTAATCGTAAATAGCTGATTGACAGCCAGCCCTGTAATTGGACACATTTTGACAGCTCATCAACTTTGTTTTGACCTTCAGTGAAAGAAGGGAACAGACGCCAGGAAAAGTGTTAACGCATTTGTGGCGCGATCAACGAAAATTTTCCAACAGCGCGCGAGGGAGAGCCACGTTAAAGAAAATCGAAGCATCAACAATTGTTTGCAAAAGCTTGCCTACCGCGGATAGATCCACTTCTTCTTCAGCGAGTTTTCTTACTCTATGTGGTTTGAAATCACTGTATATGTTCTTTACTGGACTGATGTACGCTCTTTGTGCAGCACGTTTATTGCTTCTCCTCATGAAGACAATCCGATAATCATCCCTTTCGTTAGACGTTCGAACAGAATTACTTGTGTGAAGGCGTTTGGTGAAAATCGTGCACAGCCTCAAACTCTTTATTTAAGTCTAAGTCTTAAAGTTATTAACAGCCGGATTTATTGCAAGAACTGAAGAAAAACCTGGAGTATGTATAAAGCTTAAATCAAGGAGCAAGATCTGTACTACTTGACTCTGAACTATGATTCAAGAAATCAAAGAGACAGTTGCCTTTTAAATGGAGTTTAAAGGCCATGACTTTTCACAAGAGTTTATAATTCTGCAGTTGCTGGAAGCTGAGGAACATCGATCTAGGTGAGTTTGTTTTCTTCTGACTTTTAGCGCCTTATCTCGACTTGTTAGTCAAAGAGATGATTCTGGATCGTCAATTTTCTTTTAACGTTCATTAAACAGGTAGCAATTTAAAAACGTTTGTTTGTGTTTGTGTTTATACTCAGCTTGACATTCCCGCGAAAACACCGATTCGGCGCAAAAACTTTGATGAGTTGGTTCTCAAATCTGTCTGCAGTCTGCATGTGTTTTTCAACTCGCTGCCGCGGTAAAAAATTCAGCACGAAAGAGAAAGCACTGTAGTCTTGCTCATTAGTTATTATTCCGTACAACATGATAAGAGTTCTCTTGCCTTTTCTTTAAATCATTCCACATGTGATCTGAGGGAGAGAAATCTCACGCGTAGCGTGACAAACGGCATGGTTGATTTCAGTTTGCACAGGCTTTGCAGACCATATTCCAAGTACTCTTCGATCTTTTTTAAAAAGGTGCAGTGTATGGCAAAATATTGTTTGGATAATTACATCCTAAGAAGGTTTCTTATTTTGATTATCAAATTGAAGATTATTTTTGCGAACGAGCGGCAGTGAAAAAAATCGATCTTTCATGCCGGCGCGCGGCCGGGGATACTATTTTTCTGGAGGTGAAAGTTGTTCTCAAAACACACAAGTACTGTTTTCTAAAAACATTTCTGAACGGTTTAGCGAGTCAAATATTAAACAATAATAACAGATTTTACTCAAAATTATGTGAATTTTTGTCACGCAGACGATATAGAAAGTGTATTTTCCAGATCAGACTGTATGCTATCAAATTTCAAACTGCAGTAAACTTTTCAAAGCTCAGTACAATACGTATAAAAGCTGCCTTGTAAGAATTCCGTATTATTCCAGCTTTGTCTGGCCGTGAATATGAATCTGTTTTTCGAAAATATATTTTTTTAATTCAAGTTTTCGTTTTGAAAAATGATGAAGTTAAATTTTCTCCATAAATCTGCGAGTCGTGCTCTCAGGTTTCAATTGCGTGAATGAGCGCTCCTCACGGTCATGGCACTTTGATAATTCGGTTTGACTAGGCTGGTTTGTCGTTATGCAGTCTGGTTGAATATATTTATCTAGTTTGTAGAAAATGCTCTCTTTCCAATCGAATTGGAAGCTTTCAGCTAGTATTTTACCATGCATGAGATGAAAGACAGATAAAATTGCCGCTTCGGCTTGTGTGATTGCAGACCAAAAGGACAAGCTCTTGAGTCTCCAAAATACAAAATCTGATCGATATTTATTTTCAGATTTGAGTCTAGAGAGGCATATCACTCTTGTTTTAAAAAAAAAAAACACTGTTGGTTTTCTCTTTTCTGGCTGAATGTCAATAAATAATTTGTTGATACTGTAATCGCTCTGAACACTGACTGTTTCTTGAACCCTGCCAAAATATTATATGTGGACCGCTTTCGGTGAGGAAGGAAAAATTCCAGAAACAAAGCTCTCCCTCTTGCAAAAAAAAAAAAATGGTGAAAGCTTTTGAGCTAACCTAAAGTTGAAAACCATTATTTTGTCGAGGAATGTGGTTAACATTAATAATAAAATTTCTCACGGCAAGTGTAATTCACGCCAGTGTTCACCAACAACTCGTTGAAATTTTCGATGATTTAAGGTAAGATTTAAGGAAAAATTCCAGAAAGAAAGCTGTCCCTTTTGTCAATAAAAAATAGTGAAAGCTTTTGAGTTAAAGTAAAATTGAAAACCATTATTTTTGTCCAGGAATGTGGTCAACATTAATAATAATATTTCTCACGGCAAGTGTAATAATTCACGCCTGTCAGTGTTTACCAACAATGCGTTGAAATTTTCGATGATTTAAGGAAAGATTTAAGGAAAAACTCCTGAAACAAAGCTGTCCCTTTGGCAATAAAAAATAGTGAAAGTTTTTGAGGTAAAGTAAAATTGAAAACCATTATTTTTGTCCAGAAATGTGGTCAACATTAATAATAAAATTTCTCACGGCAAGTGTAATTCACGCCAGTGTTTACCAACAACGCGTTGAAATTGTTGACGATTTAAAGCGAGAAAAAACACAGCGATAGCGAATTATTCTGCACTTATTCATTGTCGTTACATTTGGGAAGGATTAAGATGTCTCTCTCCAAGTTAAAGTTCAAAGGAAGAGTAATTTGAACTGAAAAAGGTGGATTAACATTTAATTTTTTATATCGGTTGTCACAATTTCGTACACAGCAAACTCACCGAGGCTGCCCGCTCACGATGTCAGCTTATCGCAAAAATAGAGCGAAAGAAGCTAGCTTTCTTAGACAAAAAATCGATCACAAAATTAGCTGAATGGAAACTCTGACCTCTCAAAAAGTTTTCAGGGATATATTTTGTGAAAACAGGGACCTTGAAATAAAGACTTTGAGTTTGTTTTCTTTTCTGTAATGGCGGTTGTTAGCTTTTGAGTTAGCTTTAGTGCAGAAATTGACAACCTTACGATTAATAACTACAAAGCGTGCCAAACATAGTTAATAATCGTAAATTTCACGATTATTAACTACGAAGCCTGTCAAACGTAGTTATTAATCGTGGTTTTCACGATTATTAACTATGTTTGACATAATTATTAATCGTAAATGACGTTCTTTACGATTAATAACTACAAAGTACCGCTCTTTACGATTAATAAGTACAAAGCCTGCCTTTTGTAGTTATTAACCTGGCAGATTTCACTACAAAAAAATAAAAACACTACAAAAAAATAGCGACACCTGTTCTAAATAAAATACGTTTCAATAACTATAATACTCAGTGAGCGGGAAGGATGTATCATGTTGTTCACTCATTCAGGTTTTTTTTGGCTGGAACGAAAAAGGTCTGTTGAACTTTGTAAGCGAGAGAATAAAGCTTGTTTACAGGATTAACAATACTCGGTACAATTTCCAAAAAACTAAGCTGCCTTTCAAACATCTAAAATCACAATTTATAGACCATATACTGTCGAATTAAAGTCCATATCTAAATATCAATTATTGTTTCATTGGAAGAGCTTTGAATATATATATACTTTACCTTGAAGGTGGTGAAACAGAAGTCATAAATACGTGTGTTTTACCGTTCACGATAGCCGAATTCGGTCAGAAATGTCTCAAAGGATGGAGCATCCACATTAAAATATGACCCCTTAAACAGCTGCATCACTGTACACGGTGTTTGAATCATGGAGATATTTAATGTAATGCTTATAAACACTTGTAGCCGTAATAAAGACGAAAAAATTGTGAAGAGTCAAGATGGCGGTCTCAAAGTGCCCTTGTTCGACTTTTAGCAATGCGATGTTTAAATAGATGCCAAGATCTCATTGGTTCCTAAGTATCAACTCATAGTACCTTCAACCTTATTGGCTCTTGCAACAAACATCCAAACGTGCAAAGCCACAAAGATACATACACTCACACCATGCATGCAATGACATATGAGTTATTTTTTTCAAAATAGCTCAAAAACCCAGCATTTTGACGATGTTTAATATTTTTCAGCACCAGTGACTCACAGTGCTCCTCCGCCCACAGCACCTGCATCTGCTCCTCCACCAAAACCTCAAGCAGCCCCAGCAAAACCTCCACCACCTTCTGGCAGTCATGTAAGTGAATGGAACAATTTGATTTCATATTGCATTTGTGCCCTTAATAAAAGCTAAAAACTGAATTGTACTAAGAAGTCCTCTCTCAGCAATGTGTGTATGTATGTATGCATGTGACTGTGGCTTGTCTAGTTATTTCCTGGAGGTCTTATGGAATTCATAGCATTATGTAGGCATTTAGACTGTGGAAAAAGGGAAAAATTATATAATACATGTATGGTACCGGTATATTGAGTGGAAATGCACTGGAATTCCTGTCAGTGCATAAGCTTCAGGAAAAATCTGTAGCCCTTTCTTTATTATTTTCTTCTGCATTTGTAGTTTTCAGTGGTCCTTTATGCTTATAACTGAACTAGCTGCTGGAATGGGTTATGGCCTTGGTAAGTTAACAATAACTGTTTGCTCAGTTTATCCTTCTTTGCTTTTCCAGGGAGGTGTTCCCACTGCTCAGATGGCTTCTATGTCTTTGACTACAGTGAGTAAATATTATTGTTCATATAACCTGCATAAACGTAAGGAAAATGTAATGCAAACAATGATCCCTTTAGCTGGGAGGTGGGGAGGGATTATTAGCAATAGAGCATTTTCACTCATGTGGCCAGCATCTATGCTAATTTATTGGAACAAAAGAAAGCATTTACATGAGAAAAGAGTTAAACTCCCAGAGGATTTTCTTGGTACACCAACATGGCCGCCGTGACGTCATGTGAAAACGCTTTATTAGGTCTTGAAAGTTGACAATTCATTAGGGACTCCTGCTGCGTGTTAAATGATGTCTGTTGTAAAAAATTAACTCCTTCGTTAGGAACCAGTTATTAGAATATATGTAAGTATTGACAGAATGTCCTTAGACTACTGTTAATTTGTTTTCTTTGCAGAAGTATGGTCGTCCTACTGTATTCCCAGCCTCTCCATTTGATGCAGAAGCAGATTGTGAGTTGCTGAGGAAAGCAATGAGAGGAGCAGGTAAGATTAACTCAAATGAATTAAAGAAATGCCAGTTGTGAAATATCAAGCTGTATGCCTCGGCAATGGCCTGGTAATATACCCTATTACTCTATTATATACCCTGCCACTCAATGCAGTATGAATCAGGCCAATCTGTAGACTTTCCTCAGCTAGTCAGTCTCTGGTGACTGATATAAGTTTATATGCAAATATTATTATGAATTTGCTCCATTTAGAAACACTTTCTTCATAGTGTTTGTGACCTCTAAAATCTTTAGATCTTAAGTCTTGCCCAGTGGTCGAGTATGTATTATTTTTTGAAGAATGCTTAATTTTCCTTTCTTTTCTTTTTGATATTTCAGGGACTGATGAGCAGGCTCTTATTGACATTATCGTGAAACGAAGCAATGCCCAGAGAGTAGAAATCAGAAAAAGATACAAAACAATGTTTGGCAAGGTATGTAAGCACTAAGTGTACATATTCAGTGTTGGCAGCCTGATGTTTGGATGTTTGGAACTCTACTTTGTCACAATCTCATGAAATGATGGCCACTACATCTTTCCAATTTCCAAACTAAGTGACTAACTTGCTTTTCCCACACTTTTTGATATTACGAAGTATTGTACCACTTTTTTGTGTTGCCTTTGATAACATTTTATGCAAAATATGGTTGGAATACTATGCTGCGTTTGTGGGTTGTTCTTGCTTATAATTTATCAGAGGACTATCACACATGAAGCTAACATTGCATAAAGATAGTTTTTTGTGGTTGTTGTTTTTTCCAATGTGGCATACAGTTCAAGTTTATTCTGATCCGGATAGAGGAATTAGTGAAGACCTGTGTCAGTTAGTGTCTTGAAAATTGCATTTAATTATCCATGGTGTCGATCAATTCTTAGTAATCTTTTTATTAATCTATATGTTATTTGACATTGTTAGGATCTAATGAATGACCTGAAGTCAGAGCTTAGTGGTAACCTGGAAGATTGTTTGTTGGCTTTACTTGAGCCATCCTCTCTTTATGATGCCAAGTGTTTGAGACGTGCTATGAGGGTAAGGCAACACTTACAGTACGTTATACATGTATTGATCTTTTAGCCCTTTGTATGCACAATATAATCATTGTTAATGTGTTGGCCTTTATTCTCTTTATTATTTTTCAGGGTGCTGGAACAGATGAGGAGACCTTGATTGACATTCTTTGTACGCGTACTAACCAGGTTTGTTATTACATGTATAATAAAGTGTACTGGGCTATCATTAAAGCTTAAAGAAGCTGGTAGTCTTCGGGAAAATAGCTACCATTAAAGTCTGAAAGTGGCACAAAAATAATATGTCATGCAAATGTTTCACTGTAGCTTTCGAAAGACCATAAACACCAACTAAAGTTTGAATGTGGAGCAAAAATAATATGTGATACAAATGTTTCACTGTAACTTTAAAAAGACCATAAACAGTAACTAATAAAACACTACAGCTTTGCACATTTATACAGCCAGAGGTACTTTACTTTCACTGCAATTTCTGGTACCAAAATTGTCTTTTACTTTCCATTGTGGCCAAAACGGTTGCAGCTTGGAGCCTAAGACTATCTACGTTGAAAAGACATTGAGTTCTTTTCCTTCTTCTGCAAGTGTCTCAGTCATGGCATTTTCTAGCTTTACATTCGGATTCACCAGTGTTCAGTCATTTCAAGTTTTCCCTTGGTCATTTCCAGTTGAACCAAGCATCTGAGGCACCATAATATTACTGCAAAAGCAATTTTAAAATTTATCTGTTGAGGTGCCATATAATAGTTTAGATGGTGGGTGGAAATGAAAGTTTTCAGTTGTCCTGTTACATATCATGTGATTGGTTCAAAGGCTTCCTTTGTGAAATGATAAGGAATCTACGAAATGAACTTATTCACTGTCATGGTAGATATGCGTTGTTGTCGCTTTGAATAATGGACCTGTGGGACCTGAGTCTTTTTAAACCAAAATTACAAACTGTGAAGACTGTAAAGTCCTCATTAGATGTAAAACTGTACTCTGTATGTTCTATGTAGGAAGGAAGTGGGACAATATGATGCAATGAAGTAAGCTGATTTGCATCAGTAGGTAATGATAATCCAAGAGTGAACTCTTTAAAAGCATCAGCTGTCTTCCTTTGAGAGACAGACAGTTAACTGTTACTACTGGGAACAGTTCATTAATTATGCTTAGGTGTTACAACTGTTTGTTTTATGTGGGTGTCTCTTCCACGTGATTTTTAGCATCTAATTATTGTGATGACATTGTTTCCGTAAGTTAACCTGTTATGTTTTCTTCCTGACAGGAAATAGCTAACATCAAGAGGAATTATACTGAATGTGAGTGCCAAGATATATGTCTACCCTTTGTTGCAAATCCACTTTCAAGCAACCTTGATGTTTAATCTGGGCCTTCTACTGTTGTTTCTGTCATCAAAATCTTAGAATTTATTGCATTCTTTACCCACTGATGACGCCATGAATGGAAATAATGTGAATAATTTTACACTTTTTTTCTGCAGCAAGCTGCTCATTTTATTTATGTTTTGTAACTGGACACATACACTTTAGTTTCTGTTGAGTGACAATTCAGACATCTATTATTATGACATACTTCACCTTATTTTTACATAAACTAGAAGGAAGAACAAAATATTCTGTAATTGATTACTCGATACTGCAGTCGTGCAAAAAAATCTATATTTCATAACAAACTTTCAAGTTTTCCACAATTACGAGTACAATATTCATGACATGCTAAGGAAATGAAAGAAAATGCAACATGGAAGGCCAGAAAAATTGTTTTTTGTTGGAGAATAGTCAGGGAAGTTTTATTTTTCAGTGAAGTGCAACAGTAAGAAAGCAACAGTCATCTAAATATCAAGACTGGTTTTGCAGAAGCAAATGTTTTAAATCTTTTTCTTAGATTACAAGCGTGACCTTGAGAAGGACTGTGTGAGCGAAACCAGTGGTCATTTTAAGAGGCTTTTGGTCTCTATGTGTCAGGTAACGAGAAGATTTTCCCAGCTCCTAAATGTGACATCAGAATAAACCATGGAGAGGGGGTGAGGGGATGTTCGGATGGAGATAGGGTGATGCACTGCTAGATAATATTAGGGACCTCAAGCAAGGACGACGACGATGGCAGTGAAAACATCGGTAAAAATGAATTAATGTTCTTTCAAGCTTAATTGCGTCCATTTGGACCCGCTCAATATGTCAATTGCAGGCGACTTTTCCTGGAGTTGAATTCTGAAGAATTTTACTCAGGTTCAAAAAAGGAAGGAAAATTCGTCGTCGTATGTCCACGTCCTCCATAAAACGTCAAATTAGAAGGTGTCAAGTCGTAGTCGTCCAGTGGACGTCAAAGAAATATACTAAAAAGCGTGATTCACGTGCAGGGCTGTTGTTTTGATCATTAAACCTATCGGTTTTTTGAAGTCGTCGTTTTGGTCGTCGTCGAGTTGCTTGAACTCCCTATTAGCGTGACCATGAGCGATGCACTTCAAGAACAGAAGAGAGGCTTTTTCCCTTTGAATATGCCTTGACGCTCGGCTGAACAAAGTTATATGGCTTAGTGTCTTATATATAGAGAAGATCTTCCCTTAAAATGCGGAAAGTCCACTTCTGGTTGCCGTCCGTCAACAGTCCCTTTGCGCAAGCTTCCTATTACCACGATATCAATATTTCTTACGCGTCTTGAACAAGACAAGGCGGGGATTGTTATGTGGAAACGTGTCTCACTAAGGGCCAGTTATTTAACGTAGTTTAGCCAGCGTCTCAGAAAAACGCGTTTTAAGCCATTTTCAGTCTGCCGAACGCTTTTATGTAAACACCTTTTAACGTGAACAGTTTCATTAGGGCATATAAAGTGGACAAGAAAAGCATTTGTCTTCCTAAAAGAACCCACTAAGGAAGAGATCTGGAGGTCCAAAGATTTCCTAGACCACGGCCTAAGTTGGGCTTCGTTTAAATAACCGACCCCATAAGTTCGCGAGTGTTGCACCAAATCTTCCAATGTTGGAGACTGCATAGGTGGAGACAGTCATGTTGTGTTTGTACACGCGCTTTTCCCGTGCAACGCTACATGAGGGTGAACGCACCAAATCGTCGACGTTTTTCATTGGGGATTCTATGAAAAATATCGAGGTGGGTTGGGTTGGAAAGCAGGGCATTGTTGTGTATGTTGGGAAGGATCTGTACCGAATCTTCTGCTTGTCTGGCCGGATGTTGGATTCTTTATTTTGGAGTCATCACTGCTTCAGTTTGTGGGAACAGAAGTCATTAGAAGGAAAGAAGGCATTTCTCTCTATCAGCAGATGTACAGCCTTAAAGAGTTTGAATTTGCTAATTTGAAAAGATGCAACTGGAACGGCTTATACACTTAAACACGGTGTGTTAAGTTGAACTACTACATCGAGGTGTATATCATACCAAGTGGGTGTGGTGTTATCATGTTTCGTATGGATGATTTACGGTATGCAGCTTCATTGTAAGTTACACTGTAAATTGTGTTTTTATTTACTGTATTCTGAAGGGCAATCGGGATGAGTCCACCACAGTTGACGTTGCAAAGGCTCAAAAGGAGGCGCAAGACTTGTTTCAGGTACAAACAATTGTGAGGTCATAACACTCTCCTCGATAGATCATACTCATCCAATTAGCTTACATTGTAATTGCTAAATAGCCAAAATAGCCTTGTGAGTCGGAACGAGTGTAGGTAATATGTGTTGTGTTTCATTGTTTTTCTGTTAAAATTTAATTCTCTCCGTGTATTTGGGTTGACATGGAAAGGGAAGTGCCAAACACTACAGACCTTAGCTCTACAACGTAATGATGTCATTTTGCTTGTCTGGTCTGTAGGCTGGAGAGAGGAAATGGGGTACAGATGAATCTCGCTTTAATGTTGTTTTGGCTTCCAGGAGCTTTCCACAGCTTAGAGCTACTTTTAATGAATATATCAAGGTAAGCCGGCCTTGTTTTCCAGCATACTAATTCTTGCGATAGCGTTTAACTTGAGACGATCAGTTCTATTTCATTTTTCCTACAACTGAAATAAAATGGTGGCCCGCAGGGCCAAGGTGCCGAGAAAATGAATTATTTCCGAGGCCCAGTTGTTCGGAGTGTTTCTTTTTTTCTTCTGTTCAAAAGCATTTTCACGGATAATTTTCTCTTTTCTTTATAGAGCATCAAATCATTACATTGCTGGCAAAATGAATTAAACTGAATATGCTTTTCAAGCTTTCATATCTGAAGTTTGTATAAGACTGGTTAGTCTTATCCATGCTTTGAACAACCCTGCCCAGAGCAACCCTCCCCGATTTCCTCGGATCAGTGTAAGATTCTGCCCACCTTCCCCTCCCCCAACCCGACGTTAATCCGAATAAATACAGACTCGGAAGTTAGACATGACAACATCAGCCTTTTTCGTAATGTTGATTCTGGGATTACAGTAGAGGGTATGTTAATTTACTGTTTGTGTGGGATGTGTTTCTGTGGAGTATGATGGAGTAAAGACCGCGAGGCGGAAGCCCATGTGCCGCATGTACATGGTATGGAAAACCGTGGCTGAAAATATGAGAAATCTGAAAAAGGATTTTATCTTGTACACTATTTGCATGCCCCCCCCCCCCCCTCCCGGGGACTCCCATATGAAAGTAGCGGGATACTCGTGGGAATGTGACTGGAGAACAGTCTGGGTGTTGTTAGTCCAGTCTGGCTCCTCTTTCTCTGTCACGCAACACCGAGAGAGAGGCGTTGCGTGGCAGAGAAAAAGAGGCCAGAGCTGGAGGGTGTTGTGCTTTAGGTTTTCTTTGACCCTAAAGGAGACTATACTTCAGCGAAAAGGACAAGCATCTCTGTCACTTTCATACGGGAGTCCCCTTCCCCGGGTATTTTGTATCAAGAAAAAGAAGAAACGCAGGCAACAGGAAGTGAAGGATGGATTTTCATATTGCTGTCCTATCCCTCTCCCTCAGACAGACGACATTCAAGAGATACTTTCTCTATCATTATTTTGCAGATTTCACAGCGTGATATTTTGAACAGTATTGACCGTGAGATGTCTGGAGATCTCAAGGCTGGTTTTAAATGTATTGGTAAGTTAATATTTTTCTTCGCGGCTTTGTCTGTCAGCAGTTCATGGTTTATATGGGTGGGAGTGTTAGTGGAAGCAGGCTTTCAAACATTCCGGTGTGGCTATGATCAAAACTTTTCTCTCCTGACAGTGTGGGGAGAACAGGGGGATGGAAGCAAGGGAGATACGGGGGCGGCAGAGGAAAGGGCGAGAGGGGGGAATTCTAAAAGGGTGGGAAACATTTGAAAAATAGTTAGAGAGGAAGTCAAGAAAAAAGGGCGGGGCCCGGAAATGCAAAGTGCAGGAGGTGGAAGATTTGGACCCCCTTGTCCCCCTTCATTCGTAAGGGTCTATAGGCGATGTTACACGAGACGATTTCTAGGGCAACATTGTGAAACTTGAAACAATACCGCAAAAATACACACCTACGACGTAAGCATGAAAGCGAGGCCTAAGGGCCACTTCCCGCAAACTTCAAAAAAAGTAAATAGGGCGGTGAAGGCAAGAACGATTTGTGGTTTAAAGATTAGAAATTAACCCAAAAGATATTCTTGGTGCGGTTATAGTAAATGAACCTGCGTTGAAAAGTGGACAGTGGAGAAACTAGTCTTCAGCAAGGATCCTTCGGAAATACATGAAACGTCAAGTCTTTTTCTATTATCGGGACGGTTATCACAAAGCGCAGCAGCGCAGCGTTTTGTGAGAACTGTTTTTTGCCGTAGCTGTATGGTGCGCTTCTGCCACTTTATACAATTTATTTGCGATGTAGCCCTTAGGCCTCGCTTTCATGCTTAAGTTGTATTAAAGCCTGTATGTTACAATGCTATGTTGCGCTAAAAAATCGTCTTTGCGAATCATCCTGTGTATAATATCGCTTTTTTGGGAGTAGCCTGCGAGCACCTCGTTGCGTCGCTGCTAGATCGCGCGTTTTCTCGCGTGTTGTCTCGCTTGCCATAAATGGAGAGCTTGTTAGGAGGCTATCTTGGGAGTGAACGTGAAACCCTATATTTTTATTTCACATATTGTTCAGCTTATTACTCACCTGTACTTATAAATAAAGAAATAAACCATTATCAAATATATTTTAACCGATAGCTTGGCGAAAATAAGTTTCCGCCGATTGAGAAAAAGTAGCCTATATTCATATAAATCATGTTGGTTTTGACAGTGCAATGTTCAAGGAATCCTGCTGAATACTTTGCTGATCGGCTGTGGAAATCCATGAAAGGAGCCGGAACTGATGATGCAACCTTAATTCGAATTGTTGTTTCGCGTTCAGAGGTAGGCCTCTTTTTCCTCTGTCGTTTTTATTTTCTTCTCTCAATCAGCTGGTTTATTCGCTTCATGAGCAATCTCGTCCCCAGTACCTGTGCTGCCATTTTCCAGCGGATGGAGCAACGGATGCTCTTGAAGAATCCGAAATTCTTGTTACAGTTTAGTTGCGCCTGCGTGAAGTTGTTTACCAAGAGACTTTGTGACGTTGTGATCGAGATAAACTCTTTTAACAGTTTAAGTCGCATAGAATGGAGTGTACACAAATGACCTGTCAAAATCAGATCGAGTACGTGTCCATAGCCTTCAAGCAGGATCCCAATTGGAGCGGGGCGAAAGAGAAAATCGGCAAGTACCCTGCTAGCAGAGGTTTTTCCCTTGTGTTTCTCAGCGTTGTACTGCCATTCTCTTCGCGGTTTTGGCTGCTCGCGTTTTGTTTTGGTTGTTTCTGGGCCGAGGAAAAACCTCTGCAGACAGCCGTTTGGGATTCCTGTTGAGCGTGCGGATTAGATACCTCCAAGATCTAGGAGGTAATCACATGAATAAACCGGTTGTGGAACCGGTTTTATCGACTCGCGCATCTTTTTTGTACGAGTTTGCTGTGCAAAAGTGAGCCCGCTATATCAACATGGCGAGTGCGAGTCTTTCCCGTTCGGAAAATTGACTTATGAATACATTCGCAACATTCGCCAATACATAAGTAAACACGACACGTGACCCAGAAATTCCATGGTAACCGCATTTTCATCTCGCGCATGCTCAACAGGAATCCCAAACGGAAGTCTATTTGTCTAAAAATTTGTAAATTCTGCTCGGAGAAGTTACTTTGAATCACTAGAATCCATCGCGCTAAGATTGTCGTTGACCAGAGTGGCTTTTGACGGGACTATATGTTTCAAGAGCCATAATGATGATGTTTTTATTTACCTCCCGACCGGAGTAAAATTTTCAAAGTGTGTGCATTGTTAAAGTTTGGTCCAACCTCGTTCTGTTTTAGATTGATCTAGTTGAAATCAAAGCGGCCTTCCTTCAGAAATATCACAAGACGCTGTACAAGATGATTCAGGGCGACTGCAGTGGTGATTACAAGAAACTCTTGCTAACTGCAGTTGGAATGAACTGAGACCGCTTTGCAATGAAATCATCCCAGCTCTCTGTAGTTTGTTTATTTTGTTGTTAATTTTCACATTTTGTTTTTATTTTTTTCTGTTTCATACTTCGCCGTAGACAGAAATATTTACTCCTCTTTTACTGAGTAAACAGTGAGCAGTCCCCTTCTTTGCTATGAAATTGCAGAAATGTTTCGTTTATACGGACTGAAATTCTAGTGCATAATTTACGGAAATATTATTAGAGACGATGTGTAAGGTGGTCCCGTGAGCTTAAAAAACGAATGAGCGGTGTTTTATTTTATAAGTACTTCTTTGGTTTCCCAGGACTGGACTTAGAACAAACAACATAACCCTTAAATGATAGTCAATAGTACTTAGGCCATCTCGTGCTCCTGCCACAGAGCATCCTGTGTTCTTGCGTGCGTCCATTTGAAGTGACAAAGTCTTGTCACCCTGTTTTCTTCGCACGCTATATCTCGCTCCACAATCTGTGATAAAAACACGGGGGCTGCTCATTGTGAAAATACCTTTAGTTCAGTTCTAGTCATAGTAATAGCAATTACAACAACTTCAACGTACCTCTTGTTTGTAATGTAAGAGTTTCCAGTAGCAATAGTGAGGAGGACAATATTTCGTTAATGTAGACATTGCTTTGCGTGTAATCCTAGGATTTGGTACTAGTATATGGTCATGCCGCATCAGCCAAGTCCAGCAAAAGCCAGTAGCCGTCGATAACGAGTTTTGTTTTCGACCATCTCAAAGTCCTAAACCACTTAGTGATATAATAAAGGGCTTGAGACACCAACTGCTCCTTACTTTTTGTTTGTTTTTATAGCAGGGCTTGTTTACTCGAGAAATTCTTATCTCCGAGAATATTCCACGGAGGAAAAAGAGGGGGCGTTTCTGAAATTTGGCTGATCCATACCCTCGTTAAAGTTATAGCACCTGGTCGAACCTGTTCAGCACTCATAATTGCTCAAACGTCCAAAAATGTAGCGATTTCTCTTGCAGTCTTCCGTTATCTATCGAGATTACGGCAAGACTGCCCAGTTCTTAAATCGATCGAATACATGTAGAGTCTTAGGGGTAAGACAATAATTGGGATAATTTATGTGTCAGATCGTCTAAGTTATTAAATCAAGCTTGGCAACACTACAGCTGTTTGAAAAGTGATTTAATTTCATTTTATTCCCTGAGGCTACGAATTTTCACAACAGGCTGAATTGGGAAGTTTTGACCGGTTAAATAGTTCACAAGGGACCTTTTAATGATTTTGCTCTGTTCACACGGAACTTTGCATAAATTTCCGTACGTGTAAGGTGTTTCCGTGCGAACGGAACACTTAGACGCTGGAATTTTCAACCGGTCGTAAATTCGACCGCTTCGTTCTGGACTCAGCCTGTTAGTTTATCCCCAGTCCAATGTCTTGTCTTCCCAGACTAATTTCCTTTCTTTTCAAGTGCAAGGGCGAGACCCACATTTTTAGGAAACGCGTTCTTTTAGGCGCTATTAAAAGTGTTGTTATACTGCGCATTTTCTTTTGCAACTTGTCTCGCAAATTTTTCTGCGTTGCTGCGAGACAAGTTGCAAGAAAGCTCACGCTGTCTAGTCAAGAGAGCCATTTGCTGGTCGAAGTAAACATTTCTCACAACATTTACACTGCTCTATACTTCGTGCAGCGTTTTCTACAACATTCAAAACGTTGCGAGGTAAGATTATTTCAGGGAGTGTTACGCTAGAGTGTGAAAGTGGAGTGCGGGCACTTTAAAGATCAAACTTAAGGGAGGGAAAAACCCCTGGCGGGGGGGGGGGATACTCCCTATAATGGCCTGTACGGGGAGACCCCGCCCGTAAGGGTTACCTTTTTCAAACATTCTGTCATTTCTCTCTGTAAGAGGCCCAAAAAAGATACATTTTATGGCTGTGAAAAAGCCCAGAAAACGTTCTGGTTTTGTGATTTATTCATATTTTATAGACAGTGCGTTTACAGCAGTTAAAAGGGATGAAAGTTCTAAACTTGGTATGTGAAAGGAGTATATACCATCTGTCAAATGAATATACAAAAAAAGGTTACCTTTTCTGTCATACATGGCATATAAAAGGGTAAGGGACTTGGACCTTGGGGCGGACCATACCCTTATAAAACTTTGTTGAGACCCCCGGGAAAAACCGAACTTTCAAAAAAACTAATGCATAACGAACAATCCCCTTGGCACATGGTGAGATGGAATTAAATCTTGGCCGGTGTAGAAGGCTCATGGACGTAAGGTTTCGTGTTGAAAGTGAGCACAGTTTCAACCTCCTCCGATCCCAGTACTGACCAGGCAGTGGGTTGTTTTGGTGAAAATGTGCTTTTTGCTTTCGGTTTGTCGTCTCGTACTCAGGGCTTTTCCAGGGGAGAAACCCGAGATGGGGTCGGTCTGGGCAGAGTGTTTCGGCTCGCAGATATCACAGATCATAGCCCTCACTGTGGGTGACTGATATCGAACAGGGTCTGCAGAGGTGGTGAAGCTGGGAACGTCACGCTCAGTTAAACATTAGGACCGCACATATGCATCGATTTTAGTACATTTCAGTTCTCAATAAAAATCAATGTAAATCAATGCGGCTTTGATTTTTATTGATTTCAAAATCAATCAATTGATTGTTGATTTTGATCGAATGGTATCGTCTGGAACGCAGAGTGCCTGTCTTCGAAAACACGAGCCGCTCTGGACAAGTGGAGGAAACGTTCACTGTTATTAAACGCCGCACCCCCCCCCCTCCCACTCCCACCCCCATCACTTCCCTACCCCTAACTCGGCTTCAATTTACTTGTCTTGTCTTTACGCAGAAAGCCTCACAGGCGAAGAAGCAATTCCAAGGACCTTCAACCTTTTCTGTTTCATTTACGTGCACGTGGGACTTATCACTGACCCTCCAGGCCTCCCTGGTGAAAATGAAATATTGCACTTGAGAGAAACAACCAATCAGGTGCTTCTGCCTAATATGGTTAATCAACATCCGCTTTGAAACAGTGACCGCCCTGTTGACTTTAGTTTGATCTAATACAAATTTAGGGAGAGAGGCCTTGTCATTTTCATGGTGTAAAAATGTATGGACAAACGGCCCTTTCACAGCGGGAAAACGAATATCACAACCTGAGAATACAAGTCGAACAACTGAGGAGAGAAGCTGCTATTTCCAGGAAAAAAATTTCAGTTTGTTCTGATGAGTAAGTCAGAATGGTCACGATATCGTTGATTTTAGCTTTTGAAAGCGTTGTTTTGTTTGCCTTTGTCCTCTTTTCTAAGCACCATTATTAATGCAAATTTACAGGTATTGTTTTCATTTTGATGTGAACCTTCTGTGTGATTAAATTTGTATGGATTCTATTATCCATAATAGGCGGTCGGTATTATAGCACGTACTCCTAAGTTATGACAAGGCGATTTTAGAACATAGTCACGAGATGAAATTCATCTCTTTTCGTAGTGAGACTTTGTATTTCTTGTAATGTCCGTTAGAGTATAAATCCACAGTAGTTTGTCAACATTTTAGCCTTGAATATTTTACTGACGTTACCTAGTTGTTTACGAATTGTTCGTGACGTTTATAGCAGGCAGCAGTGACCTTAAAAATCCTAAAGCTTTAGTTGGGGAAGCTTTTTTTTTCGCTTATTTTCTGCGGCTTATATGGCTTACAATTCAGAATTTCTCATTTATATATTGACATCTTTACTGACAATGAAAATGACATGAGAGTTAGGGAGTTAGGGAAATTATAATGATCAGCATTAAGCAACTTCATTCCAAGAGAAGCTAATACTATGAGGAATTCAACGTCATTATTAAGCTGATCTGATGCTATGGGCTTAAAAAGGGCTTGGCGAGGGGAGTGAAATGTTTACGCTTGTCAGACGTTCTATTGCTCTCTCATTTACATTTACATAATTTTATATTATTGCTCTCTCATTTTTTTTTGGTATCATTGTTAATACCAGTTTCCATAGGATTAATCTCTGCGATGATGGAATTCTTTAGCTGCTGGTCATGTGGTCAGGACATGCCCAGTCCTTAAAGAGTATTTTCAGGAATTGAACATATTTCTCATGCATATACATCCCAACTCTCCCACATATGGCACTGATCTCCCGCTCTCCCATACGGGTCGCCAAATCTCCCACATAAAATGGACTTTAAGCTTTTCTGTGCTTTTTGTTTGAAACTTAGCCCATTTTTTCCCTCAAAATTTGAACCTTTTTTATTCATTGTGTGGTCTGGCACATTTTTGCACATATTTAGTTGTGTCACTGACAAAGATAATGTTTTATCATTACAATGATGAAAGCTGCCTTAAAAACATTTTGTGTATGTATCTTTTAATAATTATCAAATATCTAAGTCATTGGGTATTATTATTGGAAGCTCTGTCTTCTTAAAAAAGTCAGGATTTGGTTGGGAAAAAGTTGGGATTGAGGTTTGACCAACCCTATTCCACCTCCCCTCCCCTCCCCTGCCCCCTCTCCTCAATTTGCAGTAATTTACACCACACATAAGTTGAGTCAGAACAGTTGAATAAAGCTGTTTATGGAACGAACAACAACACAACAAATTAATATAACTTAGTAATTATCTGTTATTCATTACACAGGAATCAATCTTTTTAAACTTTGTTTTGTTGTGTTTTTTCTTGTCATAGCCTTGCTCGATTCTGCCAAGAGAAGCGATCTGATGACCCTTTGCTAGGAAAGATTCCAAATGCAAACAATCCTTACAGAGACAAGGGAATGACATGCTTGCTGCTATGATAAAGTACAGTGTTAATGCTAGAGTAAGGACTTTGGCTGAATGATCTGCTGAATGGACAAATATCATGTAAGAAACAAGGACAGTGATGCTCAGTGCTGCATTGTGATGACCTGATGTTGATATTCAAGAAAATGTGTAGCTTATGTTCTTGTCTGCAAATTTTACTCTGTAAGCTAGCAAAGGTTGAAGTTTCAACTGATATCAATGTCCTTAGATTTATTTAAGGCAAGACAATATTAATAAGAAAGCAGTGTGGTGTAATTTTTTATTCAGATTGATTAGTAGTTTTAGTTTTAGATACATTCTTTTTTATGTAGCATGAAATCTGTACAAATTGTCAAGAATATATTCTAGTATTACTGTGCCTAAGGGCTAAAAGGGTGAGTGACGGACAAAACCAGTGTTAAACTGTAGCAAAACCCTACAAAATGCAGAGTTTGATATTACAGGGAATGATTTTGGAGAGCTCTTTTAGCAAGGGTCTTTTTTCATTAATTGCAGTAAAACTGCAAAAATCGGGCCAACCTTTAGTGCTACATGATCACTCTGGCAACATTGGTTTTGTTTTGTTGTTATAGTGGCATAAGATAGAGTAATACTCTGACAATGCTTTCATTGTAATGCATTGCTATTAGTTGAAGAAATTGTTTAGCAGCTAATATTTTTGAATAAATAAGTATTGCAATTTTATTGCTAATTCTAAATCATGCATAAAAAAATTAATAAACAAATATGTTGGGTAAATTTTTCGTATTACCAGTATTTCCGAGATAGAAAGCTGGTTGGCTGGAAGTGTGAATTTATATGCTTCAAAACCAAGTTCAAGTGATGACCAATATGATTAATACAAAAAAAACCACACAACCAGTTTGATATTGTGGTTTACTGGATTTCATTCAGATGTTTGTTTCTTCAGCTTAATTGTCATTGTTACCAATTATAAAATTTAACTACAACAAATACTTCATTTTTGATAACTGTCAGCTCGACTTTGTACTAACAAATTATTAATAAAACATCCTCTTTCAAGCTTCAAGCTTTCTCGGCTGCTATTTCTTTGTTGCAGTGCAATCATCATGTTGCTTTTCATACAGTTTTCACTCTTCCCATCTTTTTTCTCTCAGTTACTGAAGTTGGGATAATTTTTGATTTTGCCTGTGACTTATACTAAACTGTGTGAGTATGGCCACCTTTTCACCTCTTTGGATTCACCAAATACATTAAAATTCCATATATAAGAACCTACAATTTTTCGAGGTCAGGCTGAACAGGTTCTTATATTTTAGCGCAGTTTTTCACAATTCAGGTTGATTTAAGGTTATTTTTCAGAGGTTGTCGTAGTGTAACCATTGGCAGAAATATTGTACTAGTACTACTAAATAATGGTTTACGAAAAACCTATTTCTGGTGAAAATCCAAACAAATGTAAATCAAAGAAAACATATACACAGTACCTTTTTGCCAGAAGTTTCTCACACAATTAAAATCCAGAATTTTGACCATCAAAATTGGAGTAATATTTTTGTATAAAACCTATTTTTCCTTGCCGATCTTTGCCAGGCTGAACCGGTTCTTAAATTTTTGGGTATTTAAATGCCAAATTTCAGCCTTTTGGTTCTTAAATCACCAGGTTCTTATAAGGAGGTTTTTACTGTATAATTTCCTCCTCTATCCTGCCCCCAGTGGCCTATAGGAGCATGATATATTAGTGGTCGACACATGGGGTACTTTGGTTTCTAAAATATGTAAATGATCTTTGTAATACAATGCATTATGCTACCACTGCTACCACACGAATGTACGCAGATGATACTAATTTGACTTACACTGCTTGCAGCATCTCTGAACTACAACAGTCAATGTAGATTTAAGATACCCTCAAAATTGGCTGATAGCAAGCAGGCTTACTTTAAACATTTAAAAACGGAGTATAGATAATAGCGACTCTTACACTTAGAGTTCAATATCCCTATAAATGGAATTTCACCACAAAAAAGTAGGAAGTAGCCACAAATGTTAAGCGGAAGAAATTGATGAGTTTTTAACCTGGAACTCCCATATTACTAGTGTCTCAAAAAAAGTAACATCTGGTATAAGAGTCTTAAAAAAGATTAAGGCTTTTGTTCCAGTTTCAAATTTGACAAGCGTTTAATATTAGTAAATTGGCGAACAGTACTTAAATTGATTATTGCAGTGTTGTATGGGATGACATCAGATTTGAACTTTGTCTGTGAGACAGACACTACAAAATTGCACTGCACGTGTGATAACAGGTGCTCATTACATGACACCGACAACTGAATTATTATGTAAGCTGAATTGGTATGACTCCAGCCTATTTAGTGGAAATGTTTCCATGTAACATTGGGTGATCAGTATGTAATCTTAGGATCTAGCCTTGCCAGCAGTTAAAACAGATTATTACCGCAAAAGCTTTCCTTACACTGGGGCAAAAGTCTGGAATGCATTACCAGATGAATTAAAATGTGAAATATTCTCTCAATCTCTCCCTTTACCGAAGTTTGGTTTTTCACTGCTACTTTAACACTCTTATAACGTTTACTTCTAGATAGTTATAGTATACTGATAAATCCATTAGAACAATGCAAAGATTGAATTTACACCACAGATGTTACTTTAGAACACAACACACACATAAAATTTTGTGATATTATTTCATTTATTCAGAAAAATAAATCATTTATTACAAAAGGATAAATTTTGCTACTGTACTAATTTCAGAATTTTTTGGGTAAATTATTAAGATGATACTTTCTAAGTAGTAAGTTGCAGGTCCACAGAATATTTAATCAAAAAATCTGCCAAAATCTGAGATAGTCATATATAAGTAACAATGTTTAGCATAATTGATATCTTTATTTTTTTATTTGTACCTTACTCTAAAAAATCTGCCAAAATCTAAGATAGGTAGTTAAATATCAGTAACAAAAACAGTATCTTTATTTTTAGGTACACATTGCAAAAGTTTTGAGATGGTATTATAAGGACATGTTGTCTATTGGTAAATATAACTTCTGAACATATGGGGATGTAAGGAATTAGTGCCAAAACGGAATTCAAAATTCTTCTTGAAATTTCTTTTATGGTACAAGCATTATTGGACATTGATGGGTGACTGACTTAGATAGTAGGGAGCTTAAGCAACATCAAAAGCAAGGTTAGCAAGAACAACAAAAGAAATAGGTTCAGATTGGCAAAACAACAACTCTGCACATGCATCCCCCTTTTTTTGTACAGTTCTTTGCTATAACTGCATGACTACAACGTGAAAGTGCCTAATTTCACATTTTGTGGAGGGCTTGAACACAAGACAACGACTTTCCTTTTCCTTTCCTGAACTTCAATGCAGTACGTCACTTAGAATTCAACTCCAGAAAAAAATTGCCAACATTTGACACATTGAACAACATGGAATATGCGCAACAAAGTTTGAAGCAGCGTGACTTCCCTTTTTAAGTACATTTTTGTAGCTGTCACCATCCGGCGTTGTAGCTTAAATTAACCTCTTTATTACTGACAGTACAGCTGGTGTACATTGTTTGGATAGTCTGTTACTGTCAGTCTAATAAACCTGTGAACACCTGCATTATTTGAGGATTGAAATATGTTTATTGTGTTTGTGACCATTTACAGTGAAGATCAGGACAAATCAATGCAAGCAAGCCCCCAAAACCACAAACTTAAGACCGTTACTGCCTGCATTTTCCATGCTGCCTGATTGGTTCTTACTGTGCAACACAACATTCTGGCCAAAACAGTTTCCTCAGCATTCACATTATTATGAGTCTCAGTTGAATCAAATTAACATTTTTAAATTTGTTGGTTGTGTTTACTATAAACAAGAGTTCCCTTTCATCCTTTTTCTAGGGCTGATCTGCTTTAGCTGTATATCAATCATTTGCTGTACACTTTTGTATGCACTGTATTCCAATCTCGTATTAAATATCAAGTAAAAGAAATAGCCACTGAGTATGACAGTTGTAACAAGGCGAAAAAGATACAATATTTTGCCAACAGCGTGATGCAAAGACAAAGGTGAGTGCAGAGTAGCAGGAAAAAAGATGGGTGATATGACAAAGAAACACATGGCACAAGCAGAGAATGTCTGTAAGTAATTATGACTTGATAAACTATCAAGAGTTGCAGAGATGACAGTCTGGGTCTCTGATAATGCTTCTTGACTCTTCTTTATGTCTGGGATTGTAGCTTGTGAAGTATCTAAAACAAAGAACAAATTAAACCAATGAACCAGCAAAGCTGTATCCACTGACCTCTGTTTACTATACCTGCATGTGAGAAACCTAAATAATTATGTGTTCTTTCAAAAAGTGCACTAAGGTGTGACCTGTGTGACTAAAAATTCTCAAAGTTTCAAAATAATGAGATTGAATAGTGTAAAGATTTCTTGGGGCAAGTTTTGGATGATTTAAAAACAGTTGAATCAGGGAACAAAATTGGAAAGGAAAATGTCACTCAAGAAGATATCATGCAGGAAATCATCTGGTGCTTTAAGGTCTGTCTACAAGTCTGAGATGTCTCTTTAAATGACTCCATAAAGCAACCACATAAAGCAAAGCTGAGCATATCAAATTATTTTAATTTTCAAAGTACCTGTCCTTTCAAACTCAGAATCCTTTACCACAAATGAAGCTGCAACACCTTCATGGTCAGAAAAGGACAAGTTCTTTCCTGGAACAAGTCCCATGGTTACTTCACAATCTATACATTCTAATTTATCCTCAGCACAGCGGTAGAAAATGTAGTCAATACGGTGGCCATCATCTGGTCCACCTTTTTGAGGGTGTTGCGGATTTCCAGAGAAGGTGTTATTGCTGACATCTGATGTATTACCATAACAACCAGGCTAAAAGAAAAATGAAATTGATTAGTGAAATAAAGGCAATGTTAGCTCTTTTCATTATGCAAAAATACTTGTACATCAAATTATATGCATACTAGTAACTTCCTTCAACTTTGGCTATTACTGTTTATCAGTATGGTCATCCATCTCAGGTTGTAATGTTCGTAAATTACAATACATTCAAAACTTTGCCCAGTGACTCATTTGCAATGGAAAGAAGTATGACCATATCTCTCCTGTATTAAGGAATCTATGTTGGCTTTCAGTAAAAACAAATCTGTATTATTGAGATGCTAGTAACCTTAAAATTTAAATGTATGATGGGTCATGTGCCTGAATACTTTAAAAAATCCATGTTTGTTACAAAAGGCAGCAGATATCAGGACATACAAACAGGAACTTTCAACAACTTCCTCTTTTTAAAAATGCAACAGGACAGAAAACCTTTTACTATGAGAGTTAAGCTATCTGGAATAAGCTAGATTCAAGCTTTAAATTATGCAAGAATCCTGCTTTCTTTAAGAGAGCTTTAAAAACTCATCTTCTGAACAAATTTTTATATCAACAATAATTCAGTTTTTAAAGTTAAATAATAATTTGTATTGTATATGATGAGCTTTTTTAACGTATGCAGTTAGTTATTTTAATGTAGTTTATTTGATTTCTGTAAATACCAGTAGGTTTTATCTATCGTTTTTAATTTTTACTACATGTAAATACTACATAATGATCACTGAAAAGTCCCAGATGGGGACATGCTGAATAAATGTATCTATGTATATAATTTTACAAGGCAGGTTCAATGATCAAGTTTATACAAAACAATCTGGTTAGGACAATATTATTTTACTTTACATTGCAAGAGTCATTGAACAAATAGATCATGTCAAGAATAATAATGACGACTACGATGAAACGATATACTGACGGTTAGTTAAAAGGTACTATGTGCCTAATTCAGCTAATTCAGATTAGCACAAACAGAAACTAAGGAAAGAGTGAACCCTAAAATATTATGTATTACAATTTTTTTCACAAAACCCAAAGCTAAAATATTTAAGTACCTTAACTTTGCCATGTTTGTCCCAAGCATCAACCAATCCAGTGACATCCCTAATAATCCTGTATCCTAAATCTGACGGCTCACAGTTCATGTCTCCACAAACTATGACAGAGTCAGTTGGCTTTGTCAAAAGTTGAATAAACTGTGAAAGCTGGTATGATTGTAGAGTTCGGTGTGGTACATACTGGTTTCTTTGACCATATGATGCATGTAACTATTTCAATTAAATGAAGTTAATAGCGCATTTAAGTTGAGCAACAATCCTACCAAAACAGATAATACATATGACTGTAATTGCTACAGCACAATTGAAATGATCTACTTTTGCAAACATTATATGCCTGTTATTCACTCTTCATAGCGCAAATCCTCTATTAAGACCCCTGGCCATGGGCTTATTTATTTCAAGCGTGTTTGAGGGGTGGGGGAGACTTATTTGAGAGGGGGTTTCATTAATTTACCAAAATGGGGCATTATTCGTTTTTTTTCAAAAGATCCAGAAGATGCTATCAATTCTCCATAAAAGATGTTAGTGAGTGTTTTCACAATAAGTAACAGAATATTGTTTTTTCAGTTTCCTCCTCAGCCTCCTTCTCATTCTACACATTGGTAATTTTCATTTTATCTTTTCTTTTCACTGCCTGTTAATTGATTCATTCATCAGTCTTACTTTGCTAAGACAGCTTAAGAAACTATATTTAGTGTGTAGAAGGGAAAACGTATGCCTAAATATATATTTTTATCGTTTAAAAAGAAAGGGATCATTTCATTTAGGAGATATTATTTAATTTACTTTGGTTAAACCTTAGAAAGCTGATAAGTGCACAAACTTACATGCGAAGCAAAGAAATGAATTGGCTGCTTAGGATGATCAATCAGACAGTAGCCAACAGCTTTGCCTCCAAACCAATCTCCATGAGTGATATTATACATGTAGCCATTTAATGAGTAACGATAAATGAATGCATCGATGATAGGATACCGTGAGAACACACAAACTCCGCTGCCAATCACCC
Organism: Porites divaricata; assembly: GCA_038088405.1. Taxonomy (NCBI): domain Eukaryota; kingdom Metazoa; phylum Cnidaria; class Anthozoa; order Scleractinia; family Poritidae; genus Porites; species Porites divaricata. The sequence continues at coordinate 25,176,691 of JBBMOI010000002.1, forward strand.
CGCTGAAAGAGAAAAGAAAGAGAGAGTGATATACCAAGAAATAGATTTAACAGACCTTTTTACCGATATGGCAGCCATATTGAATTAATTAGATTTAAGGAGTATTATAGGATGCCCAGGGGGCATGAGCCATTCCAGTATACTTGCTCAGTATCCATATGCGCTTTTTGGGCCAATTTTTCTTTACGTTTTCCTAAAAAAAGATTGTAATGAGAAAAAAAGGTTGTTGAGCCGTGTTTGGGTGTAATAATGATCATCTTTTTCCCGAGAAAATACAGTGAAGTTCTCTTTTTGCCTGAATTTTAAGCATGTGTAAATATTGAGCAAGTGCCCCCTGGGCATCCCATAATTACAGTGGCCCAAAAGTCTCACGGCAATTTAAATTTACTCATGGCAATTTCAATTTGCTCACGGCAATTCCAATTTACTCACGGCAATTTCAATTTTACTTATGGCAATTTCAATTTGTTCACGGCAATTTCAATTCGCTCACGGCACTTTCAACTTACCGACGGCAATTTCAACTTGTTCACAGCAACTTTCAACTTTTTCACAGCAATTTCAATTTACTCATGGCAACGCTCAAGGCATTTTTCTCTTCGCTCACCACCTGTCAACTTCGGCGGCCGACAGTGGCCACCAAAAGTCAAAACGCAAAATCAAAAGTCATTATTTAAAGTCGATCTTCAAAGTGAAAAGTGAAAATCAAAAATTGAAAGTCGATTCACCAGATTCACGAACACTTACGCCAGTAGACAGTGAGTAGACAACTGAAGAGTTTACTGGTCCCAGAAAATTATAAGCTTTATCTAAGACTCATCTGGTGGCCTGTTAATATTTACTGCACAACATCTCAAAATGGTTCAATCCCTCACATCAATCCAAGCATTGAAGCTACTTCTAAGTCTTGTTTACTGATGTTATTGGTAGCAGTGTTCCTATTTTTGCTAAGAAAAAGCAAAAATGGTGGAGCCATACAAAAGAACTAGAACATGCTATTTATGGACCCGGTCTGAGATTCGTTTTTTGTTTTATATGACAACGGTACAGTCTGAGACCGGCACGAAAGTAACTCGTGTCCGGTCAGCGACCGAGATGAAGTCAGACCGGTCTGAGTTCACTTTTAGGTCGGTCCCATGTAAACGCATGAAAAGAAATGTATGGAGACCGATACGAACTCATACCGGTCTGAGTTCGTCCCAGTCTCATGAAAATACCCCTAGTTCAGGCTAGTTTGTAAATCGACTTTTGATTTGTGATTTTCACCTTTCTCTTTGAAGATCGACTTTAAATATCAACTTTTGATTTTGCGTTTTGACTTTGGTGCAAGGCCACTGTCGGCGGCTGTAGCTGATACGGTGGTGAGCGAAGCGAAAAATGCCGTGAGCGTTGCCATGAAAAACTTGAAGGTGCCTTGAGTAAAATTACGAAATTGCCGTCAGTAAATTGAAATTGCCTTGAGTAAAATTGCGAAATTGCCATCAGTAAATTGAAATTGCCGTAAGTAAAATTGAAATTGCCATAAGTAAAATTGAAATTGCCATAAGTAAAATTGAAATTGCCTTGAGTAAAATTGCGAAATTGCCGTCAGTAAATTGAAATTGCCGTAAGTAAAATTGAAATTGTGGTAAGTAAAATTGAAATTGCCGTGAGTACATACATACATACATACATCATTTATTTGTTAATACGCAGGTTGAAATAAGGCAGCATAAAGCTGATGTGGACCTGTGGTTAATTAAGTTTACAAATCTTAAACCTAATTGCCATGAACAAATTGAAATTGCCGTGAGCACAGGCGGCCCAAGCTCATTGTGTGAGTTTAAAATGGCCGTGAATATAAAGGATTTGTATGGGAATTCAGGTAAAAGATTCAAATCGATAAATACTCGCTAGAATGTTCAATAAAATACAGCTTACCGTATTTACTTTGCTTGCTTTTGTTCGCTGTGTGGTTATTTTTCCGATCCATTGCGATTTGAGCAATTTCCTTAAACCCCGAGTTTCAACTGTACAGTTAAATAAATAATAATAAATACGGTAAGCTGTATTTTATTGAACATTCTAGCGAGTATTTATTGATTTGAATCTTTTACCTGAATTCCCATACAAATCCTTTATATTCACGGCCATTTTAAACTCACACAATGAGCTTGGGCCGCCTGTGCCGTGAGCAAATTGAAATTGCCGTGAGCAAACTGAAATTACCATGAGCAAACTGAAATTGCCGTGAGCAAATTGAAATTGCTGTGAGCAAACTGAAATTGCCGTGAGCAAATTGAAATTGCCGTGAGCAAACTGAAATTGCCGTGAGAAAATTGAAATTGCCGTGAGCAAATTGAAATTGCCGTGACACTTTTGGGCCACCGTACATAATACTCCTTCTTAAATCTCATAAATTCAATATGGCCACTGTGTCAGTAAAAAGGTCTATTGTAATATATAGCCACAAAATAATGTTGAAGATATTTAGCCCCAAAACAAGTCAGCTACTGCACTGGTGAGAAAGAGAGCCTGTACAGAGGTTATAAAGTTAAAATTTCAAAACATTATAAAGCAGGGACAATGAGGCAAAAACTGGTCATCTACCTACTACTAGTATTAAATAACCAAACAAAAGAAACCAAGAAAAATGTAATCATACTGAATGCTGGGTTTAATTTACAGGTGCAGAAATCAGAGGCTAAAGGAGTTAGAATTAGTATTAGGGTTCACATGACCACACCTTCATTCACACCAGCTGCTAATAAGACCAATAAATAAATGGTGCAAAAACTTCAAAGAAAATTGTATTTCAAGCAGTTGTTGCTGTTAATTATAGATCTTGATAATACAGTTGGACTTCCACTTAACAGCTCCCTAATAAGCATCCACTCTCTAGTAAGCAGCCAGTAATCAAAGTCCCATTATGCACTTGATATACTTAGTTTGACTCTAATTTATTTTAAAAAGTAATGATGAAGGAAGATACAGTCCGAGATAGAAGAGGGTGACTAATTGTGGTCCAGCAGTACCACTCGCATGGTGTGTCTGTTGCCAAATAAAGTAATGTTTCTACAAAAGATTATGCTAATTTATGACAAACCTCTATTGAGCAGCCAACCTCTATTAAGCAGCCACTTGCCAGTACCCCGAGGATGACCGCTCAATGGAGGTTCAACTGTAATCAATATAACAGCTTACTTTGACAATGAATAAAGTAACACCACTATAAAAACAGGCAAAAATAACTCAATAAGAACTTAAACTGTCATGGTCTAAAATTGCCACAAGAACTATGACGGGTATATAGACATCCCTTAGGCTAAAATTCAGGAAAAAGAGACACTTAAACTTTGACAGCACCTGTAGAAGTAATGTGAGTATGGAAGAACATCTTCAACCATGTCACTGATCAATGCAAAATCACTTCTACTCCAAATCTGCAAAATCAACATTTGAAAACTGTTGTTTCAGAATTTATCCATACACACACCATTGGGGGTCACTGGAAATTTTGGGTGGGGAGAAGGGGTACTTGAGACCAAAGTTTTAAATGGTTTGCATGAACCTCCCATTAAATTTCTAGGAGGAAGACAGGTTGGTCAGATCATAATAATTATCTTCTAAAAAAAAATGTAAAATACATTTCATTCCTTGCAAACTTGCTTTTTCTGAAGATCACAGAATGAAATTGAACCCTACTAAATGCAAGGAGATGCTACCGTAATTAATTTTATGAGTAAATATCATAATTTTATTGTGAATCCTATTGTAACTGCAGGTAGTAACACAATTGAGAGAGTCATGACATATAAGTTACTAGGCATTTACGTAAGTAATGACCTGAAATGGAACCATCATGTAGAAGTTATAGTGCAAAAGGGAAACAGGAGGCTTTACTCTTTAAGGGTCCTTAAGAAATGTGGTGCGGCACCTCCAGCTTCACTGGCTAAGGTTTATACAACCATTGTTCCTCCTGTTATAGAATATGCTGCCCCTGTCTGGCAAAATATACCAGATTTTCTATCAGTTCTTATAAGATTGAGAGCATTCAGAAAAGGGCAGCATGCGCATCATTTTTCCTTTAATGAATTACCAAGCATTAAATGCCCTTAATTTAACAACTCTAAGTGACAGACACGCCCATCTATGCCAGGTTTATATTGATATAGACTCCGGAATGAGAATCACCCCTTGCATTTTATGCTCCCCAAACATAAGCCACTCCACGCGTCCGACCTGTAGGACCAAGCGTACGCAAGAGTTTGTCACGTATAAGTATACCTAGTGGCTTGTACAAATATATTTTCTAGTATTTATTGGATTTATTGTGTTATATTTTAGTATTATATGTTTTGTAAATAGCTCTGTAATTGAGCCATTCTGTATATTGCTGCAATGAGTCTTAAAAAACAGTCATTATTATTATTACTGCATATTACAAAATTGATGATGCCTACTAAAGCAAAAAAAACAACAAATTAAATTAAATTGAATTATACCTCTTGAAGTGAAACAATGTCAAAATGACCTTTTGCTAGTTCCTCAGAAATGAGAAGTTTACGCTCTGCCCACATCTTTGACACATAAGGAATACCCCTAGTAATGTAGCAGTCACCAATAATTCATTAATAACACATACCTCTCACAAGTAAACAAATGGAATTAAAGTGATCATAATATTTCCTTTTCTAGAAATAAATCAAAAAGTAAAAAGACGGGATGTATGGAAAATTTACAATTACAGGTATAAATAGATTGCAACTAAAAGCAATTAAACCATGCAATTTCAAAGGTTTTAGTACCAAACTAAAATTTTATGGAGTTGTTAAAGTGTAAAATAGACGTTGATGTTTGAGGTTACAAAATTAATTCTTTTATTAGACTTAAACAATCTTGACCGCTTAGAATGAAATTCTTTTGGAAAGCATGGGACTTAATAACATAATTTTATTAGCCCCCCACCACCCTGCTTAAAAGACAGATTTAAAATTCTTATATCCACCGGGCGGCGAGAGTCATACCTCACTCACATGCATTTAAGAGCGTCTCAAATAGAGTAGCAACGATTCTGGTCAAACAATCAACCCTTCGAATTTCATTTTTCAACGGGAGCCGATAAAAATTGAGGCTTCGTATTTCTGAAGTGGGGTACGGAAAAATGAAACGACCCTATGTAAAATTTCTACAGGCAACTTTCATAGACCGGACTAGACTCAACTCCAAACGTACGAAAAACAATGAAATAAATAGTGCTGGATTTTGCGATTAAAGAGGCACTGATTAAAAGTAAGTTACGACAATCCACATTACCAGCAATTGAGGGTCAAAACGCGCAAATTTGATTCCTGTCCGTCCGCCATGTTTACAAAAATGAGACCCCAATATTAATAATTTTTGAACCAGCGGACGTTACATACTTCATAGCAGGGTATATAATAATATAATAATAATAATAGTTTATTGACACTTCTGGCAGATAATATAACTGAATAAACAGTGAAATTTACAAAAATTTACAAGATAATACTAAAACCATTTACAAGCCCAATGATCAATAATACAGTAATTGTATAATTGTATAATTTATCCAAATCTAAATGTAAAAAAGTCGTTCGCTCTCTTAGTCTTTTTCATTGTTCTTGTTGGTATTGTATTCCCTAATCTTAATTGATATGGTAATGTTCTTATTGTCTCTTGCGGAGCCAGGAAGGATATTGGGTGGCTCACATCCCTCATAGCAGCTATTAGCTTTTGACATAAAAGTTCCCTACGACTAGCTAAAGATGTAAGCTTAGCCTGATACAGCGCTTGCTGGTAGCTAGAGTTAGGAAATATTATTCCCAAGGCTCTTCTTTGTATTGATTCAATAGCGTCAGACAGGTATGCAGGGATATCCTGCCACACCTGCACAGCGTATTCTAATACTGACCTAACATTACATAGATATACTTTTAGTACGTCTTTTGGCATTACTCCTGCACGCTTCAGTAATCTAAGTGCATACAATCTCTTAGCTGCTTTGGCAATTACGTATTCGGCATGCGCATTCCATTTAAGGTCATCACTAACTATAACTCCTAAAAGCTTATATGTTCGTACACGTTCTACTTCTTTGTTTCCAATAGATATAGGTCGTAAAGTTGTGATTGAATTTTTCATGAAATCTACATACATCTCTTTACATTTCTTTGGATTTAGCTTCATCTTATGTTCAATACAATAATCATGAATTTCTCGGACAACTATATCTAGTACACTAATGGAGTTCCTTGGGATAATCTCGAATGCAGTAGTGTCATCAACATACTTAGTACGCATATGCCAGTTCTTGAGCAACTTGTTTATCATGACAGCAAAGAGTGTTAATCCTAGTTTTGTCCCTTGTGGCACACCTCCGTTGACCTGTTTCCATGGTGACAGGGACGAACCAACATGCACAGCTTGAATTCGATTGGTTAAAAAGGACCGTACCCAGAAAAACAAAGTTTGATCGATATTAAAGGATTTGAGCTCATCTAATAATACTGAATGGTCTATGAGGTCAAAACCTTTAGTAAAGTCTGCAAAAAAGATTCGGACTGAGCAGTTTCCCGAATTGATAGCTTCATGTATTGCATGCATTAAGTAGATGAGTGCGTGCACAGTTGAGTGTCCATGGCGTGCGTATTGGCATGGGTCAATAGTGTCTGACACCTGTGCCAAAAGCCTTTTGTTAGTAAAACCTTCTAATACCTTTGCCAGGCAACTTGTGAGTGCAATTGGTCTCAAATCTGACTTAATGTCTTGAGGGGGGCAAACTTTAGGAACTGGTGTAATAATTGACTGTTTCAGAGTGTCAGACACAAAACCCTCTCTTAGTGATTGATTGTAGATATCTTGAATTAGTGGTGCTAGTTCAGGTGCGAATTCCTTTGATAACTTATTTGATATTCCATCTGGTCCCACTGCTTTTTGTGATGGTGCCATTCCTGTTTCTTTGAAGTGTCCTGCCCAGTAAGAGACTTAACGCCTTTCCACCATTTTTTAGGGTTGGTTTCCACTAGACCCTCTACTTTGTTGTTGTAATAAGAGCACTTTGCTGTTTTAATAGTGCTTTGCACTTTATTCCGCCAGATTTTGTACACTAGTGAATCTTTCCCATATTTGATAAATGCTGCTTGTCTCTTCACAATCATGGATTTTATTTTTACTGTGATCCAAGGTTTATCATATACATGGGTTTTCACTGCTTTCCATGGAAAGAAGGTTTCAATGGCAGTGCTCAGTTCCTGAGAGAATAAATTAAACTTAGAAGCACATGAAGCAGCTTGATAAATTTCAGACCAGTCCTTAGTGAGGCCCTGTTAGGGGTAAATTCCGACAAGCGACATGGCCTTGAACCGGCGACATGAGAGCCACGAAGTGGCGACGACCGACAGACTATTGCAACGAATTAGCGAAAGCGACACGAATGTCAAGACTGTCCGACAGCGAATTTGAGAATTGATGGAATTGTAAATGTACTCCAGAACATTTGCGCGTACACTGTTCGGTAGTAATTACTGAATAATGACCAGTAATGGCCAATAATGGCTAATAAGGGTCCAATAAAGGCAAACAGAAATACGTCTCATTTTACTGCTGTTTTGATTGTTCATTTCATTTGATTGACGTATCATGTTCCCCTCCTTGCATGACCCACGTGCGCGCTCCATCAATGTGTTAGAGAGATTTTTTTTCTTTTTCTTTGTCGCGGATACAGCGGTAGGAGCTATTAAAGTCGTTACTCCGACGAACTCCCTGTGCAAATTTCTTGAGCTACTTGATTCATTATGCAGAATGTTCGGAGTACATTTGCGCGGAGTTCAAGCAGAATCCCGCACTATCGAAGAGGCTATTTCCTAGTTGACTGAACTGAGTTCAGTAGTTGACTTGTGGGTGAATGAGGTTCAAGAGAAAATGGGAAGGAAAGCAGCAACTCAGGGACCTCAAGGAACAATATCGTCAAAAAGCAAACGCAGCGTTGAAATTCTCAGTGAGTCATTATGTTCATTGAGAGATTTTCTGAAAGACGTCAACCCAGGGTTCAACAGCTTTCTCAAACTGGTCGCCACATTGACGCTTGTTGTGGAGAACTTTTTCAGCCAAATGCGCTCCAGAAATGACATGCCAACTGCCTTGGAGTTTGCACATCTATTTGCGCCCACCATTCGCGAGTCATTGAAACAACTCACTGACATTGGCTTTGTCTACTACACTTCCCCACACTCTTATTATGAAGTACCAGATGAGATGAAACTCCCGTTTCGAGACCTGCCTTCTTTGTCTGTTCCATTGTCAGTAGAAATGGCAAAAGATGACCAGCGGTTGATGACACACTGGAGGGACAGCTTTGGTAAACCGGTCCGTCAACTGACCGTTCGAAATCAAAGTACCAAGGACAATGTAGGTACACTTCCATTGTTCGCATACACAACACCAGATCAGCCTCCAAGACCATCAGATTTTTCCACCACAGACGACCTCACAGCTAGAGAAACAGTGGTCACAGAAATTGAGCAGGAAGCTGTCAGAGGAGCCATTTTATTTGAGGCCAACAGTGTTGTGGTCGTCAAGCGCGACCACATACGTGGATACCTGAACAGGGGACCCTTCTTTGTTGGAATTGTCGTAGCTGATGTCACCGACAAGGAAGAGAATTCTTTTTGTGATATTGAGTTGTTTGTTTCTTCATTTGAAGACTGTCTGCTGTTTACTTTGGATGAAACCGTACGAATCCACCGAGATGCTATCGTCAGTAAAGTGGGGGAAGAGCATTTTGAAAAAGGGTGCGATTTTGTGAAATTGACGGAGGTATCATACGAGACATTTCTTCGATACCAAAATGACGTGGAAGGCCTTTTGCCAGACAAAGAAGGCGGTGAAGAGGACAGCGACCTCGACTCTGATGATGATGAAAACCCAGCAGACGTCGTCTTTGAAGGAATGCCACTTCGCACAATATCCGGGAGAACTGTCATCCGCCCAAATCGTCTGGACCTTTAGTTCATTTTTCACAGACTTCTTGTAAACGTATGCCTTACAGATAATGAATGGTTGATAATGTCCTTCCTCCTGGGTTGTTATAGTTACGGAAAAGCACAGTCTGACAACTAAATCAGATTTTAACTCGGAAGAAACATTTGACTCTTGCACTACCAGAATTCTAGAAACGTTATGATAGCTCGAGTGTTTTGCCAGATTAGGCCTCGATTCACGCCAAGCCATTTTAAAAATATCTCTACACTTGTATAGTTTACTAAATGGAATTTTATTGACTTCAATTACTATTGCAAGTAGTCTGAATGAATATCAAACATTTATAAAGGTCTTAAAACCCTGGGCTTAAAAGTACTAAAGATAGAGGCCGTATGTTCCGTTAGCGTCGCTGCAGCGAATGCGGATTGTCAGACTGGCAACGAGCTAAGAAATTATTATTGAAATTCCGACAGGCGACACGAGAATGTTTCGAAATTGCGACATAGCTGGCTGTGAAATTCAGACGGGGGACATGGGCACCCCCCCTAACAGGGCCTCCTTAGTTGTAATCCAGGATCCAAATTCTCTCCAATTGCTTGCGCGGCACTGTCTTCTATAAACCTTCCTTACTGTATCTGATCGAGGCAGATGTTTAACGATTGAGCATGCTAGGATGGTATAATGGTCCGATGCACCAAGATTGGGTAATTGGTGAAGATTGAAAGTGTGAGGTCTATTGGTAAAAAACCAGTCAAGTATGCCAGAGTCTCGAGTTTTGAATTTTACAAGCTGCTTCAGATGGTTAGGTCTAGAAATGGAATCAGAGCGCAAGCCAGTTGAAGTCGGATTAAAGTCGCCCGTTAGAATAACCATTGCGTTTGGATGTTTTAAGAAATACGCATCTAAGTTCTTTTGTATATGGTCACGAAGCGTCACGTTTTCCGCTTCACCATTGGCGGTTGAGTGGTAAACAACTCCCACAATAATTATGGATATATTTCTCGGGAGTGAATGCGGTCTTAGTTGGACCCAGATAGATTCAACTTCGTCTTGTTCCATTTCAACTAGTCGTTTACACGGAATATTCTGCTTGATGTATACAGAGACACCGCCTCCGGCCTTGTTTTTTCTGTCGTTCCTCAATAATAGGAATCCAGTCCCCCATTTTTCCTCAGGGATAGTAGAGCAAGTGAAACGCGAGCGCGCGTGAAAATCATCCCACGCGAGAAGGTGATTTTCACGCGCGCTCGCGTTTCGCTCGCTCTTCTATCCCTGAGGGAAAATGGCGGATTACTCGTAGTCTATGATTTCTTGGATGTCATCCACATATCTTTTCTATAGCTTAGGAGGGAGCCGATCGGCTCCCGTGGGGGGTGGGGGGGAAGACAGGGGGCGGGAGGGGTACGGGAGACGGGAGAAGAAAGAGTGGGAAGCAGGATCTCTACGATGGCGGGAAGCCGGAGAGAAACTCAACTAGGCAAGCTTTCGTTATTTGTTACTGCTTACATCCAGTCAAAGAAACGAAACCAACAACGTTTCTTGACTTCCATTTAACGTTCTCGAGGCTTAAGGCAAAATTTCATACGCCAGAAAAGACAAAAAACGAAAATTTGTACTCGAGATAAAAAAAATCCTTTCCGAGTCGCTTACATCATAGGACATGAATGAGTTGGCATGACACATGTACACGTGTGTCGACTGTGTCAGTCGCGTCACTGTCTCGTCTGTCTCGCTAGCTGTCGAAATTCTCCGTAAGAACAACAAAGTGAGTCAGGTAAAATGTCGTCAAAGACCATTTTGATCGGTCTCGGTGTGGTGGGGAAAAATCCGTCCATGGAAGACCTTCCTGGGAGCTCGCTCCGTACGACTGTAGTTCACAAAACACTGAAGATTTTGTTGCGTGGTGTATACTTGTGTCGAAGGAATGCCGCTTCAATGATCGCATTGGGGAGTGCGAAGTGGTTCGATTTACAACACAATTTTTTATTTTGGACAAGGCCAATACTACTCCCTATTAGAATAGGGTTTCAAACAACGTGATTTACATGATAACGGGAGAAACACAATGAAGGGCGGGAGTCGGGAGACAAAGGGACAAAAAAGGACGGGAGGCGGGAAAAAGGGGTACGGGAAGCGGGAGATCGTGACCCCCCTGTCCCCTTCCCCACGCTCCCGGCATCCAAGAAATTTTGGTTCGGAGAAACTCGTCCGTTCGTATGTTTACTCACGTACACACGTCCGTACGTATGTTTACGTACTCTTTGTTCACATAGCCTGTGTAGTCTGTGTACAGACCTAGACGTCCCCCTCCCAAGGGGGACGTCTGTACACGGGTTATGTTCGCATCGTACTCAAGAAGCACCTCCGTCTATGCGATCAAGAAATTCGTCGAACCGAGCTAATTCTCGTGAATCGCTTGCCTTTGGTTAGGCATTTCAAACGCCCATTGTCTTTCTGCTTAATGAACGCTGGATCTTCGAGAAATAAATTAGTCGACATTTTCGACTTCGTTTGTGAGTATAAATTAAATCTGCTTGCAATCACAGAGACTTGGCTAAATGCAAATGATGATGTAGTAAGAAATGAGTTGTGCCCAATAAATTACAAACTTTACGACCACCCACGCACTGACCGCACTGGTGGCGGAACAGCTCTTCTTTATAGCGACTCACTTCATGTGAAAAAGATCGGTGCGGGCCAAAAAGAATCTTTTGAGTTTTCTGAGCGGATTGTGCAGCAGCCATCCTCTCATAACATTCGCGTTGTCACACTCTGCTCGACCACCTTATTCCGATGTGCACGGAGAGCCATCAACATATTCCAGTTCTCGGAGCTCGCTGATTACTTAGAGTCTACAGAATTGTGCAAGGAACAGCTTCTGATATGGGGGGATTTTGACATTCATGTGGATATTGCAGTGGGCGCTGACGCCATAAAACTGATTGATTGACCACAGGCTCCCAGACTCTGTGAGAGTTGGTTAGACTTTGAATTTATTAGAAGAGAATGTATGAAAATATACAAAGTACCTCCTAAATTCCATTATTTTACAAAAATAGGAATAAAAATGACTCATGTTGTGTTTTTGTTTTGTTATCATCTGTCTCTTTGCTTCTAGAGCCATTTGGAAGCCGTTTTATCGACGTTTAAAGAATCTCACCCACCCAGTTTGCATTGCGCATCTTTGTTGTTGTTGTTATCCGGGATATGCTTATAACGCTCCCATATTTGGTCAAAGATAAGACAGGTCCAGACAAGCGTGAAAGGTCACATTTGTTATGGAAATTGAAGGAGACAGTGAGCGTGATTTTTCATCACCGATTAGAACCGTAAACAGGGCTCATCGCCGTGAAACCACCGTGACCGCCGCAGTCGCTGCTCCATGAACCAGCGACGCCAACAGCAATCGCGTGGTAAGAATCCGCTCAAACTAAAAATTTTGTATTCGCGTCGTTTCAGTTAGCTGTTGTTACTGCTGTGACTAACTTTAGCTTTACTCGTTGTAGGTTTGCACTTGTAAAAATACTTGCAGCCGCAAGAAAAGTACAAGGCTGTCCTTGCCAATATTTTACCTTGATGCACTTGAGGTGAAGTATCATCTCGATGAGCGTGAGGAGATCGATCACGCTCTCGTTTAAGTTGCTGGTGAAGAAGTATCTCCGCAAAATCATTATTCGAGATTCCGTTTAGCCCAAGGGCCTCCTTCCGTTCAATCCACATATTGTATGCGGATTCCCTGAGTTTTAGGCGTTTGATGCCTTCTGGCCTTCTTGGACGGCCCCTAGCAGGACGGCTGTCCGCCATATTGGCCGACGTTTCTACGAACCGCGACAGAAAACCAACTAGACAGTGCCTTTTGAAAGAATTTTCTTCCACGAATGCGAATCACAAAGATAGTTCAGAAACTACAGAAAGAATTCCAGAGGAAACAGGACCTTAATAATGCCTATAAATTGTCGAAAGAAAGGAGGGAATATCAAGGTGATAAAACTGGGATTTTCGGGGGCCCTGAAAATGGCGAATGAAGAGCGTGAGTTAAGCGTGAGCGCGCAATGCAAACTAGGTGGGTGAGATTCTTTAAGATTTTGAATTGTACTAATAATAAACAATTCAAAATCTTAAACGTACTGCAGTGGCGCAGCTGCCTTTAAGCTATCTGAGCACGGGCTTAAACAACCTTGTTCCCAGGGTTCTCTCCTACCCGCCCTACGGAGCGGGTAGGAGAGAACCCTGGGAACGAGGTTAAGGCCAGCTGATGCACATGCGCATTAGATACCACATCTTAGCTAATTTGCATGTGACAAGACGCGCGCGAAATAAAAGCGTATCCGGAATACTCTTAGCCTGAAATTCATCCGATTGCTTCGAGTCGTTTTCTCTCTTACTGAGGGAGTAATAACGACTCGAAGTAATCGGATGAAATTCAGGTTAGAATACTCTAAGGCCCGGTTCAAACGTTCAACTTTACATGTACCGGTTCGGCACATGTAAAGTTCGACGTTTGAATCAATTGGGAACGGCACTTTTGTATTTGGGTCGACTCTGCCGTTCTAATCGACTGAGCTAGTCGAATAGAACGGCAAAAGATCGACTTCGATTCAAACGTCGAACTTCACATGTGCCGAACCTAATGTTAATGTTATGTTAAGGTATTTTTTTGATATAACCGCGCTTCTGATTGGCTCTTTAGTGGGTTTTCGCGCCTTTGCTGACAGAACTCACAGGAGCGTAACGACAGTTACGGTCTAGTTACCAACATTCACGTTGTAGATTTTTAGACTGAAACTGGACAGCTCAAAACGGTCTTCTAAAAAGTTGCTTTTCTTTATGTCTATAAAGAAATCGTAATGTAATTTAAAATTTATTGCGTTACTTTATTTTGTCCAAATATCACGATCACGATCTCCTCAACGGTCTCCTTGCCATAACAGAGCACAAATCACACTAAAATCAAAACAGGAATTTCCAGGCTTGGTAAATTTTACTTTTTTCAGTTTATTTCCCTATTTTAAGCAGTAAGAATGATATTTCTTCTCGCCACGAATTAGGTTCGGCACATGTAAAGTTCGACCGTCTGAATCAACAGTCGAACTTAATAGTTTGGGTCGACCTAAATAGGTATTAGGTTCGGCACATGTAAAGTTCGACGTTTGAACCGGGCCTAAGCATACCTTGCAGAGTTGAACTAGTTACAAGCTGAAATCGTGATTGTAGGAGAAGGCCATTTCTCCCGCCCGGCGCCTACACGTTTCTCACCTCTTCTGTTCTTGTCCCTTTGAATACTGTTTTTAACCAAATATGATAAAATAATGTAACAGGATGAGTAAACGTCTGCTCAAAAAGAGATTTTCAGTAAAAGATCGAGGATCGAATGAAACACTAGGCAGGACTGAAGCGGGTTTCTAGATGTATCCGACGCGTAGTTTTGATTTTTCCCTGCTAGCAGAGGGCCTCGTCGTGAGAGACCTCTGCTAGCGGGGAATTTTGATTTTGGGTTGAGGTAAACGTTTTTCAAACTGGCAAAAGCAGTGTCCAGGTCAGCGCGGTCACATAGCTGACTGTGTTCCTTTAACAAAAATTTGGGTTAAAATGAGCTCGTGTAATCGCATATCACTGAGCGGGAGTGATCGCCTATTCGAGGCCCTGCCAGGGTAAATTACGACAAGCGACATGACCCAAAAAGTAGCTACAGAGCGTAAAATGAAATCGCGACAAGAGACAACCTCCCTCGGCCAAATTGCGACAGTGACGGCAAAGCCGCCAAGAATAAGCGTCAAAGAACGGTGGTTTGGCTAATTTATAACCAGCGTGAATGCCAAGAAGAAGTAATTTTCGTCAATTTTCCTTGCGCTTCAGAGAACGTCTCTTGTCTCTTCTCAGTGAGCTTCAGTGGACCCTCCTGAGCGCGTCGCGGTACACTTCATTTAAGTAACCCTGCACAACTCCTTGGAGACCACGCCTTTACGACTATCAGGTCAGTTAGTCTAAAAATGTTGACCGTGAGTCACTTAATTGTAAATGGCAATGTATAGAAGTTCGATTCGCGAAATGTTAACTACGAAATTGCAGAACTCTAGTGGTTTCTTTACAACGCATCGATATCCTTCTTTTCTAAAATTCCGACAAAGACAAAGAATTTTCGTTCAATTTCAGCTAATTTCCGACATTGACGTGAAGCATTTATAAACACCGACACGACACGTTTTAAAAAATTCAGACGTGCGACAGTTTTCTCCTTGTTTGCTTGTTTCTTTTGTTTTGTGCTGAAAAGGGAGCTACCGTATTTCCTCGAATAATAGCCGTCCCTCGATTAATCGCCCCCCTTGGATGGAAGTATGTAAAATAATCGCCTTCCCCCCTCCTACCCCTCGCCATCTTCTCTTCCTTTCATCCCCTCCGTTTCAAGTGTAAGTACAATGTGATCCAAAACTGAATCAGTGACGATTGAAGCTATGAAAATTAATCAAGGAACTAATTTTGGATAAATTAAATAGCCTGTGTTCAGTTAATTTGATGTGATTATTTTTTTGATTTAATGGCATAATAAAACAAAATATTTAGGGCACGACTTCCAGTGACTAATATTTGAAATAATCGCCTTCCCTCGAATAATCGCCCCCTTTTTGTGGCGTGAAAGAGAAATAATCGCCCCCGGCTATTACTCGAGAAAATACGGTAATTTCATATCCTGGTTAACTATGTTTATTCTGCACTGAAACGTTTGCCTTGACATTTGAACATGTATTTGACAACTAAGACGATACACTAAGCTAAACAACTGAAGACCTTACAACTGAGAAAGTCGTCGCCACAATGCTCATTTTTCTCCTCGCCATGTCAGTGTCCACCGTCTGTGACTTCAGAGATATGGGTTGTTTACAATTTCCAAATTTTTCCGGAAAATCCGGTTGGAAGGTAAATGGAACACAACTTTTGAGGTCGTTTTATCGGAAAATTTCCGGGAGCAACGCTGAAAAGGTACTCAGGGTAGTCATATTTTTCCAGAGAGCATGTTTCAAAGGGAATTGAATTCGTGTTCTTTTCTTTACCAATCCTTGATACCACAGCAGTTTTTCGGCAAATGGAATTGATTTATACACTGTGATTCCAGGATGAAATTTGCCAGTCCTGAATTGTCCTTACTATTTTCGACGCAGAGCTCTTCTGCGCATGTAGAGGAGAGAGATCAAGCGCGCGCATTCCCAAACCCGTAAACACTGGGTTCGAGAATAGAGGATGTTAGCATCAACAATGAGTACGAGTACGACTTCAAGCCGTACTCGTACTCGAAGTCGTTTTCTCATCTTTCTATGTTAGCGATGATACTGAGTTCGAGTTTATAGAAAATATTTGAGTCGAGGTAGCGCTTCCACAACAATTTCGAAAACAAAGAATGACTCTAAAAAACGTTCAAGACTACCTGTCACTCAGTTACAAATTGGAAGGTTTTTTGGACGAAGAAGAATTTTGTGGTTTATATGATGTAAACAGCACAGATTATTCTGTATTTGAGCATGGAATGTATCGAAGATTCGACCTGAATCTTCGGTCTTAAAACACGCTAAAACCCATCAAATTCAACACAACAACCTCACTGGATAAAGAAGTAAGTATTCTTTATTGATATCTTCGACTGTTGGGATATTTTCGACCAAATAATGGCAATTTTCGGGGTTATTTCGTGAGCCTGTGAGGCCTGTGGAGAGACATGAAACTTCCCGGTTAAATGCAAATTTACTCTGTGTAGGAAATATCGCGTTCGGTTGCTTTTCCTCGACTTTAAAAGCATTTTGTTACATAAAATATAATATAAGGAATGTTCAAGATGATAAAGAGAGGCTAGAAACGAAAAGAAACTGCATTAAACGATCGGAATTTACCTTTGAAAACCAGCTCCTCCCAGTCGTTCTGCCCACTTCGAGTTTTTGGTGAGAACTCGTCGTAGTGCAACTTGACAGGACGACTTGAAAACGTGGAGATGCGCAGTATGCAAAATCGCTGATCTCGTTCTAGAACTCGTACTCGTTGTCGATGCTAACATCCTCTAATGACCTAAACCGTGAACCGACTTAATGAACCGACTCGTTTGGGCATGTAAATGGTAAACAACCATGATTTTACACTATATACAGCTATTTCGAGAAAGGTTGTCGGTAAAAATGTGTACGCGACAATCCCGAAAGGTAATATGAGATGTATAATTTTTCTGTGGACTTCTTTTAATAAGTATATAACAAATATGAAACTAGATTGGAGAAATTCGCTTCTGTAAAAATTTTTTAACGAATTTTCTTTCGGCACCACATGAGGACCTGAGATGCTTGTGAAAATTTTGTCAAAATTCAACCCATTGTTCCGGATAAAAGAGCGCGACCCAAAGCTTCCAATTTACTAGTTATTTTAATTGATCCTTTATCTTTAAAATAATACAGGTCAGAATCATCGACACCTTTTCGTGTAGAAAATCTGAGGAAACACACTTAGCCCCTTTGACCCATTTAGCGAAACATGCGATTTTAGCCAAATTCAGTGGATTAAATCTCAAAAGTGGCTCACACTTACTACTGGCTCTCCTGCATATCACTGTGTAGTTCAATCCTTCAGCTACTGAATCGTGTTAAAAGTTTTGGCGGCCATTCAGCTTCGGTCGAGGGGTGAGTGGCGAAAACTGCCTTACTTGGCCATTTCGCCGACGTTTTGCCATCACGAAGTCCAGGAGGATTGTCAGAATAGAAAGTGAGAAATCGGGTATCTGCCACTCGAAAATTGTCCATTCCTAAAGACTGCATACTTTAAATCACTGTTTTCCATGTGGCTATGGCAGATATGCCAACCTCTGGAGACCTAAAATCGGGAGACTGTCTTTTTTTTTACTTCCCCCCCGGAATTTCAACGACCCCCCCAAACTCCCCCCCCGAAAAATTGACCCAGCCCCCAATGGGAATGACTTAGGACATTATATGACATCTTACATGATGTACATACTATCAAAATTCGAATGCTCGAAATAATCTTTGTCAATGACAAAAATGCCCCAGAAACCGTACTGCGAATAAGAAAAATTCAAGTTTTGAGCTAAAAATGGGCTAAATCTCAAACTAAGTCTGTTTTATTTTTTACTAAGTATTCAATATTTATAGTGGAGGTAAAAAGCGGGAGATTTATGTACCAAAGCGGGAGAGCGGGAGACGAGGCAAAAAAGCGTAAGTCTCCCGCCAAAAGCGGGAGAGTTTGCATCACTGCTATGGTTCTAACGGGTAGAAGACGGTAGAACGCGAAGATGTCCGCCATGTTTTTGTAGTGTTTGTGGAACGTAAGGAATCTGCAATCAGGAATCCGGAATGCGGAATTCGTAACCCTTTCAAATGTCGCCTGTTGGAGCAGTATTGTACAGTTTTATAGTTTTCTTGTTAGCCGAAGCTCAATTCGCATTACAATAATTATTTCATCTTTAACTTTATAGGATATTGAACATAATGTCTCAGAAACCTTGGCTGATCAAGGCATCAAGGAACCGCTATCGAGCTTAGCTTTTTGCTGCTATTCGAACGTGTCCTCAGCTGTTACATAAAATAATAATTATAGAAAATAAGTTGTCAAAACAGCAAACAACTATGTATGGTTCCATTCTTCAGCTACTGAATCAGCCTCAGACATTAAGAGCGGCTGTCTGTAAATATCGACCAGGGGTGGGAAAAATAAAAATTTCGAAAAATCCAAAAAAAATTCAGTGGGCTACCCTAGCTACCTTAGTAATGAAAATATAAATTTCACTTTCATCGGTTAAATATTTTGGCAATACAGCCAGTGTAAAGATTGACTGCTTCACGGCCTCCACCGGGCCGCTTTTTCGGGACACGCGACAGGGTAACGAAAAAAGCTCGATTTTAGTCTAATTCAAACATCATTCAATTCACAATGCTTCTCATCGTATTAAAGGGATTTCAAAATACATTTTGAGTGGTAATATGCTTCAATTGATTGCAACCAGAATATTTTACGGATTTTAAGATACTTGAATAATTTTGAGGATTTCACCCGAGCAAAATTTTGTCGAAATTCGAAGGCCTAAAATTCAACCTGATACATCGTTTTAAGAAGAAATAGATATCTGACATTAAAAAGCAATCTATAAGCTTTCGAAATATGGGTTCAAAACTTTGGGCAACATGTGAAATGAATTTTTGGGAAAGCGAAATTCAGGGAGCACTTGAGTGAAATTTGACCTCTCTGACTTGACAGTTATGAGGTTCGGCGCGACACGGTGAATTCGAAAACAAATCGTTCAGCCCAGGTACGTTTAATTCAGGCGATTCCAAGTCTTACAGTGATACACACGTAACTGAAAAAAAGTAAGATGGAAAATTGTACCTTAATGTTTAGCCAAAAAGAAGGTCAAATCCCGGCTTTTTCTCGTAACCTGTAGCTTAACACTAATGTAAACATGAAGGTCAAGTACTCGTATCACGACACAGCAAAGTGTTCAAACTTTACACCAAATATCCATCTTTTCTAGTGAGTATGAGGTCGGGAATATTTTTTTTGTACCTTATTTCCTTGCTTGTCTTCATGACCGCAAAAACTGAGGCAAACTGCAGCCAAACCCCCGTGCACTCGACGTGTGTCAAGGAATGCTGTTACGTGAGTCGGGAATGCGTTACATAACATGACAGTCACCAAGAGATTTCTTCTTTCGAGTTTCGTCGTCAAAAAAATGCCATTTCTTATGAACATGTTATAACTATACTATTTTTTCTCCCCATTTACCTCACAGCTTTACGATCGCAAACATGTGAACGCAAACGTCATGAAACGTGTCATATAGTATTCGTTAGCGTTATGGAAAGACATATTTTTTTGTTTGTTTGCTTCAAGTCAAATGTTACTTTTCCATTCCCATATTAATTAGTTCTAATTTATAACGATTGCGAAATATCCTAACACGTTGTGTAGAAGCGGGTCACGGAGACCGCTTTCGCAATACCTTATATACCTTCATCGATTTCTTGACAGCTCGGTTTTCGTTAGGAATAAAGTTTTCGGTAGCAGACGTCTACCACTCGCTGAGCGACCACACAGAGTGTGAATAAGGAGCGCTGGTTGGGGGTGAGTGTGGTTCAAGTGCTAGGGAATGTAGCCGATCAATTGAGCACCACATTACAGAAACACTGCAAACCAGTTTTGGCAACTGTGGTTTAAACACTGAAGCAGAGCTGTTATTAGCCAGGGCGGGTAAGTTTGAGACATGATTATACATATATATCTTTTAAAAACTCACTTTTCCGTTTTTTTTTGGCTTGATATTGTTAGTTATGATTTTCCATCACTCTCTTCTTTGTCTTTTCCTCGCAAGAACTTTTTTCTTAGAATTTTGGCGTGAAAGGTTTTTGGGATTTCTCCGATCCTCAAATCTTCCCTAAAAATCTAATGGCTATCCCCAGTCCACAACAGAACTCGGCAGACCAAGGGCAGTTTGCTCTCAATCTTAAGGGAATAGGAAATAAAAACTCCTTGTTTTATCGTCATTTTCACTTTTGTTCCAGGTGTATTTGAATTTGATCACTCAAAATTTCAAATGACGATTTGGCCGAAGCACCGTGACGAATTTGGCATCGGATGGCGCTGCCGACAAATGTGATGTAAAGTTCCTCTGGCTCTGGCCCCCCATCATGTTAAAAAGAGAAGGAGGAAAGAAAGGATGCTTTCTTTTGCGCAGTCAAAGTTGATCTGCAGCCTTACGATGACACTTGACAAGCCACAAATTAATTTAAACTGAGGACCAGACTAAGCATAAACTCGCCTTCCTGTAAAAGGAAATCCAGCGCTATAAATGGAAGACTACCTTCCACCATTATAATAGCTTTTTTATTTTCTTTGTCAGCAACATGTAGGGCGTGTCGTGGGTCGCTGACGGAGGAGGCAAAGCCTCAGCCACCAGAGGAAATTGCCACCACCTGTTACAGAGAAACACGGTCTACGTGCAGGAAGAATCGGTGGTGGCAATTTCCTCTGGTGGTTGAGGCTTTGCCTCCTCCGTCGGCCACCCACGACACGCCCTACATATTGCTGACAAAGAAAATAAAAAAGCTATTATAATGGGGGAAGGTAGTCTTCCATTTATAGCGCTGGATTTCCTTTTACAGGAAGGCGAGTTTATGCTTAGTCTGGTCCTCAGTTTAAATTTATTTGTGGCTTGCCAATGACAAATGTACACGCCAAAAAGTATCAATCAGAATGATAATTCGAAAAGGCACAGTGTAGACATAGATATTTGAGTTAATTAAGGTATACAGTACTAAATATTTTAGCTTCGTTCAAAAGCGCCATCATCACTTAGAGTACTAAACTTACGAGATCCAACTGGTACAAGTATCATCGTAAGGCTGAAGATCAATCTTGACTCCGCAAAAGAAAGCGTCCTTTCTTTCCTCCTCAGAGCCAGGGGAAATTTACATCACATTTGTCGGCAGCGCCATCCGATGCCAAATTCGTTACGGTGCTTCGGCCAAATCGTCATTTGAAATTTTGAGTGATCAAATTCAAATACACCTGGAACAAAAGTGAAAATGACGATAAAAAAAGGAGTTTTTATTTCCTATTCCCTTAAGATTGAGAGCAAACTGCCCTTGGTCTGCCGAGTTCTGTTGTGGACTGGGGATAGCCATTAGATTTTCAAGGAAGATTTGAGGATCGGAGAGATCCCAAAAACCTTTCACGCCAAAATTCCAAGAAAAACGTTCTTGCGAGGAAAGGCAAAGAAGAGAGTGATGGAAAATCATAACTAACAATATCAAGCCAAAAAAAAAAAAGGAAAAGTGAGTTTTTAAAAGATATATATGTATAATCATGTCTCAAACTTACCCGCCCTGGCTAATAACAGCTCTGCTTCAGTGTTTAAACCACAGTTGCCAAAACTGGTTTGCAGTGTTTCTGTAATGTGGTGCTCAATTGATCGGCTACTTTCCCTGATGGGTAGGTTCTCTGTGCTCAAGTATCTTGCACTTGAACCACACTCGCCCCCAACCAGCGCTCCATATTTACACTCTGTGTGGTCGCTCAGCGAGTAGTAGACGTCTGCTATAGCCGAGCTCTCGCTACCGAAAACTTTATTCCTAACGAAAACCGCGCTATCAAGAAATCGATGAAGGTATATAAGGTATTGCGAAAGCGGTCTCCGTGACCCGCTTCTACACAACGTGGTAGAATATTTCGCAATCGTTATAAATTAGAACTAATATGGGAATGGAAAAGTAACATTTGACACGTTTCATGACGTTTGGGTTCACATGTTTGCGATCGTAAAGCTGCGAGGTAAATGGGGAGAAAAAAATAGTATAGTTATAACATGTTCATAAGAGATGGCATTTTTTTACGACGAAAGAAAAAAGACAAAAAAAATCTCTTGGTGACTGTCATGTTATGTAACGCATTCCCGACTCACGTAACAGCATTCCTTGACACACGTCGAGTGCACGGGGGTTTGGCTGCAGTTTGCCTCAGTTTTTGCGGTCATGAAGACAAGCAAGGAAATAAGGTACAAAAAAAATATTCCCGACCTCATACTCACTAGAAAAGATGGATATTTGGTGTAAAGTTTGAACACTTTGCTGTGTCGTGATACGAGTACTTGACCTTCATGTTTACATTAGTGTTAAGCTACAGGTTACGAGAAAAAGCCGGGATTTGACCTTCTTTTTGGCTAAACATTAAGGTACAATTTTCCATCTTACTTTTTTTCAGTTACGTGTGTATCACTGTAAGACTTGGAATCGCCTGAATTAAACGTACCTGGGCTGAACGATTTGTTTTCGAATTCACCGTGTCGCGCCGAACCTCATAACTGTCAAGTCAGAGAGGTCAAATTTCACTCAAGTGCTCCCTGAATTTCGCTTTCCCAAAAATTCATTTCACATGTTGCCCAAAGTTTTGAACCCATATTTCGAAAGCTTATAGATTGCTTTTTAATGTCAGATATCTATTTCTTCTTAAAACGATGTATCAGGTTGAATTTTAGGCCTTCGAATTTCGACAAAATTTTGCTCGGGTGAAATCCTCAAAATTATTCAAGTATCTTAAAATCCGTAAAATATTCTGGTTGCAATCAATTGAAGCATATTACCACTCAAAATGTATTTTGAAATCCCTTTAATACGATGAGAAGCATTGTGAATTGAATGATGTTTGAATTAGACTAAAATCGAGCTTTTTTCGTTACCCTGTCGCGTGTCCCGAAAAAGCGGCCCGGTGGAGGCCGTGAAGCGGTCAATCTTTACACTGGCTGTATTGCCAAAATATTTAACCGATGAAAGTGAAATTTATATTTTCATTACTAAGGTACCTAGGGTAGTCCACTGAATTGTGTTTGGATTTTTCGAAATTTTTATTTTTCCCACCCCTGGTCGATATTTACAGACAGCCGCTCTTAAGTGGTCATCCAGTTTCGACAGTTTCGTCTGAAACCGAGGGTTGAAAGTTGCGATACTTAGCACGTCACAGCTACCCCGCTTAGATTACAAACTTAGACTTAAACTCCTTCAAAGCGGTCCATAGCCCACTGACCACCTAAATCGCAGTTTACGCTACTGGTAAACAACCAAAAAGGCACATGCACCTGCGCAGTGTTCCTTTGCCGGAATGGCAAATATTGCTTGTGCTTCCTCGCGCGGTTAAGACAATTTTTTCCCCTCTAAATAAGTGCGTTGTCCAAGTAAAGAACCCTCTAAGAAGCTGTAACCTTTCACCTACGAAGGGAACCGAATATGACCTAATTTTGGAAAGGGGAGGGGGGAAAGTTTAATCGTTCGCATGAATAAGTAGAAAAGATGGTGGTTTGCCTTGTCTACAAGCACTGTCTTGGTATAGTCATCCTTATCCTGGCCATGAAGGAAAAAAGATTGCCGCTCTCTGTAAAAAACCAAGAGAGAATGAGTTAAGTGAGCGAATCCCTGTGCCATGATATTTTTTTTAATCTAATTAAAGTTCGTGCGCGTGCTGCGTAGGTTATTTTTGTCTGTTGTTTCCGTGACCAGCCAAACATTTGAAGTTTGGGACAGCCATTATAGTTATTAGCGCCTGTTGTTGACATGTTTTTGATCAACGCGTTCCGCTCATAATTTAGGAATGATTTTCATTTACAAAGGGATTGCAGTATTGGAGTCAAAATTTCACTTTGAGATCAAAGATTGAGATTTTTTAGCGGCTGGTAGCCATTTAGTAACGAATGTTGAATTCTGACAGAAACCCATAAGGGGTTGAAACGTGTAACTCTCATATCTTTGCTATGTCCGATGCTCGTGATTATTCAATTTCGAAAGTACCATATTTGGAACGAGAAGAAGAGATAACTGACCAACCTCATGGGTTTCTGATTCTCACACATCGTGAAAGCCAAACGCAAGGTTATCACGCGCGAAACGCGAAACCTTTAAGAGCAAATGCACAGAAAAATCGAGCAAACCGTGGCCACAGCTCAAAACCTAACCAACCCTCATTTTCAGTCTGTAATAAGGTTTTGATGAGTTTATAACACTGCTGAGGTTTAAACTTCAAAATGCGGCCGAGTTTAGGAATTATTTGACATTTTCGATTTCAACGGTTGCGGGCCTAAAATTAGCCGCCGAACACGGGAATA
This sequence comes from Porites divaricata, assembly GCA_038088405.1. Taxonomy (NCBI): domain Eukaryota; kingdom Metazoa; phylum Cnidaria; class Anthozoa; order Scleractinia; family Poritidae; genus Porites; species Porites divaricata. The sequence continues at coordinate 25,201,304 of JBBMOI010000002.1, forward strand.
TAGCCCAGTGACAGAAATGAGCTGACTTTCATAAACGAGCGAATATATTGGCAATCTTCACTTAAATTTCTCAAAACAGTTATCTAACAATTTCTAAACGGCACATTTTTTAGATTTAGAGAATAAAATATCGACGAACGAGCACAATTTTTAAACGTAATTTGCATAATGCTTATAAATACAACAATTTACCTCTAAAACCAAAATCGAATTTTCTATATGGGGGAATTCTCCAAATCACCCCAAATCCCGGTTACTACCCAATGAGATATAGTACTTCAACATTATCTGAAAGTTAGTCTGGTGTTCTTGCGAACGCTTGTAAAATAGATTGATTATTTTGAGGTTATTTTGCCCCAAAGAACCGCTAATTGACCCCAGCGTCAATTGACACGTGCACGTCACCTTAGTTTTCTGCGTCGATTTGAGCTCGTTAAAAGGGAGAAACTAACAAGATTCTTTTTATATGTACCTGTTTTAATGAAATGCATGCAATCTTCAAAGGAGAGGCCGTTCAATGGGTAATTTCTATTCTTGAGATCTTGTAGATTGTAACGTCTGTTTTCCCGTGATGCGAAATCAGAATAACATCATGAAATAATTCTCGCTCGAACCTTCGTAAATGAATCAGCTTTGCAGTGCCTTACCTGAGATAAAAAGTGGGCCGAATAGGAAAACATTCTAGCGCAACTTGGATCCTTTGCAGCACGGGAGTGTATTTGCTAAGCGGCGACGGTATCAATGACTTTTAATTAGTTACTCACCTCCGATTGTGTGACCAGGCAATTATCGATTGTCTCCAGCGAAAAATAAGTGCACGGGAAACCAAAGCTTTCGGGATACAGTAAATTTATTTCCCTGTATGATCAGCTGTCCTTTTGTCCTATTTTAAAAGTGGTTAACTAAGATGGTTAGCAAACATACTGTCCCACTTTTAAAAATGGTACAGTAACTGAATGTTCTGTTCTTCTGATTTTACCCCCAACCTCGGAGTGTTCAGAAGATATATTTGCACTACGCATGAAAGGCAAATGAATTAAATGTTAAGGTTCAAGGCGGTTTTAAGGCATGGGCTACCAATGGATTAGTCAGATTTATCATAAGGTGCATTGCGCAGAAAATTGCAGGCGTGATATCTCTGCTATTGTATGTCCATTAAGTGATTTCCCAGTAAACGTTTTGACTTTTTTTTTACCCCAAAAGTTTTTTCCGTTCAATTCTTACAGATCCAAACTTTTATTAATAGTTAAATTTCTATAATTTGTTGTTAAATGCAATTCTGCAGACAACTAAGCATTTAATTTTGCATGAAAGCTGCATGAAATTGTACTGTTTAGCCGTGAATCATTAAAAAGAGAAAGCATCATGTCTGCTAAGGAGGAACATTTTGTTCTTTTCAAGAAATTGTTCTTGCCATTGCGGTTTCAAACCAAGGATAGCAGTTGCCTAGTCCCTAGGCCTCATTATTCCGCGCGGCCAAAGCGTTTTGGGTCACGTGGTCCGATCGAAACTGTTTCCCGACCGTTCGCCTCGGATACGTCACCGAAATGAATTGACCGAGAGGGACTGGGAAAACGCCGTACAGGGACTAGGCAAGGATAGCAGCAAGTCTGTCGTGGTCATATACCGCTACTTCAGTGCAAACGAAGCATAGGCGCACAACAAGTCAGCGCTTGCGTTTAGTCAGGTGCCGAGAATGAAGTGGAAACTTAACCCCAAGGGCGTCCATGTTCGCTCCGGCTCGAAAAGGTAGAATCCAAGATAGTAAAGCAGTTGTGCAGTAAAAAGTAATGACGAAAAAGCTGCGGGGGCTGGGGAAAGAAAGGCGTCTTATTTTTGTTTGGCTTTTTCTATTTTCTCAACGTGGTACAGGCTACGAAACACTGACAAGCTCAGTATATGTCTTCACCACAGTCCACCACAGTCACTTGTCCTTGGCCGGACACGCCCCTCACGTATCATATTTCGTTCCTAAAGTTATTTCAAAGCACAGCACCAAACCTAATCCAGCGGCCGAAGGGAGAAATGGGGGATGAGCAAACGGATGTCACAGCAAATTTTGCAAGAATCCGTTATTCTTGTGCCTATCGGCTCAGGAACGATTGATTACTACTAGAATATCAAGGTCAGAATTAGAGTGCTAGAATGGGAGGGAAGGAAAAAAGGGAAACCGCCGCGCACACCTGTTAAGTCTTTTATAAATGTCTTGCCCTGACGGTTTCAACGAAGGGCGTCGTGGCTGCTATTTAATTTACAGTGTCTGTTGCGGTGTCAAATTAATCTTACAGCAACTGGAAACGTGGCCACGCCTGCTGAAACTGAGATTGCTTGTAGGATGAACGGCTATAGCTTTGGTATATTCACGAGGGCGTTTTGTCCAGTGAACTGAGTTCGTAGTTATTCTTAACGAAGGGATGGGGTGGGTCAAGTGAATAGTTCGGGGAAAGTTTGCTCTCTTTAGGTGGGTGGGTTATATTTGTTGACATCAGGAGTTCTGGCCTGGATAGAGTCGTTGTAAAGCTATTTTTTCTTCGGGGTATCGGTTTACCGGAAGCTGAACAAGGAAAAGTTAAAAGTAGGTTGAGTTTGATCGTCCGGGTGACCTTAGTCCTGAATAGGACTGTTGTTGTTGACAGTGACTGACGTTTCGACAACCTGTGCGGTAGTCATCTTCAGAGTCAAAGTGAGTTGTATCACGTCAGTAGATGGTATTATATACTCTGGTTATAGATCTGATTGGAAAGCTGGTTCACTAACTTAGAACAAACGCCACTGAATCGTAGCCAACAGTTACCAGCGCCGTACAAACGACTTATTGACGAGATAAAGCGAAACTAACTACGAGAGATCGACTGGAGAACTGACAATTTGACTAACAATAGACGACTGCTTAAATGTAACAATAGACGGATCGAAACGCACCAATTACTGATTACGAGTCTTCAAAGCCAATAACACCGCGGCTTAACTGACAGACGACCAATAACATCTTGACTTTATTGACCAATCAGATCTATAACCAGAGTATATAATACCATCTACTGACGTGATACATCTCACTTTGACTCTGAAGATGACTACCGCACAGATTGTCGAAACGTCAGTCACTGTCAACAACAACAGTCCTATTCAGGACTACGTTCACCCGGACGATCAAACTCAACCTACTTTTGAAATGACTCCTGGGTTCAAACCTTTCACAAGGAAAAGTTAATGGTGCATTTATGGAATAATAGAGATTCTCATGGTCTAACAGTGCGACGATTAGACTTCTGGGAAGGTGGCAACGATCAATGCTCGCATTAGAATTCATTATAATTGAAGGTCATGATGTGGAAAAAGCGAGTCAAATGGTGGATGCCATGCAATCCTCGCGGGTGGGGGCGGCGTACCTGGCCTTAACGGTTGTCCCTGCAACAGAAGGCAAGCATGCCCAGATTGTCCAGGAGTTGCTAATGAGACCGTCCCTTTCTTAGTACCCCCTGTCTTAGACCCGAGCAAATTTCTCGAGATTGCACCATCATTTTGGGCTTAAAGCTTGCAAAGTCCAGCGATAATATATAGCGCATGTTCGCGACGGTTTTTTAAGTCAGTCAAGTTCTTAAACCAGACCTTAAACGACCAGTTTTAATTTATGTGTCGATAACAGTTTAAAGGCATACAAGCCTCATGCAAAAGACAGTGGGAAGGAAGTGCACATCGGTGATGGGGAAAAAGGAGTAGCCCACAGTTATTTAGGGGTAGATCTTTCGAAACATTCTTATACTCTTGGACAGATATGCATTGTTTAAAGTTTTAGACAAACCTGGTGTAACAAACTGTTAAATATACATCAGCAGGATTTTTGCGAATCCTATTTTTCGCTGGAGACTATCGTTTACTGGCTGGTCACGCGATCAAAGGTAACGTACCTTCCTAGGTTTGTTTACTCATCTTTCGCTCAGCAATACACTGCGTTCCACAAAGAATCCAAATTGCGCTAGAATGTTTTCCTATTCGGCCCACTTTTTATCTCAGGTAAGGCACTGCAAAGCTGATTCATTTACGAAGGTTCGAGCGAGAATTATTTCATGATGTTATTCTGATTTCGCAGTCACGGGAAAACAGACGTAGACTGACAGGTCCGCTCGCATACGCCATGCTACAATCTACAAGATCTCAAGAATAGAAATTACCCATTGAACGGCCTCTCCTTTGAAGATTGCATGCATTTCATTAAAACAGGTACATATAAAAAGAATCTTGTTAGTTTCTCCCTTTTAACGAGCTCAAATCGACGCAGAAAACTAAGGTGACGTGCACGTGTCAATTGACGCTGGGGTCAATTAGCGGTTCTTTGGGGCAAAATAACCTCAAAATAATCAATCTATTTTACAAGCGTTCGCAAGAACACCAGACTAACTTTCAGATAATGTTGAAGTACTATATCTCATTGGGTAGTAACCGGGATTTGGGGTGATTTGGAGAATTCCCCCATATAGAAAATTCGATTTTGGTTTTAGAGGTAAATTGTTGTATTTATAAGCATTATGCAAATTACGTTTAAAAATTGTGCTCGTTCGTCGATATTTTATTCTCTAAATCTAAAAAATGTGCCGTTTAGAAATTGTTAGATATCTGTGTTATGAGATTTAAGTGGAAGATTGCCAATATATTCGCTCGTTTATGAAAGTCAGCTCATTTCTGTCACTGGGCTATTTTCCCGTGTTCAACGGCAAATTTTAGGCCCGCATGCCGTTGAAATCGAAAATGTCAGATAATTCCCAAACTCGGCCGCATTTTGAAATTTAAACCTCAGCAGTGTTATAAACTCATTAAAACCTTATTACAGACTGAAAATGAGGGTTGGTTAGGTTTTGAGCTGTGGCCACGATTTGCCGATTTTGCTCGATTTTTCTGTGCATTCGCTCTTAATAGGTGGCTGGCGTCAATTGTTTATGCAAATGTGCAAGATATTTTTTCTCTTTTTCCAGGAACGGTACACTTGCTTTTAAGAATTACTCTTGAGAGTTTCAAACTGCATTACTTCTTCTTAACGTCTATTACTTGCGATGAATATTTCGCCCTGCGAACACAAATCAGGTCAGATGCTTGAAGCTGTCAGACAATCGCTAACCTAGATGCCAGAGACTTTTTATGCGCGGTTTCCGGTTTCGGTCAATTCTTTATTGTGAGCAATGTCTCTACTTTTGTCTAGCGCCCTCTCAAAATTCAAATGTTTGGCGGCCAAACATTCATGTTTGAACCCACTTTGAACCTATTTCGTCGTTACGTGTCCACGGTTGGATTCAAAAGACGGTGTCACAGCTTGTGGGTGCGCGTGGATGTCGCCGGAAGAGACAGTTGTCGTTTTTGTACAATGTTTTTATACTGATGTAGCGAAGACCTCAATTAGCAATTTCCTTCGAGTCGGAACCGCTTTCTCCGGCGAACTTCCACAAGCCAGGACCGTTTTGCTCTTCGGCAGCTACTCTGGTCAGATTTTTCCTCGTAGAAATCTTTTGACTCGTCGGCGAGCCATATCGCTTGCTGTGCGTTATCGGCAGTGTAATGAATTACCCGCTAAGTTTAAAATTACATGACCACTCTAACCGACCAATAAGGTGGCGTCCTTAAAATAACCAGGCAGTATGACACATAACCAAGAATAGCTTGAAAAATAATTTTCATGGGAAGAGGGTCATGTATAGGGGCTCGCTCTCTTAGCTCATTCTCTCTTGAAAAAAAACAATTAACTGGCAAATGCCGCATTCAAGAAATCCGCGAGATTTTTGTTACCCTTATTCATGTGGGGTCTCGTAAGTATCTTCAATTATTCTGTTTTTACCCCTGTCCTTTTTTTTAAAGAAGTCGTTGGGCATAAATAAATGGGGAAAAAGGATAAATTAAGTATAAGGAAGATTCAAATTTTGCTTCGTTTTCTACGTCAAGTAGCCAGAGGAGTTGCGTGTCACCCAATGTTTACTACAAAGTGACTATTCCACAGGCTTTAAAACAATTTACCTAACATTCCTAAAATAAATATATACAAATAAAAGAAACCAAGTGAAGAAAAGTGTACAGAATAAAAAAAGCAGACTGTTTCTAAGAACATAGAATTATTTCATAAATGGAACTGGTTGATGTAAAAGCTTATTTTAATTTTTTCATGTCTAAGGTTTATTTGTGCTGTAGTAATTCAATTAACATTCTGTGAA
>JBBMOI010000002.1:25212500-25217500 GCA_038088405.1 Porites divaricata
TTGTATCCGTGGGTGAAATTTTACATTGTTTACTTTTGGAAAAACTTGCGAGTATTTGTTGATGTTTATGGTTTTGTGAAAATCAGTTTTGAAAACAAAAATTTCCGACTTATTGTCTTTATAAACCATACCAATTTAAATTAGAAATAAAAAGCATCTTCCAAGTTAGAAATAAATCGTTTCATTAATACTAGTTAAGGTTAACGACGTTATATCGTATGTATGGCAAACAATTCATAATCAAATATTACATTAAAAAGGATCCCTGTTAAGACAATGAGTTATTTGAAAACAGGTGGATCGCCGGCGCTCAGTTTGACTTCATAACCTTCTCATAGCCTTGCATTTTGGCTATTGTTTCCCTCCGCCTTCGTCTTGAACAGCTAAGCTTCGTTCAGTCTTTAGCCTTGGTGGTTTGTCACTCCTAACATAACAATTGTATTACTTTCTACCATATACACGTTTTAACTGCAGCAACAAGCACAACTGAGCCTATACTGAACATTAATAATGCCTAACTATAGAAAGTTCTCATGAGTTTTGAAGCATAAGGTTTGTGGCAATCCATGCCACAAACAATTTTAGCAAGTAATGTCATTGATTGATGGACGTATTATTCAACAGAAAGTTGCAACAGATTGATTGAATTTATGCTTTCTTCTGCTTGCGGGTAGTTGTTAGATACGCAAGCAAATGCATACCATTGTTAAATCCATTGTTTGCAAACAAAGAAAGCTCCCCAAAGCCTTCTAATAATTTCTGAAAACAAGGTATTCGTACTAAACAATAGACACACAACCCTCTTTTAGCTGCACCAATTTAAGCAGTGCTATCTGTTATACTATCTCATCTGAACATCTCAATATTCTTTTTTTTGTAGCGTGATTTTCCCACCGTCATCCGTCATGATCATTCAATTCTGATTTACCAAATAGTTCTGTTTTATAACTGCTGCTAAGGTAACACAGTAAGTCTTATATGTCACCTCACCATGCCTGACCGCAAGACAGGCTATTGTTTATATGCAGTTCCAAAATCAGAGGCGGAGACGCCCTTAAGGACATATAGCTTTATCGTCACGTTGAAATCAGCATTAATCACAATTCTCTAAGATTTAATTGTGTCTAAAAGCAATTAAACTACAGTTGTTTACAAGGGAATACAGCTGTTAGTCATAATTCCGTAGAGCAGAGATATAATTTTTTAAAGTTACATGGTCAAAAATACCAAAAAAAAAAAAAAAAATGAAGAGAATGAGTTAATGGCTTGATTATCGAGTCGACGACACCACTTAAATATGTAGCATTGTTGCTCCTACAGATATTTTCTAGGTAGATCGAAGGAGACTCTATTCGCAGGGTACCTCTACCAATGACAAGATTTGCTTTTTTACAATTCTTCCTCAAAAATTAAGTTAAAACTGTATTATACTTTTAAATTTAACCAACTGGGGACATAGCAGAATTGAAAAAGAAACAATAAGCTGGCAAGCTTTTGGCAAAACTGTTTCACAAAGTCAATGTTAGCAAATGTTGTCGTACTAAACTAAGTGTCAAAATCAACTGTGAGCAAAAGACAAATATCAATGAACACTAATTGCATTATGTTTCTTTTTGAGATAAGGTCGAGTTCGTTTTGCAAGAAATGCATAGACCATTGTCTGACATTGTTTACCATGAAAACCCTTTGTTGCCTTCTCTTTTTAGTCAATTTAATCTTTGCGAAGGCGGGTTTAATGGTCTCTACTGAAGATCTTTTTTTTAAACTGTCAAAGTCTAAATGATATTTGATGGGCTCCTGTTATGTTCTTTTGTGAAGAACATTAAAAACTCCCATTTGGTTACAGGGAGACGCTTGTCACCGCATTCATATGCATTTTTCTATTAAAATTGGAACAGAATTTGCTAAACAAGACAAGGAAACGACTGTGTGGCATTCAAATTCTATTACGGAGTTAAACTTGCAGGAGATAAATTTTTTCAACAAGAATGCGGACGAGTTGTGCGACCAACGCCCAGTGACCACGCCGCGAAAAAGCTTCCTACAATTTGCTGTCTTGTCGCTGGTGCTGTCATAATTTCCTAGAATTCACCATTACTCTGACTAGTTATTCTGCCGATTGAAAAGCGACAATTTTGTCGGTATCAACTGTGATCAACTTAGTCGACCTGTGCTTGCTTCGCCGAGGAACTAGAATGAGCTGCATCCCTTTCTTCACTGTCATCTTTGATCTCTCAAAGAAAATACCTTCAAAAAGAAAAGTTCCTCTGTCAAGTCTCAAACTGAGGAAAATGTTGCAAGATAATAAATAGGTACGACTGGTACTTTAGTAATCACGTTTTACTGGTACAAAAGACTTTCTAGCCTACAGAACAGCTTTATTTCGTCCTTTGCAAATACGAAAGATTGGTTCAGCGCAAAGGGGCTTGCGAGCAACAATTTCGGCATGAGAGAAAAAAAAAAGTCTTTGCAAATAAAAACTGTTGATAATTTTTGCAGTCCCATTTCCAAAGTCGTCTACATTCAAGACCGTTAAAGCGACAACAAAACAAAATTTCCATTAGCCTCCTACACAAACGTTCCCAGCGAGGCTTTGTCACCGAACGTGTAACAAAGTCATCAGAACTTTTGCGTGGGAGGCTACTTTTGCATGCAATATTAAAGAAAAGATGTCATCACTCTTGATAGGGGAGGGTGGCTACTTCCATTATGACCAGACAGCTTGATTATACTGGGCCAGGACACTGTGATGTGTCGCAACGTAAATTTTTAATCTTAATTCATAGATCGCTGTAGAAGTAAATTGTTGCTTTGACCATGTCTGTTGTTAGGAGCCGATTTCCAACATCGTTTACAGCCTAAAGGCATGGCTGACAATAATCACCGAAGACGTTTGTTGGAAAGGGTTTCAAACAATTTAAAGCTGGTAAAGGTCCAGGGAGGGGAGGGAGAGGAGGTCGTTCCATCATTCCAAATGAGAGAGATTTCTAAGGCCCGTTTCAAACGTCGCGCTATTGTCGTGTCGAACTCATGTGAATTTGACCAGGCAGTTGCAGGGCAATAGCAAGGGAGTTGTTTCAAACGTCCAATTTAATTCAGTCGCGCCAAATTAAAAAAAAAAAGCTTCCATCCAGCGCCCACAGTCAGCTACAGTATGTGCATTCAGGCGCAGTAGAGTCAAAACACTTAAACATGTATATTTTCAAGATTTATGAATTGAGTTCGGCACGGCAAAAGCGCAACGTTTGAAACCGAGCCGTGCCACTTCCGTGTAGCACGGCAGACCCTGTCGAATTTAATTGCCGTGTCGAACTAAATTCAAGTTGCTGGACTGAATGATTTCAAACGTCGCGCCACTGCCGTGCTAAAGTCGAATTAATTCTATCAATTAAGTTCGGCACGGCAGTAGCACGACGTTTGAAACAGGCCTAAGAAGAATTATTTAAAAGTTGACAAAGTGGCAGCAGGTTTTACCTTTTTCAGCAGATTTTTACTAAGTGATTTCCCAGTTTCATTTTCAGTAGATTCAGCTTCTGCATGGTTACTCTGTTGTGTTTTGTTATTTTTTAAGGGTTGATGCTGCTTGAAAGTTCGTAATCTTTTCTCCACAGGTGTCTGTTGAATTCGGAACAATAAAGATAAATAAACATTCATCTACACATATAGATGTAATTCTTCTTCCGAGTGCCAGCCTGTTGTTATCTAAAAAGGCATCATTGACATTCACCAGGCTAAAAATTGATCATCATGTGCAAAAGCCACGTACATGTATCAACATTCCAGACCCCACAGCAGAATGCAGGATGTTTGTCACAATGGCCTTGGCTCTCAATTGAGTTTCCTGCAGCTCAGTAGTTTGTAATTTCAGGGGTTAACACATTTTCATAAAACTTTCACAAGACAGTGTAATTTACAAGTGTAACTATTGTCTTCAGACTCTAAAACAATGGCTACCCTTTTAAATTACACTTGTAAAAATTATATATTAAACTGGCCCCAGATTAAACCAGTAAATTTCCTTTGTCCTCCATGAATAGGGAGCTTAAGCAACGACGATGGTGACAAGCTGGACTCTGACCAGACTCTGTCAAAAATGCAATAGGTTTAGATTAGCAAAACAACAACTCTGCATGTGCATCATGCTCTTTTGTACATTTCGTTGACATCATTGTCCAACTACGATGTGAAACTGCCTAATTATTTTCACATAATTTTTGTGGAGAAAAGAACACAACACTATGACCCTCTTTTTCTTTCCTTGAACTTTGATACAGTCATTAGAATTCAAATCCCCCAAAATTCACCACCTCCTTTTGACAAAATTAAAGAGATGAAATAAGTGCAATAAAGTTTGAAGGAGCACAAACATGTACTTTTTAAGTGATGTCTACGTGCCATTGTCACTGTTGCTTAAGCTTCCTCATAATTATGGCTACGAAACAAAGAAATTCAGAATCAAACTAGGTTGATCTGAATATTGGTTCAACCTGACAACAGTTTTCACCCAAAACATACACAAAGTACTCGTGAAATTGATAAACTTAAAATGGATCAATTTAAGCTTTATCACCATCACATCATCATCATCATCATCTCCTTTCCAGACTCCATGTGCTACAATGCCATGCCATATAAGCCACTACCCACCATATTCATGACATAATGTATGTGTGTAGTTTCCATTCACTAATTCTATATTTTTTTGAATAGAGATAAAACAATCAAGCACCAAACCTGATCAGCTCTTTTCCGCTTTCTAGTCTCTATGGCATCTATAGCTTTTCCTTTCTCCACATTCTGAATATAGAAATCGGCCTCTCTTTTGGCTTGGGAAATTTCAGTTTTCATTCTCTGTTCTTTTGTGGCTTTTTCATATGCTTATAGAAATAAGAAAGAATATTAGAGAAGTTTAATAGTGAAACTCCACATTTTTACCTGAATACAAGCACATTTGTACCCTCACTCAGCAAGTAGTCAGTGTTTTAGTCAACCCTTAAGGC
>JBBMOI010000002.1:25222500-25245000 GCA_038088405.1 Porites divaricata
AAACTTAGGCCCTTGAAAAAAGGGCGAGAACTTCTTCGTGTTTGTACGACAATACGGTAGACGGTAGGCCTGGGAATTTCTTGTATTGTAGGAGTGGAATTGATTGCTTTGAGAGAATTTGTTATTAAAGTTTGGGGGTAAGAATGAATTTTTGCAAGAATACATAAATTGGCCCAGTTGAAGCATATGGATATCATTAAATTTTAGTATACCGAGGTCCTTAAAGATGGGGTCAGTATGAGCATTGAAATGTGATTTATTAATAATTCTAATAATGCACTTTTGCAGAATAACAAGGCGGCGGAGATTGGTTTTATAGGTCGAAGCCCAAACGATATTGCAGTAGTGAAAATAAGGATAGATTAAGGAAAAGTAGAGCATACGTAAAGACGATTTGGGAAGAAAGAAGCTGCATCTAGATATTATACCGATTGACTTCGCAACTTTACTTGCAACGTGTGAAATTTCCGACTTCCAATTTAGGTTGTCATCCAAAATTACGCCTAGAAAATTTGTCTCCTTTACTTCAACAATATTTTGATTATCTATACTTATTTGAATATTACAAATTGAACGCTTTTGTCTTGGTTTAAAGACCATAAATTTAGTCTTTTTAAGATTTAGAGAAAGCTTGTTTGCTTTAAACCAGATTGACAGTTTGTTCATCTCCAAGTTTAACATATCTGAGAGACAGTTAAGATCTTTATGCGACATGAATACATTTGTATCGTCAGCGAACAATATCAGATTTAATAGATTAGAAGCATTGTTGATGTCGTTAATGTACAGTAAGAAAAATAGAGGTCCGAGGATAGAACCCTGAGGGACCCCACAAGAGATTTCATTTCTTAACGAGCGGTGGCCATTATATTCAACATATTGCTTTCTGTTTGAAAAGTAACTTCTTATCCAGTCCAGCGCTAAGCCACGAATACCGTAATGTTCAAGTTTATCAAAAAGGATGATATGATTTACAGTGTCAAAGGCTTTTGAGAGGTCAAGAAAAATACCAACAGAAAATTCACCTCGGTCAAAGGCCGTGGAGATCTTATCATGCAAGTCGATTAGCGCAAGTGCAGTGGAATGATTTTTCCTGAAGCCGTATTGGTTGCTACAGAGGATGTTGAAGTTCATCAGATATTGCATTAAACGATTATAGATAACTCTTTCAAAGAATTTTGAAAAGCTGGGAAGCACCGAGATAGGTCGGTAGTTGGTGAAAAGTGACTGATCATCAGATTTAAAAATAGGTATCACGCGAACGATTTTCATTTCATCAGGAACAATACCATGCTGGATTGATAAGTTTATGATATGGGTGAGTGGTTCAGAAACAAGTAGAATGGACTCCTTAATGACTGACATTGGAATCTGGTCGTAGCCAGCTGCTTTGCCTGGAAGAAAAGTTTTCGCAATCTCAGCGATCTCATCTTGAGTTGTAGGGTTGAAGAATATTGACTGTGTGAAAGAACCATTAAGAAAACTATGGTGTGAAGCTGACGACTGTATATCCCTTGCTAAATTAGGACCGATGTTTGAAAAATAACTGCAAAACTTGTTGGCAATTTCGACAGGATCAGTAATTTCACGATCATCAGCTTTAAATGTTGAGCATCTATTGGGATTTCTTTTGCTTCTGTTTAGAATTTCATTTAGAACTTTCCAAGTAGCACGAGTATTAGATTGAACGTTATTCAATTTCTTCTCGTAGTATATAGAGAGAGAGTTTGTTGTGGTCTTATTTCTAAAGCGATATGGTCTTGATAACTCTTATATCAAGCGCAGTAAAAAAAAGGTGGGGCATTTATTTGTAAATACCCAAATTAGCACCCCAACATTTATTTGAGAGCGGTGCCTATTAAATTATTGTTTTCAGTAAAGCTGTGGCACTTATTCCAGTGTGGCACTAATTCAAGTAGCAGCGCTTAATCGATTACTTACATGTGCATGGGGTTGGTGTACATTTGCATAACAAAAACATTCTCACACTACTTTTTATCCCTTTTTTTGAAACCAAGCGACCAAATTGTCTTAAACTTTGCAAAATAAAACTTCCAGTTATGTGCACTGGAAAAGATGGCTATTCAATATCGATTTATGTCATCTAAAAAAGACAGAGCACAATTTTCTGAACACATCATATGAAAGAGGCACAAGATCCCTGCTTTTCTTCCTTGATCATGATCCAATTTTTTTTCATTCCATCAAATGTGAGAAATCTAATATTTTAAAGAAAGTTGAAGATGAAATGCACATAAAATTCACTTTAAAGTGGTGTTACTTATACCTTCCTTCATTTTCTCTGAAAGAAAATATCACTAAAAAACTAGCATGAGAACACTTTATCTTAAGGGAAAACTATCAATTTACATGTATCACGCCTACATGTGTTAGCTGTTTAGCCATTTTAGCTTTTTTGGTTTTGCCGATCGCATGTTTCACACCTTTTGCACTTTTTGCCCATCGAGTATTTTGCCTTTAAAGTTTTGCCTTTCTTGCCTATTATATTAGGTGTAAGCCGCATCTTTTTACTTGTATATTTTAGGTTCAAAACTAGAGATGCATGAGCTTTCTAAAATGTGACCACCAAAGGTCACAGAAAGCTAAAAAGGTTACCATTTCAAGTAGAAAACTGACTTTTTTTCCCTTTGTTAAGCATTCTAAAGCTTTCAAAAAACTGTAGAAAGCGATTGAAAACCTGTCAAACTGTTTGAAGATTTGTCTGCAAATTATTTACATCTGCTGAAATGGCTGCTGTGAATGATCATGAGTAGAGAGAAACATTTCTTTGAAAGCGTGCGCCCATTCGCTATAGATTTTGATAATATCAAAACGTAATCCTCGACAGATATTGGAGAACTTCAGAAAAGGGATTAAAAGTACAGCTAAACAGTCAAACGTTAACCATCCAAAAAAAACCAATGTTTTTCGCTTACGAAAAAAACTGTGAAAATATTCCCTTTTATGAACTCCAATGTTTTGCCTGTCATTTGAGTTGCTGGTTTGAGTAACCTGATCTTTGTGAACTATTTCGTTGCCTAGAACGTGACCCAAAATATACTCTTTCGTGAATATGCGAGTGTTTATCACTTCGACATTTGCTTAAAGTTCATAGATCACTTGTTCTATGAACAAAATGGTTCATGTACTAATAGAAGAATACAAAAGAATTTAAGACGGAATCCCTCAGTGGACAAAAACCTTGTACCAGAATAGTTTAAACATCACATTCTTTTTTACATTTTTCAAGAGCTATAGATATAATTAGTTATCTGTAATTACACCAAAGATTATTTCCCATGGGAGCCCGAGAAAATACATGTCAAATTTTACAAGAATTGTGAAAATACAGGCAAAATTCTGAAAATTTCATGTGTAAGGTATCACTATGTGAAATTTGACATTTGCTTTCTCTGGCTCTCACGAGAAATTTTCTTTGGTGTTATTACAGATAACTAATTACATCTATAGCCCTTGGAAAATGTAAATAAGAATACGATATTATTTAAATTATTCTGATACAAGGTTTTTGTCCACTGAAAATTAAAATTATTCTTTTACAATCAAGAACTGAAGAAGTTTATAGAGAGTAAGAAGTACGCGTACACAGCTTACCTTCTGGTTGCAAAAATAGCCTTCCAACTTCCCCGTATTGTGAAAATATGTTTCTTATTTTAGCTGGCTTCATAAATGGAGGCAATCGACTCAAATACACTACACCTGGAGTAGCTTTCGTCTTCGTTTCTTTCTTTGAGTCAGCCATGTTGAACGAGTTATCAGACGAAGGAATCTGGGTCCTAATCAGCGGGTTTTGCATTAGCGACCAAATGCTTCTTGTAAGGAATATTTCAAGTTTTGAGTTCACACGTGCCAATTTTTATTATTTAATCATAGGACGACTGTTCAGCTGTTTAGGAGCACTTTGATGTCAAATGGCGGACGAAGAATGCGTTGAAGGTTTGTATGATTACTTACTCTGCTATAAAATGATCTAGGTTCCTTGTAAAAGCAATTAGTGAATTACTAAGTAGCCGACAGTAGTGCAAACTGAGTGTAAAGCTTATATCGACTGATGTTCATTTTGTTATTACGCTTAACACAGTCGACTCTCTCTTATTGGACACTTCTATAAGACGGGCATCTCTGTAATACGGACACCTAGAGTTGGCCCCTAGACATTTACCTATTAAAGACGGACACTTTGTGCCGGTCTCAAAGGAGTCCGTCTCAGAGAGAGTTGACTGTATTTTAAATGTGTAACCATTTTAGCTTTGTAATATTTTTGAACGTCTTAATGCGACACACGACTTATCTCTTGGCCAGTAGACAGTTTTGTTTACATACAGGATAGCTTCACAGACGTTACAAAGGGAAACTTAGTTGCCTTTGGCTTTTAAAGTCAACGACAATTCAGATTTTGAATCTTGGTTAAAAAGGGAGTGAGAGTTGATCTTGCTGATGATAGAAAGTTGCCCAAAACTCATGGAAGTTTTGCATGGGCCATTATTTTATTCAACAAACCCAGTCTGTATTTTTTTTCTTTTTTTCCTGTCGGTTTTTTCTTAGTCTCCAAGGAGTACAAAAAAGGCAAAATACAACAATATTGTTGTACGAATGCTGATCTTATAGCTTTATATTTGACTGCCCTGATTGTAATAAAAGTAGAGTTTTGAGTTGCTTTCCTCTCTGGAGTCCAATAGGAAATTGACAAATAAATAAGCAGCTGGTTTTTTCCACTGAAATCATGTGATGTGTAAACAGTGCCCTCCACACTTCAGATTTGTCACTTGATTGAAAACTGTTAACATTTTTAGCACGTTTAGCAGAGGGTGTCAATGGGGTATAGCTGTAGTCAGTAAACAGCTAAAAAAATGCTACTTAGTCATTAAACAGCTCAAAAAATTAATAGCTACCTAGTCAGCAAGCAGCAAAAAAATCATTTAGTCAGTTAATCTGCATAATTATTTTGAGCCCAGCAGACGGTTATGGCTGTTTATAGAGCATTTTCACTCATGTGGCCAGCATCTATGCTAATTTATTGGAACGGTAGAAAGTATTTACATGAGAAAAGAGTTAAACTCCCAGAGGATTTTCTTGGTACACCAACATGGCTGCCGTTTCATTGTTTTGGAACACCTACATGGTCACCATAACGTCATGTGAAAATGCTCTATAGGGTAGTTTTTTACAAATCACTTATCCTCAAGACTCCCAAAAATAAATTTTATCCCACTTTCCAGTTTGCAATTTTCTTGAACACTATATCGAAGCAGCCTAATATTAGTTTCTTACAAGAGGTCTTACAAATCCAGCCTAAGCACTGCTTTTATCTGTCTGCCATTTTGCGTTTTCAAGGTTGAAGGCACCACAACATCACTCTCCATCTCCTCATTCTTAGATAGTTGGAATCAAAGTTAGAGTCATACTCTTCGATGACTTCCTCGTCCTCTTTTTCAATGACTTCTTCTTCCTACATTGGTAGGTTTATAGCCCACACGGGCTGACATGGGCAATGTGCCAGCTGAAAACTTTGTTGTTTGCCGCGTAACACAAAGCTGTCGAACACACTGCCCATGTTCACTCGCCCATTCCCTCATCTTTGCAATGTTCGTCTTGTCTGATCCATGGGCGCTACTGGAATTGGATTTAATTTTGTATAGCAGAAAGATCTATTGCGGGCTCTGGAATTGGATAATAGGATTTCAGGTGGGTGAAGTATTTGGTAGACCAGTTTGGTATTCGCTTAATAGATTATCTCTTTGCCTTTCCAAAATCTCGGCATTAGTCTAGCAAACTTGGTGCTGGGTGTTTCATCTTCGTGATTGCGTGAAGGTTCTCCACAACCAAAGTCAACAGAGACTGTGGCTTGATCACGTTTGTAGCATTTGGACTCATAAATTCTGATGCTTTTAGAAGACGGGTAATGCTTTTTAACATAAGCTCACAAGATTGCATGGTCTTGTTGGCTACTGTGCCCTCTGGTCCATTTGTGATTGTTTCTGAACCAACCTGCAACTGTACATTTGAGACACCTCTTTTAGGAAACCATGTAACACACTGTAGGCAGGTTTGCACATCTTTAAAGGTAGACCTCCATACCGGTCTAGCCACGCAAATGAATTCCAAAGTTACGGAACAAGTCCCCAAGGCATGTTAGGAATTCAACCGTACCATCCAAAGGGGTTACAAGCTTGACATGCACTGTAGCGGAAGTCACATACTGTGTTCTTCCCTCACAGCAAATACCACGAAACGTCATGGAAAGACAGGAAGCAAGCGAATATTCACAAAAAAGGCATTTTTTTTCATTCCTTGTAAACTCTAAATAAACGTGTTATTCATAGAAAAGCCTCATCTTTTTGTATTAATTTCTTACTTTTATGTCTTTTGTTTGTCTGCTTTGCTCCATATAGACTTAAAAATCACATGCTTTTATACGTTAATCAGTAAATATTTTGTAATTTATACACTTACAATAGCAGAAAAAGGCCTTTATAACGTTAAGCAGTTAACCCCATTGGCACCCTCTTAGCATTTAAGTGGAAATGGGCTGAGCAAATCAGTGAATTCAAACTAAAGCAAAGTATTTAAGAGCTTATTTAATTGATCTTATCCAGGAGATTTGACAACCCATACAGGAGATGGGGATTAGTGCCATATATGGGAGACTCCCAGATAATCCAGGAGAATTAGAATATATAGAATGTTG
The DNA here is from genome assembly GCA_038088405.1 of Porites divaricata. NCBI lineage: Eukaryota > Metazoa > Cnidaria > Anthozoa > Scleractinia > Poritidae > Porites > Porites divaricata. The sequence continues at coordinate 25,229,210 of JBBMOI010000002.1, forward strand.
GTGTGTTCCTAAACTACAGATTAATTTCTGGCTCTCTATTAATTTGTGCCTTAATTGCTGTCACTGAAAAGTACATAGAGGAGCAGTTTCAAACATTGTTGGAATGGGGAATTTACTCATACTCTGTAGTAGTGGGAAATGAAAGCTATGGTGCAGGATATTTTATACATTATGCACAGATCTTGCAGTGATTTACTTTTACAAATTCCATCAAATTGACCTCAATATTAACCAAGTATTAAAATCTTTGCATATGACACTCACAGAGGTGGAACTAGGATTAAGTTGATTATCCATAAAAACTTAGCACATTATAATTTTATAAAAGGCAATTTAACAGAATCATCATAGCAGAATAAGACTCAGCTGAGATCAGTGTCACTCAGGATAAAGGTTATGGTTTACTTTGAATCTTAAATTTTTTTTTATTCTCAACTTTTAATAAGATCTTGCAAGGTGTTGCATACATGTTGATTTTGTGTTAAGGTTCTGGAGATGAAGAAATGGAGATCTATGACAATGATGAAGGTGATGATGATGATAGTGATGGTGGCATTGTGGTTGATGATGAAAATGATGAAGAAACCATGTTACCAATACAAGGCAAAGGAGAGTCAAGTTCAGGTATACTGAAAAAGCTTTCTTGAAAATATAATCCGGGAAATATCTTTTTGCATAGATGTATAGACAAAACAGAAGATTTTCATAGTGTAACGCAAATCATATAATTCTTGGTAGTTCATTCTTACACTGTATCTTGGCTTGACTCTTGACATAGTAGTTTTATTTCATTTATTATGCTCCCTGTAGTTATTCTTTCTGTTTGTTACTTGCAGAAAAAAAGAAATCCAAAGGTAAAATGAAGAAAAAAGAGGAAAAGGAAGAGGTGTGCACATTTTGTCAGCCGGAAGTAAAATACTGAAAAATGTAATCAACAGCTTGTTGTGTGGAATTGAGGATTAGTCTAAAGGATAAATATCATACAGTCCTTAACACCATCTTGGAACGTGGGCAGCTGTATGGTTGGATCTTATGTTGTTGAAATCTTTTGTTACATGTAGTCATATTATTCACTGTAATTTAACTATTATTTTCCTTGTCACTAACAATAACTTTAGGTATTTCTCCCTGGGGATGAGATGGAGGAAGGAGATGAGCTTACTTACGACAAATCTGCATATGAAATGTACCATGCTGTAAGTACTCATGTGAACTCAGGGTACAAAGAAAGTCAGTTTTACAGCTTGCCATTTGGGCTAGCTGCATGTAGCCTGAACATCACTTTAATTAGCCCTAAAAGCTTTTTGATGAGCAGGTTTGAATACTCAGTTCTTCTGTAATTTGAATTCTCAAAAAACTTCACAATGGGGGCAATTTAAGAACAAAAGTAGCCTGCGCGCAGACGAAATTAAACTCTGGTTAACTCCGTCTGCGAAACAGCGCCAAATTCCTTGTTCTGGACTTCCAGCTATGTACCCAGATTTGAGTACACGCCACGATTGGCCAGTTAAAAAAGGCCTTTGTTTTGTTTGTCGTGATCGCCAATCAGGTTGAAGGGAAATTCGAAACGCACTTGCGGTAATTCGTTGAGTCCGTTGGGGGTCCAGAACAAGGATTTCTGCGCTGCTTCGCAGATGGTACTAATCAGAGTTTAGTTATCGTCTGCACGCAGGCTAGAACAAAAGTAGCCCAATAGCAAAATCCTCTAGCCCCAGGCTATCGGACAGTACTTTCTTTGCACGCTGAAACTGATAGGAAATTATCAATGGTTATTTACATGTAAATGTAATGGAAATAAATTTTTGCCTTTTTACGTGTAATTTTTGCATTCAGTACCTTAAGTAGTTGATGGAATACATGCACTCTCACTCAATTTGTTTGTTTAATTAAATCATTAATTAAAAAAGATATAAATTTTGTCAATTGCAAACCTAAACTGATTGTAGATGATTCATTGTTTTAGTTAGTGAAGTCTCCACTTAAAAGCAGGTTGATTTATCTGCATTGGATAGCTGTCTAGACCATCTAATTAATTGTTCAAACTAGACTAAAACACTTGATTAAAACCACTTGTAACTGGGGTGAGTGAAGGGGGCTAATGCTAGGACCCTGATAACCTTAGCCCTTAGCCTATAACAACCAGACAGTGTTTGGTTGCATAGTCTTTAAAACTCCATTCTATATACGCTGTGCTGTGTGCCTCAAATTACTGCCCCCATGTCAGTATCCCAGACTAAATGTTTACCAGCTAAGCCAACATTCATAGCAACATTGCTTGTAAATGGTAACCTATTCTCGACCAAGCCTTTGCATACTCTGGCCCAAACTACATATGTACATCTGTAAACTGCTTGAAATCCCTGCCCTTCATGGTGACAAATTCGTTATGTAGCAGTACCTAAAGTATATAGCTATATACCCTATATAATAGCTAAGATGTCTTGAAACAATTGTTCAGAATAACTAATGTATGTGGGAATAACTAATGTACTGTAATTTTTTATTTGCTGTTCATGAGTACCTGAAACAACTTATTTTATGTTTTCCTGCAATATTCTCAAGGCCCAAACAAATGCTCCATGTCTAAGTTTTGATGTCATTCCAGACAACCTTGGAGACTCAAGAACAGAGGTAGGAATATTGCAACCTTACAGACCTTAAAAAGAAAATAATTTATTTTTCAGCATGAACAAACTATGAGATTAGAAGTTAGAGTGACCTTTTTACTCACATGATGGTCCATTCTTAAGGAGGAGATGGGGGCCTAGAATAGGCCAACAGATCAATGCATTTTGAAGATATTTTTGCCCGGATTTTGGATTCAGAGCAAAATTTTAACTGATTTATGGATCCTGCAATAAACTTCAGCAGATGGTGGTTTCATCCATTGGGTTATTCCAGAAAAAATCCACATTCCCATGACAGAAGGCATGCTAGAAAATAATTATCATGGGAGGGGGTGTTAACAGCTCTCTGGAAATTCAGATGGAAGGGGGGCTTTGAACCTGAAAATACATCCTTGGCGTTTACTCTCGATTTCATTGATGCTTCTAATCACTTCAATCGATAAGTTTTCAAAAAATTGTTTTGCGTTAACTTTTCATTTGTGTTTAAGTTTTCCTACAAAAAGATTGTAATGAGGAAAAAAGATTGTTGTGCCATCTTTGGATGTAATAACAGTCACCTTTTTCCTGAGAAATATACATTGAAGTTCTCTTTTTGCCCAAAAAGTGCACGTAAATACTGAGCGAGTGCTCCCTGGGTATCCCATTATACTCCTTAAATCTAATAATTCAATATGGCCGTCATATCAGTAAAAAGGTCTATTCCATGTTGTTACTGAAAGTTCTTCATAACTCTGAGTGGCATAGTACAGCTGCTGTACATACAACAAGCAAAGACACCAAACCATGCGTCAAGTGGTCACTTACAAGAGGTTATAAGAATGGAAAACTTTAAAAATCCTAGCCCCAAAAAAGGCTCATGGTGGCTTATGAGAGGTGCTCATTTACAAGAGGTTCTAACCATGGGGCTTTAACTGGGAAAATTGTTGGTGTTTTGGATGGATGGTGGTTTACAAGAGGTGGTCACATATAGAGGTCCATCTGTAGAAGGTATATGAAAGGGGTACCTTTTTTTTGTCGTGGTATTTAAAAGGGTAAGGGGTTGGACTCTCGGGTGGAGCCTCCCTAGATAAAACTTTGTAGAGCGCCTTCCCCCCTCCCCCAGGCATATCGCTATAGCAAAATGAGCCCAGGATGTAACCTCCCTATAAAAAACTTTGTTGAGTCCCCCCCAGCTCCCCCCTCCTCGAGGCATATTGCTTAATATACGTGCAGCAAAATGAGCCCAAAACGTTTTTCTTTTACATAATATATTCATTAATGTCTATTCATAAAGCCCTTAGTGGTCCTTAGCTTTGCAGTGGTGAATAACAGTTACTGAATTCATTTCTTTTGTTCCCAGTTTCCAATGACAGTGTACATTGTGGCTGGAACCCAGGCAGCACCAGGAAAACAAAACCATGTCATTGTCATGAAGATGTCTCAGTTAGACAAAACTGTTTCAAATGATGAAGATAGTTAGTCAGTTGCATTGCACACTTTACAAGTGCATGTTTTTATGTAGCTTGAATCAGCAAGTTCTTCAAGTCTTAGGCATTTAGCTATAATTTTGTTTTGGAATTATTGCTGATGTCGTAATTCAGCCTAGCGCACATTTCCATCACCACCACCATCTCCGTCACTTTTGTCAGTACCGCTCAAACATAAGTTGACAGTCACTTGTGTCTCAATCCTGTGGACTTGAGACTTGATTCTTGATTCTCGAAACTTTCGAGGATGGAGTCTCGCACCTCAAGAATCGAGACTCGAGTTTCGATGATCGAGAATCAAGTCATGAGGATTGAGATGTGAGTGACTGTCAACTTACGTAAGTTATGATAATTACTAACCTGGAACTCTTTCTTTGACTTACTAATAGTTTCTTTAACGTGGTAAATGCTTCTTGACTGTCAGATACCTTGTATTGAATTTATGCTAGTCTGACAGGTCACTCCATGAGCCCCAGGATTATGGACAGTACTTTTGTTGTACCCTGTATCATCAGCACCATTACCTTTATTATAATCATCATTATTACCATGCTTTGTTTTACTTTTTCATAACCATCATAGGTTACCTTTACTTTTCATTTCAAATAAAGGTGATTCTGATGATGAATTATTAGATGAAGAACCTGACTTAGATACAGCCATGTTAAATCATAGTGGTGGTGTTAATAGAATACGGGTAAGTAGGAGGGTCTTATAGGGGCTTTTCAATAATTTAAATTACTAATTAATTCCTCTTTTAGGCACTTTCCAAAGTCAGAACTGGCTGGGCAGACCATGGCTGGCTTTTTCCAAGAGTTTTTGATGAAAAATGATTTCCTTTGTGCATACTATTTAGGATTTGACAGTTCTGGCTGGATAGCGTTGATTTAAAGTGAAATTCTCATTAAGACGGGAATGGCCTGGCCATCAGTTCTGACAATGGAAAGCACCCTTAGTTGTTTAATACTATAAGTACTAAGCATAGCCTATGTGTAATAATATTGTTACAGGTCAAACTTAAATTCAGATTAAAATTAATTATTAATAATTATCTAGCAAAGTGAAAAATTAATATTGGAGATTTGATTGGTGGATGATGATAGTTTCTTTGTTGTCAGTTCTTTGTTGCTTTTCTTGTTGCTTTGAGTGATCCAGTGTGAGTTGTTAATTAGTTACAAAATGTAACTATAAAGTGAAAATAAAGTACAGTGACCTTAAAATTCCGGAAATAAGCCCCGGGGCTTATATATTTCAAAGGACCTTTTTGAGTGGCTTATTTTTGGAGGGGGCATATGTATGGAGGGAAATTTGCGTTTAAAAATCAATTGGGCTAGCCTTAGTATTGGAAGGAAATTTACCGTTTTTCTTTGTTTTACTTTGTATTTGAGGGCAATTTCCAAGTACAAGCCCCCCCAGGGGGCTTATATTTGGAAGGGCGATTTAATGGAGGATTTTTTGCGTTATGAGTTTGGGGGGCACTTATATTTGGAGGGGCTTATTTTTGGAATTTTACAGTATATCAATTTTTTCAAATCATTTAGATACCCGTCACATAAAATATTAATTATTATTAATTTTATCGAAAAAATGATTATCAAGGTTGTGCATGATAACCAATTATTTGTTGATGAAGCAACTTAGCTTTTGCAAAGAAGGCTAATCCCAGTATTATCTAGATGATCATGAATTATACAGTAAAATGTTTGAGCCTACAAGGTTAAAGTAGTATTCTTCTCAAATCCTGTCAGTAGTTACCAATAGAGTCAGCCTAAATTTATTTCATAATATTTAGTGACCTTGTTTCATGTTCTTTATTGTATGAGTCGAGAACTTGTACGACTGTGACTGTCCATTTTGAGGTTTTTGTGTTTTGTTATTAGTATTCCTCAATCCCTGAGCGGCATATTGTAGCTTCATGGTCTGAAAGAGGACAAGTTCATATCTGGGACATATCTCAACAAGTGATATCAGTTGATAATCCAGCAACTTCAGCTGGACCAAGTCATGCAAAAGACGTCAAACCACTGTTTTCATTTGATGGTCATCAGGTCAGCTTAAGTATACTAACAGCTTAGTAGTCACTCCTAGAATTAATATTATTTGCAGAACAGAAATCTAGGTTTTACGTATTTGTCTTAGTGCTAACGCTGAGTTTATTTTGATGAGATGTGACCTTTACACTCAAATCTTTTCAGCAGTTCTTTCACATGGTACTATTTTTTAAGTACAGATGTATTCTACAAAACGAAATTCTTGAATTTTGATTTGTGACAGGCAATGACTGAATTTCGGCAAATTGTTTCAATTATTCATGTGTAAGCAAACAGGCTAAGTGAACAAAATAAAAAAGTAAATGAAAAGTTTAAGTACTAAATGCTCCTTACTATTAAATTAATGTCCTTAGTTTCTCCAAGACGTCAATTTACAAATGAGTGAGAAATTAATAACCACGAAGTCAAAATACAGTTAATGTCAGTTATCAATTTGAATTCTTAACTCGTTGGTTTTTTTTTTTTTTTTGAAGACGGAAGGTTTTGCTATGGATTGGTCAAGTACTGTCCGTGGAAGGTAGAAAATGCATTTGCTGCTTGATGATTTAACTTTAATGAACATTACAATTACGTACATGCAAAGACACAACACTGTGGTTTTTTTTGCAAGAGTTTCTTTAAAGTTTAGACGTTGAGCAGTCTCCCATATTTTTTTGGACTTAATGGATGGCACGCCCACGAGCTGCAAGATGTGAGAAGCGAAGGTTACAGCTGCCTGCCAGCTTTCCCGTGTCATGTTCTCAGTCATATGCGTTACTATTTTAATTTTCTTCTCTTGCTGTTTTGTTCAATGGACTAAAAAAATTGATGATATTAAATATGATATTCAGAATTAATTAAGTTTTGCTTAGAAAAAACGACTTTAATAAGACTTTATAAATGGGGTTCTCATAAAACCTTAATGCAAGTGCGATACATCAGAGGTTATATGAAGCTGATACTTGATAATGTTTTAATGCCGGCATAAACTACTCTTCCTCATTATTTTAATAAAATTCGTACTTCGGGGTATAATGAAAGTTTGACAATAAAAACGACACAATAGCCATTTAATAGAACTGCATGACCAGGCACTTGGATTATACTCTGAAATACATGTACACTGTATCCTGACAAGCAAAATGGTAATGGTTTCGTTTATCGTTTGTCACTTAGATATTGAACGCGACGTTTCGACCGCGTACTGCAGGTCTTCATCAGGCGATAGTAGGGAGCTTAAGCAACTACAACGACGACGACGACAACGACAACGTCAAACAAACAATTGGTTTTATGAGTAAAACAACAGCTCTGCACGTGCATCACGCTTTTTAGTACGTTTCTTTAATGACCACTGTACGACTACGACGTGAAACCTCCCAATGCGACGTTTTGTGGAGGACGTGGACATATGACGACAAATTGTCCTCTCTCTATTTGAACTTGGATAGAGTTGTTAAGAATTCAACTCCAGGAAAACTCGCCTACATTTGATGAAATGTGCGGTTTCAAATACACGCGATAAAGTTTGAAAGGACGCAAATTCATTTTTTTAGTGATGTTTTCACTTCCGTCGTCGTCGTTGTTGCTTAAAGTCCCAAGGCGACGAATTACTGCATGAGTAGGACTATTTGTACCACGTGGTTCAAATAGTCCTATTCAGTAAAATAAATCGAGTCTATCTAGAGGAACAAGTAAAGGGAAATTAAGTAAAGTAAGTAAACTAGAAATTTGTCTTGTTTGAGATTAGATTAGCAACAGGTGATTGCAAGAGGAATATTCATCTTTGGTCGCCTGTTGAAGGTGGCAGCTGGCATGTTGATCAGAGACCATACAATGCTCATACAGACTCTGTTGAAGACATACAGTGGAGCCCTAATGAACAGAATGTAAGCAGAACTATTTAGTAACAAAATTAGTGGATGGTTATGCAAAATAATCAAAGCCTGAAATTTTTTTACTTAATAGGACTTTCAAACTGTTGCTGTTGAGTACTGTATGTTTTTCTTTGCATTGTTCAAGTACGTACGCCAGTTGTTATTACATGATTTGTTATTCCTTAGGGGATGAAAGTCCCTTGAGTAGAGCTAGTTCTGCTTATTTTTAGTATTTCAAGTTCCACTATTCTTCATTGTAATACTTATTCACCAGTTGAGTACATTGTGGGAGTAGCCGAGGAGGCCTGGCTTGACAAGTCGCTCATAACCTTTTGTAAATGAAACCTTCTTTAAAAGTATTACCAAATGATACATAGGGGCTCTTCACGCGTTCGTTCGCGGGGAAGGAACTCTTGATGAAACCCTAAGAACGTCGTCGTGGGCAGCTGGTGTGAGGAATACAGGTCTTCTGATACAGTGATGTTAATAACTGTGTCTTATTTTATCCTTAACGCAGGTATTTGGGTCCTGTTCAGTGGACAAAACAATACGAATCTGGGACGCGAGAGCCAAACCCTCTAAAGCCTGCATGTTGACCACACAAGCACATGAGGCTGATGTTAATGTTATTTCTTGGAACAGGTGAGATCAGACTCAGTTACAATATTATTATAAATGATATTTAAGCTAATAAAACCCCTTATGTTTCATTTTCAACCTGAATTTTATTTTATACTAAAACTTGTAAGACTATAGGTTGTTTTGGAGCATTTCTCAAGCAACAACATTAGTATTTGAATGTGAGATGCTTCGTGCTAAGGTACCCTCCTTCAACAATGATGGCTTCACACTTTGCAATGGAGTTCCCTGCAGAAACGTATAAAGAAAATTAAATTGTGGTGAGAGAGCGTATGTGACACGCACCAGGAAGAAATACGAAGCTTAAGATCGGAGCACGCCGTCGGTGGCCAAAACGTCGTTTCTTAGGAGAAGAAGAAGAAAGAGGAAAAAAACACCTGATCGCAGAGTTGACGTTCTCATTGCCGTCGCCGACGTCGGATTCTAAAAGTCCCCAGTAATGCAAGTGAAGTGCTGGAAACATGGCCCAAATTAAGAAAAGAATCGACATGTAGTATTTATAAATAATGCTAGACATTGCAGACAGTTGTACACATTTGAAGTTCTGTTTTACATTTCTATTCAGAAATGAACCATTCATAGTTTCTGGAGGAGATGATGGTGTTTTAAAAGTTTGGGATCTTCGGCAGTTTCAAAGGTATGAGGATTTGTCTCAAGGGTACCTGATCAGTTAACATCACAGGCACACAAACGTGATAAAACAGGGTGTATCATCAGTGAGTTTAACACAGAGTGCCATGTCGACTATTCTATTTCAATGATTGTAAGGATAGTATCAGAGAATGTGTGTCCTTCGTTTTGTCTGTCTGTATTTGATCATCTGTTGATATAAGCGTGCCTTGTATAATTAGCTGAAAAAAGCATCCCAGTGCAAAACGCTTTCGTTAATAATCAGTTCTGGCTCTTGGTAGTGCAATATCTTACCGTGCGGTTATTTGAAAATTATTCGCCGTAAGCGAAGATAATCCCCGAGACGAAGTCCAGGAGATTATTTAACAATTAATGAATGAGGCTGAGTATCTTATGAAGAATTATGGCGATCGAGGAGGGTGTTATCCGTCGAGGCCGAGGCAGATAACACCCTCCGAGATCTCCATAATTCTTCTTATGATGCGAAAGCCGAATTCAATAATTGTTTTATTATTCATTCAAAATAATTCATAGTTTAAAAACATAGCTAAAACATGTCCGCCACTTTTGTTTTCACAACCAAAACAACTCAACCTCGTCCCCAGGTCTTCTCGGTTAACGGTGCATTAACCTGCAAGGAAGCTGCACTTTTGACGTCATCGGTTGATTAATCGCAAAATTCTTCCAAATTTGGTCATCAGTAGCTGGTTATGGTGAATGATGCGTGTGCTTTTAGCCAATCAGAATCGGGGGAATATTTTCAATGAATAATAATCAACATTAGTATAATTACATTGATGATTATCGAAAATAGAGCGCTGTGATTGGCTAGGAGCTTCGCTTTATCCCGCTATAATCACCGCGCGGTGATTATAGCATTGAAGGCTCTCAGTTTTCAAAATGGCAGCCAAATTTTTTGATGTTTTGGGGTCGGAAATTGATCAATAATTTTACTTTCTCGAATAATCATCAATGTAATTATACTAAAACAATTAGTCGCCTCTGTTAAATATTAACTGAGCCTGAGGTGAATAATTGTTTTAGTATATACACACGAAATGATCTTAATAGAATCAGAATTACATGTAAGGAAACCATTAAAAAAATGATCAGTTTGATTGACGGGTGAATTCATGCGTGAACACGTAGCCGTAAACAGTGGATGCGCAAAAGTTAGATCTTTACAGTATTTTCAAACATGGCAAATCATTCGATAGTTTTAATTTTTTTTTTGTAAGCTTTAGCATCAGTGAATGAAAAAAACGTCGAAATTTTAAATAACTTTCCTTTCTGAGAACAAACAAAGAGCTTTATTTGTTTCTGTCAACTCACTGTGAATGAGAAAGTTTTTTTTGTTGTTGTTGTTGTCGCTTCTTGCAAATGCTGTCAACAGCGGCTACGATCGAGATAAGCGTTGTTTATTTGCAGTGTTCTTTGCCATGTTAACTCGTACAGTTTTCGAAAATATTTGCTTTCCTTTTTTCCATAAATTAACTTCTATATATTGCTAGACAAAATTGGTCTCGGGAAGAAATCCCGAGTTCACAAAACAGTGACAAAGCGCGGCCTCGTTTTCCTCTCTAGTGGTAAAAACATTGCTTCGAGCGTATGAAAGTCAATTACAATACTGAAATCACTTCGCAATAAATCACGCAGGTTAAGGTGGCTCGAATGGATCTTTTAGGGGGGGGGATAACTTCCAAGTTTGTGCATTAGCTACGTCGGCATGAGTGAAGATATGGGGGAAAGGTTCCCACAACTGTATTATATAAAGATGGAATTTTCTTTTGATCTGGATTTTATTGCAATCGGAGTCGCCATGGCAACGTTGTGACGCCATTACGGTTTTAGTTATATACTCCCTTAAGCGATTTCTTAAAAAAATTCCTGGTACAGAGAAACACAAAGATAAATTAAAAACGTTGCCAGATCAAAAAAAAATTCATCTTTATATAATACAGTTGTGGTAACCTTTTCCCCATATCTTTACTCATGCCGTCGAGCCACCTTAAACACCATGAAGTGTTTTCTTACCTTCAAAATCATTAACACTGGCATATTATTCTTGTATTGTCAAAACGTTTTTACTCTGAAACTTGGCAAAACACCCAGTCCACTACAGCGATTTTTTTTTTGCTTTTTAGTAAAATCCAACTAGTGGTCTATTATCAATGTTGCCTTCTGATTGGTTGAGCTACTACTAGGCTATATGTTATAGCCCACTAGTAGCGAAAAGCGCCGGCTTTTAAAACCAAAACAATGGCGGCTGAATTACGTTTTGCTAGATAAACTTGTTTTGTCTCGATATTTTTTACCAACTAGTTGGATTTTACTAAAACAATTATTCCTCTCGCCCTCATGGTCTCTGACTCAATAGCCCATTGACTCTGATACCATTCGGACTCGAAGAATAATTGTTAAATATTTGCACACCTGGGGTCCGCCTCTCGAAAGGTCCGGTAACTTTTCGGGTCTGAAGGCAAATTTTGAAATCAAATCCAGTTGAATAGTAGCGAAGTTCCTAGCTCACAAACCGGACGATTTTGTTTTGTTAACTGATAGTTTCATATTGTCATTTTTAAAATCATTGAAGCATTGATCTTGAATGCAAACGCGGCAAACATAAAAAAGCTTTTCGAGCCGGAACAGTTATCGTGACTTTCGAGAAACAGGCTCCTGAACAGGCCTTTTTCTCCTGAACTTCCCGATAAAGATGCGTTATCGATATGAACTTACATCGACCAAGGTTAGCATGTTTTAGCTTGTTTTTATACTTGGAATCATTTTGAAGGAATAATAAAACAATTCAAAAGTAGGTTGAGTTTGATCGTCCGGGTTAACGTAGTCCTGAATAGGACTGTTGTCGTTGACAGTGACTGACGTTTCGACAACCTGTGCGGTAGTCATCTTCAGAGTCAAAGTGAGTTGTATCACGTCAGTAGATGGTATTATATACTCTGGTTATTGATCTGATTGGTCAATAAAGTCAAGATGTTATTGGTCGTCTGTCAGTGAAGCCGCGATGTCATTGGCTATGAAGACTCGTAATCAGTAATTGGCGCGTTTCGATCCGTCTATTGTCACAGTTAAGCAGTCGTCTGTTGTTAGTCAAATTGTCAGTTCTCCAGTCGATCTCTCGTAGTTAGTTTCGCTTCATCCCGTCAATAAGTCGTTTGTACGGCGCTGGTAACTGTTGGCTACGATTCAGTGGCGTCTGTTCTAAGTTAGTGAACCAGCTTTCCAAAGTAAGACGTTGATGGTAGTCTGTAGAATACGTTATACATGTCGCAGAGTCCCAGTCAATTTGATGTTTCGTCTGTAAATGATGCTCAGCAATGTGATTGTTGACGTCACCATTCCTCGTTGCTCGTTTGTGTTCGGTCAGTCGCGTGCTAAGGTTTCTGCCGGTTTCACCAATGTAAGAAGCCTGGCAGTCGCACACAAACCCATAACTACTTTACGACGCCTGCTTACTAATGTCAAGGACAAAGACAAACCGGAGGACAGACAGGGAGCAGTATACAAGATCAAATGCTGCGACTGCCAGGCTTCTTACATTGGTGAAACCGGCAGAAACCTTAGCACGCGACTGACCGAACACAAACGAGCAACGAGGAATGGTGACGTCAACAATCACATTGCTGAGCATCATTTACAGACGAAACATCAAATTGACTGGGACTCTGCGACATGTATAACGTATTCTACAGACTACCATCAACGTCTTACTTTGGAAAGCTGGTTCACTAACTTAGAACAGACGCCACTGAATCGTAGCCAACAGTTACCAGCGCCGTACAAACGACTTATTGACGGGATGAAGCGAAACTAACTACGAGAGATCGACTGGAGAACTGACAATTTGACTAACAATAGACGACTGCTTAACTGTGACAATAGACGGATCGAAACGCGCCAATTACTGATTACGAGTCTTCATAGCCAATGACATCGCGGCTTCACTGACAGACGACCAATAACATCTTGACTTTATTGACCAATCAGATCAATAACCAGAGTATATAATACCATCTACTGACGTGATACAACTCACTTTGACTCTGAAGATGACTACCGCACAGGTTGTCGAAACGTCAGTCACTGTCAACGACAACAGTCCTATTCAGGACTACGTTAACCCGGACGATCAAACTCAACCTACTTTTGATATGACTCCTGGGTTCAAACCTTTCACAATAAAACAATTATTGAATTCGGCTTTCTTAGGATGTGAAGAATTCTGCAGATCTCGGAGTGGTCGAGGTGGATAACACCCTCCGAGATCTGCAGTATTCTTCATAGCCTACGAAAGCCGAATTCAATAATTGCTAAAATAGTCCGAGATAGCGAACCAATCAGATTCCTTGAATCACCAAGATTACTGAGTGTGTAAATACTAAAAATGGATATAGAGAAGTCGCTATATTATTCTGAGTTATATATTTGAATATACGATGTCATTCACTCCGTCGTCAATCCCCTTGTCATCGAGGGCTTTGTAGCACTTTTACGACCGGGTGGGGGGAGGAGGGCGAACAGGCTATATAAGATTTTTCCCGCCTTTGTCTCTTTACAGTGGTGTATCAGTAGCAGTATTCAAGCACCACACAGCTCCTATCACATCAGTTGAGTGGCACCATACTGACAGCTCAGTATTTGCTGCTTCTGGATCAGATAATCAAGTTACTCTATGGGACTTGGCAGTGGAGCGAGACAACGACACTGAAGGCAAAGGAAGGCATCTGGATGTTCCTCCACAGCTGTTGTTCATCCATATGGTATGGATGCCAGTGCAGATTAGGATTTTATCTTGACAGTGGGACCTCTCCTTTGGGACACCTCTATTCAAGACAAGGGATACCTCCATTCAGAGGACTTGGTTCCCTTAAACTGATGTTCACCTCATCTTTGTATTGGTTACCTCTATTGAAGGGACATCCCTGTCAGGGGAAAGGAACATTTTTTCTGGGCCCCGAAACCTGGGTTTCAACACATTAGTACTCAAAACGTGATTGCCCAAAAAAAAAAAATTAAATAAGTTTAAGTGTACACTAGTCTAGTCACAATCAGTGATGGAGCATAATTTACCACATTCATTTGCTCAGTGATGGTGGAACGAGAGAAATACGGGAGGTCGCATGAAAATCGCCTCCGCGTCTCTCCACTCCTCGAGCCTATGTCGCTCGCTTGCTCCTCGCAGTTCTTACTTTATGAATTACTGATTAAAACGAAAGCGATCTGAGGCTACGAGCGTCGACCGGCTGAATTTGACCCGACGCTTCGTTTACACGGGACCAAAACTCACGAATTTTCAACCGGTTGAAAATTCGTCGCGTAAACGTGGCCTGAGCCTAACAAAAAGGTACCCGAGTTTTTAAATCACAAAAACAAAAATGCGAAAATAACGAGACACAAACAACACTTAATCCGTCAATGGAATGGCCATACCTTGGCTTTCTGGTACATTTGCAAAGACACAAGAGTTGGAACTCTGGCAGCTGTAAGTTGAATCGACCACGAAAGCGGAAGATCTTCAGGGTACTGGTGTGGGGGAGCCTGAAGGGAACTCAGGGGTGGTGAGGTGGATGGACATCGAAAAAATTACCCTGTTTGATATTTCTTCTTATATTTTTTCATTTATTTTTTCTTCGAGACATGCTTTTGGGCATTTTCATTTTTCCTAAATGTCGCTCATTTCTTTCTGGTTTTATTCCAGGGTCAAAAGGATGTGAAAGAAGTTCATTGGCATCGGCAGTTACCCGGAGTAATGATAAGCACTGCTGAGAGTGGCTTTAATATCTTCAAGACAATCAGCGTATAGTCCGGCGGCAGTGTCGACTGCGCCCCGCAGTAAAGTATGGTTCTTTTCGTGCACTGAAAAAATAGCAAAGGACATGAAAGAAAACGAGACATGTCATTCCTGCTCGTCTGATCGTGTGGAAAAGTTTCTTGATAACGCCATGGATAAAAGAAACGCCGCTGGCGAGTTTACTTCAAGCAGTGGCAAACTTCTTAGCCTGCCTGCAATCCTGCAAGCATTGATCGCCAGTTCCGTTGAAACAAGGGGATTATTCTTTCTTTGGGCCCAATGGTCTGCCACGCCGATATGGAATTTTTCTTTTTGATCCGAGAAAGCCCTGATCAGCGTACAGTGGTTGTTTCCGCGATCCGAACAGCTGGTACAGTTACTCGAGTATCAAACAACATAAACCATACACGATTCAAACTACAGCATTTGTTGTGCGACTTGTAGATAGCGACTGGTTTAAAGAGATGCGGTACAATAGAAATACAAACTGACTTAACCTTTTAACAATTTGGAACAGATGCACACATGATTAAGGAGGCAGTATAAATTGTGGAAAGCTCTTTAATTGTACGGTATTTTCTTAGTTCTTAATGACGCGCAGATAATATTTCAAATAATAAAGTCATTGTAAAAGCCACGTTTTTAAATTATTATTATAGTTATTATTTCAGTATCCTGGTAATGATACGCAATGTAGGCTACCGAGTGGTTTT
>JBBMOI010000002.1:25250000-25320000 GCA_038088405.1 Porites divaricata
AACTAAACAAGGTGCTTGACACAAACGAATACAACTCAGTGATGAAGGGTTTTCATTTTCCTTCCACAAGAACTACAAACTTGATCCGACTTATCCTCAGCTCGCAATATTCTCTTTACGAGAATTACATCAAACGAGCCCGTCTGCTTTGAGAGCTGAAACAAGTTCTCGGTACCAATCTGATCCCCCTGAGAACCAAATTTGACACACAGACAAAGCGGGTGCCAGCTTAGCCTTTTATCAATCAACTTTGATTTCCGGAACGTCATTTTTCAGCCAATGGTATTTCCCTTCGTCTGGGCGAAGTACAAACGAAAATTTGTAAGGGATGGTTGCAAGCTCTCCTTTCGCCGGCCCCTCGCGGCTTCGCCGCTCACTCGCGCGTTCTCGCAAGACTCGCTTCACTCGCCCAAATAGGAGAGATTGCTTGCAGGCTATTGCAGTACATGTGGATCACACAAGAAGTAATTGAAGTTGTTTTAGCTTTTCTGTGAATCAGTTCCAATCAAGAAGTAAAACAGATGATGAATAAACCATTTGAAGTTAAAGGTGTTTAACTCTAAGGATGTATGAGCAGGGCCTTTTTCTATTCTTTTCTTGCACATGTTAGGCATTTGTCTATGACTCTTAAAAGACACTTCAAGTAGTGGTTCTTCTGGATAAAGTGGATTGGTAAGCTACATGTACAATATTATTATTTGAATCCAGATTTCTTAAACCCCCAATTTATAAAACTTCCCAATAACCTTGGTCAAACCAAAACCCTGGTCAAACCTCGTAATTTTACTCAAAATTTTTGAATCTCCCGATAATTTGAACTCATTCATTTCCCCTGGCCTGGAGGTTAAAAAAATTGAAAATTATCCCACTGTAGCAGTTGATATTCTTCATGCATGAATAAAGATGAGATAACATTAGTTGCTTACCTATCTCTATAGTAAATAGGTCCTAATGCATGAAATCTCTCCTGACCAGCTGTATCCTAAACATGTGATAACATTAGAGTATTAAAACAGTTACAGTTACTGTACTCTGTTTTATGTAAATCCTCTACTACTTGCTACTACATGCACTACTACATGCTCTACTACATGCACCAACTGACATTCGGCGGGAGGGTAAAAGGATCAGTTAGCAGCGAGAACAAATGGGTGCCACCCCAAAACAATGTCCTTCAACAATATTTTACCTATTGAGGGTGGAGAGGAACATTACAAAGGTAAGTTTCTTGTTTATTTAGGAATGATACTGTTGCATTACAGAAACCAGGGCTTAGTCTGTTTTCCCTTAGTTCTGAGGCAGCCCACCACATAATCCATAATCAGATGTCAACTATTTTCTGAGAGTAATAATTCACCCATTGATGCATGTTTTTATTTACATCTGAGAACAAGAAAGTACTGCTCAAATTAGTTCCTATTGTTTGGATCATCTGTTTTAATATTTCTGATAAACACTGCAAGGTTGTGCTGAAACAAAAAAAGGGTAACAGTTGTAAAGTTTTTTCTTTCAGCACTGTGAGCTCAGTTAGATCACTTTTTTTGTTTTTTTGTTTTTTCAAAACAGTAACAAAAAATTCCACTCAGAGAATTCTCCATATATTAGTAATAACCATAGGTTAGGGAGTGCTAAGGGATCGATCAACATAACACTTGTGCTCCAATGCAAATGAAGATTTGGGTTGCAGGCTCCTCTGGCCACTCGCAATATTGCAGATAATACCAAGGATAACAGATTAATAACATCATTAATATCAATGAGTAATCAACAGGAAATCAATGGGTGGACAATTGATTAGTCATTGATTATTGCATATGATAAATGTTGAGTGATCAATAAATAACTGACAGGCCACAAAATTTTAAATAATAGATTGCATCGATGAGTCACTGATATAAAGCTACACCTTGATATAAATTATAACTTCACAGAAGTTCAGGTTTCACGAGTAATCATCGTTTTATTGCTACAGAACTGTTTCGTATGGTGCAAGGACCACACTCATCAGGCAATTTTAACAACTGAACTGTTGGAATTGGAAGGCTGGCAGCTAAATGCGAAAATTTAAATGGTTGCTATGGTAGATGCGTTACATTCAGGTTATATGAAACTGTTGAAAGGGTTGCTAGGTAACAAAAACATTATATAACAGGGATTATCTGTCGTTATAAAAAATGTGATATAAGCGGGTTTTAAGCTACCGGTATGTTACTCTAAAGTTTCCAAGTACATATCGGTTTCTGTGGGGGCATGAACTTGCTAATTCGTTTCTTCTGTTGTTCATGACACATACAAACCATACCAAATTGAAAATAAACAAATTATAAACCTCTTTAAAGTACATGTCACAATACAAATTTTGTATCATACAAACCAAATGGGACATACTTTGACCCCCGCATCAAATTAACCCATTTCACATTATCTTATTACAAAATGAAACAACCGTATTATACAGAAAACATTTTACCCTGGCAGAGAAGGTGTTTAATGAATAAGTGGTGGAAGACTAACAAATGGTACATGTATCAGTGACTTTCATGAGTAGTCAGTGTCAAGGATGCACTATTAATAGGCCATAGAATTTTTGGTCACTGTCTAACCATTGACTACACATTGATCAATGACAATACTCAGTGACTGATGGTGACCCATCTTGGACAACTTGGTTTGCCCTGGAGTGACTACTGGAACTCTCAGCCTATGCATAAAAATCATTATATTCATTCAAAGAATTGCGCTCCCTCTATTTTTTTTTTCTAAACACAGCCTTGAAATATACTTACCCATATTGCAATGTTCACACGTTGTCCTTCAATATTTAACCTTTTATTTAAGAAAGATGCCTGAACAAAAAACACAAAAGATTTACTTTATCACCAATGTAAGTACACGGACATGTAAAACAAAAAAGGCATGAAAACATGTTTATTACATGAGCCTGTACAATGGCCAAGTAGTCTCCTGTAGCTCAGTGGTAGACTATCTTGACTAATAATGGCCCAGTTGATAATGCTATTCACTGGACAAATCTCTATCCATTAGGCAATGCAATAATGATTTCCAGAGATTTACCTGTTGTATAAAACTATCTGATGTTTAATCAACCAGGGCCACAAGGACAAAGGTTTGACTCCATTGGGGGAAACTTGTTTCTTTCTAAACTACCAAAAAAAATCATTGCTCTCAAACCAACATCTGTTTATGTCTTGCCGCCCAATGACCCACTCAATAAGATTAAGTTCTAATGTGATCAATTCCTCCACCACTAATAATAACCTCCATTTGAAGCTAGCCACCACCTGGTTAGCTCAGCTGGGAGAGCACAGGGTCTGCTGAGTGGGAGGTTGTGGGTGCAAACCCTGGATGGGCCAACACTCAGGACCTTTAAATACAACTGTAACTGAGAAGAAAATGCTGCCTTCGTAATGACATCTGCAAACCAAGGGTACTGCCTAATGAGTGCCCGGTCACCAGAGGTGCTTGACAAGGACACCTAAAACTTATGATTCTCAGGCTAGCTTTTGGTGAATGAACGACAAAATTCCCTGCTCATTCTGCACTGTTGGAATGAAAACGGAAAATGTTTGCTCATTGGCTGTAGGCAAAACAAAATTTCCACAGGTAAAAGGTAAACAAACAAGCACTTGTCTTGAAATTTGCTTCTGTGACTTTCGCTGCAGTGCAGTTGAAGTTTCTTGTCTGAAAATGGCCTTGAATGAATTTAATAGTCTTAGAAAAACCTTCAGTATTGAAATCATGACTTTTTCCCCAGCATTAGAAATGTTTGGTCACTACTGCATGTAGTAAAAACCAATAAAAAGTTGTGATGCTTGAAAAAGCAAGAGGTTTCCAATTACACATGTCATACAGTATGGAAATAAATTTTAATTTTTGCAAGTTTGTAGTATTTTCTATCTTGCTATGAACATGAATGGTACGTACATTCAGAGTTTCCTTTTATCATTTACCGGTATTCAGCATTATCTACATATGTTTTCTGGTAATTTTTGAAAGGCTCGCAAAAACATTGCAGTTTTTGAAAATGATTCATGGTGGCTACTCAAGATCATATTTCAATCTATTTATAATTTACGTTGTTGCACGCGACGCATGTAAATACATTCCTTCACAAATATAAAAACAGTTGTGATAGTTCAAAAGATGGACTCAATACACAAATGCTGAGTCAATTTTCCAAACTTCAAGATAAAAAACCTTTTGTAGGTCCTTTTTTATCATCTAAAAACTTAAAGTTAACTTTGCTAAAATAAAATATTATGCAAGTGTATGGAGTATGATCTTCGCCAAAATTCATGGTTTGAATTTTAAATTCATCATTTAAATTTCTAACCTTGGTACTTGAATTTTACAGCTGAATTCAAATTTTACAGTCTTCCTTTAGATTTCACATCATTGGAAAACGTTTTTAAGCTCATCTTTAAGCTTTTAAACT
This sequence comes from Porites divaricata, assembly GCA_038088405.1. Taxonomy (NCBI): domain Eukaryota; kingdom Metazoa; phylum Cnidaria; class Anthozoa; order Scleractinia; family Poritidae; genus Porites; species Porites divaricata. Next base: position 25,254,457 of record JBBMOI010000002.1, read on the forward strand.
CAACTCTTCTATTTGACCTTGCTCGCTGCATATTTTCAACTACACGTAGCTTCAGCAAATTAAATAGACTGTAGAACAGGGGGGGGGGGGGAGCTACTTCCCATACATTCTCTTAAATGAAATCCAAACGATGTTCTCACAACTTGCAAAGCGATCAGCAAGGGTCTTGCCAGCGGATTTGGTACTGATCATGCGCATTACGTCAAAATCCATAGATCAACGGTCTTGAGAAGAAACAAAAACATGGCGGTCGAAGGCGGGACTGTTTCTCACTATTATATTTTGGTAATTCGCAAATTTATTGATTTGATGTCGCTTTTCAGACATAGTGTGTGGTTTTCTTTTTCTGTTAAACAATTTCCCTCTGCAGAGTTTGGAATATGCAACATATAGCTCCGTACTGATAAGAACCGCCGAAGAGTTGAGCTATCGAGCAGTGTTTTGCAGCAAACCTTAGGAAAGTTAAAGTCGCTTCAAGGTACAGAGCATTCAGTAGTAGTTCTGATTTGTTTATTAGGATCGTTTTGAATTTTAACTTTGGATTCAAGGTGTTGACTGATCGTAATAAACGAAGTGAAATGTTATGAAGTGTGAATGTTTATCTGATGTTAATTCAGTTATGATATGTAGAGCTGTAAGCTCATATTTATAAAGCTTTCTGAATATTCTTGCTTCCGATAAATTTGACACTTTCTCCAGTAATTTTTATCAGCATCAAGTTATCCTTGCTCGGCAAAAATGATGTAACCTATAAATCGATCGAGCGCGTTGTTGTTGGTTAAGATCTAACGCGGTTGCGTTTTAGTTTCCCCTGCAATTTCAGTACCGAAAGACAAATACGGAATGCAAGAAGAACAAAGATGCATGATATTATTTTTTTCAATTTTGTAAGCATTTCTGATTTCCTCTACCGGTTCGCTTCTTGCTTCTAAAAAGTCTAAAAATATTTACTGTGGAAAAATGCTGCAATTATCCGCTGGCCATCACGCAGGGTGATCGCTTTGCAAGTTGTGAGAACATCGTTTCTCGGTCCCAGACCTCGTCTCTTCCCCCCCCCTGCTGTAGAACCATGCGATTTTCAACTCGACGCTGTGACTAAAACTATACACCAGACAAATTTTCCAACATTGCTACTTTTTATAAGCTTGAATACATGAGCCAATACTCGGCACATTTTGCCGCTTACCAAGTCATATTTCAAACTCGATCATGGATATTTTCAACACGACTTCTGAATTTTCATTCACGCTTCAGTGATCATTGCTCAAGACCAGGGAGCCCCTCTGGGTCAAGGCAATAGAAGCCTTTGTCGGGGTGGGTGGCTCTTTAGTCCATGCTTTGCGTGCAAGTGTTTGTCTGCGTCTTCTAACACGTTAGTAAAATTCAAACTGTAAAATTCAAGTACCGAGGTTAGAAATTTAAATGATGAATTTAAAATTAAAGCCATTAATTTTGGCGGAGACCGTAAGTCATACAAGTGCTTTTGGTCAGTGGGTTCACAAGTGTACATGTATGTGCAAATGGTTATGATTATTTTGCTCAAGAAATAAATCATTTCTCAAAATCCTTTTGAGTGAGACAAAAACAGCTGCCAGGGAGACTTACGTTTTGAGAATCGTGAATCAAGTTTCGAGGATCTGGTTGAGACTGTCAACTTAAGGTGGCTCGACCCTGCAGTATTCTTATAGGCACACCCTCCATCTTTGACACATAGATTACACTTAGACTAAACTTTATTATGGTATTATTATTTTTTGGGGCAATCAGAATAAATATCACGTGCCAAGGTCATCACAATGGTTTTAGCTCTAAATCAAATTTCAGCCCAGTTCGGCATTTTCTTTTGAAATGCTTTATGCTATGTATTCTTTGGATAAATGTCTTCTGCTGTGCAAAGTTTCACAAAAATCTATAAGACGAATTTTGAGATATCTTGGAATTTCTATAAACAGGGTATTAATAATGCATGCACCGAAGACTGGACTTGATGCAGACAAATTTGCTACTTCTTGGATGTTTCTAAAAAAGTTTTATCACTGATTTGTTTTGCAAATGACCCTTATACACTCTAGAAGCTGCTGAACGCAAGTACACTAGCGCGATTTCGAAACACATGAAAACGTTTGAATCAGGGTAAGACGCAATGCTGAGCTCTTTTTGTAATTTCTAAGGCTACTTTCACAAAAACAGCGATTAAAATAACATTCATCAATAGATTTTTTTAAAACTTTTAAGTATATTAATTGATCAGTATACTATATGTATTTAGTTCCCGAATCTCGTGTCAAAGAAAATTTCTAAAGTTGTCTAACATGGGTGCAAAAGTGAGTAAATATTGAAGGAACGTCATAAATCTGGCTATGTTTTTGCTCTAGGACTTCCTATATTATTGTCTCAAGTTTAGCACAGCATCAAATTCCATGCAGGACGCGAGAATCTACCGCGCCTGGTTGCCCTCTGAAATCTTTCCGAAATATGGTAATGATGTAGAACGGGAGAAAACAATAGCAACTAGATTTCAGAGGGCAACCAAGTGCAGTAAATCCTCACATGATGCATGGGAATTTGATGTTGCGCTAAACTCAAGACAATAGGAAGTCCCAGAGGAAAAACAGCAGCCTTGCAAACAGTTAGACTTTCTAGTCTTCTTTGATGGACGAAAAGGAACCCACACCACTGTTCAAAAAGAGTAGGGATCAAGGCTGTCAACTCCCCACATCTTCAAATATTGAGAATTGATAGGGAAGGGATGATAATTGACGTAATATTGCACGGCACATGACATCATTTGAGCAAAAAATACCAGTTGACTCTGATCGACGTAAATACCCCATAAGACAGTTCATATTAAGCCAAATTATTTCTTAATGGGATGCCAGAGTTCATGAGGAACATGCCATGTTAACAGTACAATTACTTCAAACAACACAAAAAATTAAAATTTTAGGGTCAGAAAGTTGAGGCTACAAGAAATGGCAAACTTCAGCGATTATCCGGGAGATTTTCGACTCTAATCTGGAGACTGGGAGATACGGTCCAGAATCTGGAGTCTCCCGGATCATCCGAGAGAGTTGACAGCACTGGGGGATATAGACTACGGTGGTGTGGCCAACCTTTCCTGGGCTGGGTGGGTTATCTGTAAGGAGAGATCTTACACTGTAATATAGCGATAACCTCATGATCCTCCTTCAGATGTCATAATGACTACCTGTAAACAGTGTATGTAATATAATCCTACTAGCAGATTGGCAATGTAATATAAGCTTGGATTTCTGCACTGGAATCCTGTCAGTCCTATATTCTAGAATACGGTGTAATTCAATAATATTCAATTTCAATATAAAACTTTCTATGCACATGTCCATTTTATGGATCTGTACAGCTCAAGTTGATTGTTTTTCACACAAAATTTGGTTAACTGTGAACGGATTTCACGACAACAGTACACTTGATATTTGATGATTCAGCTTCACGTAGCGGAAAATCGTCCATCCACAAATCAGACACATGCAAGCTCTCAGAAGCCAGCCATGCTCTTAACTTTTATTACATGTATTATCAAGATCACGATAAAGCGTCCTTACCGTGTAATGAAGCCTACGTATAGCTAATAAAAAATGACAACAAACTTACTTGCAGTGTGGTTAAATGTTTTTCGTTGAATTTGTCTTGGACATAGCGAAGCATTAAGGAAGTTTTTCCAACGCAACCTTCCCCTAAAAGAACAACTTTAAATTGGTTTTTCCGCGACGCTGCTGCCATAATGAAGGAATAGTTTGTTTTTAAAAGCCGTCCTTCCAACTGCAACACCCGAAATAGAAGAATTTGTGGATATACTAAGGGGTTTTCACTTTAGATCCGGACGCCATTTTCAGTCTTGCAACAGTTCCATCCTCGTGACATTGACGTCAACTTGTCGCTACTTACGGAAGTGTTCCCGGAGAACTTCGGACAATATTCGGATTAGTTCCGCCACATCAATCTCATAAACGAAGTACTGACCACTTGTCTTTTCCCTTGGTTATTGCAGGCTCAACAAAGTTGGAGACTTCAAATTGTGTTCGCACGTGTTTGTGAACAAATTTGCTCTAAAAATGGTAATTTTATCTTTTCTAGTACCTAAAACTGGTATAGGAGTGAACTAATATCGTCTATTAGATATGTAATATATATTTTTTTGTATCGATCAGGTTTCGTTAAACCCAGTTCAGATTCTAAACCAGGGTGCAGAAGAGGAGAGAGCTGAGACAGCTCGTCTTGTAAGTTGCAAAAATATTTCGAAATTTGTTGTTTGAATTCTTTTCTTGGTGGTGTGGTATAGTTTTTAATAGGTTATTGCAAAAATTCGTTTTGTCTGATTTTTTTTATAGTCAATTTAAATTCTTCAGGACAGCGATTACTATACAGCAAGTTTTCTGTAGTGACATTTACATACATCGATCGGATTTCACCTTTGTCACACCCATCTGTTTTTATTAAGCTGAAGTTTTATAAAAACGCTTCGAAAACGCTTTAAAAACTCTGTATAAGTTTAATAGGCAGGAGTAAACTTCTTATAGATTCTAAGTATGAATTCTGTCTGGATCTTGTACAATGAATAAATTATAGTCAGTATACTTTTGTTTACCAGTTGCATTTTCATTTTTTATTTCAGTCATCATTTGTTGGTGCCATTGCTATAGGAGATCTTATAAAAAGCACTCTTGGTCCCAAGGGAATGGTAATTAAGAATTTTGCCTTTTATTTCTTAGAGTTTTGCATACATTTTTTTCAGCTTGGTACCTACAATCACAGACAAAAGTAGTTGAGAAGGTTGTGCAACTTAACAGTAGTCCATTTTAACCCTGAAAAAAGAGAGTTTTCTCTTTTGCTAAATATCCCCCGTCCCCCCTATTCAATGTTGGGATATAACAGAACAATTACCCGCACAAACATTAACGTTTTGATCAACATTGGGCCAGGGGTGGGGGGAGGAAGGAAAAGAAGACGTAAAAAGGGCAACTTTCCCAACACTTTTGACGATGATTGTAGGAGAATAGGAAATCAACTTTAAACGCTTATAAAACTTGTCGCATTTAACATTTGATTGAGATATATCGTCCTGGAACTGTGCTGATCATGTACTTTCCAAACTATATAAAAACTCTAATAAAGGTTATATTTCAGTAAAATCCTAAATAGGAGAATTTTGCATCTGCGTGCGTGACATTTCATAGTGTGACCAATAAATCCACAGGGTGAAAACGCTTTCTTTTAAGAACGTCAGAAGAAAACATTAAAGACGTTTAATTTTCCCCATGAAGCAAGAGGACGTTTTCTTTGCGTGGACTATGTAGAAAGAATGGCCACAGGTGGTCTGTTTAAAGAAAAATTCATGAGGGTATTTAAGTAGAAAATGCTATATGATTGCTGTCGTTGTCATGTATACATGCATCTTTTTCATCAGCGGCATTATTCCTGTTGAACTTTTGCCGTTTCCTTTCAGCAAAGTATTTTGAAAGATGTTACAAATAGAAGCGGCATAAAGGCTGCCACAATATAGTTTTTTTTTTCCATTCCGGCAGTGTTAAACTATCCAAGAAAAACGTGATGTTTGTAGTTGCGAGGGAGGAGTGAGATAAGTGTCGCGACTCAAAATCTTCTAGACTGTATTTTCGTAAGGCCTGAAAGTAATACGGAACCTCTATAAAAGAGTTATTCAGTCATGTTTCAGTGTTCATATAGAAATTGCTATGCTAGCGTCGCCTGTCAATCATTCAGTTAATTTGAGAACAGTAAACAACATGGGCTTCCACATTACTCCATCACATTACTCCATAAGAAAATGCCTAATATATGCACAATGAACCGACTTTCAAACAAGAAAAGGGCAAAAACATGTAAACCATGTAAGAATATCAACAGCTTTTGTCGCATTTGTTTACGGGGATACATTTAACAACTGTTTCCCAATATTACTCCATTCAAACAGTGCCCTATAAAGGTCAATTAGCAAAGTTAGTTTAATTTTTAATGCTATCCATGGAGTAATGTCGTATTTTACTTAGAATTAAGCTAAAATGTCTATTAAAATTCCTTTGGTTAAGTCCTCGCAAAGCTGCCAACAAGTCAATTAGGCTATTTTGTCGTTAGCGCTACTATAAAGGAGTAATTTTCGGCTGCGAAAATGGAGTAATGTGGTGTGTAATGACTTTGCATGTGTTACCTTTGTAATTACCGTATTTATTTGACTATAAGCCGAGCGATTTTTGCACCAAATTAAACTGGAAACTAGTGAAATCTCTACAAGATAGGGGGTTCGGCTTGTAGCCGAATATTTTTGCAAAAAAAAAAAATTTCTAATGCTGCAAAAGCTTCAACTGAATGTTATATTCGACTATAAGCCGAGCAATTATCAACAACACAAATTACCGGTAGTTTGCATACGAAAATCATTGCTGTTGGTCATAAACTTTTATTCAATTGGTGGCTCCTAAAGGAGCCGTTTTGTTTTGTTAATTGACTTCACGAATGAAGTTTTCATTCATCGTCTTCTTCGCTGTCGGTTTCAAACTTGTCCTCCATCGCCATATCATCGTCAGCTAGTTCTGGCATATCAGCAGCGTAGACCTCATCATCTTCGGTGCCGTCAAGAGCGTTTGAGATACCGCACGTTTTGAACGATTTCCTCACCATCTCTGCTGGAATTTCTGCCCACGACTGTTTTACCCATTTGAGGACCAGGTTTCTCGACGGCGCTTTCTTCTTTCCCGCTGGAGTGAATTCAAAGGGGCCAGTCATCATCCAGGAAAGGTACTGTCGCCTAATGTTGTCCTTGAATGGTTTGTTGAGGCATTTGTCCAACGGCTGCAGGACTGGAGTCAGGCCACCCGGGATTACTGCCACGTCGAACTTACGCCGCTGCAGGTCTGCTTTCACGGACTCCGTCAAATGGGCTCTAAAAGAATCCCAAACAAGCAGCGACCGTTCATTGTCAGGATTCCTCGGCAAACAGGTTCGTATCCATTCTTTTACACCTGAAATCAATAACAGAATACCCAGGTTAAAAATACATCGACAATTCCAAAAATCAGTTATCTGAGTATAACAAACTTTGAAGTAAAGAAAGAAACACAACAAGAACTTACCTTTCTCATCCATCCAGCCCTTCTTGTGGAACGATACACGAACAGAGTCTGGAACAGCGAGGTCTCGTGGAGTGCGTACACCTTTGAAGATCACTGCAGGCAGTAATTTGCTGCCATCGGCAGCGACTGCGAGTGTCACCGTAAAGCTCCTCTTCTCGGCACCACAGGACTTCACTGGAACGGTTCTGCTGCCACTGAATTCAAGGGTTCTGCTCGATGGAAGCTCAAATCGCATAGGGGTTTCATCCATATTGAAGATCCTGGATAGCGAATAGCCATGGCGCTGCCGAGCTGCAATCACGAACCAATGGAACTGGATCGTCTTCTCTTCCAAATCTTGAGGAAGTCGCTGGGCCAGGGTTGTCTTAGTGCGAAAGCTGATGGCATGGCGCTTTCTCCAATTCTGGTACCAACCAAAGGAAGCTTTAAATTCTGGATCGCTGCACAACTCCTTCGCCTTCAACCGAAGAATTAATCTGCTAACTGCAATTCCTGTAAAAGACAAAACGAGTAGCGATATTTTTAGGTCATTGTTTTGACTTGTTTTGACAGCATCGGAAACTGACCAATCACAAGCGGTCGTTCTCACGGCTTTAGTAAACATGGCAACTCGATCGATATGACAGGAATCAGCTGGTTTTGGTTTAAAACGAAGAACTTACCCTGACTTCTTTGCTCTGAAAACCACTCCAGAAGTGTTTGATCCAATTCAGGATACTTCGGCGTATAACAGCCCATCGTCTTTCGTTTCGCTGACATTTTCAGCTCGCCATTGAAGAAGTTCGCTTGATCTTTTCGCCAGCGACGAACCATGGATTCACTGATGTCGTATTCTCTGGCAATCTCGGAGTTGTTCTCAACGGCCTCTGCCTCAGCCACAATTTTTAATTTGAAGGCCAAGTTGTACGATGAACGACGAGCTTTTGACATGATGGTCGACTACGGATAACTTTGAACGAGCGTGTGATTGTTTGAGACAGGATTCTGAACTCAGGTGATGGTTTGTCATGGACGCGGTTTTATTTATGCACTTCTGAAATGTCAACTCGGATCACATTAAATTCATCTTACCTGTGATTTGTAGTTATTTTCAGTTACAGTGAACAATAACATTAAATGTGTTATAATCAATAAATGAATATTCACTCTAACATTGCGTGTTTCCCGAGAGGGATGCTTCTTTTGTTTTACGGTTTGCCGGTATGTTTATTCACTTAACAGTGCATGTGTAAATGAAATATTCCATCTCGGCTTATAGCTAGATATTTTGGGTTTCCTTTTTATAATTTTCTAACAGGTTCTGAAACCCAAAAGTTTAGGTCTCGGCTTACAGCCGAGATCGGCTTATAGTCGAATAAATACGGTAGATAAACGAATACAATGGACGCCTTATCCTAAATCAGGAGCGTACTTTGTTCTCGTTTTCTGAAACCAGTTTCGAAAAGCAGTGCCATAAGGGCTTATCTAGAGTTGTTTAGCCGGAGAAAGTGGCCTCTAGAATTGGGCAAATCTCCACTCAGCCTCATAGTTTGCCCGCGTCGCAAATTGGCATGTACTGAATGTTGCAAAGAATGGAGGAACTGTCAAGGAATATGTCAGCTGCAATGTCGCGATCCGAATGACTTTTTGGGAAACTGGTGAACGCACTATATCTTGCTTTAACAGTTGGAGCATATCAGCCTATGCTATAGTCAATAGCTTTTACCGAAAATAATCTTACATTTTTATTTTGGCCCTTTTCCTGTGGCCCGGAAAGAGCAATAGTTCTCCTTACCAGATTGCAAAACATGCCGAGTATAAACATGCGTGTGCGCCAAAAACTGTCTTAACAAGGTACGGAAAATATTTCTTTTCAACAGAATACCGTTTACGAGCGTTTTTTGAAGACTTTTCTACTGACAAAAAGTCGTCGATTTTTTATCTTTGAGGGCCACACCCAGAATTTTCAGACAATCACAGACAAAAGTAGTTGGGAAGGTTGTGCAACTTAACAGTAGTCCATTTTAACCCTGAAAAAAGAGAGTTTTCTCTTTTGCTAAATATCCCCCGTCCCCCCTATTCAATGTTGGGATATAACAGAACAATTACCCGCACAAACATTAACGTTTTGATCAACATTGGGCCAGGGGTGGGGGGAGGAAGGAAAAGAAGACGTAAAAAGGGCAACTTTCCCAACACTTTTGACGATGATTGTAGCTTAAATGCTGTAAGTTATCAACAGTTTTTTTGTCAGTTCATTTTGCTATTAATGTTGTGTTAAGTTTCCTCTTGTGTAAAACATGCCATTCCAAACACCCTCACTCTTAAAATGAGACCAAAGGAAATTTCTGTCCTGTGAAAAAGGATGTAATTTGCATGAGTATAAGATACTTTTTTTAACAGACTTTTTACTCTCAGCCTCAATTTGAATAAGAGGCTAGAGGCAACTTGGAAATGGCCTATTGAATGATTGGCATTTCCTTAAAATGCTTGTAGTCACACCAAAACACCATAGTGGAAACCTTGCACAATGTTTGGAACTAGCTTTCCCTCACTAAATCTAAATGTTAGTGTAAATCATAATCATTTAAGTGCTTAATGTAAGTCACTAGCCTAAGAAAACTGCTGTCATTTTTTGACGCCACCACTTATTTTCTCACAAAATGGCATTTGAGGAAGAGCGCAGAAATTCCTTACTGATGACATACCACTAGCCAGTTGTGGGTGGTACTTTAACCAGTCCAATGTACTGTACCACCCAGATCTGGGTGGTACTTTAACCAGTCCAATGTACTGTACCACCCAGATCAGGGTGGTACTTTAACCAGTCCGATGTACTGTACCACCCAGATCAGGGTGGTACTTTAACCAGTCCAATGTACTGTACCCCACCCAGATCAGGGTGGTACTTTAACCAGTCCGATGTACTGTGACACCCAGATCTGGGTAGTGACACATAATCAGTATAAAATTTCTGTGCTCGTTTCCCTGACATCATTTCATGGGGAAACCAGTGGTGGTGTCCCAAAATGTCAGCTACTTTTTCAGGTTAATAAGCCACATATCCAGGATTTTCTTGCTGTTTGTACTGCAGGGTGTACATTGCAAGTACATCTATATATTCACTCTGATCAATATGAAAAATGTGCAGAAGAAATTTTAAAGGTACATATATATATTTTTAGTATATGATATTTCAGTTGTGGGTGTTGCTTTTGTAGGACAAAATTCTCCAGTCGTTTAGCAAGAATGAAGAAATTCAAGTCACGAATGATGGAGCAACAATTCTAAAATCTATTGGAGTGGACAATCCAGCCGCAAAAATTCTTGTTGGTTAGTGATTAGTCAGTAATAATGTTTACAGAAAGTACCAAAATGCATTTCCTGTAAATACAAAACATACTGGTAGCTTGGTAAAAGTTTCTCTTAAAGGCCCATGTTCACCCTAGATGCATTGCACGCCCTGTACTCAAGAAAAAACATTTCGTGTAGTTGAAAATCGCTGCCTTTAATGTGTAGAGTCAATCCTTGTTAATCTTCCACGGTTCGCAAAATTTGGTTTAAAAGAAAGTCTAAACAGGTGCTTTTGGTATTTTTCTTTACATCTTTCTGGATATTTTGGTCTGGTATAGAGCCTTTTTGTTTCTGTGAGTGTTTGTTTCACTGCAGTACTTTCGATGGCGGTGCTACCAAAACGTACGGTCGGAAGACCACATCGACTGGGGTCGCCGAAGTACATTCGTCTCCGTGGATCCGTTTTTTTTTAATCTCTGGAGAGATGGGAAAGAAGCTCTTGACTGCAAATTCTACAGACAGCATGTTTGCCGAGTTCCTTCTACATCGAATGTTGATGTTCAATTGTAAACAAAGGTCCTGTTGAAATCAGTTGAAAGCAATACAAGCGAGTCAATCTAACATTAACAATGATTTATTTAATTTAACCTATGAAGCGAGTGATATCCTTAAAGTAAACTGATCGTCTGGCGTATCGCTCTAAAGTAGCGAGAACTATTATTAGCAAACCAGTCCTTAGCCAAACCTAAAGAAACTGTAACACAGCGATTACAGCAACAAGACTGTAAGCAGTGCTGCTTCGACGCTTTGTAAACACAACTTCTCGCTTATTCTTTCAAGAACACATACCTAAGCCTCCTAAGAATTAACACACAATAATAGATTGAGAAATCAAAACATTTCACAGTCGAAACAGGCTTCAGGAAAATCTCACCTGGTGCACAATAGACATTTCGTAATTTTATGACCTTCATTGCGTTCGTCGGACCCCACAAAGCATCCATACGCATTCACTAACAATTTATATTTTGAACTGCTTTCTCTGGTGACATTTAACGAAGTCGGCGATATATCTTCCTCCATTTGGAAAATAATTAAAGTTTTACTGGCCTCCTTTATACTGTCTTTGTTAAGCTTCGGTCAAGCTTGAAAAAAGCAAATCTCCTCGCAGTCGTTTTTGGTATGGTCACGCAACGCTCCTCAAAAGTGGAAGCCAATCAAAACACTGCATTTGACAAAAGAATCGTTTCAAAACAAAAACACAAGCGCGCAAAGCCGTTTGGATGAACATGGGCCTTTAATTTATTTACATACATATACCCCATGTGGTCATATTGATGTTAGTAACTAGTTGTATTTAGCAGACTAAGATTATTACTTACATTTCCATCTTATTAAAACTTGTATTACCTTTGTGATGCAGGGTGTATGGGTTATGCATGTGGGCATTACAAACAGACTTACATGTAGTGTTGTTCTCCAATAGACCAATAATATTCGAATATATTAAAATTCATATTTGGCAACAAGGCTTGGGGGAATAAAACAAAAGAAATCATCTTTAGACTCAGCAATGAATAGTACATTTCTTTTGTTTTATTCCCCCAAGCCTTGGAGCCAAGTATGAATTTTTTAAAATATATCGAAATTCATCTATTATCAGGGCTTGAATTTAAGGTCACTGGATAGTTTGAGCTTTAAAGTTTTGTTGAAATTTTGATTCTTATTTTCAAATTATAGTTCTGAGTATTTATCTGTCTTCTGAAGAAATTGTGACTGCACACTACCTTTTTCCAGTTACTGGGCAAATCTAGCAGACACTTCATTTTGCAGATCACACTGATGAAATTATGTTAACACCAGAACTTGGTTTTTATTGCTATTTTTTGTCATGTTGATGTTTTTTCTCTGTTATTGTTGCCCTTAGAGCTGTCAAAAGTGCAAGATGATGAAGTTGGTGATGGTACAACAAGTGTCACGGTCTTGGCTTGTGAATTACTCAGGGTATTATTATCAGTAACTGATTATTGTTATACATGTACCCCAACAGTCTTGGACAAAAATGTTGAGAAAAATGGACATCACCATGTCTAGTTTTAAGAGGAAGCTCTTGAAAGCACTGTCAACTACAAATTCTCCCCCTTCCCCCCAAAAAAACGATGTTGAAGTCCAGCTGGATCATTCCTGATCCCGACTCTACAACTTTGACCAGGGTGGGGCAAGGGAAGGGGCCATAGCGGTACCAAATCTGCGGATAGTTGTTCTGTGGGTAAGAAAGTGCTAAATTCTCAACACTTTTTGTCTGAGGTTGCAGCTTGAACCAAATAAACTTTGCCTCTGGAATGTGGAATTCTGAATAAGTAACTCAGGCATTTCAGTAATCAGGTAAGTTGAGCCTCCCTGAGATGACTATGCACCCAAAATACCATGATTTGATGGCCCCCATTGAACCTTTTCACAATATACATGTATGGCCAACTTGGACAGAAGAAGCCATTAAAAGAAGAATGGATGTACAGTGGAACCTCTCCTTGGGGACATCTCCATCTTTGTATTTTATTACTTCTACTGATCAAAGGGACACCTCTATTCAGGGGAAAGAGACACTTTTTTGGGTCCCGAAACCTGGGTTTAACCTCCATTCAGGGGACACCATAGCACTCAAAGAGTGGCTGACCACAATACTCATTGAATAGTTTAAGTGTTGACTAGTCACACTGGCGACAGGTTTTAAAACATGAACTATTTCACTTGAAATCAATGTACAGGATGTACTGCACTTGTGGGTGGAATTCCATTGCTGGAAATTTCTGTCAGACATTGGACATTGTCTGACCAAACATTTAATTGACTTAGCAGTCTTGTCTTAGAGGGTTTTTTTACATCCCTGAGTTGATTTCGAAAACGTTAAAAGGTAAAATGCTATGATAAAAAAATAAACTTTGCATTCCAGTGAAAGACTCTCTATTTTGAGGAAACTCGAAAACATCCACGTATCATATTTGTCTTCATATCTGAGCCGGTGTCTTTGTTAGGGAATTACAGTGAGTGGGCTCTACTTTCCATATATGGAACTCTAATTATGCAACTGAAAGCACATGCTTTGGAACTAAAATGGCTGCCTGTTTCTGCACTGTCAACAATCTGAAAGATGAAGAAAGCTTTGTAAGACGAACAGGAAAACTTTCTGCGCGATTTCTTCGCCAGTTTAAACAACAACCAGAAGAAAAGGCATTGTTCAAAAGTAAGTTTAGTCATGAATTAGGAGAGATGAAAGAAATTATCTTCACAATACAGTGGAACCCCGATATAACGATCCTGGATATAACGATGTTCCCAGTATAGCAATGAATATTCTATGCCCTGGCAAAAGTTACAGTAAAATGTATGGGACACAACCCCGATAATTATGACGATCTTCGATATAATGATATTCCCGATAGAACAAAGAGAATTTAGCATCCCAAAATATGTAAAATCTTTCCCAATAGGCCATTTGCACGATGGTGTCATTTTACTACAGTCTACAACCAGAATCCTTTTCGTTTTTCCTTTCATATTTAAATTTTGTAATCACAGGGAGTTTTGAATAACAAAGCCCTTATTTGCTCAAGAAAGCAAAACCCTGAAGGATTCTGGTCGTAGTAGTAAAATGATGTCATCATGCAAATGGCCTATATAATGATATTATCAGTGCACAGTCAAAATTTGAGCAAAACATTGAATTTAATAATAAAAAAATAACATTAAAGTTATCGAGTAATCTCTAACATTTCTGTCAACTTACTTGATTTATTTGGGCTGTGCACAACTCTGATAACAGAACCATTGCAACAAAAACGACTTACGAGGGACTGTTGCAAGCTAGTGTGCCATGCACAACTGTTACAATGCATTTCTTGCTGGCCAGTGTCTGTTTTTGCAAAACACTTAACATGCGAATTCGACTTGTACAATTCACACCACAGAAAGTACTGTGTAAACTTTCAAAACTTCTATTACTTTGCAAACTTTTAGTACATTGCTGTGTGCTTGAAATATTACATTTGTGAATCATTTGATACTCATTAGTAAAGTAATGTACGCAGTCAAAAAGGGACATTTAAGGTTTACCCCACTATAATGATATTTTCAGTTATTCCATGTATAAGCCCCTCCGAATATAAGCCCCCTAAACTCGTAATGCAAAAAACCGTCTGTTAAATCGCCCCTCCAAATATAAGCCCTCTGAGATTGTACTTGGAAATTGCCCTCAAATACAAAGTAAAACAAAGCAAAAACGGTAAATTTCCTTCCAACTATAAGGGTAGTCCAATCAAATTTAAAACACAAATTTCCCTCCACAGATAAGCCCCTGCAAATATAAGCCACTCCAAAAATAAACCCCTCAAAAAGGGCCTTTGAAAAATATAAGCCCCTGGGCTTATTTTTGGAAATTTACAGTATATCGGGAGTTTCAATGTAACAATTCCTCGATATAGCAATTTAACTTGACTGCTCCCTTGGCATACTTTTATATCGGGGTTCCATTGTAGTGCAAACAATGACTGCCTTAACCTCTGAAGTTAGCTGTGAACCATAAACAACAAGATATTCTTTTTAGCTAATATGACATGGGTGCCTTTAAGAAGAATTCACATTGTAAAGACATGTGCAGCATTTTTGCTGGTTGTGGGAATATTTTCAATGAAATAAATATCACTGTTTGGTGGTTCCTTTGTTAACTGTAAAATTCCTATGTACGCCTTTTTTTTTCTGAACTGAATTGCCATTTTCAAAACTACTGGTGTCCTGGGCACTTTTTCTCCAGAAAAACCAATGGTGAATTTGTTTATGAGCATGTTCAATAATGTAATGAGTGATGTAGCAATTTGAAAACACAAAAAGTATTCCCCAAACATCAATTAAATCTGAAAAACGTTTTAAACCAATATTCCGTTTCCCTGAATTACACCAGGTTCCAGCATCTGAATAAAAATTACATTCAAGCAAACTTTAATAAACTTGCCAAATGGTGGGAAGCAGTCATTTGCATTCTACAGGTTTCCTTTTCAAAGCTTGAGATTTTTGCAAATTGTGTCTAGAGAATGAGAATTTCAAGGAAAAGGTTATTTCTTTTAGAAAAATAACAAAGTCGCCAATGTGAAGAACAGGTTCTTGAAAGGGGTTACCAAGAATCATTGCTTGGGTTTTCTTGTCATATAACATCAAGAGATTTGAGGCAAACCAGGTTGAAAGTATGACCATATTTACTCAAATAAGCGCGGCCCTTGAATAAGTGCCGCCACTAAGAGCCATGCCCCATTATGATGAAAATCAAAAGGGCTTAATCTGTTAGTTTGATACTTGATTAACACGGCAAATAACAAGATCATAGTAAAAACAATTCTTTGTCACGTCCAACTTTCAATAAGTTAATAAGTGTAAATAAGTTAAATAAGTTAATCATATGTTTTTTTGCATAATTTTATTCAGGTAAATACAATATGCTAATTGATGTCCGACAATTTTCGAATATGTCCTTTCAAAATAAAGGTTTGAAAGGACATGTCCTTTCAAGAAAGAAAAATTATTTCCAGCACTGGAATTCAACACACAACATCACAGAAATAAGTTAATCATATGTTTTTTTGGCATAATTTTATCTAGCTGCTTAAAATTACAAAGTAGAATAAAAGAAAAATATTTTGTTTGTTGGTTAATAATTAACAATCCCCAGCCCAATCTCCAGTCCTTTTTTTGGTAGGAGGCTGAGAAGCTAGTGTCATGCAAAGTCCACCCACAGATTATTGTGTCTGGTTGGCGGAAGGCTGTGCAAGTTGCACAACAAGCCCTGGAGGCTGCAGCAGTTGACCATAGCAGTGACGAAGAGAAGTTTAAGGAAGACTTGTTGAACATCGCGAGAACTACCCTCAGCTCTAAGATTTTGATGCAGCACAGAGATCATTTTGCCAATCTTGCTGTTGAAGCAGTTTTGAGGCTTAAGGTAAACTCAGCAAGGATTTTGTTATGTAGAATTTGGGAATTAATCCTGTTTCAAGAACACAATGTGAGAATCATTTTTGTTCACAAACTTTCCTTGTTCAGGGCAGTGGCAACTTAGATGCAATTCAGATCATCAAGAAACTTGGTGGTAACCTTGTTGACTCTTACCTGGATGAAGGTAACCATTGTAGGCCTAAACTCAATTCCAAGTTTTACTGTTTCAAGTACATGTGAGAACGTGCCAGTACCATTGCCTTAAAAGCTAACTGTTTTATTAAACTTGCTCTTGTAGAGTTTAACAGTTGCGTTAATTTATCCTATTTCCTAACTTATTCACTTCAAATTAAAACAGGATTTTTACTGGACAAGAAAATTGGTGTAAATCAACCAAAAAAGATGGAAAATGCAAAGATTCTTATTGCAAACACTGCTATGGATGCAGATAAAATTAAGGTAGGTTATAAAAGTTTTATTGTTGTTACTTGTGTGGCTTCATTCCTTTGTATCAAGAGTAAAAACCTCAAATAACAAAGTGACAAATAAGTGTTAAATGATGAAAATAATTTTAAAATAATGTTGATTAACCAATATAAGATTGTCTTTACTCAATTTTTTTGGTATTTTTGACTATGCAACTTTAAAAAATTATCTCTCTGCTGTTATTTACATTTCCTTATCAAGCTATACATCATTGGAAAGGGCAAAAATTAAACTTTCAGAAAAAAAAATATTTTGGACTCAGGAAACCCATAATATTCCGCACAAAAAAAACAATGCATATTTCTAGATAATTATTTTTAAAAAAATTTTAAAGAGTGTAATTTTTGCCACACAAGCAGTACATTTGGTCTAATACAGTAGAAAAACTTTTTTTTCTTCAATGTCTTAGCAAAACAGCCTGAATATCGGTCGAAAATATAGAGCGACTAAAAATATTCTAGAAATTTATTTTGTTGACATAATCGGATTATGCAAATGATGTCAGAGCTAATTGGCATAAGGAAATTCAATACTTTAGCGTCCCTCGTGGTCAAGTGTTGACATAACACAAACGCTTTGTTTTTTTTGGTTTCCATCGAAATATCAAGTAAAGACAATCTACCATGACTTTGCTGATATAATTCATCAAAATAAGTAAGGATTGACAGCAAAAAGCGAACCGAAGGCCAAACGGGAAGGAATTCATTGCATTTCAACAACATGTGCTCCAGACTTGGCGAAGTCGGCTATCGGCACGCAAGATTCAAACTGTTTTCTTACCTAGATTTTCCTGTCTGTTTTGCTGGTTATCCTCCGAAATCCTTCAAAATAATTTGCTTGACTTGTATTTGGTTGAAATTCATCGATACAAGCTTTCATTCTTCGCAAAAGAAGTCACAAAAACCTCTCACGGCGCACGGCCATTTAATCCAGAGTTTGAAAGATCGTTGTGTGAAGCTCAAACTCCCTGGGGGCTGGAACTAGGCCCATATTTGGCTAAGCCTATTAACTTCCTGTGGGCCAAATTTGGGGGCAATCGGAAGTAACGCCATTATTTGCGATAGTTTCTGCCTTATAGATCAGATCTGGTCTATTTTTTATTAAAGGGTGGAAGACAATGTTATAACTTATTAACAATTTGCAATATGTGTTAAAAATTTGCAATATGCAAAAGCAAATCCTACAATAAATATGCAGTGGGCCTGACTTTAGCTGTTTAATTTTTTTGCTACAGTATTATAATAATTATTCTATCACTGTTATGTTGATCTCTTAGATTTTAAAGTGTGTTTACAATGTTTATGTCACTGAGTATATCTTGACTGAAAGGATGCCTAAATTTTTATTTCACAGTTCAGAAGGTTGAAAACGTTAAATTTATTAACGGAAGCTGTCTTGTCAATATGACTAATGACACCTGTGAACCGCTTGACCGCTAAGCCCATGGTGGCTAACTTAGTTAAATTACCGGTCAGTATAAAACATGGACTGCAGACTGAGTATAAAACACGGACTAGGTATAAAATGCGGACTACAGACTGAGTATAAAACACGGTCTACGAACTATGTATATAGGTAAAAATGAGAGAAACGGAAGCGGGCTTGCATAAAACAGTAGTTCCAGCTCCTTGCCTCACACAAAAACATTCCGTAAGCCGGTCACGCAGTCTATATTCTCGTCGTGTAGAGAAGGAAAGCATACTGCACGGACAAGGAAGGTTATGCCACCATTCAAGGCAACCTGAAATTAAACTCTGAATTTTATTATTAAAAGAAGGAGTTAGAAGAGAACCAATCAGAGAAGCACTGAATAAAAAGAATAATATTGGTGTTAGCCGAGTCAGAGTAAAATTCCTAAGATGCCTCTATTCCGTTTCAAATAAAGCCTTGGGAATATGAGAAAATGAAGAACTCAGACGAGAAGGTCAATATAGGGGCATTCCGCGAGGTAAAAAAGCAGTATTTAGGGGGGAGGGATTACTCACCTATACGTGAATAATAACCGAAACGAATCGTCCAACCCAACGTTATATTCTACTCGATGATTATGATGACATGATTTACCCCCTGCTCCTGAACCCCGGAAGGGTGTACTCCTAGGAATTTTTTGGTGGGGTTATGCCCCCTGGTTCTCTAAATCCTTACCCTGTTTCAGAATAAAAAATGTCATTTTCCGCACCACTTTTCAGACCTGATCTCTAAAATCCATACCCATTTTCAGACCTGGCCTAAGTTAGCCTGTTCCAGGCTCTCAGATAAAGAGGAGACTACCCAGTTTCCTCTCATTTTATTTTCGCGCTTTCTCAATTTAGCAGACCCAACTATCTTGGAGTCTGGAACGGGCTAGGCCTGATTAGGCAGAAATTATGTCATCGTTATAAATTTATAGATAAATACATCCGTACATGTACGCTCCCGTAGTTTCCTCGAAAACCATGTCCGATTCCAAACCAAAATAGGCAAAGTGTTTTCAGACAACCAAAACGGCCCATAAACCCTACCCTTTAGGGCAGCAAATAAGTATATGGATTATATAAGAGAGTACCCCCAGGTCCTGACACCTTTCATGATTGTTAGAGAGCAAGACCATGTCTAAAATGGGTGAACAAAATAGCATTTTTGTCAGGCTCTTGATTCAGAGAACCTTCACCAAGAATTTCTATTTTATACTCAGTCCGAAGCCTGCAGTCCGCATTTTATACCTAGTCCGTGTTTTATACCTAGTCCATTTTTTCCAGTCCACATTTTATACCTAGTCCATATTTTATACCCAGTCCGCAGTCCGCAGTCCGCAGTCCGTGTTTTATACTGACCGGTTAAATTACATTTAACTGAATAAAAAATTCAGCTTTGTATGACTAGGCTTTTAGAAATGAAGTCCAATGCATGCAATTTAACCTGGATTTCCATAGTGTTTTGACTATTAAGTAATTTATTTCTTCTAAAGGTATTTGGTTCCAGAGTTCGGGTTGAATCAACTGCAAAGGTAGCTGAGTTAGAGCTTGCCGAAAAGGTTGGTACATTGTATTCTCTTTCGTTATCAGTTTGAAATATTATTTTAGTGTTTCTTTATTACATTTTAATTAGGAATTTATTTTGATGTACATGAATTGTATGGCTAAAAAATTAAAATTTTGCTTGTTTTTCTGTAGCAAAAGATGAAAGAAAAGGTGGAAATGATTCTTAAACACGATATCACTTGTTTTATTAATAGGTACGTTGAAGTCTGTTTTTTAGGGTACTTAATAAATTAATTAATAAACAGAGAAGTTGTTGTCCCCTGGCTTCTTCTGTAGCAAATAACATACAGGTATAAACAATAGTAAACAAAGAAACAATAATTATAATAACTAGCAGAAATGAGATGTTTTAAGTGTGAATTCACAATGATCTGCAAAGATCAGCAAAAAAATTTAATCACATGGTCACATTACTATTAACAGCTGACAAAAATATGTTTTTGTTCACTTTAAGGCAACTTATCTATAATTATCCAGAACAGTTGTTTGCTGATGCTGGAGTTATGGCTATTGAACATGCTGACTTTGAAGGTGTTGAGAGATTAGCCCTTGTGTTAGGTAAGTTTATTCTGTATGTATATCAATAGTGCTGCCAGGATTACTTATGAACTTTTGTTTTGCCATCCCAGTTGATGTTCTACGACAATTAAATTGACATGAAGTTTGTCGCAGCACTACACACACACATACACACACAATAGAGTGACTTGCACACAGAGTGACCATGGCCGACCATGGTAGGACTACCGGTAGCTTAGTCAGTAGAGCACTTGACTGCCAAGCATGAGGTCATGGGTTCAATTAAAAATACTCAGGGTCTTTATAAAATAACTAAATAAAAATACAGTAGTGTCCTCAGTTAGTACTTTCTTGCTAAATATGGCGACACATTGACACTGAAAGACATTTTTATTTCAGAAAGCTTTTTGGTGACTTTATGTGCTTTTTAATCTCGTTTTTAGTAAGTGTTTTTCTTTTTTTGCATTGGTTTTTGCATGTGTAAAACGGACAAAATGTATCCATATTAATGTCTGAGGTTAAAGAATGTGTTTCTCTATGCACTGATTCACATTGTACATTTAGGTGGGGAAATTGTATCAACATTTGGCCATCCTGAGTTAGTGAAACTTGGGGAATGTAAAGTAATTGAGGAAGTTATGATAGGAGAGGACAAGGTAAGTGTTAACTTGTTGTTACCTCACCTGACACCTGCTGCTTGTGTGATTTTTTATTTTTGGTTATTTATTAGCCAAAGGTTTTCTATGAAAGACCTCTGTAACTTCTCTTGGACTCCTAGCTTCCCCTGATAAATTGCCTTGTGAAATAAGGGAAAAATTTGACATGACATCAGGAGTTGGCCTATACCTTTTCAATTCTATATAGAGACTAACCTCCACTAATGGCTGCCTCTCGACAACAGCCATTTTTTTTGGCAAACTAGCCTGCAAAGCAGGCGTATTTTGACTATTTTGGAGCGCGATCCATGAATTGTTTTCAGGAATAACGTTGTCCCGCCATCTTGGACGTTAATACTACCAGAGAGTTGGGACGAGTCAAAAACTGATTTTAAGGGAGAGGTTGATGGGTTTAAAATAGGAGAGGGGGAGGGGGAGGGAAGGAAAAAATACGCCTGCCCGCAGCCATTGTTCGTTTGGCGAACACGTACACCAGATCGACGGGGACTCTGATTGGTACGGTTTCGGATGTTTGATTGCGAGCTGCCAATCAAGGGGACCTTTTTTTCACGGGCTCTACGAGAGGATATTACGAGAGGAGTATTTTTAGTCTGATTCATCCGAAATTTGAAAACATGGCGGATTTGGAAGAGTTCGATTCTGCCCTGGAGAAAGCTCTTTCTGCGCTCGCTGGATTGGGGATATCGCTTAAATTACGATCGGAACAAAAGGAAGCGGCTACGACGCTGTTGTCGAGGCAAGATTTATTAACAGTTCTTCCAACAGGCTTTGGAAAAAGCCTCATTTTTCAGACTTCAGATATTCACAGAATTCCTTGGATAAAACTTTGCGGATGCTGTTTCTTAATTCGGGTGCAAGTTCAGCGTGCTGTAATATCGCATTAGACACTTCACGCCAGTTTTCACATGCCAGGTTTTTCACCAGTGTTTTGGTTTGATCGTCTCGAGGAATTCTTACAATAACATTCCCTGAAGGATTTAGGTATTAAAACAACTTTTACCTGAAGTCCTGTCTGCGGCAAGTCATCTACGTTAAGTCTTCTCAACATTTCCTCTTCGTTTTCAGCCAGCGTCGACATTGAACCACTTTCTCCAGTAAATGCAGCGACTTGCGCGATTTCTTGGGTTGTCTCATCCGAGATGCGTTTCGACTTTAGGGGAATTAACCCGTACTTGCTTCGCTTTTCTCCATGATGGACTCGCTTTCTCAGGGTTGCAAGCGAACGTTTAGTACCAGATATTGTTGGAAGAGTTGCGGTTTTTAAGATCTCAAACAAATTACCCAGAGTTAGAATTTTTCGCGCACAGGAGTTGCATACACGATCAGAATATTCTTGTGGATCTTGCAGCAAAACCAATCCCACTTGTTTGCAAACGTCCGCAAGTACAATTCCAAAGGAATCTTTGCGCTGTGACGGTTTGAACAGATTTTGTGACGATGAGTAAAATTGTTTACCGCTGACGTTCCCAAACTTCACTCTAAAAGAGAATTTACAGATCCTACAACTGTCGCTAGGACGCGTTTCCGACATAACTTTTACACGTACATCGCTCGCTAGATTTCCCTAGAGTTGTCAATGCCCGGTAAAGTACCGTTCCAAACACGTGCCAATGTTATTATCGGAAGTAATTTGAGGCTACTGGAAAAGAAGTGAAATCGATTTTCATTGGCTGTTTGCATTTCCAGAAAAGTAGTCAGGCGCGACTAATTAGGGGGCGTTCGGTAATTTCATAGGCTTTGCTGGCAGGCGTTTTCTCCTCTCGCCTCCCCGCCCCTCCCCCCTTCCACCGCCCCTCCCCCTTAGTCTTTTTTGTTGCTTTTCAAGATGGCAGCCACGATCAATGTACCTCCGAGTTTTCGTTAAAAAACGCCTGCTCTGCAGGCTATTGGCAAACAGTCCATACATTCAGTCTTGTTTCAACTTTTCTACAATGGCCACTTTTTTCTGTCCCCAAGGTGGTCAGTGTAGATAGGTTCAACTGTAGTCTTCTCTGTAGTAAAGGGGTAGTCTCATGAGCTGCGCATGCTCAGGAAATCACTGTCAAAATTGTTCTTCCCGCTCTCGTTTGAATTGTATATGGTGAAAAATTGCTCAGTTAGCCTGTTCCAGGCTCTCAGATAGTGGGCAAGCGCGAAAGAGTGGGGAAGACACGAAAGTGAAAGGCACTCAAAAAGTTGGTCTCCATTCAGTGGCCCCGTCTATCTGGCCTGGAACAGGCTAGGGCTCAAAAGGCAACACACAACTCTTACTTCCCACCAAAATGCCACTTGTTCCATAAGTGTTCCTTCTCTAGTGGGTAGATTATGCTCTAGAGGGTTCTAAATTTTGACTGAGCAAATTTATTATGTGATTTTTGCCACTTGTTTCTCACTGAGAGGTCATGACATGCATATTAATTTTCTCCTGTGGTTTATTTTATGGTTGGCAGAATTTGCCCCCTGATACAAGAGCATTTTCTGTAAACTCTTTTGCAACATAGATCTCTTCAGGGTGCAAACTGTAGCTAGCATGTACTAGCCCACAAGTCATTTCAAGTAGTCCCAAAACCCTTTTTGATTAACAGGATTGATTACAATCCTTCTGTAATTGGAATTTCCCCAAAAAACAGCACCTGCCCGTCAGGCAAATTAAGAACAAAACTCACTAGCCCAATAGCAAAATCCATTAGCCTTGGGCTATCAGACACGACTTTCTTTGTACGCTGTCTTTATTGCAGCAAAATATGGGTTTTCTGTTTATTTTCTCCAAATTGCCTTCTAGGTCTAAATAACTTATCAATTTTCCTTTGTCTGTAAATGTGATGGTTTCCCACTATGTTTTGTCATGCTGGGCCATGACAAACTCTTTAGCGTTCTATGCAAGATGTTAAAAAAATGTGACTATATTCAAAATATACAAAAATGAAAATATACAAATGTGCCACGAAATCCTTGTCGCTCGAAACCTCCATATCCTGCCTCCAATTTCACACCAAGCCAAGACTGGAATATCTTCTAAAAAATGCGTTTTTTGTCTCTTAAGCCAATCTTTCTCATACTTCTTAAGATCGGAAATCGTGCTTTTGCAGTCCAAATTCTATCTTTTAACACTATGGCCGCGGGGTGGAGGGGGGGGAAGGGTTACTCCAAAAATTTTTACACGGGGAGGTTCCACCCGGAGGTCCAACCCTTACCCTTTTATATACCATTTTTTCACGAAAAACGCACCCCTTTCGTATACCTTCTATTGACAAATGGTACCCCTTTCACATACTTTGTTCAGAACTTTGCACCCCTTTTAACTGCTGTAAATGCATTGTCATTTAAATAGGCATCAATCACAAAAATAGAACGTTTTCTGGACTTTATAAAGCCTTAAAATTCATCTGTTCTTCCTTTTGGGCCCTTTCACAGACCCAAATGACAGATTTCCCTGCCCTATCATATACTTCAACATGTAAAATCCCTACCCTGTCATAAACCTGAAGCCTGAAAAAGGTTCCCTTTCGGGCGGAGCCGCCCTGTATAGGCCATTATAGGGAGTACACCCCCCCCCCCCCCCCGGTATGGCCGGCTCCACCACGTTTGGCCGCCATCTTGTTTTTGTCAGATAAATCTTGAAAAATTCTGCGTTGCGCTCGCACAAGCACAGTTCATGAGATTTACCCTTTGAGTTTTTTTGAGTTTCGGCTGTTCAACTTGTCGGAGTTTTTTGCCTCAAACCAGCGCTTTGATCTGGCACATTTTGTAGAGTGGTGAGTCACAAACAAACAAAGCAACAATCAACCGGTTAAGAAAGAATTAAAGACACTCCTAGTGTTCCTGATTAACCGGAACAATTTTTAATGATTACCTGATTACATTTTGCCCTTTTTCTTGTAGTTGCTGCATTTCTCTGGATGTAAGCTTAATGAAGCATGTTCTATAGTGATCAGAGGTGCTACTCAGCAGATTCTTGATGAAGCAGACCGATCTTTGCATGATGCATTGTGTGTTCTCACACAGACAGTCAAGGAAACAAGAACAGTGTGTGGAGGAGGTGAGGTGTTACGTTTTATCTGCTACAATGAGTCACTTTAAACTGTAAATCAGCCAGGATGTTAACAGAGAAGGGGCATTGCAATGCCTTTGAAAGTCTTACGGCCGGCAGGGCAAAGTATGTTTAACTGCATTTTGCAAACCAATTATAGACAATACAACGAAATTACCAACATGTTCATCATACCAGATTATTTTTGATTGGCTATACAGTATTGCTACATATTGTTTTAGAACAAAATCCATTGATTAACAAATTTGCCGTGAAGATTTGTATTAAAAAGAAAAAGAGTTTTCATTAATTTTGTGCATTCATATTTAGATTCTATACTACATATTTAATACATGTGTATAAAGTTGTGACAGACTACCCATAAAATGTGAAGAGAACTTACATAGAGGATATTACATGGCCGCGCGGAGATACGAATTTTCTCTTCGAGTGTTGAAAAATATTTCACGAGTGAGCGCAGCGAACGAGTAACATATTTTTTCAACACGAGAAGAGAAATTTCATATCTCCAAGCGGCCATGTAATGTTCTTTATGGTGTTTTGAACTTTTGTAAGTTTTCTTCCAAACGTACATGATTTAGCAGAAAGTCCCATATAATGGTGGCAGTTAACGAAAAGGCTTCAGAAGCCCATTTGAGCCCATAAACTGAAATATTGGCTTTAAGCAAGATTAAGATACCGTATATCCTCTAGTAATAGCCTTCCCTCGATTAATCACCTCCCTCGAATAATCACCCCCTTTAGAAAGATACATTTAAAATAATCGCCTCCCTTGAATAATCACCGTCCAACCCCTCTTGCCTTCTTCTCCTCCCTGCCAAGTTAAAGCACAGTCTGATCCAGCAAAACTGATCAGTGAAAAATCAAGCTCTGACGCTGAGGATATTGACATTGAAAATTAATCAAGAAACAAAATTTGGAACTCTTAAAAAGCCCATGTGTGGTCATTTTTCTTCTTTTAATGGGATAATAAAACAAAATGTTTAGGGCAAGACTTCCAGTGAGCAATATTTGAAATAGTCGCCTCCCTCGAATAATCGCCCCCGGCTATTATTCGAGGAAATACGGTATGATTCCTGATAACCGTACCGAAACGGAGTTAAGAAAGTTAACTTGTCATATTATGCCTACCCATGCATTGATGATCAAGCCAAATTGATCAGTGTCTTCTTTTTTGTTATTGACCAGGTGCGTCAGAAATGTTAATGGCTAATGCAGTTTCCCAGCTTGCTGCAAAGACTCCTGGAAAAGAAGCAGCAGCTATGGAGGCTTTTGCAGCCGCACTTAGACAGGTTAGTCAATACTTACGCCGCTCAACAAACTGTATTGCGGCATTAAACAACTTTTTAAATATTTTTATTTGTTTATTTACAAGTATGATGTATGTAATAAGAGCGTTTGTATTATTTGTCTATAGCTTCCAACCATTATTGCCGATAATGCAGGTTATGACAGCGCTGATTTAGTGGCCAAACTTCGTGCAGCGCATACAGAAGGAAAGAAAACCTATGGACTAGGTAGATATTCTCATTCCATTTTTTGTTTTATACATGAGTTTGACAGGATTGTTCCTTGTAGTAATAAAAGAGAGCCTTGAAGTCCTTTTGGACTGAGGTATGATCAGTCTCACCTAATATTCTCCCTGCTTACTGACTAGTTATACAGGCGCGTTGTACAGGCCGAGCTAGGCCGGCCGCGCGAGGTAAGGGTGCAACTTGACTTAAACATAATACAATGGCTTTTGATTTTCTCTGCAATTTACGTGGTTGGGAAGTCGAAGTAAAGAACCTCCAGCACCAGTTGAAACACAATAATATTTCATACGCTTAGTTCCGGAAGTGCAAAGGTCTTAATTGTATGCACGAGTAGGGTTCGACTGTGCATTGCCTGGTAGTAGTTGCCATTAACTTCAAACGCAGCAGCTATCGCCCCCGTCCTAACCTTAAGTCGTGTACTATTGATGTTCATCACTGGAGTCAATGGTGAGCCGACTGGCAAAGAAAATATTACCTTGGTTAGTTTAAAATGGGTTTGGCATTATTTAACATAAGCCTGCCATTGTCTTACATTGATCTGTTATTTTCAGATATGACCAACGGTCGCATTGGAGACATGTGTGAGATGGGTGTGACCGAGTCTTACCAAGTCAAGAAACAAGTGCTTACGTCAGCAGCAGAGGCGGCTGAGATGATCGTCAGAGTTGATAACATTGTCAAGGCTGCCCCGAGGTAAGAAACCGTTGGCGGGTTAGGTTTCGCTTCTAGCCAGGCGCAAAGTGAAATCAGATATAAAAAAACGCAGAAAAGCGCTAGTCCGGCGTTTGTAGCGTTAACTTGGGGCGCTAACCATTAGTCAGAAAAAGCTGGAAAAAGTCAGTCTATTCCTTAAAAGTGTGCTAAGTAGCCTTTTTAGCGAAACTCTCAAGAAAAGCCTATTTCATTCAAAATGATCGGCGATCGACCACCGGCTCTAACTTTTGGTATGAGCGTCCTTCAACGAATTAATTACCGTTTTCATTGTGCGATAAACTGAACCTTAGTTAAAAAAATCAGCGTCCAGGCGAAACCTCTGCATAGTAATCTGTACATATACCTGTACTAGTGTGCTTCTGATGAGCTGTGGAGCTCGGGAAGTCTTAAGAGAGACTTGAACTTTGTTCAATTGTAAGTCGTGTTTGATTTCCTATTTTGTTGTTTTACAGACGGCAGGAAGGCAGAATGCGTTAACTGCTGGAAAGCCGGGCATGTCTGTCGTTACAACAGCCGCTGGTTGTTAACCAGTCTGTGATTTTACCCTGTATTCATACAGGAGCTGGTGAAAGACTGGCTGATTTACAAAAAAAAAATTATTTAATGTAATAGAAAATTAACGTAACCAAGATGGATACTAAGCCTATTATGTTTGTATTCTAATGTTTGTGTATAGATCGGTTGCCTCCATTGTTCAAACGTAACTCAGTTCACACAAACCAGCTACGTTTTTGCGTTCGATGTAGAACGTACTCATAGATTGGAGTAAGATTGTATGAGACAACCGTCGTTGGTTGAGTGGTTGGTGAATTGATTGATAGATTGATAGATAGATTGATTGATTGATTTAATTAATTAATTGAAAGGATCGTGGGAGCACCGCAAATTTTACAGGGGTGAATGACATCATCACCAACTCATTTACAAAAGAAAGAGATCGGTTGAACGCGCTCCAGTAATCTATGATGACCACTTTTTTAAAAGAAATTTTAAATTTTTACCAAGAGGCAGAGGTGATGTAACAAACATTCTGTTCCAAATTGCGCACGGGTTATCCTACAATTTACCATTTTACTTCGAAGCCTGAATTCCATCGCCAATTACAGTCATACTTTTTGTATTGGCAAATCCGATGCAGACAAATACAGTTAAACCCCGTAAATACGGACACTGAAGAGACCACATAAAGTGTCCATATTAACGAGGTGTCCGTATTAAGCGGGGTTCGACTGTACATACTGTAAAATCACAGCTTGTCAAGACCGAGACAGCAACGAGACCATAACAAACCGAAGGTTATTATAAGAGCCAGTGATCCTCCGAAATATCATTTATTGGAGGTCTTCTTGGCTTGCCAAATGAGTTATTGATTTATGTTTCGATGTGGCTTTTCCAATTCATTTCGTGGTAATGCTGCACTCTAGTCTGCATTATGTTTGACCTGTGTCATTGCACCAAGAAGACACTTCTTTTCTCTTTTGACTTATACAAATAGGATACCAAAGATGACTAACAGTCGTAATCCGCGGCATTTAACGAAACGATATTGTCCTCTTCTGTTCGCAGGCCAAGGCGGGATGATCGTTGTCACCCATAGATGTCTTAGTTTGAAAGATGGCTGCTGCATTTATTAAGTTATGTCGTCTCGGAAACGTGCTGATCACATGTCCAGTGAATCAAATGCAAGCGAGAGTCACAAAAAGTTCTGTTTCTTTTTCACACAGCTGTTTAGTAAAAGCAGCATGGATTAGTTCCCACCCCATTTATCGGTGTGATTTCCACTTTTGACACAGATTATCCTCCTTTTATGAGAAATGAAGCAAACACTCCAGCGCGCGATAAAGCTGAACATAAGAGGCTGGTCTTTGCTATTTATTGCCTTTGTATGGTTATTAGTAGGGTATTTTCTTCAGTTAGAGAGAGCCTTGACGCACCAATGATAATTAACCGTCTGTCAATCTGGAAGCTTAAAAAAGAAGTTGAGTGTAGTGTTAAGAAATAAAATTGTTACGGCCAAATGGTGCGTATTGTTTTGAATTGTTGGACTATTAAAGTTATATAAGCCACTGGTCAAACGTCATTTTTCACATATAACGAAACTCATGCGAATTGTGAGTGGAATCCGTTCTAACGGGAACGTGGAATAAAATTCAGGATTTCGAATCTCAACACTTACTTTACCCTCCTCCCTGAGGGAGGAGGGGACATCTGTGTGCAGGCTACACTTACTTATCTCTGCTGATATTTCTTTGCAAGAGGTTTATGTTTACCGTTCGCATGTGAAACTAGTTGCACCGCCTTCACAACAGAAATTAGAACCAAATCATGCTCTGAATAATATACCCGGATTTAGCTTGGTGACCAGGTTTCAGTTGTTCAAAAGGTTCATAGCGCTATGTAGTTGATAAATCTCTATTCCGTGGTAGCGAAGTTTTTCAGTTTTTATCCTAATACACCTACCTATCTTGGACCAGTGTATATCGCTGTCCAACCTCTGAACAACTGAGGGCTGAAATTACAATTTTAGGGAAAGCATCATTACTTCAAAAAGGAAAAAATACACGTTGCATCTCAGGAAATTCGTCTTGGAAATGCGCTCACTCAATGCAAGTTGCTAAAACCTACGTTGTCCGACATTCGTAGTGGGTATAAGGTCGTCACCCCAGTTCATGTGTATGATCAATTTATCGACCTCGCTCTTAAAAAAAAACCTTGACACAGAAGCTTTTCAATGATAATAAGTATTTTTCTCTTTTATTATTATCTACATTTTTCGATACAGCTTCATGCAATATAAACTCTAAGAAACTTTTGAATTCAGTATTTAATAATAGTCTTTGCCTCGGCACTCATCAAAACCTTGTTCTGAGCGATATAGCAGTTTTCCTTTCACGCAGATAATTTTTTTGCTCCGCTGTTTTCTTTACAGTTGTCAATGCATCGAAGTGTTTTCCTGCATTCTTAGCTGTTCTCTTCTCTGATGGCGTGCCGCCTTTTTGAATGATTTCCGGAGAAGCCGTGATGATACTCCTTGTCTTGTTTTTGGCTGACCAGCACACTTGCTACACTCCTTGTGGTTTTTGTACCAACACCTGTTAACAAACCAGCAACATTTAATAGTTGCAACCTTGTTCCCAGGGTTCTCTCCTACCCGTCCCTACGGAGCGAGAAGGTCGAGAGAGGGGGTAGGAAAAAGAACCTGGGAACGAGGTTGTATTAGTCGTGTAACACAAGGAAATTTTTTTTATAAAATCAACATATTTCCATATCCAGATCAACCTCGTTCCCACCCTGGCAAGGAACCGGTCAATATTTATCCTACTTTTGGAATTCAAATGAAGCGGAGACTGTTAACTCAAACATAACTTACGGTGGGGTCTGACAGCAAGTGCGACAAAATCTTCGATGATGTTCTTTATGTGTGGAGTTCCTTTTAGCCTCAGGTCTGTTTAATGAGCCAACGTCGACAGAAAAATCTTGTTCTTCATGTTGTTCATATTTTACTGGTCCTCTAGAGTGGATGACCGTGTTTTCAGAAGTTGTGTCTTTGCTGGATCTATCTGTATTAAAAAAGTCATAGTGCCAACTTTAATAAAGAGAATTCCTACAATTACTTTCCATTTGATTACACTATTATCACTGAGATGATAACGACGCAAGGATTAACGATCTGAGATTGTTAATCCTCTCCGTTAATTAATCTTTAATCTGCTTATTTGAGACAACCTGTTCTCTGAGCTTTGTTTGTTGATGCTTTTCAGTATTTTATCATTCCGTTATAATAGCAAAATAAACTTTTCTTGTGGCTCATGTTTGTTTAAGGGGGAAGTTGAAAGGAAACCTCTGGAAGCGGTTAAAGACTGATATGCAGCCCAACTTCAGCCCTCCACCCAACACATAGACTTGGCACAAGTCGAACTCACGAGTCAATCCGTCAATCCGAGCATACCAAACTTTGTGTGTCCTGCCGGAATCCAGCGTCATATTACATATTTATTCTTTATTTGTAGATTTAGTAAACAAAACAAATATATGTACAAGGTGGAAAAAACACTACGAGACACAAAGTCCCCTACAAGGTTAAACTATCCTCGCCAAACCCTTATCCCAACCATAAGAAATAGGTCGTAGGACTTTTTCAAAATTCTACTCAGGCAACTGGGAAACATACCTGAGAACGAAATAAACTATGCGTTAATTTTGCGTCCGGGGTTACTGAGCGGATGATGCCTTCACTTTTTCATGGTGGATTTTCATTGCAAATCTGTAATAATTCACTAATGCCTGCCGCGTGGTGTTTCTACTTTCGAAGCTTATTTCATGCATCAAAAACTCTCTTATAAGTTAAAAACTTAATGAATCACATCGAGCCACTGAATCACTACTGATCGATTTTTAAGAAAAGTATTGGTTGGTAATTATCAAGAATAACCAGTTATCTACTTCTCAAAACAAGCGGCGCACTTTCAAAGGATAACAGAAATTATCTTAAACTGAGATCTCTCCTCTGTTAAGCCGGGCGCCTTAATGACCTTGACTGTCAAACGGACTAGTCGTCGTCAAAAAATTGATATCAAAATAACTGTTCAGGTTTGTTAGTAATGAAATGATATATTACCAAATGAGGTCGGGTTTGCAGGTAAATTGTGTGCTTGTTTTACACATTGTACTTTGGCCTCTATTTTTTATTTTGAACTGAATAGAATGATTTATATCTAAAAAACAGCCGCAAAAAAGGATAGGATTCCGGAGACATTGAAGAGAAAAACCGTGAGTTTTGAAAGGAGCTGAAAGAGACTTGATTAATACTCTATCGAGCCGAATAGATGAGGCACATTGAACCTCTATTTCAAAGTCTGAGCTTTGCTGACAACTGGGAAATATAAGTGATCGACAAAACATACTTCTTTCCCAATGATTTTCCCACTAAGACACCAGATGCCTTTCCTCTTGAGTGGGGGTCCCACTCTTGAAACCGTGAAATTAAAGCCGCAAACTGGAAAACTTTTGGTAACTGTACATGTTCAGACAAATAGAATGTCTGACAAATGGAGTGTTTAAAAATGGATTCTCTCCTGCTACGGGTAAAAATTTTTAAGTCAATTAATTACCTGACGGAGTATAACTGAACGAATGTCTGCAGAAGTAATCCTTTTTATCATACGGGCCTACGTATCTGAGCGCCCGGAGCACTGATCCGTACATCCGTCTGTTGCGTGCTCGGTTAAGAGAAGTGGGTGGTATATCGCAGTTGAGCCGTAATGCCTGAAGGTGTATAGCGGTACCCGGTGGGCACAACAGCAATCTAAAAATAAAAGTTCTTGTTTATAATCCCACTTGATCTCGCCAATCCTTACGGTTGTTGGTTTTGACGACCTAAGTAAGTATGTAAACAACCTTAATATTTTTTTTGAAGAGATAAAATGATTTCTGATGAAAATAGTATAATCATCTTGGTATGTAAATATGAAGTACATCACTGAGATACAAACAAGTCTTTTTGTTACAGAATGGAAAAGTTATGAGTTTCCCTTTCAGTTTGTTTCAGGACTGTTTCATCGGTACCAGACGGTCCCCACTGAAATGCTTGTACAGAGGTTCGGCATCAGTCTTGTTAGATTTCTGAACATGTCAGACTTTTACCAACAATAATCGAAGGTGAAAGAAAAATTGTTTTTATGGGAAATGGCGATAAGTATATCATGGGGCCAGAGTAAAACTATAATTCAAAGCTAACTTTCTTGAGCGATAGGTGCAAGTCTCAAGGTTAATAGGGAGAGGGCAGGATCTGAGTGACATAAACCGAAATAACTTCATCAAAGATAATTTCAGCATATATCAAAAGTCTTGGAACCTTTTCAAAACCATGACGACTTTTATATACTTCCATAGAAATGTTACAAAGAATCTAAAGACTGTAAACAATTACCGAACTAAACCTGAAAACTTAGGACCATAAATTTTAAATGTTTCTTTTTCACAATCGATCGCCTGAGAACAGGGTAAGTGATAATGATTAATGGACACAAATCTCACAGGCCACTGAGTATAGTACCGGACGTATATAAAGCTCCGAGAGTTTATATCACAGACCACATTTGTATGAATCCGACTGACTTTCCTTAGAAATAGTATTTTCCTTGCCAGTAACCATGACTCGATCATTTAACCGTTGGGTAGGACTGATCAAGGTGTGTGGCACCGCGGACCATTCTGATTTATTGGCGAAATACTGAAGAACGAGTAGAGTTGCCCTTCTAATTGATATTTACATCTTAAAGGTCCCCATATTCTCATGCACGTCGCTTAGAGATCTTATTTTAATGGATGGAAGTAAGTAAAGTTAAATCTTTATTAATGTGTCAATGTATTTAGTTTTCACAACTAATTGGGGACACAAAAAAATAAGAAATAATAATAAGAATGTATATACAATTAGAATATGTAGTATGTATAAATTGTGTAATAAAAAAATAGGTATATAAAAGGTAGTTTCTAAGAATTGCAAAGGCTATTGTTGTTGTTTAAGAGTGACGTTAGGAAATGAACCCTTTCCTACAAATAGGCTCGAGACAAATATTACGTAAATAATAACCTCTATAAAAAAATCACCTCTAACCTAGTAAAACTGTTATAAACTCCGACAAGTTAAGTAAAAGTGCATGGCAGAATAGTATGCCAATTCACTCGCCTTTGTTTTCCGATATTTGTTTAGCGACTAGAAAAAATATCAAAACACTTGCCTTTTTGGAGTAAAATCACAAGACAGGCCCCTACCAGAACCAAAAATATAGCACCCATAGAAATCAGCGGAATTAAACTTCTCTTCATGATAACAGACCAAAACAAACTTGCTAACAAAACTAGCACGCGATGACAGGCACGCTCAGTCCGCTTCACCAGCTTAATTACTCAGCCAAACGTGATCGATCATTCACGTTTCAAGGACAAGTTTGTTTTAAATTTCACTTCTAATGAGTCAATATATTTATTATCTGTTGTCCATGCCGTGATGTCATGGCTCGATAACCTACAGATATTTAATGAGCTATGAAATAAGTTGACCCGAAATCACGGAATTTGTTAAGATTCTCACTTTTTTTTATTCTACACCATTCCAAGGAAAAAATAATGACAACTTTTTCATTCTGGCCTAGCCTTCCCTCAAAATAATTGAGTAATCCAGGTATGATCTCTTCTTGGTGTTAACCTGTTTTAATATAATTGCACAATTCCCAGTATCAATTTTTGTCTGGAGAGGTCAGTGTTTGCATGCTACTTGCGACAGTATGTTTTGTACCTTCCTTGTGACCAAAATGAACATTGAATTTCAGTTGTAAAAAGGACAAATTTTTTACTCATTCTAGGGCTCTAAAATGTGACGCGAAGTTGATGTTTAGTTTTTCTTGACTGATCAGCCAAATGATCATACTTTTGACATGAAACTACATGTAATTAGTAATCATAAATATTATTGCATGACTGTCTAATTGCCTTATTTCAATGGATTCTAAAAATAAGGTTACGGCGAAGCATCTTGAAAAGGTGAGTACACTTTCGATAGATAGTGTATTTGGAAGAGTGATGAACACCGCCTCCTTGTTTCTCTCAGTTTTGGCAAAAGTGAAAAATGTTTCTTATAATAGCATTTGTAATCTATTCCAAACGTAGGTCTTTTTCATAAGATATTTTCATTAATTCATTATTGTCCCCAAAGGCTTTTGAGAGTCTGTTGTTGTGTCAGTCATGGTTAGCTACATGCAAGGAAAGAATACGTGACTGGAGAAGATGACCAACTCTGAAAAAAATCATGTTGTTTACGTTGGTGATTAAGACCACTGTACTGATCTTCCTGTTTCCTGCTTCAGGAAGAGGTGATATCTCAAAAGAAATAAAAACAATAAACGGTCAACTGATCTTGTAAAGATCTATTTTAGTTCAACACAGCTAATTTAGGACCACAAAAAAAGAACAGATGGCGCCCCCCTCGTCGCAAATTTGTCCGTTCGCTAGAGGATCCTCTTCCGCGGAAGACCACTAAAGGACCCTCAGCAAAGAAGACGCCTCTTGTTTAACGGATATAATCGATCAAAATTTTAATGGTTAAAGGAAAAAGTATTTTTTAAATTTACGTAATTTCGGGAGATGCACGACCCGAAACATGTTCCTAGGAGTTGGCACCTTTGCCTCTCGAATTATCAGAATACCGGCGGTCACGCATGTCATTCAGGGAGGTTCGTCGGACTCGGCTTTACCAAGGGTGGATTCATTTGCAACAGACGCTTATAGCCCATGCAACCATCAAACTTGAGCTGGGATATTTATTAACACTTATACATGTAAGCTTGAAAAACAAGAGAAATTCCAACTGGCAAACTCGAAGTTAGGATAGTATACTACCAAATCCGGTGAGCTGCAATCGAGAATGCCGCACCGCACAAGTGCATGTAGGCCACGACTTTGACATATTCTGATCATCTGAATACAAGAGTATGCGCTGTTTATTGGTAGTGGTTGGAAGTCTTTGGAGAATGATTAGATGAAGAATTTTCATTTCTTACTCAAAGCCTGGTACCAGTTGCTAACTAAGGCCATAAATGATTCCGATTTCAAACAGGCTAAAAGTTTTATAAGGAATCTGATCGTCCACTGATGGAGCGGCTATTTAAAACTGTTCTTGGGGAAAATCATCATCATAAACAATAAAAACAGAACGAAAAACATTCTACCGTTACTTCTATTTGACACAGCTTGACACGCGTTTGTGTTTATTTGGTTCATTTAAGAACACAGACAGTGATAACTTTAGAAGACATTTCCGTAATTTTGAGGATGTTTAATGACCCTAAATTGCGCATGAACGAAAAAATTGATAAGATAACTTTCTACTAAAGAGGACATGCATTGAAAATAAAACCAATCAAAAGTTCATCTTTTTCATCTAAGGAATGTTCAGTAACTGCACCTTCCTATACCACTCGGCTTGCTTAGATAACGAGCAGCTTGGCAGCAATTGCTTCATTTATTACGATAACCGCAATCATTGTTATCAGACGTGCTTGGATTTGTATAACGTTTTCCTCTGATAGAAAGCATAAGTTTCTTTAACCAGTCTTAGAACAAACGGTTATCAATGAAATGGGACCAGGTTTACGGCGATAGACATTAAAGACATACGGCGACATTGCACACGCTTTGTAAAAAAGAAAAAGCGGTATCCTATATCCTGAGCGAGTGGGATCCGCAGTGTACAGCTGTCATAGCTACTAGACTGGACTGACAGGCAGCGAGCTGAAGTTAAACTGACTCATCCTTTTTATCTAGCTGCTCAAAGCCATCTCCGATTACCTTACATGGCTTTATAGATGTATCTCTCCGTTTTCCAATCTCCCAGTCTACGCTTTTTGGTATTTCATATTTAATGAAACACTGTGTTTATTGTTTGATGTTAACCACACACATCAGAACTGTGACAGTAGACCCGCAAAATCTTAAGCCATCGATGTCATCGATCAGTGTATATAGGTAAACACTACGTGAGGTTACTAACATTCTAGAACAATTATTGAGCACGCCTAATTCCGTCAATGGCTTCAATGTTGTCATGTTCAATTTTTTAAAAAATATATATGTTTGAGGCTCATTTGAGGCAGTAGCCTCTTGTGAAAGTGAAATGGTGAAACACCAAGAGCTAAAGCACCGTAGCCCTTCGTCAGAGTGGATATCTTCGATGTCCAGGTTTAGAATTTGTTCCGACGAAGGTCGACGAAGGGCTGGCGCTCGAAACTTTAGCTTTTCAGTCTCTTTTAGGCGGGAAATTCCGTGAATTGACTTTAAAAATATGGGAGGTTCCTGCAGGCCGCAGATCGAGCACAGCTTCGCGGCAGGACATAATTAAGAGGAACAACTTTTGCTGGGGTTGAGCACCACTTGAAGATACGCACATTGAAAGAGCGGGTCTAATTCATACCGGTCGGTTTTACCGTAATGGTCCGTAATCAGTAAGGAAATGATTCCCTGCCGGAACTTTTGTAAGTAACCGCTTTATTGAGGCCCGCTTAATACAAGTTTGACTGTAATGTTCTGACCTGTTATCTTCTAAAGTAAACTACGTGATAACTTAAATTATTAAAAACTGAATCATTGCATTGGATAATGCAATTCTAGAGCTCTGACTGGCTTAGCCATCATAATATACGAGCCATTATACCATGTTCTCCAAATATGGTAACTGTACGCGTCTGCTCAAAATTTTATACAAGCCGAAAATCGGTTGTTTTCACCAATAAAGTCGAAAAGACTTCTCGATATTTTGTGGGAATTTTTAATAAAACAATTTTTCCACTCGCGCTTGTTGGATATGAGATGATTATAGCCAACTCATATCCAACGCGCACTCGTGGAATAATTGTTAAATATATTAGCGCCCTATAATTGCAACTGTGACGGGCGAAAATCTACGATCACATGTTTCTTTAAAAGCAGTAAAAAAGAGGACAAATTATTTGCACATCTTAAAAAAATAATTGGAATTATTATGTTGACTTCCTTATGCCATTTTTCGGCTTTGATATATTGATTTTGTAAATCTGTTTCACTAATCACTAATTAACATCGCCGGTGAGTTTTGTGAACATTATCCAGTCCTTATTAGCTGGGAATAGCTATATAGCAAAACAAACTGCCGATACATTTAATATGTGTTAGATGGGTTCAGTATATTATACAAATGGGTTAAAACAGGTTGGGTCGCCACGCAGCTCTCGGAACGGGCTTTCTTATTGGTTGTTACGTTTACTTCCGTTGCAGTGGTTGCAAAGGAGTTACTCTCTTTTCTTCTTTGGAAGAGAGAGATAGGGAGGGAGAGTTAGAGGGGGCAAATTGGTAGATGGGTCGGGTGGCTGGGAAAAAAATACCTTTTTCAACAGCAGGGTACAGCAACAGCAGTCAGACCCATGAGAGAGAGAGAGAGAGAGACCGAGGAGTACAGAGACTTGTACCTGCACTGGGAGACCTATGGTTGCAGGGGTTGAGGAGAGACCTATTGTATGGATATGTATAATTTTTATTACAGTCGAACCCCTCCTTACGGACACCTCTGTATTACGGACAGTTTCCTATGTCCCTACCAAATTCTCAGTCATTTACTTTAAAGAAAAGACTCTATAATACGGACCCTCTCTAATGCGGACAACGGATACTAAATCTCGGCCGGCCCTAGAGGGCAAAGTGACAGAAGTTTTAAAACCTCTTTATTACTGACACTTCAACGATCACGTGATGATAGCTTTATTCTCTTATTATCAATCAAAATTAACAAAAAATTCCGTAGTGTTCGCATGAAATTACTGTAGCTTCTGTACTCCTCGCAACCACCGCAACCCTGCAACCAATGGTCTCCAAGTGCAGGTATAAGTCTCTGTAGCCGATTCGATAAAACGTATGTGAAACCTTTTATGTCCTCTTATATCAACAACTACAAATCAAAGGCTTAAATGTCCCTTTATGTTTCGTTTTTTTTAATTCTTAAATCTCTCAGTGGAATCTTAAAAGTTACGCCATCTGGTGAACTCAATAATTTGGACGCGGACTTTTTGCTCTGTCCCTTTGCTGTCCGTAAGAGGTTCGACTGTATTATGAATCTGATATATTTACCGCCACGTGGGACTGTCTTAGCAAAAAGCGAACTCGTTACCTGCGAACTGTAAGGCCATAAAATAAAACCTTCAATCGTGAAAATCGTGTCACTTGCGATGTGCATGTTTAAGAAAATTTCTGAAAAAAAGAATTGAGCATACATGCATCTTTTTTTCTTGGGCAATACAAATTTACATGCATTCGTCTCATCTTCGTTGGACTTTTGTAATGCTCTTCTATATATGGCTTACCACATTCGGTTCTCGATAGGCTAAAATATGTACAAAACTGCTCAGATTGTCTTGCGACCAGCCCTCGAAGATCAAAATATATAAAATCATTTCTTCGTACGCTACATTGGCAACGACTACGTTCAAAAATACTACGCTTCTTACGCACAAAGTATTGAATGGCATGGTTCCAAAATAAAAATTAAGTTGATCTCCCTATACTGCTACTGGCAATTAAGATCTTCTTCTTCAAAAAAAAATGCTTTGAAAACATACTTTTGAGTTGCTGCCCCTAGCTCCGAAACACATTAGCTGATAGCATAAAATCAATCCAGTCCCCTTAATGTTTTTTAAGAACAAGATGAAATCACTGTTTCCTAGAGAAACCTTTTATTAGCTAGTTGGCTTTTTAACTTGTACACAATAGATAAAAATTCTAGAAAGATCTAGAAAGTGTTATTTATTTTTCATTTAGTAAGTCAAATTGCATTTCATTTTCAAAATTATGACTGACTGCATGGAAATGGCGCTATATAAAGTCTTGTAATCAGTATTATTGAGCGGGTAACAACCCGATTATTTAAAACGCTCTGATTTTTGTCTTAGCTACGAGACACTGCCTTCTTGCTTGAACCACCTTACTTGTTTGCCTCCTCTTTTTAATTCTGTACAGGGTGTCCCAAAAGTTCGTTTCTCTACTTTATAAGTCTGTATTTCAGTACGATTGGACTTGGTAAGCAAATCATTTCAACAAAAGATGTGTCTTCCAATATAATTCACTACTTTCATACTTGTTGTGCCATCTTTTGACTCGAATACTCGATTTGTGAACATCCGGGCCAAAGGTGCGCGTGCGCGAGTATATTTTCAAGCCACATATTTTTTTGTATTTCAGCCCGAATTGTTCGAACTATTTCCTTGTTTTTTGTGAATATCACGAAAGATAAACCCCCTTAACGCAAAAACGTTCAGCTGCGTGAGAGCGTAAGCCTGTATACTTAGATTTACTGGCTTATTTATTGTAGAAATTGCTAAAAAAAACTGGAAACATCCGGATGTTGGGTGGTAGAATG
This sequence comes from Porites divaricata, assembly GCA_038088405.1. Lineage (NCBI taxonomy): Eukaryota > Metazoa > Cnidaria > Anthozoa > Scleractinia > Poritidae > Porites > Porites divaricata. The sequence goes on from JBBMOI010000002.1 coordinate 25,294,757, forward strand.
ATCATGGAGAAATGAAGGTTTTGAAGGCAAGAAATGAAGGGGAAGACCAAAAGCCCTGAATAAAGCAGCTAAAATAGTTTTAAAGAAGGCTAGATACAAAATAGGAGACTCGACAAGGAAGCTCAGTCTCACATAGTTAGCAAGCCAAATAAAAGGGTCATGAAAAGCTGTTTAAAATGTTTAAAATTAGAGGCCCCTGAGATGGTAAAAAAACCTCTGCTTAGTCTGCCAATTAACGCCCAGCTCGTCTCAAATTTGTAGAGAAGTACTAACGCTTCTCAATCAGAGAATGGAATATTCGCATGGCCATAAAATAGAACAACAAACATGTAAAGAAACACAACCTACACCAGGATCGAACCATCAGAGACTTTATTGGCCATTCTCAATAGGCCTATCAGAGAACGCTATTTTCGATCCAACACTCTGTTGGACACTGGTATAAAACCTGTGAACATGCCCGCACAAACACCACTCAGTTACTCCAAATAGCAGCAACTGACGAGTTCCGCTATAGGAACGAAACCGGTCTTGCATAAGAATCTCAGAGAAAAAAACACCAAGTGAGAGAGAGAAAGATGAGCGGCACAGAGACATTCCAGTAAACGCACTTTAAACCCTGTCACTCACCCGGAGTCAAAAAAGGCTTCGTGAAAGGTAAAGGCCTGAGACTACTAAGAACTAACTCATCAGAGGAGACTTTCGTAGAAAACATAAGACTATTCAAACTACGCCTTCGAGCTAGAGGCTACCCGTACAACCTTATAGACAAAACACTCTCGGAAGTAAAATTCTCTGACAGAAAGAAAGCTCTCAAGGATAATACAAGAGTGCAAAAAGAAATATTGCCCTTTGTAACGCAACACAACCCATCTGTGCCTAACCTTAAACACACTCTAAAGGAAAAATGGCATCTTATAGAATCACAACCTAAACTTAGAGAAATGTTTAAAGAACCTCCAATTATTTCTTATAAGAGAGGCATTTTAAGAGATATACTGGTTAGAGCCAAACTGTAGTCAATCTCTTTAACACTACGTGTTGATAAGTAATTACATTCATGCGACACGCTTGCGGGATCTATGAATGGCCTGTCACTATTTATTTACGATTGAAATAGGGAAACTGGCATTTCGGACAACTTCCTTGTCCTCGTTTGCTCATTTTCCCTCAAACGACCAGTTCCACGTGCTGTTCTACGTGAGCTACCCGCAGTTAATCTTACTTCGAAATCGAAACGGTAAAGTGCACAAAATCTCAAACTATAGAGCGAGTAGGTTTTCTTCCAGTTCCACGTGCCGTTCAACGTAAGCTTTCCACAATAACTTCGAATAGTAAAGAACAAATTCTCTAACGCAAAATCGAACAAAGTTTTCCTTTCAAGCTTTCAGCTCTAGCTCGCTTGGGTTACTCCCACAGAAAGCAGAAATTAAACCAATGAAATGGTTGCAACCTTTGCAACGGAAGTAAACGTATCAACCAATCAGAAGTGGCGTTACGAGAGCTGCGTGCCAACAGAACAGGTTGTCGCAAAGAAAACCCTTTCAATTTTGCAACTCCAAAAAAACATGCCGAAACTGTTCGCTGAACATGCGATTCACTAGATTGTCCCGTTTTGAAGGACCAACTAGAGCATATACGTAGGTCATTTAGCAAACCGGACTGTGCGGCATGCTGATAGTTCAACACTCATTATAAGATGGGAATTCTCACCTGTTAGCGCAGGGTTAGCCTAAGAAGTTGAAACACCTCATTCATTAATATATATTTGATGGTCAACTTTAACGAAGCTTTAAAAGCATTATGTGACCCCGGCGTTATCAAAAATTAGAACTATTTGTTTTCAGTAGGTAAAGAAAATGATAAAAATGTTGGTCAATTTTTAGTGAAAAAAGCAAAGTTTGTGTCTGAGAATTGAGCGATATCTTATGTTCTTTGACGGCCTAAGAAAACTGAGAACAGTGCCTCCGATAAGATAGGCCGAGTCTTGACAGTCTTGGCGTCAGTAAAGGGTTGTTTAAATGTTCTGGGCTTGTATTTAGATTATGATGACGTTTTGTCAACAGTCCTGCGGTATTATAATTTGCCCTTGCTAAGAGTCTGAACATGCATCAAAAACAGAAGAAATAATTATAAAATTCCACATCATTAGGGAAAAGGATCGATTGAAAGAAAAGATACGATCAAACTTGTATTTAGAGGTCACCCTCGCATGGGAAAGGGATTACCGATCACTTACAGGTTTGAAAAAAAAAACTGAAGAGTTATAAGTCAAGAAAATGTAGATGGTGAAAGAGCGAAATATTCATCCCAAGAAGATTTTACCTCGAAATGTCTCTACCTCTTATCGTGACCAAAAAGAAAGGAAAATAAAGATCACTGTAGTCTAATCGCCATATAAAGTGTATCTGCTGCACTTATTTGGTACATCATGTCTAAGTGACCGTTTAATAGAGGTGAAGGCAATAGAAAATAATACGTTCGGACCTCGCAAAAGGTGACCGGGACCGCCGCTTATTAAGGTCAGTTTTGTAGTAATTAAGAGAAATGATTTCCGGAACTTTGTTAAGTGACCGCTTTATAGAGGCTCGCTTAATACTGACTGAGATTTTACTTTACATGTAGTTGCCCTAAGAGTTGTTCTGCCAGTAGGTGCCGGCTATAACTATCCACTCACTGTGCGGAATAAAGAAATATTCCCAGTTTCCTTAATAGTTATAAGATATCAAAATTTTATGAAAGCATTATCATCAAAATAAAAAATAAGGAGATATCTAAAATTAAGAATGACATAAAGTAACTATAATTGCAAACGAATTTCTTCAACGTATTTCTCGGCGGCTTTCTCGCTGCACTATAGTCCAGTCTGGTCATTAATTAAATGGAAACATGTTACTCTCAAATTCATTTGTCAAAAAGGTCCGATTTCTTTGACGTTTTCTCTTATATAACCGTTTTTAAAACAAGATATGAAGAAAATTCGACCAGTTTAGCTGTACTGTGCTCCCTACCCAACAGACCTTAAATCTTATCGCATTTAGTTTTGCGCCCCAATTTATTGACCTAATCATTATAATGTTCGACTGAAACACATATTTTACCTTTCGTCCAAAAAGTTACTGCACAGATAACAAGGAGGACAAGAATCGAACCTGCAGCAAACGACAAAAATGAGGAAGATTTTGCCATAGTACACTGAGCCGTGACTTGCGATCACCGGGTCTTAGTTGCAATGTCTGCAAATGAGCAGAAATCAGCTTTGCTGAACAGTCTTCGGGCACTGCTTTGATTGTTCGAAGGAAATGGCATCCAGCCCTAGCTAAGTGTTGAAAAACCATTTCGTTGACTGAATTAATAGTTTATATTTGGTGGCTATGAGGCCTATTTTGGGCCGATAGCAATCTACAAATGGTTCTTCAGCCAATAGAAGTTTTTTTATGAATTGCTTAATATGTTAAATTAGAGAATCAAATAGGTAGAATTCCAATTTTAATCCGGAGGTCGATTCAAGACTGACAAAATTCATTTGAACTAATCAACAACCTCTGCATTATACAGCTAGTAATACCCAGTTTAGAGGCCTGCAATAACTTAATTCAGTAACGTTTGTACACCATTCACAATATTCTAACTTTCAAAACTCGTTCATGTAATAGCGGAGTAAGTAGACTGTTCTAAGAAGACATCACATGGAATTTAATACTAACAATTTATACAATGTAATGAATGCTACGCGTGCTGTGATTAGTCGTTGCTGCTTCGTGGCGGGCGTCGAAGGGAGAAATGGACGTCGCCTGGCGACGGGGATCAGGGAAAAAGGGGAGAAGGGAAACTAGAAAACTAACAAAACACAAAGCGTGCATGGGATCGATCAATGTCATTGGTTTCTGCTTCCGTTTCTGCTTCGAATTTCGTCCAGCTTATGACTCCGCTTATGACTGACTTAGATTTTCATTTTGTCAAAGGAAGGGGATCTATTATAGATCCCCGTGGCACTAGAGATCGGACATGATGATGATGTGTAAAATATTTGATGATGATGATAACTAGAGTACTTGTCATTCGGACAGGAGTGAAACCAGGTTACCGCTGTTGAATCGAGGCCATATAAGACAAGCTTCTCTAGAAGTATGTGGTGATCAACAAGGTCGAAACTTTCAGCAGATGTGTCAGTGTTAGTCCAAAATTCTAACTACTATCCCGGCGAAGCCAATCGAACGAAACCGAACCAAAACCCAATCGAACCCAATCGGTCAATTGTTTCACAATTGGTTCGGTAATCAAACATAATCAAACGGAAACTTTTCGGTGAGTTCGATTAATCGAAGAATCGAACTTGTGATTTGTTCGGCGATTTTGTTTGGCAGGAAAAGAAAACGGTACAAAAATCATGAAGCATTTAGTTTCAATTGCATCAGGGAAAGATTTCTCTCTGAAACATAAAGACATTCCAATTGACAAAATCTTTAGTGGTAAAGTAATCGATAAATTCACAATTAATACGGCTGGCAGTACTTAACGATGGTAGCGGGTTTAAGAGTTACGGTCCGGAAATATCGAGCATTGATCTTTGTGGCAAGAATTAAAAATCGCTTTCTTTCATTTTCTGTCCATAGATAGCTTTTAAGTAGGTAAGAAACGTGATGTAAATTGTTTCCGCCAAAAGTATTTCATTTGGCAGAAAGTTAGAATATCGGTTTCGAGGTCAGAGTCTCAACATGGCCTAATTTTTAACCTGAAATTCGCTAACATCAACTTTCCACGCGTTCGCAAACAAAGCTGCACGGAGAAATTTGGGCTCCTGGCACTACCCATCAACAAAACAACTCTTTTTCTTTCACTAGAAGATACTTTCAGGGAAATAACGAGACTCGTCGAACTGAAATTTCGCGATAACAAAAACTTTAGTTTATTACTCCTTTTCGACGGCAATATTTAACATGTGATATTACTCCAAATTTTCTTCATCCTAGTTAAATCACACAATAAGACATTCATCTAAGACTTACCTGGGAATTTGTTTGGTAAAGTGTTTGATTTTCGAACGTTCGATTGTGTTCGATTGGCAAAAGTTTTGGGTGAGTTCGATTGAGCTCGATTGCCGAATTTTCGATTGACTACGCTCGGCACTATCGTTGTTGTCTAGTAGAAAATCAGATACCTTGATCAATACTGATGACTGGCAAGAGCTAGATTTACGAAATCACATTTTCACTTGTAATTTTGTCGCAAGCATCTGTGCTGTCAGGGCATAACATGGAATCTATTTGTTAAATGCGGGAGACTTCTTGAAACTTCACTTGAGCATAAACGAAAACCAAGAAAATACAGAATGCACCGAATAGTGACTTTTGTTCTAAAATGCTCTCTGGAACTGGAGGGAGGTGTGGGGGGATCGGTTGATGGTACTCTGCACATTTTGTGGTGGTGTCCTGTGTATCAGTGCAATAGGATTTTTTTACATATTATGCTAACATTGTTCGAGCATTTGAGTGGCGCTTTAACATCGAACATTATGCGTGTATTTTAATGGAATTTCCCGAATTCCTTTTTTCCTAGAAAACGAAAATTGGATGTTTTTTAAAATAGAAACATGAGAACGAAAACTAGAAATTCAAAAACATTTCTTTCACCTTAATGAAGCCACTAGAGGATCTATGAACCTGTACAAATTCCTGCCATACGGTCTCAAACCATTTATACATTTTTGTTAGCTTAAACCCTTTTAAAAGGATTAGAATGAATAAAAGCATTATCAGAGAATTTTAATGAGTTTTTGGGCGGTGACTGAGCGTCTAAGTAGGAAAAAATGAAGTATTAAGGGTGGGAAATTTTAGTGGGGATACAAAAGCATAACGTAAAAAAGCACACAGTGCGACTATTAAGTCCAGGGGCTTAAGATGAGTCTCCCCTTGTTCTGGAATATATTATCAACTCAGACCTTCAATCAGTGTGCAAGTGGTTTGAAAACAACTATTTGAACATCAATACTACTAAGACCCAAGCTATGGTCATTGGCCCGGTTAACTATGAATATAACATTAATCTGCATAATTCCAATGTAGACTTAAATGATAGCTTGAAGATTCTTGGTGTCGCTTTAGATAGAAAAATGACGTTTAAGCCATATATACTTGAACAATTAAAAAAAGCTTGTGCTAAGACAGCTGCCTTGCGAAAGCTACGCAAGTTTATCCCACAAGAAGTCATGATCCGCCTCTATAAGGCATACATATTGCCTCACCTAGAATATTGTAGCCCACTCCTACTCGGTATAAGTAATGGACTTAAAAAAACAAGTTAGAAGACACTAATTACTATATTCTAAGAACTATATTGAACTATTCAAGGGCAGTTTCTTATGATTTTCTATTAAATAAAGCAGAAGTGCAGAATTTAGATAATAGGAGGAAATTCCAGTCCTTAGTCTTACTTCTGATCAGTAAATGTTTAAATGGACAGAGACCACAATACCTTAGCGAGTTTTTCAAAGTTTTAAATGTCAATTACAATTTAAGGGGCTCGGGCACTCGCCTCGTTTTACCTCATTTTAATCTTGAATGCAAGCACAAGTCATGGTCGTATCTTTCTACAATGCTGTGGAATGGCTTGCCTGCTGGAGTTAGGGGGAGTCCGACCTTGGCCGTCTTCAAGCGTGCGTTGCATTCGTGTTTAACGTGACGTGTTTAGCTTCGCGCATTGTTGTCGGCTGGGTTGGGCTCTCCCTTGGCGGGGGGGCTATTCCATAGCATTTTACAAATAATTTTAAGATATCTTTGAATTTATGATATTTATGTATATGTATATATCTGTAGAGGTTTTATATTTATTTGTTAGATTTATATTGTATTTAGTTATTTCATTTAATGTAAATTTTGTTTTCACGTTCGCGTTGTAACGAGCTTTTTAGCTCCTAAGCGACACGTGCCTAAATAAAGTATTCTTCTTCTTCTTCTTCTTCCATACGCACCACTGGGAAACCAGGAGGGAGTGACAAATTACTAGTTTTCAACTGATCGCAGGCTAAAGATTTATTTTTTTAACGCACTCCTCAGAAAATAACTTGTGTTTATGAGCTAGCGGCCCCAATAACGGCAATAATGTTGTGGATCATGTCCCCATCTGTAAACTCCTTGGAGTGTATATCAGTAACGATCTAAGGTAGAACTATCACATCGATTATATTTTTAAGAAGGCCTCAAAGCGCCTATTCTCATTGCAAATGTTAAGGAAAGCAAGAGTACCCACCGTAAGATGTATTTTAGAATATGGTGCTCAGGTGTGGCACGACATTCCTCCCTACCTTTCCGATAAGCTTGAATCAGTTCAGAGAAACCGGGCCCTGTCTGTTATATATCCATCCCTCAGCTATGCGGACGCCCTTAGTTCGACCCAAACTACAAGCTTCGCAATGAGGAGGAGTCAGTCATGCATGAAATACATACAAAAGTTTCACAATATTATTATTCACCCAAATCACTCAGTTTTACCGTGACCTAGTAGCACAGGTCACCCTCATGAATACAATAGAGGATGTTAGCATCGACAACGAGTACGAGTTCTAGAACGAGATCAGCGATTTTGCGTACTGAGCATCCGTTCTGAGCATCTGCACGTTTTCAAGTCGTCCTGTCAAGTTGCACTACGACGAGTTCTCACCAAAAACTCGAAGTGGGCAGAACGACTGGGAAGAGCTGGTTTTCAAAGGTAAATTCCGATCGTTTAATGCAGTTTCTTTTTGTTTCTAGCCTCTCTTTATCATCTTGAACATTCCTTATATTATGTTTTATCTAAAAAAAAATGCTTTTGAAGTCGAGGAAAAGCAACCGAACGCGATATTTCCTACACAGAGTAAATTTGCATTTACCCGGGAAAGTTTCATGTCTCTCCACAGGCCTCACAGGCTCACGAAATAACCCCGAAAATTGCCATTATTTGGTCGAAAATATCCCAACAGTCGAAGATAGCAATAAAGCATACTTACTTCTTTATCCAGTGTGGTTGTGTTGAATTTGATGGGTTTTAGCGTGTTTTAAGACCGAAGATTCAGGTCGAATCTTCGATACATTCCATGCTCAAATACAGGATAATCTGTGTTGTTTACATCATATAAAGCACAAAATTCTTCTTGGTCCAAAAAACCTTCCAATATGTAACTGGGTAACAAGCAGTCTTGAACGTTTTTTAGAGTCATTCTTTGTTTTCGAAATTGTTGTGGAAGCGCTACCTCGACTCAAATATTTTCTATAAACTCGAACTCGATGTCATCGCTAACATAGAAAGCTGAGAAAACGACTTCGAGTACGAGTACGGCTTGAGGTCGTTCTCGTACTCGTACTCGTTGTTGATGCTAACATCCTCTAATGTCAGGACAAAGACGACCAGTAATACCAAGGCATGTTGTGCGCTCATTTATTACCTTCAATCAAGCGTACAGTGTGTAAATGATAAAAGTAGTAGTATATTATGTATTTATAAAATAACTAAGATAGTACGAGCGTTCTGATTGGTTACAAACCTATGGTTTATTGTGCTGGTAAACTCATAGAAAACTTAAAGTTATTTTATAAAAGTAGGTTCGTGATTTGCAAGCTTTCCTCATGTTCTCCCAACATCCCGCGTGGGTTATCACGGGGCCGTTGCAATCGCTGTTTTTGAGATATACCGCTGAAAATTGACAGGTTACCTAATTTTCTTATGCTCTTTCAGCTCGTGCTAACAAACTGTTTCAAAAGCGAACTGTTTTTGTGTTTATCGAAGTTGATCACGTGATCAACCAATGCAAAAGGCCTATTGTATGGCACAAATCAAGAGCCATTATGGCGGCTCTTGATGACTTCTATATATACCTTGGGCCCTCCTGACTCTCCTGTCTACCAACAAAACCTGGACATCAGTGTTCGTCAGTTTTCAAAGTGGGATATTCCCCTCCACCCTGATAAGCGTGAGGGTCCTTCCACGTGTCTGACTGTCCTAGGTATCGAGTTGGACCCGCTGGCCCTTCGGGTTCGCCTCCCACAGGAGAAGTTTGATCGTATTCCTGCTCTTTTGGACACCTGGTCTTCCAGCCAGCACTGCACGAGGAACGAACTGGAATCTTTAATTGGCCATCTCCAACATGCATGTTAAGTAATTCCCCCAGGTCGGACTTTTCTGGGTCGAATGACCACAAGGTGTTGAGTTTTGTTCAGACTATATGGCTGTGGTCAGTGTCTTGCGCTCGTCCTCATGATGGTTCTTCTTTGTCACCTGTCGCTTATAGCTACTCGTCAGTCCTTTGTTTTTACTTCCTGTCATACAGTCGGGAGGCACAGTTCCATTGCTGGCTCGTTACTTCGTTTTGATTTTTAGCGCTTTCGTCGTCTTGCACCACAGGCTGCCCCTGGGGCAACTCCAGTACCTCCGTCACTGCTGGCCCAGCTTCCTGTGGTCTGACAGAAAAATGCCGATTTTACTTGGCAAATGGTTTGGCTTCGTCTACTCGACAGGTTTATGCCTCTGCTCAGCCTCAATTCTTGGATTTTGCAACCAGGACGTATCTTTCAGTCAGAGTCGGCCTCCCTTGCCGGTCAGCGATGCGCTTCTGTACCCACTTAGCGGATCGTATATTTATCAGCAGTTCGCTCCTTTCACATTGACTATGGCTTCTCTAACAAACTCTTTAAGTGTGTTCAACTCCAGCGTCTCCTTCGTACAATTGAACGCCACCAGAGTTCCAACTTGATCCAGCGGCAGCCGGTGACAGCAGATCTCATATCTGTTTTACACAGGTCTCTGGATCTCACAAATCCCGACAACGTCATGCTATGGGCTGCCTTCTGTGTTGGCTGGCTTCTTTGGCCTCTTCAGAGGTGGCGAATTTACAGCCAATAGCCCTTTTGATCTTTCTTTTCATTGACTCTTGCTGACATACAGGTTGACGTCTCTTTGAACTCTCAAAGTGTTCGCGTGTTTATCAAGTGCTGCAAGACAGACCTTTTCCGAAAGGGCTGCTTCGTCTTTCTTGGTTGTAGTTCCTCCCCTCCAAGTTCTGTGCTTTCCTTGGTAATTACCTTCACCTTCGTGGACCGAACCCTGGACCTCTATTTCTTTACCAGGATGGCACTCCTATTTCTAGATCCAAGCTCTCTGCGTTCTTAAAATCTACCCTCTACCCCCTATCTACAGTCAGCAGGTGGTCTGGTCATAGCTCTAGGAATGGAGCCGCTACTATTGGTCTCTGCTCAAGCGAAGCTTATTTGCTGTATGTGCGGACTCCAGACTCCAGTAGACACGATTCTCTTAGTAGCCGGACGACTCGCTTGGCAGGTATGGCGCTTATCTACCCCTTTGTGTAACTCGGTTGGGTGCCGTCGGAATTGGGCATTCTTGTTGGGTCTCCGGGGATTTCCCAGGCATGGGGGCGGTCTCCATCTAGGAGCTGTCTGCCAATAGTGGAAGCTCCTGGGTATCACAGGCACCAAACCTCCACTTACCAAGGCAGTTGTTAAGATGCGTTTAAGAGGGCTAAGGATGATATTCGATCGAGAAAACTATTTTAACAACACGTGATAGCCTACAAATAGTTTTGCTCAAACTCCTGTTAAGCCCGGGCTTAATGGCTTAAAGCCACTGAAGTCCATGATCTATACCATCTTTAACAATAGTTTTGGAAACCTTTTTTAGATTTATTATTCAGTTGTTATCAGAGAAAACAAACAGTCGGTTGTCTGCTAAGCGCCCTTCAATCAAAACTCTTATACCGGCCCGGCCTTGGTTATAGCAGCACATACCCGGCTCGCTCCTCCAACTGTAGGAAATCACACAAAAACACTGAGAAAACAAAGCTTTAATTACTGTTTAATGCCAATGACAAGTTATCCTTCAAGGTTAAGCTATACGCCGCATTATACAATCCTCCTTAAATAGTTTATTTTAATTATAGGTGTTCATGATCACTCTAGTCTTAATAAGACTGCGAAACAGTACTGTTTTGGTCTATACCTTGGACTAGCTGTACACAAGCACCATAGATACCGTATTTTTGTGTCAGATGAATAAACTAAGCGTTCTTGGTTACCGGCATGACTCCACTAAAACAGACATCTCTAGTATCTATATATAACTTGACTACACTCCTTTTTTTTTTTTTTATAAGAATACAGTTTATAAGAATATCGAGGCTGAAATTTGCGAAATTTTAAGACTATTTTGAGAATAAACTCGAGGCTGGGATTTTGAAAAGGATAGAATTTTGTGTGTATATATATAAGTACAATACAATTATATATGTTTTTAACCGTAAAAAATCATTCCTCTCTCTTAACGGCCAAACAAGCCAACAAAACAAAAAAACCTGCACTAGCCACTGCCAAATGTTCAATGCTAAGGACGGTTCGATGAACGATACATGTAATATGTACAGTATACAGCACAAGAGAAATGAACTAACCGCAAAAAGGATGATGATGTATTCATTCTTTCTTAAACATTATTTAAGAATAATGTAAGCATATTTTCAACCTCAAATCGGCAGAAAAAATTTTCAGCCTGTCTCGGAAAAACAACATTCTTATTAAAAATGAGTGTAGTTAGAGAACACAGACACCAGTTGGGACCCTCGGGGACAAACCAACGGAACACCAGCTTACCCAGTGGATTCTAAAAAGCGAATTATGCTGGAGAAATGTGCGAAAGAATGTTTAGAATTTCTTAAACAATAGTATAAGCAGAGCGTGCAATGATTTTGAAAGGGTTAATAACTGGTTTAGTTTTCAACTGCATATTTATATGTATATAAGAATACAAGAGGAAAGTATAGAAAAACAGCGTCTCATCGGGTCATATTTATCACGGCTTACTAAACTGCTTCATGATGTTTACAAGCCTGGGGTAAAGCAGTTTGTGTGCGTCTACTCCATACAAGAAATCCAAATGGTTCCACTCTGGAATTATTTCGTAATGTACCAGATTCTTGATTTGCGGCTTCAAAACCTCATTGTCACCCGGGTCACCGAGACCATCGCGGGCTCCCACGAACAAAAGGGTGGGAGTGGGCATGTCTTTCACGCGGCACAATGGAGCGGTGGCCTGGAGGAGAGAAGGGAATTGATCACGGTTTATGTAGACTTGTTTATGTAGGCGCTATGTACTGGCTTTTAAGACTTTTCGACTTTAAATGGACAACAAGAACAAACAATTTCATGAAGATTGTCTCAATTGAGGCAGCTACGGCCTCGAATGAAATATATTTCTATGCTGTACAAATCTCTCGTACGGCCAATCTTAGAATAAGCAGCACCAGTCTGGAGCCCTTATCTGGCGAAGGACATCCATTTACTTGAATGTGTACAGAACTTATTTATCCTTAGTCGAATGTTAAAAGACTGTTTTTGGCTATTATCATCTTAACTTTGAAGATCTTTTTGAATTCGCTACTACTAAATCTACAAGAGCAAATCATTCTTATGAACTTTATGTCAAATCAGCAAGACTAAATTGTTATAAACATTCTTTTTTTCATTAGAAGAGTCAAGCTCTTGCACGATTTACCAAAACACATAGTTGAAGCTGATAGTCTTCAATTATTTAAATCCAAGCTAAAATTTTATCTGAACACGCAGGGGCCAAACCACCCCCCCCCCCCCCCCCCCAAAATGTTTCATGAAACCTAATTATTTGGGCGGGGCCCAAATAGAGTAATGCAAAACGGCTTGTTTTGACGCAAATGTACAATACGCACGCAATACGTGCTAAGGTAAACAAGGCAAGTAAACAAGCGAAGCGAGGCGAATGTCTGCCATGCGAACGTCATTCAACATTACAAATTCTCCTTTATCGTTTTCGTAAACTAAACCAAAATCCATAAAACGTGCCTTTGGAATCTCACGCAAATAAATGTAGTTTTTTTTAATCCTCAACACTCCCTGGCGGACTCGTAAAAAAAACTCTTCTAGTATCTCCAATTTGAACTTGAATTTGAATCACCATGTTGACACATGCAGAGTTTAAAAACAGAATACGTTCCCACGAAAAACCTGAAAATTTAGACAGCACGTGATCAAAACATGTTCGTACGGCGCCAAAAAGGTTGTCAATTTCACGACAGAAGGGAACTTAAGAACCACGACGACGGCTTTGTCGACGACGACCGGAAGTGAGTTACAGTGTACTGCGCAAGCGCGACTAGTAAATTTCGTCGTCGTGGTGTCGTCGACGACGCCAAACATAGTAGAATCACGTCGTCCTGCAATCCACAAGCTTCGGCAGGTATAAATCCACTGTTATAAGCGATTTTTGAAGTCTTTTGCATTTCTTCATTCTCGTAAATCCAGGTATCGTTCTTTTTTCTCCTAACAAGCGATGTTGATTGAAAATTCGACTAATGAATTGTTTTTACTTCGAAGAATGACAACAGCTGTGGAGACCGAGCGAGCGAACTCGTAAGTGATAAATGTATTTGTACGTTTAGGTAAGGCAATTGCAAATCAAATGTGTTTAATATAGAGGAAATAAAGTTTATATGGAAAACAGCTATCACATCAGCATGTCTCTTTTTCCAAATCTAAACTCTGACAGATACACGGACTCGGTCATCTCATTCAGTTGAAAGCTGAATAATCTTCGTGCGGAAAGCAGGTTTTTCCACTCGAAAAGGTCAGAAAACACAAAAAATCCTTCATCGTCAATGAAATCAGACGTACGGCGTAAAAAATAAGATCTTGCATTGTTTTAAAAGACGCCAATGCGGAAAAGTTTGTTGCGAACGGACATTACAGTTTTACATTTGTGTTTACATTCAGTGTCGTCGTCGTCGACCTACCGACCGACTGCATCTTAAGTTTCCTTTTTCCCGCCGAAACTGACGTTCTCGTTTTGTTTATTTTCTGCATTACAAAACTCGTGCTCAAATTGAGCTGAAGAATTTCTCAAAATGGCACACAGTGACGTCACAAAAACCCGTACAGTAACATTTTCTTCCGAAAGTGGGCATCAAGGGGAGTAAAACACTGAAAACCGTTCATCGCTACGATTTTTTGTTCCCGAGTTACGGCCAGTTAAAAACAGATCAGTGTTCGCCCTCGGAACTATATTTTTCCATACTTTCTTTGTAAAAGTTATGTCCTTGGTATTTTTTTTCAGTTGTTTTTCTGGCTGAGCTCGTATTTTGGTAAAAAAGGCTTCCTCGGTTTTCAGCTTCTCTTGACACCCTCTATCTTAAATTAAAACAATTCCAAACTTTAATTCTACGAAAAATGTGACGTACTCAACTATGACGTCATATAGTGCAAGTTCTACAAACAAGTCTTTCAAAATGATTGGCTTGTTGTCTTATAATAACCTACCAAGTTTCGCAAGCAGACGATCAACATCAAACAAAGTTATTAACAATCTCACCAAAAACCCAATTTTAGACGAAACATTTGGGGGAGGGGGGAGGGGGGAGGGGTGTAGTTTGGCCCCTACGTGCATGTTTAACTAAGAATTGTCTTTTACTATTATTGTAGTTGTTATTATGATATTATGTTTTTATTTATTTACTTATTATCAGTTTTAACATCATAGGGATAACCTCATAACATCCCTTTCAAGATGTCCTTTTTTAACCTTTAAACCTTGTATATATTTTAATCATCATGAATAAATTATGTATGTACGTGTGTAATGAAGTGTTTATAATTTCCTGGAGCAGTAAAAATACAGTCGAACCTTGCTTGACTACCTATCCTAACGCAAAATTTTCCGTCAACGCGCTGTAGATGGAATGGATGGTCTGGTCTGTTTGAGTTGATCGTTAGCTTGTATTGGTTAAAAAAAAGGAACCAGTGACACTGGAGAGTGATTCGAACAAGACATATTTACTGACCTGATGGTAATGCTGTTTATTTCCTGCTGTACCATAATCAAATTTTTGACACTTCTTGTTGACTATTACCTGTTTTTAAAAACGAGAATGTCAAAACAACAACAACAACAAAAACAAGTAATCACAACGGTAGCCTATGGGTGGAGGGGGCGGCTGAACACAGGCTATCAAGACATTTGCCAGTGAGCTAACGAAAGCGTGTTGTACGCAACTTTTATATTTTGGTACATGGTAACTTTGCAAAACTGACAATTGATTTCTACTTAAGGACATAATTTAACTAACTAAAAGATGCTCAGCAGTATTTTCAGTTTATGACATCGTGAATCCAAACCTTTTCATATTAGGCATAAGGGGTTCCAGCAATTAACACAGTAAACTCACGTTACGATTTCAACAGTCAGTTGTCCTCATGGGTTAATAACATACCTGACCAAAATGCACCACGTCTTTGAAAGATGTTCCTTCCGCGAAATGCGCTAGGTAGACAGGCACTCTTGACTAGAATTAATTTCAAATAATAATCAGCTATCATAGGAGCCGGGTAAAAAAAAAAATAATAATAATAATAAGTAAACCGAAATAAGAGTTGACTGAAGAAAATTCACCTGAAAACATCGTATCCGAGAAGGAAACAGGGAAAAAATGAACCACTGGAATATCCATTTCTGTTTTTTTTGTTTCTAATGAGCTTTGACGAAGCGGGACAATCTTCTTAACAGTGGATCCATTCATGCTCACTCAGATCATCATGCATTTTTATAAACACAAAAAGAAGGGAACGACTTATCCCCAACACATCCACATTGAACAAAATATTTTATAGGTTCTTTTTGTAGGGAGGTGGAACTATCGTCTCCCAACAAACCTCATCAATATTCTTGCTGTCCATGCCGATCACTAACTCCATGAAGTCGTAACAAACTTTCTCTGAGATGGGGTTTGCACAGAAGCCCAACTTGATAAGTGATCTCAAAAAATCACCAGGGAGTAAATCAAAGGTAAGACCAGGAAAAAGTTTCTGAAAAAAAAAAAGAAGTGAAAAAAGAACGTTTTATCACATGTACCCAAAAACATCTCTTCACAAAAGCCACCCTGGGGAGAATAGCAATCGCTCGCCTCTAAAAGGCCGCTGTGGCCGGAGAGGTTATTTTGGGAGTAAGGATGCAGTTCAGTGGCCGTTGTCGTTGTGTAGTGGCTCGACATTTAATAAAGAGCACCGGGAGTGATGGCTGTGGTGGTACGGCTAATGCTTTGCATTACCAAGAGAGACTGGAGGGCGGATCCAGAAAATTCAGAAAGACTGAGCCGACGATAGACTTGCCAGCTATAAAGATGTTGCTTATTTATTAATGAAACAACTCTGAGAGCATCTGTTTTCAGAAATAAACGTTTTAGAAGTTATATTAGGCTGGAAATTATTTAAAAATAGAACACAATTTCTAGCTGATGTTCATCGAACCGGAAGCTGTACTCGGGACTACCGATAAACAAATTCAGCTACTGGTCAAAACCGCATTCTAACTAAGAAATTCCTGATTGAGAGCCTTCAGTGTTGAACACTCGGCCGCGATAAAAACGAGTTCGAGCTGTTTAGCCATAGTTTACCTTGACAAGTGGATACAAAATGTCAGCTCCTTCCTTTGCGATCTCTGTAGCATTATTTAAAGTGTACACAGGAGCTAAAGCGATGAAGGCTTTGATTTTGTTTCCTAGAGCGGGGTTGTCAGAAAATCCAGTAAACGCGATCAGTGTTCCTTGTGAATGGCCCACGTAAAACAACTGCTCTTGTCCAGTGACGTTCAGGACGTAGTTTATCATGGCTGGCAGATCATAATCAGCCATTTCTTGCCAGCTGAAGGAAAAAAATAGCATAAAAAGATGTAAACATTAAGTGCAAGAAGAGAAGCAATCTAAAAAGATAAAAAGCTAGCATAGCCATTCTAGAAATTTGCATAGCATAGCTATTGTAGAAATTTGATATTACCAAACGTGAACAAAGAGAGCGAACGGTACCGCTTGGCAAACGTTATGTCAATAATGTATCACTTGTCAAGTAAAAACTTCCGATATTAAATAGTTCAAACAATTCAGTTTTTGACATTGTTTAAGGTAATTCCCTTGAAAATGATGTACTATCCTGATTTTTTTGACCTGGCACAAATGCTAGCCATATATAGTACATTCAAAAACTGCAATAAAAAGATGGGGTCACCGTGCTTGTTTTCGCCCTGTGTACCCGTAATTCTGCGTGCTTTTCCTAGTTGAGCGCGAAATGTTCGAAACTGAAACAATCGTCAAATTTCTTATTCTATGGAAAAAACTAAAACCTTAGGCCCGCTTGTTTGTCTGGGCTTTATTTTTTCAGTTAAGTAACCTCAAATTACCCGATCTTGAAAAAATGTAGAGATATGCATTTTGTGAGAGGGGACTGGGGAGAGTTTTAAGAAAACACCTTTTTAGCCGGGTAGAATTAAAAAAAACATTTGGACAACAAAAGGGGCCATAATTACTTCTTTTTAGGCGACCGGTGAAAATCACCACTCCCTTTGAAGTTGCAATGATATGCGGAATAGGTGATGCACAGTGCAAAACTAGGGCCATTTTTCAGCTGGACTTGAATGCAAGTACCACCACAATTTCTACAGTTGCTATAGCCGGTCATAAGTACTTTGATATGAATCTCGCTCTCTCTTTATCTTTAAGGGTCTTTTGTAACTGTGTCTGAGTTCTCGATGCAGGATTCAAGGCCATGACGGCTCGAGGAACAATTGTTTTAGTAAAATCCAACTAGTTGGTCAAAAATATCGACACAAAACAACTTTAGCTAGCAAAACGCGATTCCGCCGCCACTGTTTTGGTTTTCAAAGCCGGCGCTTTTCGCTACCAGTGAGCTATAACATGTAGCCTAGTAGTAGCTCAATCAATCAGACCGCAGCATTGATAACAGACCACTAGTTGGATTTTACTAAAGAATAATACTCATAAGCACTTTGAAATTAATCGCATTTTCTCTCAGTTATCCATGAGAATCTTTTTTAACTGTGTCTGAGTTCTCGACGTGTGGTTCGAGCCTATTTTGTCCCTGGATAGGCATTCTAACCTAGCTGAACAAAATAAGCTCACCTCCAATTCCAGAAAACTGATTGGCTGGGTTTATATTTCACGTGACGTCTTGAATAGTCATTTCCCCGGATGTTTCCAAGCCATACATCAAAACCTTTATCTGCAAGAATATATGCAAGGCTCTCTGTTGGCGAGTCCATCACCCAGTTTGTAGAGTCTGCAAGAATTCCATGCTGCAAAAACACGACTTCTTTTGCCACAGAACTCTTCTTTTCTCCTCGTCCGCGCGGAATCCGCTGCATGGCAAGAATGAAGCCATCTGATGTCGTTACCTGGTGTTCTTCACAATCATATCCTCTGCTAGAGATTATCTGAGTCTAGTGAAAAAGACAGACTTTATATGAGAGCCGGAAGTTGACGCGTCGGAGAAAAAGTGCTTGTGCTTCAGATGAGGGAAAGAAATGTCTAAAGAAAGGGAGCAGAAATTCCATACTGATCACGTGTGACTACCCAGATCTGCCGGTAGACCGCGAGCGAAAGGCCTCTTGTTTTTCTCTGCAAAATCGCTCCACGCGTAACTAGTGCGTCGTTATTTGCAATCTCGCTGGCTGGGATAACAACTGGACATGGTTCCAGAGGCAATTTTTTTCTTATCTAATTCCTGATCGTTCTCCGTTTGTTATGAACATCGAAACCGCTTTTATCATGCGGTGAAGTTTTTCGATAACGCCAATCAAGTTCACTATTAAATCGTAAATTCCCTTCGGACGTGGGAGTAGCCAACCGGCGACCCAATTCAGATTTCTGAACTGATTTCTCGAATGGAAATGAGGTTGCTTGCTTGTGTCACAAGAGATCCGACTCGGGAGCTTCATCACCCGTATTAAAAGCACGGTTTATTTTCATCCTAGGAATTTTGAGAACGGACCTCTGGAGCCAGGGTGTGCTTTGGACTGGATGAAACGTACTTTCAACCAATCAGAAGCACTATCCGTACCCACGCGTCATCAGTATGGAATTTCTGCGGTCGTTTCTCAGACGTCACTTTGCAGGGAAAACAAAGGTGGCGTCTCGAAATGTCCGCTGTCTTCTCAGGTTAATTTTTGATGTGCTTACCATTTTTGTTAAAAAAAAATACCATTTCCGTTAAGGTTGGAATCTAATAAGGCCTAGGGCAAGGTAGAGACCTGATTCGGTTTACTTTGTACCAGCGTGAATCATGGACTCTCAAAACGTAGTTCTCTGTCTACTTTGAATTGGAATGTAAAAGTGACGTTGCTATTAACCTTTGGTTGCATTCAAAATTTTCGAGATTTTAGTACGCCCAGTTTTAGTCCCGTGACTTTGAAAAGTAAAGTAAAGTAATAAATTGCTTTATTTGCAGGACCGCATCATTTTACAGTATTGCAAAAGAATGCATATGACAATCAAAATATAAAACAAACAGCACTAATAATAATCTAGAAAAATTCAGTTACATTACTAATAATGAATCACGTATTTTCATACAGGAGGAAACAAACTTCATAACTAACTTGTTTACATGATGTTCCTTCGAATTCATTATCAGTTTTATACTTTCTGGAGATGATTTCTTGTCAAAGTCAGGTATTATTCGATTGATTTGATTAATAAATGCCTGTCTCTGTACTGAGTATTTGTTATACCTGATTGGAGTTACATAAGGGACATAATCTATTTTCTCTTGGCAAATGATCGACTTGGTATCGACCATGTTCAATCATAAGTTTGTGATTACTTATTTTAAATTTAACAAAATTCTGTCGTTCGTCATAATGTCTTAGCTGGTAGAGATAATCAGATGTAGAATATTCATCTTTAAAAGTTTTATAAAATTCTAGTTTTTTTGAATTTTCAAGGCTGTGCCGCCAAAAAGATAGATATTTCTCTCTCATTTCTGTGGTATATCGTCTAATTTTATCATTCTCTAGAGATTCAGCATCTAAACTGGTTAGATTGTATTTTTCAAACATGTTTATGAAATTGGAAAAATATCCTGAATTATTCATAGAATGTAGATTCTTTGACATAAGGAAAGACTGTTTGACTATAGAGTCATTATCTTTGTTGTTGAGGTAAACAAAATATTTCATAATTCTCTGATTTGGGATAAGCAGCGGCAATCTATCAAGTAGCCTGTGTACAGTCGCCCCTGTCCTCAAAAAAATCGGAAAGGAGCGTCTGGGATTTACCGTTGATAATCGTGTTCAGGAATAATTTTGCATAAATTATTAAAAGTGATTTACGCTGACCAAAACTTCCGAGGCTCACATTTCTGCAGGTTAGATTCCAATATGGCGGTCGATGCGGGAGAGTTTCGTCGTGCATTAGAGACTGTTTGCGACATATTTAAAATTCCTTCGCTTTACAGTGAGCAAGAAAAATGCTTAGAAGCAGTTTTTAAAGGAAAAGACGCATATGCAAGTCTTCCAACCGGGTAAGGAAAGTCCTTGATCTTCTATGCAGCTCCCATCGTCGCCGATGAGCTGTTCTCGCGACCACGTGGAAGCAGCAAAATAATTGTTATTTCACCTCTAAGAACGCTAATGGAAGACCAGGTAGCATATTTGCGGTCCTTAGGATTATCAGCAATTGCTCTTCACGATGATCAATCGGAAGAACGACTGAAGGAAGTGGAAAAAGGAGCGTTCACTTACTTGTTTGCATCACCCGAGAAATGTTGAGCGTGGAATGATGGCGCAAGCTTCTTTTAACTGAACACTATCGGAAGTTTCTGGTGGCGATAACTGTCGATGAAGCCCATTGTATAAGCCAGTGCGGTCTTCCTGGATCTTCCTCAAAGCGCACAGCTGTCCCTTTCGTGAGAGTAATTGGCCATTGATCTACCGATGTTCTATTTGGCAACGTGCTGTTATCTTCTTCGATATCCATAGACGTCACAGACGCTCCAAAATCCTCTAAGGCAACACGCTTTGTAGCTTGCTCTTGGGAGTCGCTGATCTGGTTTGAAGGAGGCGTTGGGACTGGTAATGGAACAGCGGAACACTCCTTCGACTGGACAATTTTCTGAATTGAGCTATTCACTTCGTGAAGATTGTTCAAGAGCGCCCTTCGTTTCTTCAGCGCGCAAAGACAATTCCTACAAATGTACGTGGAATTGATTTCGACTTTACACTCCAAAGACAGCAGTTCCTCTCGAACTTTAAAAGAATTGCCCCTTCGACCATCAACAAGAGTTTTTAACCGTGTTTTTACGATGTCTACGCCACAAAGAACACACGAACTCATCGTCAAAATCTCACATCATGTTATTGTCGCGAACGAAAGTGAAAGATTCTGTACAGAAGGCTCCGATTGCAAAGCCCGCGAAAATGAAAGCCAATCAAATCTCGCTATTTCAGTGATGTAATGATGTATGGGAAATAACCAATCAAATCATTTTCCACACATTCCTGAAAAAGTCACGTAGTCTTTGAACACGATTACCAACGGTAAATCACAGACGCTCCTTTCCGATTTTTTTGAGGACAGGGGCGGCTGTACACAGGCTATCTATCAAGTTCAGCGCTGCAAGCTATGTTAGAGGCCTTATTGTTAACCTCTAAGTAACGTTTACAGAATTTGAGGTAGATTTTTTCTATTTGGGAGCTATCCCATTTTTTAAAGTCTTGCTTGGTGTACATTCCCCATACCTCGCTGTTGTAACTCAAGATTGGGAATACCACGGTGTCAAAAATTTGGGATGCAGTATTAGGATTAAGTTTGTTAAGAATTGTCCGCTTCCGAATACTAGAAAACGCGTGAAGGGCCTTTTCTTTTAAGTGTTCGAGTGCAAGTGTAAAGTTTCCCGTTGGAGTTAAACGTGTACCTAAATAAGAAAGATAAAAGAGAAATAGAAGACTGCTTGAAGTCTTAAAAAAAAAAATGTGTTACTTCCTTTCAACTCTATTGAAAAAGAATGAAAATTTCTTGACGAATCGTTCGATTGCGGGTAATCCAAATCTAAACAGGAATGTTAGTGACACGGTGACTCAGTAGGGTTTTCTCTTTACCGAAGACATCATTAAAGTCATAGATATTTTTTCACGCAGCTAGGAAAAGAAAAATATGATCTGGGTTCTGAATAAATGGGTCTGAAATAGCATCATTTCAACAAAAGACCTTTTCTCCTTCGCGATCAAGAAGAAGACAGAAGGACGCAGTGTTCGCAGGGTGATGAGAGGGGAGATGAACAAGAAATAATTCTCTGGAAAGAAAAAAAAAAACACAGACGGGGCAAGTGGCCAATTCTATGAGTAGCGACGGATATGACTAATCTTAGATGTTATTTCCGACCTCAGAACAGTTCAAGTTGCAAATCCGTCCTTACTTTCTATTTGTTTACTTTACCGCGGGTATGAAGTAACTGATATTATTGTAAAAACAGGAGCTTGAATTAATTCACAAGCTGTATAGCTCATGTACGCATTATGATACAGTTTTTACACAGGGGAATTTGAAGAGCCAGAAACTGGAGCCCTCACCAAAGAAGCTCAGTGATATAAAAATCAGAATAACATGTCTTATCAGCATTTTCGCCTTGAGCTACTGCCTGCCAAGTTTTTTGTTTTTGGATCTAGTGTGGCAGGATTGAAGGGGGCGGGGATGAGGGAGTTTCGGGTACGCGCGCCTCAATTCTCTAAGTCACGCGCGCAGCTATTTAGCAGGATAACCACTTCAACTCCCTCTTTAAAATAGTTACGTAACCGAAAAGGTAGGAATAAAAACAACATAAGTCCTTGTCTTGTAAATCGACCTCTTTTAAGTGATTCTCTGCGGCCCATGGAATGCTGCGTAATGCCTCGAGTATGATATGTTGCGCCACACTCATCACAGTATGCATCAGTGTCAACTACTCATGTGATTCTTACACGACAGTTTGTTGAATTCTAGCAGATATTTCATTATACAAGTCTCATTCAATACATGTCTATCGGTATTTTGCTGAAAGATACAATGGAACGCCGCTGCGTTTATTTTATTGGAGAAAAACTGAAAGATTTATAAGGAAAGATTGCATGTGTCTTCCACGAATGGCGTTTATCGTTGGCCCATCGAAGTAAAGAGAGGTCTAAAGAGTACATTTCAATGCAACCAATGTTAGCAACATGTACAGTTTAATCACGAAGGAATTGTCCCACATACGATAAATACACCATTAATTCCGCAAACGAAACTCTAGTCCAATGCAATGCAAAAACCAACAGATAAGAGATCACTTACCACATTCCTTCCGACATCAGGGCTTTCGCTAGGCCGGACTCGTTTGAAGGGGATGAATCCACCGTTGGAAGAATTGGCTGCAATAAGAACAAGGAGAAACGCCCACTTCATCTTCGATTCTACAAAATGGAAATGGTTCACAGATTTTGGCGAATTCTGTGGACAAAATCGCAACCCTTTTAACAAAGGATTTATGCTAGACAAGGCAAGCAGGACCAATTGATCTTCTAAAGGGCAAGCGGAAACCAGCTTTCTTGTTTGTCGGGAGTCGTGTTACAATTACGCACTTGTCTTTTTTGGAACTAGTCTATTGTTTGTGTGAACTCATGTGATCCCAGGGGATAGACCTTTGTAGCTTTTGTGTTTTGTTTTACGTAAGTAAACGAAATTTGACTACAAGTTTGGTAAGTGTAGTAGAGTGACGTCATCATGCATTGTCCTATGTTCTCCGTGGAATTTGCCTTTTGTCGTTTCACAAATTACGCATACATGCGCAGGGTCCAGAGGAGATGGGATCAAAAACCCGTCGAAAACCTCTAAAAAAATGGTTTATTTTAGCGAAGAAATCGTTTACAGCAGATCGTGCTAAGCGACAGGTATATATAGACATTTTTCAAGGTGAGACTTTAAATAAGTAATTCATTTATTCACACGAAACTCCTCTGGACCCTGTGATACATATGCACGTGCGCAGGAAATAAACAATTCCATGGGGTACCAACAATCCGCATAGCCTGCAGAGCTTACTGCAGAGCAGGCGTTTTTTAACCCTAACCTCGTCCCAACTCTCTGGTAGTATTAACGTCCAAGATGGCGGCACAACGTTATTCCTGAAAACAATTCATGGATCGCGCTTCAAAATACGCCTGCTTTGCAGGCTACAAGCCGCACCGCCCCACCTCCAAAGCTAGGGAACTCGCCCTGGGGACGACGTTGCCTAGTATACCGTCCCCATACTCTCTTGCAGGTGGCATGAGCTTTCGCGGAAGTGTAATTTCTTGGAGTATAAGAGTGTAACGTGAAAATTATAACACCCTCTCTCGGGATCTTTTGGTTGTATAACATAAGAAACGAAAAATGTAAGAATAATGTAAGCTATCAGGAGCCGAAGCTGTTGATAATTTGTTATGTCTTTTTGGATGCACGTGTACAGTCTGTGAGCGCGCGTTATAGTACAAAGAGGGCCTTTATTGTGCAAGTCGCTCTCGATCTCGGTCGTTACACTTTTTTCTCTAATTGCAATATATATTTTTTGGCTTATTATTATTTTTTACCTAGTAAGTAGGGTCATGGAGTTTTTTGGTTTCCAATCCACGTGCCACTTGTAACCTTTTTTTCACATCGAAAAACACTTATGACCCTTGTACCGGACTCTATAAGCATATTGATAGCATGCCAGCCCAAACACTTTAGACCCACTTTATGTGCTATCATTTCTAAAAGTCCAAAAATACTAATGCATATCCACATCAAGCAGGTTCTAATCGTACTAAGTGGGTAAAGACACTTTCAGTGAAAAAGTACCATATACAAGGCATTTTATCGACCAGGTAATAGATATTACGTATCATGTCATACATACGTTAGAACAAAGAAAAATAACGTAACCGCAAATTTACCTTGCATAGTATTGGACAAAAATGATTTGATAGTTCTACACTGCAGGAAAACGTCAATACAGTGAAGATTAACACATTTCAAGAGGTCGTCTTCATTCAAGCATTTAACTCCATTTTCCTTATCGATACTAATATCTGTTACTTATATTATGTTGAAATTCTTTATCCCATAGGCAATTATTAGCACTGAACCACAAATCTGCGGCATGGCCAGTCCCTTACTGCGCACAACCATATCAGTGGGGAAGTGGCAACCATGTGTCACGGCCCAATACATGTAAATACAAGCCTTCCAACAAAACATCTTGAACTTTCCTCAGGAAATATCTGTAAACTGGAACATTAAATCTATGGGCATGCTGAATGATATTTCAACATGTTGAAGCGAAGAGTTGATCCTACTACACCTTCGGCTTGTCTTCTTTTTAGTGTGGTTTTGTTTCAGCTCCTGACTGTGATTTAGGTTTAAT
>JBBMOI010000002.1:25325000-25342500 GCA_038088405.1 Porites divaricata
CAAGTTACTGAAGTAGGCCAAGACACTCAAGCACGCCAAGTAACTGAAGTAGGCCAAGACACCCAAGCACGCCAAGTGACTGAAGTAGGCCAAGACACTCAAGCACGCCAAGTTAGTGAAGTAGGCCAAGACACCCAAGCACGCCAAGTGACTGAAGTAGGCCAAGACACCCAAGCACGCCAAGTTACTGAAGTAGGCCAAGACACCCAAGCACGCCAAGGAACTGAAGTAGGCCAAGACACTCAAGCACGCCAAGTGACTGACGTAGGCCAAGACACTCAAGCACGCCAAGTAACTGAAGTAGGCCAAGACACCCAAGCACGCTAAGTGACCGAAGTAGGCCAAGACGCCCAAGCACGCTAAGTGACTGAAGTAGGCCAAGACACTCAAGCACGCCAAGTGACTGAAGTAGGCCAAGACACTCAAGCACGCCAAGTTACTGAAGTAGGCCAAGACACCCAAGCACGCTAAGTGACTGAAGTAGGCCAAGACACTCAAGCACGCCAAGTGACTGAAGTAGGCCAAGACACCCAAGCACGCCAAGTGACTGAAGTAGGCCAAGACACTCAAGCACGCCAAGTTACTGAAGTAGGCCAAGACACCCAAGCACGCTAAGTGACTGAAGTAGGCCAAGACACTCAAGCACGCCAAGTTACTGAAGTAGGCCAAGACACCCAAGCACGCCAAGTAACTGAAGTAGGCCAAGACACTCAAGCACGCCAAAGTTACTGAGGTAGGCCAAGACACTCAAGCACGCCAAGTTACTAAAGTAGGCCAAGACACTCAAGCACGCCAAGTAACTGAAGTAGGCCAAGACACTCAAGCACGCCAAGTTACTGAAGTAGGCCAAGACACCCAAGCACGCTAAGTGACTGAAGTAGGCCAAGACACTCAAGCACGCCAAGTTACTGAAGTAGGCCAAGACACCCAAGCACGCCAAGTGACTGAAGTAGGCCAAGACACCCAAGCAACTGAAGTAGGCCAAGACATCCAAGCACGCTAAGTGACTGAAGTAGGCCAAGACACTCAAGCACGCCAAGTTACTGAAGTAGGCCAAGACACCCAAGCACGCCAAGTAACTGAAGTAGGCCAAGACACTCAAGCACGCCAAGTAACTGAAGTAGGCCAAGATACTCAAGTACGCCAAGTTACTGAAGTAGGCCAAGACACCCAAGCACGCCAAGTAACTGAAGTAGGCCAAGATACTCAAGCACGCCAAAGTTACTGAGGTAGGCCAAGACACTCAAGCACGCCAAGTAACTGAAGTAGGCCAAGATACTCAAGCACGGCAAGTTACTGAAGTAGGCCAAGATACTCAAGCACGCCAAGTTACTGAAGTAGGCCAAGACACTCAAGCACGCCAAGTAACTGAAGTAGGCCAAGATACTCAAGCACGCCAAGTTACTGAAGTAGGGCAAGATACTCGAGCACGCCAAGTTACTGAAGCAGGCCAAGATACTCAAGCACGCCAAGTTACTCCATCAATCCAAGACACAAAAGTAGGCAAAGACATCGAAGCAAACCAAGTACCTAAGTAAACCAAGTACCTGAGTACACTAGAAGAAAGAGTAAGTAAGTAAGTAAGAATGTATATATCGGTACACCATAGGAATCATATATGAAGTATCTACCGGGTTCAAGATGGCGTCTAGAAGCGCTTTGAGGACCTATGTGAATTTGCTCAGAACAGTGAGTAGGAGCAGCAGGAAAAGCGCAGTGGACGGTATTTTCTCAAATATTTTGGCTTTCATTACTTTTAAAGGACCGTCGCTAAAGAGGAAAACAAATAAGTGCGCGAGCAAAATGACGAATTTAATGCAACCAAAAAATTAATGTATAGGTTGAGTTTGATTGTCCGGGTGAACGTAGTGCTCATGCTCAATAGGACTTTTGTTGTTGACAGTGACTTCACCTACTTTTGAAATGACTCCTGGGTTCAAACCTTTCACCAAAAAAATAATGTCGTATGTTTAACAATAAAGAACGAAAAAAAAATGCAACTCTTGGTCATCTTTTAGCCACGAACAATAAATATCGCAGATAGGACATTTCTTAGTTTTAGAGTTTGGCCAATTACCTTAGAAAATAACCCAAAAATGGTTAATGTTTTTTCTCGTTCTACACTCTACATTTGGCTTGTTGCTTGAACTCGTCATTTTGTTCATGCATTCAGTTAGTTGTTTTCCTCTTTAGAGCGACAGTCCCCTAAAAGTAATAAAAGCCAATATTTTCTCAATAGAAACTATAAATGCTTTCTAGACTAATGGAAAATTGCTCCAAATGCACCCTTGAAATCAATTAAGAGGGAGTCTCCCTAAAACCGGTCCACTGCTTTTCGGGTTGGAAAATCAATTTCCTTTAAACTTTGCCCATGAATATATCTTAGTCTGAAAGTAATTGAAACCGCATTAGTTTCATCCTTAGAGAGCCAGGGGCAGTCCTTCAGGTCGGGAGAAAAGGCGGGACAAAAGTTTTCAAGTACGGGTGAAAGAGCCCCTGGGTACTGACTCTCACCAAGCCATTTCCAATAATTCAAGCGGATGCCGGTTCCTGATTGGGCACAAAAAATGCTTTGTATTATTGTGCCCAATCGGTGAACAGTTTCTTCTGAGTTCTTTTTGTGAGTTGTACACGGCAGCCATTGTCTCAATCACAGCTTGTCTGACTCAAGCTCCAAAGAAACGCACGCAGTCAGGAAACTTTCGGTTTGGCATAAAATCCCCAACTGATTTAAAAATACTGTCTGCCCAAAAACTAAAGACCCTTTTCCAAAAATACAAGCTTGAGCTTACAACAGGTATTCACACTTGCATTGGCCACGTCTTGCATAAATATTAGGGAGTATTTAAAAGATACCTTGACGGCTGACAACCACGAAAATGTCGCATGGAAAAGTTCAGCTTACTTTGTCAAATGCAAACGAACTCTTCTGGAGCTGAATTTCTTTCAACCATATTCAAGTTCTTGAAGAGAATGAATTTTTTCATTGCTTGTTTACATGCTTCACATGCTTCACGGCAAAGAAATGTACAAAAAAGCACGATGCATGTGCAAAGTTGTTGTTTGCCTTATCAAGCTATTGCTTATTTGACTTTCTCGACGCTGCCGCATCTTAAACTTGCTATTATTTATGATGCATTGTTATGAGTCAAAAACAGAATATTCGTAGGGCAAATTGAATTGCTCCCGCTGAAAGCATCCTAAACGTTTTTTCGACTCATGGGTAGTTCCTTCTTTTCTGGTTAGGAAAGTAGAAAATAAAAGTTTTCCTTGCAAGCACAAGCTTGGTGAACAAACTGGGCAAGTGTGGCAAGACAATAGCCGTCGTGTACAAACTCACGAAAAGAACTCAGGAGACACTGTTCGCCGATTGGGCACAATAATACAAAGCATTTTTTGGGCCCAATCAGGAGCCGGCATTCACTTGAATTTTTGGAAATAGTTTGGTGAGAGTCGGTACCCTGGGCTCTTTCGCCCATACTTGAAAACTTTCGTCCCGCCTTTTCTCCCGACCCGACTGATTGCCCCTGGGTCTCCGAGGATGCATTAGTTTTTCAAAATATTTCAAACTATAGTTTTTCGGGGGAAAATCACTTCAGCACCCGGTGGCCAAATTTTTGCAGTGACAAAGAGTAAAAATAGCACATATTGCCGAGTTCACCACTTCAAAGTTTTGCACTTTCAATGATTTTTTTCACTTCCTACGATTAAATTGTTAAGGACGGAATTTTGGTCCTTGAAAAGCAACTAAATATTTCTTGATTTACATCCACTTTGCCATAGGTGGGAAAGGGCTCAAAAATGCATATTTTCATCCTTGCACTGTGCAAAATCCCCACATCTTCTAAACAAAATGTCTTTTCAGACCAACAGAGGGAATGTCCAAAAACATAGAAACATAAAAATATGTTGTGATTTAATTTATCAGCACAGCTGATTGACGAAAGATGCCTATTTTCTGTTATGACTGTTTATAATACACGATGGAAGGTCTTAACGCAAAGCCGCAATAACACAATTCATTAAATGTATCAACTATTTTAAAATTTTTGTGACTTTTGGCACAACAGAACATCATTTAGGAAAGGAAACCCTTTAAGCTGAACGTGTTAATACTACAAGTGTACCTGTTTACAGGGCTTTATCTGATCGAGTCGTCTTCACTGTGTACGCAAAACTGATATCACATGATGGCACTTGTCACACATTCCTATATCTGGAATCATTACACTGCGAAAGCATTTTTGCTAGTCAGACTAAAATTGAAAGGCAGGAAATTATCTTATCAATAGAGTATTCTATAATAATTATATTTATTGGTGATTATGTTGACAAGCTACAAAATCAAGAATCATGCATGCGTAAGTGTCTAGTGCATTGACAATAGTAACTTTTTGGTTTTCCGGGAACAGGCTCCTGTCCATTTAGGTTAGCATATATAAATCAATTGGTTGTGGCTATGAGCTTTCACTTTGTTTTGTTTTATGTTTGTCGTTTATGTTTGCATTTATTACTTATTTAAATATATTTCATATTTCTGGTAGCCCGTGGTATAAAACCAACGAGTACCTGTTTTCAGGTCTTATCAAGCTCCCTGCTCAGGGTGGGGCTGTGGATAGGGGTGGAGTGTGCTTGCTGACAGGAGGCCCACTAGACTGTTCAAAGTCCTCAATTTTTCTGCAGCGGACCGGACCCAAGACGGGTGCACATCTGGATGATTTTACAGAAAGATAGGGACAGTAAACAGTTTAGTGGCCCAAAATCAAACATCCCCCTTGTTGTTATTCTAGTACAAATACTGTATCTTTAAATTAGGTTACCCTGCATTTATAACTGGCATGGTGGTTTGCCTCGTTTGGCGCTTTTAATTTTGACTCTATTCCTTCCGTTTCTGGTTTGACTAATATCTTATACACTAGCTAATAATCACTAGTGGTTTTATCCACTTAATATACTAAAAGTTGTACCCCCCCCCCCCCCCCCCCAAAAAAAAAAAATTAATAAGAATAATAAAACGTGTAATGTAACCAGTGATGGCAACGAGAAATGCAAAAAAATTCAATAGGTCTTAAGAGCAAAAAAAAACTTTGCATGTGCAGCACCATGTCAGTTGACAGTCCTCTATTTTTCTGTAAAGTCATCGGGATCAAGCACATTCTCTAATAGGTGGCCATCTTGGTTTCAAATGTAGTGGGTTTAGCCTGGGGATGATACTGATACAGATACTGTATTTGTTCTAGAATAATAGCAAGGGGGGATCTTTGCTTGTGGGCCACTAGACTGCTCACTGCCCCTTATCTTTCCATAAAATCGTCCAGATGTCTGCTGCCCCAAAAGAAAGTAGGTTTCATAGTCATCTCCAGGCCAAACTGGGTACATTTGAAACCAAGATGGCCACCTGTTAGAGAATGTGCTTGATCCCGATTCTGGCCATCTTTATGAAAGAGTGTTATGACACCCTACTACCTGTAATTACTGACACTGTTAATCTGTCTTTCAACATTGCGATTGTACCTACGGCCTTCAAAGAAGCTGTTGTTGACCCCATACTGAAATAGGACTCTCTAGATCATGAAGTATACAACAACTTCAGACCTATTTCAAACCTAAGCTTCATTTCCAAAGCCACCGAGAAGGTTGTAGCTGTGCGTTTCAATCATCACCTTGAGGATTCAAGTCTACATGAGATTTTTCAATCAGCATAATTATAAGAAAGGCCATAGCACTGAAAGAATGCTTACGTGAATACACAATGACATTCTACATGCCATTGATGATGAAGAGTGTGTTATATTGGTGTTACTAGACCTCTCATTGGTGTTTGACACGGTAGACCATGACAATCTTATCACTAGGCTAAAACATCGTTTCGGAGTTACTGGGAAAGCCGTAGGATGGTACAGTCTTATCTATTAAGGAGGACCCAGGTCTTGAAGATCGGAACTGAGCGCTCATCGAGCAGGAATCTCTTTTGTGGTGTTCTTCAGGGCTCAGTGCTGGGTCCTATCCTGTATTACATGTACACCTCACCTCTCACAGACATCATCAGTAAACACAACATGAACCATCATTTTTAAGCTGATGATAGCCAAATTTATTTATCTTTGAAGTTGAGTGCTGCTAGCAAACCAACTACATCCAAACTGCGCATTGAGTCATGCATTCATGATCAAACAAGGAGCTCAGTTTTGTCGTGATTGAGCATCAACTTATTGGCTGACATTGAATTGTTAACATCATGTTAACAATTCAATGTCAGCCAATAAGTTGATGCTCAATCACGACAAAACTGAGCTCCTTGTTTTGCCCGCCCATCATCGACAACAACCCCCACTAGAATCTATTCTTGTTTGCTCAAATGTGATCTACTCATTGAACTCAGCAAAGAAAATCAGTGTGTGCTTTGACACTGTCATGTCTATGGACAAACAAATAAACACCATATGTCAGCCTGCTTTCTGCCACCTGCGCAACATTGCTCAAATCAGTAAACATATCTCTTTCCGTCATTGTGAAACTTTGATCCACACATTCGTAACATCCAAGATTGACCACTATAATATACTACTCTCAGCTCTTAGGCATGATCAATGAAAACTCCAGTATGTCCAGAATTCAGCAGCCCGACTTCTAACAGGCTCACATTAAAACATGAGCATATTACACCTGTGCTAAGAGATCTGCATTGGTTACCTGTTCATGAGTGTATTCATTTTAAAATTGTACTAATGACTTTTAAATGCCTTAATCAACTAGCCCCATCCTATCTAAGTGACCTCTTAATTCACTATAGACCATCAAGGACCTTACATTCATCTGATAAAGAACTACTGGTACAGACACACTGCCATCTTAAAACATATGGGGAGTGAGCTTTCTCCTTTATTGCCCTAAAACTGTGGAATACCCTCCCATTAAGTATAAAACAGTCAGCAGAATCTTTTAAATCCACTCTTAAGACCTACCTTTTTAGAAATTGCTTTGAATTGTAAGAATCATTAATTATTACTTTTTTCCGGCTTTTTTATGTTACTTAGTTTTCTTTATCATTCACTGTTGTAAAGCACTGTTGGTTCAGTAGAGAAACAAAACCAAATAAAAAGATTACAGGGTTGTAATTAAGAGCTGGGGGCCAGGGATTTCCCTGGCTACTATGTGTGTGGCCCCCGGCTGCTTTAATTGGAAAATAGAAGAAAAATAGAACCAAAAGAAATCCCTAGCTGTTTGATTCCCCGCCTACTTGTTGCATTTACCCAGCAACTTGAAATCTTAGTGACTACCCTGAGATCATTATTATTATTATCCTGACGATTGTACGGAAAAATAGAGGACTTTGAACAGCCTAGCGGGCCTCCTGTCAGCAAGCACACTCCACCCCTATCCACAGCCCCACCCTGAGTTGGGGAGCTTGATAAGACCTGAAAACAGGTACTGGTCGGTTTAATACCACAAATATATTTTAAGAAATAATAAATCCAAACTTAAACGGCAGACATAAAACAAAACAAAGTGAAAGCTCATAGCGACAACCAATTGATTTATAAATGCTAACCTGAATGGACTGGCCTGCATAACAGATGCTTTACGAGCCAAGCGAGACGAACGCGGCATTTCGCACAAAGCACAACATTCCTGTTCCTGGAAAACTAAAAAGTAAAGTTATTGTTAATGCACTAGGCACTTATTCATGCATGATTCTTGATTTTGTAGCTTGTAAACAAAAACAGCAAAAAATATAATAGAATACTCTTTTGATAAGATAATTTCCTGCCTTTCAAATTTAGTCAGACTAGCAAAACTGTTTTTGCGGCATAATGATTCCACATGCTACCCGAAATATGAAATATATTCAAATAAGTAATAACTGCAAACATAAACGACAAACATAAAACAAAACAAAGTGAAAGCTCATAGCGACAACCAATTGATTTATATATGCTAACCTGAATGGACAGGAGCCTGTTGCTGGAAAACTGAAAAGTGACTATTGTTAATGCACTAGGCACTTATGCAGGCATGATTTTTGATTTTGTTGCTTGTCAATGTAAACAGAAATAAATGTAATAGAATACTCTATTGATAAGATAATTTCCTGCCTTTCAATTTTAGTCAGACTAGCAAATTGTTTTCGTGGTGTAATGATTCCAGATATAGGAATGCGTGACAAGCGCCATCATGTGATATCAGTTTTGTGTACACAGCGAAGATGACTTGATCAGATCAAGTGCTGTAAACAGGTACACCTGTAGAATTAATGCATTCGGCTTAAAGGGTTTCCTTTCCTAAATGATGTTCTATAATTTGTGTCAAAAGTCACAAAACTTTTAAAATAGTTGATGCATTTAAATATGAATTATTGTGTTATTGCGGCTTTGCATTAAGGTGGCTCGATACAGTTTTTCAAGGTCAATATCTCCCAAGTTTGAGCATAAACTACATCGCCATAAACAAAGTTTTGGAAAAATTACCCCACAGTTGTATTAGATAAAGACGAAAATTTGTTATGATCAGGGTTGCAATGGCATCAGAGTTGTCATAGCAACGAAATAACGCTATTACCTATTTTACTTGTGGCAGAATATTTTGGCACTGGGAACTGTTTTTCTAAAATCATTAACGGGAGCTTTTTCCTCCAATAACGGCCTCGATGTCGTGACGTTTAAGCGAAATCTGTAAGAGTGTTACTGAGATATTTTGGGATGAAGTTTTTAAGGTTAGAGACAGTAAAAAATTGACAATGTTGTTTGGCTGTTATCTGTAGAAAATGAAGCGCTTTTGACATGCAATTTCACCTCAGAGTAGTTTCAATCCTTTTGAAAACATGTGTGAAAGATCATGTAGATAGCTGCAGCTGATTGCTAGAAAGAAGGGTTTGATTAGTATGTATCGAAGCGCTCTTGTTAGCGGTTTTGTAAACATTTTGGTCTTCTCTATCAAATTAGCAAATAATTTTTAAACCGCTCGATAGATTTTTTAAAAAATTTAAGATTTTTGAGATTAACCTTCCTTTTATATGACCTTTTAGCTTCAAGATTATTGATATCTTGTAAGGCAGTAAAATAAGGGCTACAATTTGTTACTTTTTTATCGGAAGTTTTGTCATTACAAGTGAAAGCCTCTCATTATTCAAGGCATTGTCTCCAAGTTTCATTTTCACGTGAACAGCAGTAAATAACAATGCATTTGACATATGCAAAAATGCTAGCTATTGTTGTGCATGAAAATATGAAACTTGGAGACAATACCCTGAATAATGAGAGGCTCACACTCGTAAACACAAAATTTCTGCCAAAATATTATAACAAATTTTCATCTTTCCTATTTATATTCACGACTAAGAGACAGGAATGGGTGTGCAGCTCGAACTGTGGAGCCTGAGTGTTTAATGCCGTCCAAATAACATACAAAGTTCAACATCATAACTAAAGAATAATATACAAATATTCCTAAATGAAGTCACTCAGGCTAAAATATTCACGTGCGCCACCTGATATGAAAACCCAAAAAACCCAATGGGAAAAAATTGGGAACGTATTCCCCAACCGATGCAGTCGCACAACCTCTGGGGGTTAAAGGTAAAAAATCAATCGAAAGATGAATAATATAAGGTATATAAATAAAAGTTGATAGTTTGAGAGCTGAGATGAATACATTACAACTGTCAAAACCTTATATACCTAATAACAATAGAGTCAATTAACGCCATAGCGGCTCACGTGCATTCATACCAATAGGAAAGTATTTACATTCTCTGTCACTGCCACTACGTTTAGCTCTGCTGAATGTAAATACATTTATCTAATACAACTGTGGTGAAAATTTTTCCAAAACTTTGTTTATGGCAACATAGTTTATACTCAAACTTGGGAGGTTTGGCCCTGAAAAACTGTATCGAGCCACCTTAAGACCTTCCGTTGTGTATTATAAACAGTCATAACAGAAAATAGGCATATTTCGTCAATCGGCTGTGCTGATAAATTGTTTAAATCACAAAATATTTGTATGTTTCTATGTTTTTGGACATTCGCTTTGTTGGTCTGAAAAGACATTTTGTTTAGAAGATGTGGGGATTTTGCACAGTGCTAGGTTGAAAATATGCATTTTGAACCCTTTCCCACCTATGACAAAGTGGGTGTAAATAAAAAAATATTTAGTAGACATAAGTTGCTTTTGAAGGACCAAAATTATGCTCTTTACATCATTTAAGGACCAGTTTAATCATAGGAAGTGAAAAAAATCGTTGAAAGTGCAAAATTTTGAAGTGGTGAACTTGGCAATATGCGCTATTTTTACCCTTTGTCACTGCAAAAATTTGGCCGCCGGGCTCTGAAGTGATTTTCCTTCCGAAAATTTTTGTTTTAAAATATTTTCAAACACTAAATAATGCGGTTTCAATTACTTTAGGACTAAGATATATTCGTGGGCAAAGTTTAAAGAAAATTAATTTTCCGACCGGAAACGCAGTGGGCTGGTTTTAGTGAGACTCCCTCTTAAAATAGGCTATTATTTTTCCTGTTATTTTACTGACATACCTTGCATTTATCCACGATGCACGCTTTGTCTCTGAAACTAGAGATATGTCTCTCAATACAATTTCTGCACAGCCCACACTACGGTATACATGTTGTAGTTCAATTTTTACCTCTGGTTTATTTTTTTCAAACTAGATCAATTTTTTTTAACTAGTTAGTTTTTTTTTAAAACCAGTTTAATTTTGTAAATCAGTTTTCAATCAACTGTCTGAAAAAGGGCCTCTAATTTTTGGGGTGTGGATAAAAAAAACAGGGGCTTGGCTTTTTAGGGGGGGTTCTGAGAAAAAGAACTAGATGCAAGAAGAATAAACAAGTGAATTACCGCAATCATACTCTCATCCACCAACTCCGTCATAGTGTCTAACCCAACCGTACTACCCCTCAGTTTCTTATCAACCACCCCTGACATATTAAACTTACCACTCACTTTACTCAGTAACAACTTCCTTCTTTTTGCTAACTCATTCTGTACTCACCAGGAGTTGAACCTCCAACCTCCAGATCTGTTGCCATCTGTTCTCACCATTAGGTCATGCTAGATTTTGTTGAACGGGTTGCCATATTTGTTGTTATTATAATTATTGGTCTCAGACTCCCTTCTGCTTGGCCAATTTTATTATTACAATATTCGTACACCAAACCCTTAAGCACTGGGGTCGAGAATGTTTTGAGAAGATGGCAGAAGTACGAACAGAAGAGAACTGCTGTGTTTTGAAAGAAATTTTTCACCAGAAATTGGATGATTTAAAAGCCAAACAGACCAAAAATGAATCTCTTATAACGTTGTTTATAGACGACCACTTTTTCGACAAAGCAAAGACATATTTGAAACACCAAGCAGAAAAGTGCCTCGGACTAGATTCAACAGAAGAAACCTGTTTACAAATGACCAAATGGGAGATCAACACAATATCCCGAAAGAACTGGTCCTATGAAAACGATTCGCTAGTAACGGAAGACAAAAAGAAAGTAGTACCCAAAGGACAGCTTCATGAGATTTTAAGCCTTGCACACAGACGCATTAATCACCGAGGAAGACAGATAACAAGCAAATGGATAAACAACAACTACAGCAAAGTAAACAGTAAAGTGATAAGCCTGTTTGTTGCTTCATGTCGTTTTCATGCTGAACAACAATCTATTACCAGTCGTGTCAAAAAAGTGGAAAAACCTCTTCAGTCTCCACGTTTTCTTTCTGTTCTGGAGATTGACTTAATGGATTTCAGAAACTGTCCACGTGACCCCGAGAACCTCACACTTGGGCGATTAACATCATAGATCATCACACCAAATATGTTTACGTTTCACCACTTATAAACAAAAGTGCTGATGAGGTACTGAGAGTCATCAAAACGTACTGTTACACATATGGTTTCCCAAAAACGATTCTCACTGACAATGGAAAGGAATTCAAGAACAAAAAAATGGAAACATTCTGCAACGAAAATGGGATCAAGCAAGGGCATGGCTCTCCACATACTCCTACAATGCAAGGTCTTGTGGAGAGAGCAAACATCATGGAAAGAAGACATGAGAGCACTAATAGTTTTTACTAATAAAGAAACCAACAAATGGTGCCATTCTACCATGGAAGCTGCTTATGTAAGAAATATTGCCTACCACCGTGCTATCAAGCAGAGTCCTTATGAGGCAGTATATGGCATAAAGCTACACAGAAAGCAGCTTACCCCTTCATTGTTACTTGACCAGGAAACTGAAGTTGAAGCTCCAGTTACTACTAATGACTCACGTGAAAGTAGCCAGTCCATAAGTGATGAACGGACAAAAAAGTGCAAATCTATCAGTGAAAATCAGGAAGGTTACAACAACAGAATGATAAAACAAACATGGCAGAGTTCCAGAAGCAAATCTTTCAAAGTTGATGATATAGTCTCTATAAAGATTGATAAAGTTGATAAAAAAAACACCCATGCATCCAAATATGCTGATGGGAAAATTACTGCTACAGAAAATGGCTATGCCCAAGTCGTCACTCAATTTGGAGTAATCCAAGGTTACATTGCAACATCCAGGTTACAACCTTGTACAGCAACTGGTGTCAAATTAAATTATGACAAAGAAATTTCATTTTTGAGTGCTTGTAAAGAGGCACACAATTCAAATTGAACATTGAAGCATGTTTATTATGAACAGTCATCATGACAATGTTACTACTTATTTAACATAATTATATCGAGTGACTTCAGTTCCTTCCCATTTTTGTATTACTTCTGTTACTTAAGAGTGAACAATAAAATGGTATGTGTTGCAAAAACAATAATGTTTCAGTATTTTTAAACCCCCCCAAAAATGAGTAGACTCATACAACATTTCAAAGAAGAGTTTTGTTATAATATCTTCCTCAAACCTGGAAATATAACCTGAACATCAGTAATATTCTGCAATCACGGCTTTGAGGAGAGAACAGTGACATATCAAGCATGAACCATCATCCTGAACAGCAATGGATAGCCACAACAAAGATAATCCCTGCATTTACCCCTTCCCTCTCTCATTCTGGTTTTACAATAAAAATAGTCCCTAAGCCACTTGCATTGGTGACAATGCATAGAGTACAAGCTGTAGTATTAACCTGTATTATCCCTAACCCTCACCCTAACTCTAATCAGTAAAATGAGTGCTTAACCCTAATCAGTAAAGTGAGAGCTTAAACTGTACTGTGGCCATACCTTACATAAAAGCTAATCATTTGAATTAACACTTAATGGTAATAACTAAAATGAACACTTGCTAAAATATGTGACTGCACCTTAATATCACAAGCTACTTTATTTTACACAGAGTATAGATACAAATAAATGAGAATGAGTGGTGTGTTGAAAATTTTAAACCAGTTTGAAAATTTCACACCAGTTTGAAAAATTTAAACCAGTTTTAAAAAAATCAAACCAAAGAAAAAATTTGAACTACAACATATACCCCAGTGGTGTGGCCAAACTGTCTTGGGCTGGGTGGGTCATCTGTAAGGAGAGATCTTAGCATAGGGTAATGTCTATGCTTTGGGGCTTTCTTTAAGGTAATGATCGTGTACATAGTTGGGCTAGGCTAAAAGTAAAGGTCTCAAGTCAGTCAGTGTTTTCCTTGACTTAAGAAAAGCCTTTGATGTTATCAGACATGACGTTTTGCTCACCAAGCTTCAATCTTATGGTGTTAAAGAGTCCGAACGTTGGTGGTTCTACAGTTACCTCTCTGAGAGATCACAGTGTGTCGTCTTTAAGGACGCTATTTCGGCTCCATTGCGTCTCTCTTTTGGCATCCCACAGGGGTCGGTGTTAGGACCAACGTTATTTAATATCCACATTAATAATATATCGAAGGCATGCCATACATCCACTGTATCGTTATACGCAGACGACACCGAGATGCATTCCAGTTCTAAGGACATTGATTTAGCTGAGAACAATGTCAACGAGGACCTCAGGAGTGTACAACACTGGTTCCACAGAACTGGCCTTATTTGTAACACAAAAAAAAACGGAAACTATGGTTATTGCGTCCCAGAATGCACTTAAAACCACCAAGGACATTAACATATTCTATGGAAATTCAATTTTAAAACAACAAAAGCACTTTAAGTATCTTGGCATAGTGGTAGATGAGTTGTTATCCTGGAACAATCACGTGTCTTATGTTACCTCCAGGGTTTATCCCAAACTGAAACTTTTAAACAGAATTTCATCTTTTCTTAGCCCGGCTATTTTGTTGAAGATTTATAAGTAACAATTCTACCTATTTTAGACTACGGTTGCACCGTATGGGGATTTTGCAGCAAGAAGAACTCTGATTTTTTAGAAAGGCTGCAAAATAAGGCGATGAGAATAATTTTGAGAACAAGTCGCTTAACATGCACGCAGTTTATGAGAGAGAAGCTTGGTCTGCTAACTTTATTCAATAGGTGGCATTATATGCGTCTACAGTTAGTTTATAGAATCGTGAACGATTATAACTGTCCCACCTTGTAGTTACAAGGTTATCTTGTATTACGATCCGACCTTCGTGGTAAGGTCTTGAGAGACAACAGAGAACTTCATCTTCCTAGAACTAAAACTGCTATGGGCCAGTCCACATTCATGTACGCTGCTGCCAAGAATGGAATGACCTCCCAACAGACCATCGAAACTGCAGTAGTCTGAAAATTTTTAAGATTAAGCTTTTTAAATTTTTTATTGATTTAGATAAGACTGATCATAAATGTAGTGTTTAGACTTTTTATCGTTTTTTTTTTATCATGTAATTTATTGATACTGATGATCGGTTTATACCAGCATCTTCCTCCCGGACTTCGCTGATCGGTCTTTCAGTTCTAAATAAAGCTTTTTTATTATTATTAT
The DNA here is from genome assembly GCA_038088405.1 of Porites divaricata. Taxonomy (NCBI): domain Eukaryota; kingdom Metazoa; phylum Cnidaria; class Anthozoa; order Scleractinia; family Poritidae; genus Porites; species Porites divaricata. Next base: position 25,339,885 of record JBBMOI010000002.1, read on the forward strand.
TATATTATTATGTAGTGAAACCTGTTCTACTTGTACTCATTACCACATGTGTATCCTACTTTATTTCAAGGTCTCTACATAAGTGGTGTAAAACTCCATAAGTTTCAAGGTGTTCACAGTAATTCAGTGGTAGCTGGTAATGTTGTAAAAAATAGGTAAGTATTTTTGTTGTTTTTTTTTTGTTGAAAACTTTAAGTGGCTCATGGTAATTTCTTCTAAGTTGATTTTAAACAATATATTTTGTACCCTATTGTACAGACTTACAACCATGAAACCTAAAAAATCCACCTTCTTAAGGGTGTCAATGGGATTAACTGTCTCTATTTATATACTGACAACCATGTGAAAAGATGTTGCTTTTTTTAGTGTTTACAGTTTATAGAGGTCAAATTTTCAACATTTTTTGATAAGAATAATTTTTTGTTTTGAACTTTAATCTTGTTTTAGAGGTTTTTTTGTTCCTGTTCATTTTTGCTTTTTATGTTATTGAAACATGTGTGCAGTAAGCTGTTTGTCCAAAAAGTAATAAGTGCAGACACATTTGTTTGCCCTCTTGTCCATTCTGTTGAATCAGATGAGAGGTGCGCAAAGCAGGGATGGTTTGCTTTTTCGTTTGTTTCGGTCTTGCTTCCAATCTGTCTTGTTGCTTTACAAGGGCTAAAGTGTAGAGCTTTGGTAGTGAAAGTGATTTCACAAACTTGTCGATATACCATATTCATATCATGAGAAGAAAATTAATATCGCAGTGTACTTGCCTTTGCATAGTGTATTGTTGCAGCCCTACCTATGGTCCCACTTATTTAATTACCTTCTGTCATGTACAACAGTTTTAAGACCTACACAACAACTGCAGTAGTCGCAGCTCAGCTCTCTACAATCAGCCCTTTGGGTCCTCTTGGCAATGTTGATGTTCGTAATCTTAGTAATGGACCAGCAACTTCCTTGACAGAAGCTGGAGGAGAGGAAGATGATGAGCAAAATTGTCCGCCCTCATCAGGTACCTTAGGATGTTCACAAGTTGGTGAGATTTACAAACTGTTGTATAGTCTCTTACTACGTTTTGCTCAGAGTGGTACTGGCATTGTAGATATCATTATTTATTTGTGTTTGGCTTCTATTTGCTGTATTTCTCTCAGTAGTTTGATACACATGTACAAGGACCAGGTTTGATGACAAGGCTTCATAACAACTGACAGACAAATTTAATTAAAGCATCCTTCTTGTTTTCTGAAATGCCGTAAGAAGAGTCGTGTATAGAAGAGTAACAATGTTATGTAGTTTTTAAATGAAAAGGGTTTTCATTAGGAATTCTAGTAGCAGGAGAAAGGTGTAATGTGATAGTAGAATATTTTGAAAGAGGCTCCTCATCTGAGTAAAAAATTGTCACAGGCTACCGAATGTCAGCCAGAGAATTTTTCATGGTAAAAGGAGAATTCTCTGATCTGCGATGCCTAATGAACACCTTAAATGAAGATACATGTATGACCGTCACGAGCAATAATTGCAAATTAAGCTGAAAAAAAGTTCACTACTTCAATGGGATTCGAACCCATGGCCTCTGAGTTAGTGCTTCAGTGCTCTACCAATTGAGCTATGAAGAACCATACATTGGGAGCAGACCAATTTGTTGAGTTGAATGAAACATATGAAGATGTGATGTATTGTTGTTAAACATACCAACTGATTTGAATAACCACAGATGTTATTAAAGACGTTCAAGGTGAAATGCTGAAAAGTGAAAGCAGTGGTCAGATATTTGCTGTAGTTCATATAGGTGAGTAGCATGACTGTGGTAGGTGCTTAGAATATTGAGCAGTTCTTAGGCAACTGCTTGCCAACATTTGGTTGAGTTAAGCAATTTTGAACTAGTCTATGATGAACACATCTGTTATTAAAAGTTTCACTGGTGTATTTCCTCTTTTGAATTTTTAGAAATTTGCCCCTATATGACGGTGGGTGTTTTTGTTTTCAGGAGGAAGGCAATTTAAAATAACCATCAATGATACAATAGTAATCAACAGAATTGATGCAGACACTGGAGAGAGGATACGCATTGAAAAAGTGAGATGATTTAATTATGTCTTCTTTACCACTAGAACAACTGTTTACTAACATTTGAATAACCACAGTCAGGTCTATTCATGAGTTACAGCTATCATGACAGTGGCCAACATGAAAGCTGTTGCCACTGTGCACGTACCTCCTTAGATTGCCCTTTTCTTTTACGTGTCTTTTCACTGCATGCTTGTTAATATGTTTTCAAACAATTTTCAAACAATATTGTTGATGTTAATGCCTTTTAAACAGCGTAAAATAAATTATTTGAAGGAAGATCATAGCAGTTATATATGCGACTATGCAGTTGCGAAAAGAAAGCCTGAAAAAAAATTCAGGCTTGCACGGGATTCGAACCCTTGACCTCTGCGATACCGGTTCAGCGCTCTACCAATTCAGGTCGTTGAATTGGTTCGTTATAAACCCGTGAAAGCAATATATATGATGAAATTATGAATATATGAAAAATCATATATGTGAACTGCGGAGTGAAGAATTATGATCTTCTTTCAAATAATTCTTCACTCCGCAGTTCACATATATGATTTTTCATATATTCAT
>JBBMOI010000002.1:25345000-25432500 GCA_038088405.1 Porites divaricata
ATTCAGCCATCTTGACCGAATGGGTCTGGCCAAAAAATAATTGATTGCGTTCAAGGTACGAGAACGGAACCCCTAATTTGTGTTGGTGGTCTGTGCATTATTGGGTTTCCTGTGCAATTTATAAGGGAGGCTTTTTCGAGATTGCATGTTCGTCGTCGTCGACACACATTTGCCTCGCTTTGAGGCGCTTGCTTACTTTTTGCCTCATTTTGGCGCGCTAACTCATGTGGTGATTCTTGTGCCCTCGGCGTTCATCGTTCAAAGGTTTGCTGAGGTCTGATATTCTGTCTTCGTAAAGCGTTCATCTTTTAAAAAGTGTGCTGAATCTTCGTAAAGCGTACATCGATCTGTGTTTGCTGAATCGTCCAAAGCGATTCATATTTTTCAGCATGGTTCGTCACTCTCTTTGGAAAATGTCTGCGACTCCTGGTGCATGCATCAAACCGGGTTTAGTTCGGCGGCCGTTTTGCCACAAAGTAAATTTACCGAGTTGTGTAGCTCGGCGGCCGTTGTGTCACAAAGTAAATCTACCGAGTTGTGTAGCTCGGCAGCCGTTGTGCCACAAAGTAAATCTACCGAGTTGTGTAGCTCGGTAGCCGTTGTGCCACAAAGTAAATCTACCGAGATGTAAAGCTCGGCGGCGCCATTTGATCATGACTTGTGATATTTTCGGCACCGGACAAACGAACACTTTAACTCTATGTTATTTATTAGGAAAAACTTATAAACCATCCCACAGTAGCGCCACTCTCGAGTCATGGAAATCAACACGCTCGACCAAATTACTGGAAAAGTTATTGACGTGAGCCGCACGCAAATTCCATTCAAGGCTTTGACAGGGTTAGTGCGAAGTTTGAATTCAGATGTGAAAGCTTTTAAAACGGTAAATTCAATGTAATTCATTTTGTCAACAAGTTGATGATTGGATGCTCTTAAAAATAACAGAGAAAAGTATCCAAAGAAATGTTTTTAAAGAAAGAAAAAGAATCCCGGGTTAAGGTAATTCCCTGGTTTTGCACTGCGCACCCGCTACTGCGCATAACATTGCCACATTCAAGATGGCGGCGGTTCTTCCCACTAGCGCGAAAAGAACAAAAAGGGCCGCTTTTGCAGAGCTAAAGCTTTTATTCGCGCTAATAATGCTGAAGATCGGCTGACAGCTTCCTGGTTTGCTATCGAAAACCAAGAAAATGAAAGAAATGTGCGTGATCCGGAAGTCTGCAGTGGTTTTTCACTTCGCGGCCGTCGAGTTGTAGAATTATTAAAATGTCCTGGCTAAGGCTTTGGATTATGGGGGCTGTGAAGCATGTGGGACAGCTCTACGGCTCTCCAAGTGCATTAACGAGCCAGTATCTGGCCTAGGATCGCTACTGTACATATGTTGTTCAAACTCCGACAGTGGATAGAGAGACGAATATTACTGAAACAAATAAGACCCACCGTAGCACCAGGACCACGCGAGGTAGACCAATCTTTGATGTAAACGCGAAGTTTGCTGCTGAATTCACATTTTTCTGTGTATAGAAACCAAACAAGCGAACATATGAAGAATAGGAATTAATAGTCTTTTCTTCAAGTTTCTTTGTCAAGCATTATTATGCAAAAGCAAAAAAATCGAACCCTAGCTCACTGGAATTAAACAGAACGCCAGCGCTACAAAATAGCCCAAAATTAAGATTCATAACTCCAAAGTCTCCTCAAATCTTGACTTACCTCCTTCCTTGGTATTTAATGTACTCTTTTCAAGTTTGAATTTTGTGTTGGCGATATCAAACACATAAAAACAACCGAAAACAAGCTTGATCTCGAGTGCATACTTCGAACACGATGAGCGTTATTTTGTATCTCGCCCCAGTCCCCGCCGAGCAAATTATCCATCCAGACAACCTTTCACAGCAGTTTGTGAGGAAACAAGCACGGTGACCCCCAATTTTTTTCCCAGGTATTTGCTAAGAACAGTCTAATAAAAAACATATTTGAAGAAGAAAAAAAGTTTGATAGGAGAACATGATTTTTTGGGGGAAAATAGTTTCGTATTTGCTGTATTCGGTTCAAGGCGAGGACTTCAAGCTAACCATGGAACTGTCCGAAAAAGTGCAATGCCCCACAACCAGGCATTCAAAAACGAATTAAATGAAGCAATAGTGCTTATTTGAATAAAAGAAGCTTTATTTACATGATAAAATTTTGTGTGTTTCAAGTAACAAAGACTTTATTCTGTATGAAGGGGATTCGAATTTTTAACACGCAACCAGTAAAAATACCCTTTTTTAAGAGCCTGCTGACGCGTAAACAAGCATGGTGACCCCATCTTTTTTTTCATTTTTTTAATGTTCATATCATGAATGTTCATTATGCCAAGTTTCAAAAAAAGTTTGATAGTAGAACAATTTCAAGGGAATTACGTTAAGCAGTAATCGGCCTTTGAGCAACTACGCCCTGTAACTCGCGCCAGTAAAACAAAATGTGCTATTTACACGCCCGACGCACTATGGCCAATGTCTCCTCCGATTACAAGCACTTGACACCGAACCATACGATATCTTTTGAAAACCTTCTTATAATGATACGCAGTTTAAATAGAGGTTTCGCTGTACGCAACCCTTACGTTCAAAATATGCCATAATTAACAGTTAATGAATTCGGCTTTCGTATCTTATGAAGAATTATGGAGATCTCGGAGGGTGTTATCCGTCGAGGCCGTAGGCCGAGGCGGATAACACCCTCCGAGATCTCCATAATTCTTCATAAGATACGAAAGCCGAATTCAATAACTGTTTTATTATTCATTCAAAATAATTCCTAGTTTGAAAACGTAGCTAAAACATGCTTACCTCGATCGATCCATCGATGTTCAGTTCATCTTCGATAGTGTACGTTTAGGTTTGTCCAGCCCCGCAAATATTCTTCAAATAGCAGATGTCGCCCTTCGAGTTGTCTTCTTGCTGTTCTTGCCATGTTTTAATCTACTTTTCCGCCTAGTTCTTACTCTTGAAACGAGTGAAATGTCCGCCATTTTTCAAGTTCACAATCAAAACAACTCAGCCTCGTCCCCAGGTCTTCCCGGTTAACGGTGCCTTAACCTGCGAAAACGCTGCATTTTTGACGTCATTTCCTCGTTAAACTCAAAATTCTTCCAAATTTGGTCATCAGTAACTGGTTATGGTGAATTAAACGTGTGCTTTTAGCCAATCAGAATCGCGGAAATATTTTGAATGAATAATAATCATATTTATCTGTATCGCAACCACCCTTACCCCTCAACTGCTACCTGTACGCCTAACAAACACATCGAATGCACTCTCCTAAGCTCTGATTACTCCTAGTTATAAAGTCAAAGTAGGCGATTCCGAGAGGTGGGCGCGATAGGCCCATCTTAGCCGCCCGAATAACCTATCAGAAGACAGGATTCGCTTCATCTTGCACACTCGCAGAGCCACCTATAAAATGACAATAAGATGGGTTAACAGGGCGTACATTAGTTGTAGTAATGCAAAGAGTTTTAACTCTGATGCATCGTATTATCGTTGATTTCGGTATTTGGTGTTTTCTTTTTTACAGCAGAGACTTGGCAAGGATTGAAGCTACTGTAGTGGAAAAAACCAAGACACCAAAAGTAATAGTTTTTAAAAAGAAAAGAAGGAAGGGGTACAAGAGAACTCAAGGTATAAATGAGTGTTTATTTAGGGCGTTGTTCTTTGAGCAGACTGATAGTGATAGGTCAGCACTTTTTAACATCCGCGAAAGGCCCTTGGACACCTTATAAAGTTTACTTAACGTATTATTCCTAATCATTTCGGATTATGGTTGGGTTGGAGTTGATGCTATATGTTAGGTTAGGGTTGGGGTCTTCTGGGTCGTGTGTTCGAATCCTACTGCCCTTCATATCAATTTTTTTTATTCTTTCAAATTAAAGAGACTTTCACTTTCATGAACATTGCCAGCTTGAAATATCATTTAAGTGTGATAAAAAAGCAGAGAACGGTTCTACCTTGTGTAAATTTCATAAGGGGAGAAAGAGCCTTTCGACGGTGTTAACGAGTGCTGACCATAGTGATATGACGTAATTAATCTCGTACCCAGATCTCTTGTTGACGAAATCTGGTCAAGTAAGAAATCAGATTCAATTTTTTTCGATTGGCTAGATTGTGAGGGAATGACGTGAGTGTTGTTTTCTGCGCCGCTATGGCTTACAGCATTTGCAAAGTCTGAAAGTCTTGTTCAAATAAATATTTTTACTGAAGAAGTAGTTTTCCGTCTCAATATAACTTGTAAAACCATTTGAAGACGTTTTGAAACTATATCTCGGAATCATGATAAAGACTTTTGAAAGGGGTAAAAAAGAATTTCGCGTGAGAAAAGTTGACGCGTACTGTTTTGAGCTTTTAGCGCGCCGGCGCTATGACAATTACTTTTCAACTAACTCTAAACTGCCACATTGAATTTGATGTTACAAAGAACAACAACAACGACAACACAACAAATTAGTTGGTGCGTACTTAAGCTGTGCATATAAACCACGTTTTGTCAGAGAAAACTTCACGGCTTCATCAAATTCGTTGCTTAACACGTCGAAACACGCGGACGCCATTTTGAGGGTTTATTTCAAGTATGCGCTCTTTCAAGGCCTATCGACAGGCGATCACGTGCATAAACCAGCTTCGTTAGTCTACGTCAACAAGAGATCTGGGTACGAGATTAATGATATAATATGTCCGGTTTTCCAGGCCACAGACAAGACATAACCGTACTGAGAATAAACAGCATTCACGTCCAACCGGAACTTCTCTCCTCATCTACAGCTGCGAGCTCAAGTTAAACAGCCGACTGAAGAAATCTTCTAATCTTAAGCTGAACTGAACACCGGCAACTGGCGTCGAGTTAGAGGAGACGTGGAACTGTTGATAAACGTAAAATGTGCGAAATTCAACTCACGACTGGATTTGAATTTCTGATTGTGGTTTATACCTATTCACAGTCATTTCCGCAACTCACATTTTTAGCAAGTACGGGGTACCTTTAGATTCTTTTTTAGTTTCTCAGAGCTTTATTAAACCTTTTCACTCCCAGAAATGGCCAAAACATATATTGCAATGGAAACCTCAAAAATGGTTTTGAAATGCTGCAATGGAAATGTCCCCACGAGGAATTTCTACTGAAGATGTTTTATTTGAATGGTTAACTGATGATGTCTTCGTTTTCCGAAATAACAGTTATGTTCATTTCCCGAGAGTTGAGGATTAAATATACATTTTTGCTGAACTGGTATAAGTTGTTTTCATTTGTAGCCGAGAGTAAAATTAAACCCTCTTCTCATTGGGCACATTAGCCTATACTACGTAATAAATAAATAAATAAATTGTTAAGGAAACGATGGAATACAAACTTGAACGCTTGAACACAACTTTAATCCGCTCGATTTACAATACACCGATTTACAACAGGTTGATGTACTGCCCGGGAACCCCACTTACAACAAAATCTACGAGCGACTAGCGAGGAAGTCACGTGACGTGTTATCTACATAATTTATTCTACTCTCACAGGTCCAGTCTCATGGGGCTTCTAATGACCCGAGTACGAGTACGAGGATGGGCCGTAACATTCTCCCCACCTTGTCCCCCTTCGGGGAGGACAACTGTCTTCTTAGGCTTACGAATAGGTACACTTTTAACATTAACAGAGTTCGCTCGCGGCTTCTCCCCACCATCAACAGGAACATCAGCTTCACCGGTAACTTGTGGGGCTGCTGCGTTGAACAGGCCTCTTGAATACACCTTTCTCTGCTTTCACAGTAGCCGTTCGCACGAGTCCATCTTTACCAGGATGAACCTTTTCCACCCTGGCCATTGGCCACTTGGTACGCGATACATTATCATCAAAGACCAATACGATATCGTCTTCTCGAATGGAGGGGTTTTCCTCTTGCCATTTACTTCTCACGGACAGCATGTGCAGATATTCTCGTTGCCAGGTAAAGATACCTTTCGACAGTTCTTTTACTAAACTCCTCCAAGCTTTCTTCTTTACTCTCAGGTAACTGGTTAATTGGTCTGCCAATTGCAAGATGAGCAGGGGTAACCGGCAAAGGGTCTCTGTAGTCGTCGCTCACTGCCGTTAATGGTCGCGAGTTGATAATGCCTTCAATTCGAATTAATAGTGTGTTCAATGCAGAAAAGGTGAGAAGTGCCTTTCCAAGCACTTTACGCAGTGATTCTTTGATTGCTCTGAAAAATCGTTCCCACCATCCGCCTCGCCATGGTGAAAGTTCGGTGATGAATTTCCACGTAATCCCTTTCGACGAGACCTCACAATTAATTCGATTTCGATCCAATGTATCCCACACCGTTCGACTTTGAGTTCTAGGACCATACAATTTCTGGATTTCCTAGCTTGCGGCCTTAAAGGTTTTTGCGTTGTCGGACCACACTGTATGGCAAAGATCTCTGCGGCCTGTCATGCGACTAAAGGCTTGTAGGAACTCATCGGTGGTAAGGCTGTGTGTTAATTCCAAGTGAATCATACGAGATGATGCGCATGTGAATAGACAAACGTACACTTTCTGTATGGTTGAACCTTCTTTTACATAGAGAGGTCCTGCGAAATCAGTTCCAACATGCGCGAAAGCTGGTGAACATGAAACTGTCTCTTCCGGCAATGGGCCCATTTTCTGCGCGAGGTCCAACTCGCTGTTTTTGGCAAGCTACGCATCTACAGATAACACGTTTGACTTCTCGTCTCTCTTGGGTCAGCCAAATTTTCTGTCTTAAGGTTGACAGTATGCTTTCTGGGCCCGCATGTAACATGATCTTGTGTAGGTCTAGTATCATCTTTGCGACTTCGGGATGTCCGTGAGGCAATATTACTTGATGCTTGGTCTGTTCAAGTAGATCAGCAAACTGCAGTCGGCCACCAACTCTTAAAACCTGATCCTCTCTGTCATAATACGGGTCTAGTTTGGGAAGGCGACTGTTCTTGGGAAGTGTTTGTCCGGACTTCAGCAACTGGTAGTCTTCTTTATAGACTTCTTCCTGCACCCACTTACAACACTTAATCTCTGCCTTCTTCACTTCTTCTGTCGACAGTTCACTTTCAGAAGACTTACATTTAGTCTTGAACAACTTGACTGCTCTCAGTACATAAGCGGCTACTCGAATCAACTTTAACCATGTCCCGTAGCGTGACCTCAATTAACGGCTCTCTAACGACTGCTGTACAACCATGTGCAATTTTCCTTTCCTCTTCGCATACTTCAGAGGGAACAGTTCCACCTTGGGGCTGAACGGGTAAAGGTTTGTCACTCGAAGACAGCCACCGAGGTCCATTCCACCATAAGGTACTGGCAATCACCACAGCTCAACGCACGCGTCAACAAATCTGCAGGATTTTCCTTACTAGTACAGTACCTCCAACACTCAGGATCCCACGTGGAGTGTATTTCTGCCACTCGATTCGCCACGAATGGTTTCCAAAGAGAACTCTGACCTTTTACCCAATGCAGTACCACCATACTATCAGTCCAACACACAACACTACTCGCTTCCATAGGCAAAGTGTCTACAACAAACTTCAACAACCTGGCATTTACAACTGCTGCTAAAAGTTCCAGTCTGGGTAGTGACACTTTCTTGATAGGTGCAACTCGGGACTTTGATATTACCAGCTGCGAGGATACATGACCTTGCTTGTCTGCTATTCTGATGTACACTGCTGCTCCGTACGCTTTAGGAGAGGCAAAACCATGTAGCTCTATCTTAGATGCCATTTCCGAAGCATCGGGGTATGGTCACACCTTTCAGTTGCAACAACTCTGACTTCCAATGTAGCCACTTTGCTTTAATTTCACTGTCCAAAGGGTCATCCCACAATAATCCTTTCAACCACAGTTCTTGGAACAGGATTTTGGCTCTGACAGTGAAAAGAGATATCAACCCTAAAGGGTCAAACATTTTCGATGCTAGACTAAGCAGGCTTCTCTTTGTCATTGGATCAGGAGATAAGACAATTCCACCCGGTGCAAGAAATCGGAAGTGATCAGAGGTCAAATCCCATGAGACTCCAAGCGCTTTAAGGGGTTCACTCGACTCAAATTCCACCAGTGACGATGAGGCTCTTTTGGCTGGGACAATGGCATCCATTACAAGCTGTGAGTTACTTGCCCACTTTGTCAGGTTAAACGCCGCTTTCATCATGGTCTCTGACATGTCTTGTTGAAGTTTCACAGTCGAGTCCGCCGTATCACCTCCTGTTAGGACGTCATCCACATACATGTTTTGTAGAATTTCTTGGACTGCATTTGGGAACAGTTCTGAGTATTTTTTTGCATGAGCATGGACCGTCGAAATAGCAAGGAATGGACTTGAGTTCACACCAAATGTCAGTCTTTGCATTCTATAAACTTTGGGTGTTTCGTTAAACTGTAAGTCTCTCCAGAGGTACCGGTAAACGTCTCGATCCTCTGCCGCGAGCTTGACCTGAAGAAACATCTTTTCAATATCTGCTTTGAGACCAATTCTGTTTGTTCGAAATCGAAAGAGCACAGATGCAAGGTTGGGCTGTAAAGCAGGACCGGGAAGGACACAATCGTTGAGGGAAACACCATCTCCTTCTCGCGCGGAAGCATCAAACACGATTCTGCACTTAGTCGTCGTTTTGTCATCACGGAACACAGCATGATGCGGCAGGTAGCGTACAGTTCTATCTTCATCAGTCTCGTTAGGCACTACCTCTGCAAATCCTTTCTCTACATATTCGTTGATTGCAGAATTGTAAGCTTTAGCTTTCATAGGGTCATGTCTTAACCTTCTTTCGATGCTTTCCAGACGTCTAACAGCTTGCATGTAGTTACTTTCCAGTTTAGGAGGGTCACGTTTCCACGGTAGTCGTACTTCATAGTTCTTCCCGTCAAATTTCAATCCTCTATTGAAGTCAGCAACAGCAACTTCCTCCTCCCGGTAAATAACAGTGTTTTCAGTCTCAGCGATGCCAATAGATTCCAGTTCCCAGAATCTTTTCAAGCTTTTAGTGAGTCCACTGTTTTCTACAACGGTAAGCAAGGATGTGGTATGCCTTGAGTAGCGGTTTACTTGTCCGGTAAGAATCCACCCGAGATGAGATTCAACAGCAATAAGTGACTCAGATGAACTAACTCTCTTGTACAACCCAGTTACGAACGAGTAGTAAAAGTCTGCACCAATAAGGACGTCTACTTGGACGGCATCGCGAGGGTAGGAATCTGCCAGAGTTAAACCTTGAAGATGAGAGTTCTTACGAAAGTCTAACTGCACTGGCCCGAGGGGGTTACAAATCTTGCGAATAGCAAGGGCCTCCATCTCCACCTTGGACTCTCCTTTCATTGGCGAAAGTGCAAATTTAACTCTCTGCAATCTCTTGGTTTCACTAGTTGTTCCACCGAGCATTGTAACACTTAATAACTCTGAGGGACCTTGCAAGCCAAGGGACTCTGCAATGTTCTTGCCGACATATGAACGTTGACTCCCAGAGTCTAGCGAAGCACGGACTGTCATTTCTTGACCATTGACCTCGCCAACGCTGTCTGTAGCAGTGTTTCCTTCAAGGGCAATGCAGGTTTAGCTGAAGCTAACCCACTTAAGCTGATGTTGGAAGGCTGCTGGGGTGTAGCCACTAACTGCTGACCATGTAACAATTTGTGATGACGGCGGCCACAATTTGCCACAGAACACTTAGGCTGGCGACAAATCTCGGAAAAGTGCTTGTGGTTGCTGGGCTTTAAACAATTGAAACACAGTTTATTCTCTTGAACTAGTTTCCACCTGTCATCTAGTGACTTGTCATTGAAAACTGGGCAATTTGGTGACTCGTGACCTTCCTTACAGAAATTGCAGCTTGGACCAGTTAGCTCACATGCCTCACCAAGTAATGCAGAGGCTGTATACGCTCCATCCCCACTACCCATTCGAGGAAATGAAGGCTTTCTCCTGTTATCTCTACTCTTACCAGAGCTGCGATTGCTTTGGGTATTATTCACATTACAACCTCTCTCCCCCGCTTCTTTGGATACAACTTGGCGGTTGAGAAATTTGAAAAACAACTCAAGATCTATTTTATCCTCTTGAGTGTCTGCAAGCTCTAACTCCCATTTTTCTAGTAACTGAGGTGGCAACTTGGTCTCAAAGATGGGTAACAAAATACAACCATGACTCGTTGGATCTTCACCAAGCGCTTCTAAGGCTCTGGTTCTATTCATAAATGTGTCATAAAGATCTCTAAGGGCGGATGCGCTGACCGCCGACTTAGCATCCATCTGGATGACGGATTTCACAAGGGATGAGATTATCAAACGTTTTCTTCCATACCTGTGTTGGGGGCAATGGACCGCTGCTTGATAATTTGCTCCAGTTATTTCAAATCCTTCTATTGTTTGCAAAGCATTACCAGTAAGCACTGAGCGTAGGTAAGTAAACTTCTGTACCTTGGGTAAGTCATCATTGTTATGCACTGCGGCTTCAAACTGGTCCCAGAAGTTTTGAAATTTAAAACACATCCCCATTAAACTTTGGCAGTTCAATCCTGGGCAATTTAAGACTTGAAGATTGACGACTGTCAGTATGTGTATTTTCTTTTGAAGACTGATGATCTTCCACTTTGCAATTGGAGGTATTCATGAGCAACATCGATAGCTTTATCCGCCGTAAAATATCTCCCTATCTGCGAAGTTCTTCTTCTATCATATCCTCCGTGATCAGCGGGCCTATTTCATTTCGCGGGTGAAGATATTTCTCTCTATGCACGGTAAGTCTTTCAATTCTCAGCTTTACTTTCACTTTGTTACTTGTACTTTGACTAAGCTCCGAAATTTCCCGAATCAACCCGTCCATATCTATTTGCAAGGCTTTGGCTTTGCGTCTGATCGAGTTAATCTCTTGAATTTCTACTTCACTCGAAGACTCAGCTGACTCAGCAAGATTCATTTCTTCCTTCGACTCTGGTTTGACATCATTTGACTTTGAATCGTCTACCAACCTTTCAATCAAGACCTTCTTTTTTCCAGTAGTTGGTAATCCTTTTTCTTGAAGCAGCTTTCGCAGCTGATCGACTGTTAGTTGCGATAGATCATCATTTTCGGTGGTGATGACCTGGCGAAGAATTACAAATTTACTGTTCAAATGTCACCTTGTATCCGGCTGTGAAGGACTATGTTAAGGAAGCGATGGAATACAAACTTGAACGCTTGAACACAACTTTAATCCGCTCGATTTACAATACACTGATTTACAACAGGTTGATGTCCTGCCCGGGAACCCGACCTACAACAAAATCTACGAGCGACTAGCGAGGAAGTCACGTGACGTGTTATCTACATAATTTATGCTACTCTCACGCGCTTCTCGGTGTTGCGTGCTACCCCTAGCCTTCTTGTCGCCACTTTCTCCTCACAGCCTTAACCAGAAAGTCTTACAGCAAATGGAAACTCGTATAGTCGGGGAAGGGGCGGGGTAGGGAGGGGGAGAGGGTTTAACCATACATGACCACCCTATCTTCTTGTAAATGTTTGGTACAGGCGTAATTTCGGTGGCAAGTGCGCTTAAAGAGGCAAATTCTCCGCTTGTGCAAATTTTTACATATACAGTGGAACCCCGCTATTTCGAAATCCCAAGGGAATAGAAAAAAAAGTTTATTTCGGGGTTTCGAAATAACCGGAAAAGTGTAAAATTCGTAACAATGAATCATTTTTTAATAAAATACAGTACAGTATGAAGAAAGACACTGATTAAATAAAAATACAGTAATTATATGTCGGATAAATCAGTAGATTCTGTTGCGTTGAAAAATCTTTGAATGTTCTGTTGTTTTTAGTTTTTTCTAATACTTCAGTTGTCGATCGTGAATGAATAACACAGCTGGAATTTCTTAGAGGGACAATGCACGTGAGTCAAGCTCAAATAAAATGCAATACGTTTCCAGCTGTGCTCTTATGTACGTACTCTGTTTTCACAAGTTCGAAATAACGGGGTTGATTTAAGGTGTAGGGAAAGAACGATGAGTTCAAAATAGCGGGGAATTCGAAATAACCGAGTTCGAAATAGCTGATAGTAAATGACTGAAAACATAAGGGTAAATCCAAGGGAATTCGATCTTCCTTCGAAATAGCAGGGACTTCGAATTAACCGAGTTCGAAATAGCTGACTGGGGGAGCAAACCAAGTGTATTATGGGAAATGCGCAAGTGGCGAATATTTTTAAACAATTATTTCTCGAAAAGAGGGGGCTTTTTGGTGGTAAAAAAGGATTAAAGTCTAGCTTTAACTAGCTACAACTTTTTTCATTCTCGATATTTTTGACCAACTAGTTGGATTTTACTAATTAACAATTATTTCCGAATGGGCTCTGAGTCAACGTTATTTTAAAATCTCTTATTAAAGAGGTTGTGTCACGGCAGTCCTGTTCATTCTGTTTAATTTTGCCAATTACTCGCCCTCAATCGCTATAGAACTTAAAGTAAGCAAAGAAATTATACATGTAAATGACAAAATCAGAGATCTGAGACAAGCAAATAAGTCTCGGGATCAACTTTGAAAAACTGTTAGGCTGAGCAGTTTTCAAAAACCCTAATTTCAATCTTCTTCAGTTTTGCCCATCCGTGGCATCTGTTGTTTCTGTTACGTTATTTTAACTTTCCTTTAAAGTTTTAAGCGGTTATTTTTATGTTTCTCTTAATTCAACGGGCATTTTGTAATTTCCTAATTTGGCTGAATTTAGTTTTGTACTGTACATTGAGAGGGCAATGATCTCCCTAGTTTTTACGAGGTCATGGTAGTTTTAAACATAGTTTAATCAGTAACAGCTTCTCTTGGTAACAACATGATTCTGGTTACCCTTGCAAAACATTCGTCTGTTCCGCACGCACCATCAAAACTGCTCCTTCGTTCTCTAACAATAACTGATCTTTGTGTGGGCGCCATTTCACAGCCGTTGGTTGTAACGCTCCTATTAACCGCTCTAAAGGAATCATGGGACTTGTGCCGGATGATAGAATACTCGCTACCTTGCCACTACAGTTTTTGGCGGAGTACTTACTGCCATAGGCGTGGATAGACTCCTTGCTCTTACATTAAGAATCAGATCCAGACAAATGGTAACTGTAAGGCGAGCTCGCTGGGCCGTGTTAGTGTTTTGGATCAAAAGCGGAATGATCGGAACTCTTCACCTTGCCAGCCAGACCTGACTTTTTACAGTATGTGCTTTACTAATACTTTTGGATGTAAGTTTAATTTGAAGCTATTCGTACATAAGAATATTTTTCGCAATCCGAAGACAACAAGCGCAAGTTCAAGTTTTTCTCCAAACAGGGAACAATACACCAAATATGGCACGCTACAGACGGTCAATTTCCAATGCATTATGGGTTCATTTGCCTCTGCCGATCTGTTACACACCTTTTGCCGTTGTAACTGCTGTCATCGTTGTTCGTGGTTCAAGCACGCTCCTCACTATGGCCCAGTTCTCAACACTTTCTTTAGTTTACATGAACTCCTCGCTAAATCCTGCGTTTTATTACAGACAAGCAGTGAAACAAACTATAAAACAGTTACTCTACTGCATCTCTTTTTACATACCTAACGCACCTTCAGAACGGATTACGAGAGAACATTAGGAAATCAAAATTATGAAGAGGAATACAGTAAAACCCCACAAGTAAGAACCTGGATTTTTATAAGAACCCGTTAGGCCAAAATTTGCCAGCTAAGCCCCCTCTATACAAAAAGCTGTTTAGCCTAAAATTTAGAACAGGTTCCTATTTTCTACAATTTAGGAAAAAAAATAGTACACTTGGGCAAATAGGATAAGTCAACATTCAGAATCCTCTTTGGAGACATAGGTGCCTCATCACTCCAACTGCAATGTAATGAATGGTATGCAGATTTTATATGAGGAATAAGCTGAACCACTTCATACTCTTAGCTCTATTGCTTTTTTTTCTTCAGAAAGTAAGAACCTATTTAAGAACCTAAGTAGGCTAAACTAGCGCAAACGGCCATTTATATGAGAACCTGTTTAGGCTAACTTGGAAAAATCCAGGATTATATAGTCGCGGGGTTTTGCCGTAGAGCAATTTAACTGGTTTAGCCAATGCAATCAATGCCCTCGGGAGAAATGGCTATTGTTCTCGGGACATTTACGTACTGCCAGTGAAAGTTTCAAGGTTTGTCATATCGCCCATTGTTATTCTAAAATGCTAAAGAAGAGGCAATTTCACTGGTTACCATGCCGCACGGCTCTGCACATCATCAGGGATTAGGCGGGTTATACTAACAATAGCCGAATCGCTCTTTTTCTTTCCCTTTTGTCTGGTAAAATCACAACTCTACGCTTCCAAATTACTCCAAGCGTAACTGTTAGAAGTGCGAACAAAGCGCTACTATTCGAATCTATAAAATTACTGCATGCTGCAATCCGGGTTCAGCGAACAAAACTTTATGATGACTGGAAAAAGGTGTCTTTCAATTCCACTCAATTCAGCTCTGACAAAACTATGGCTGATTTTAATTTTCGACCGAGTAATAGGTGTATATTCGAGTTAGGCGTTTGCTTTTAATAGACTACATGCGCGCGAAGTTAACGCAACAATGATAATTATAAAGTAAATGTGTTCTCTCTTTCCGCCTTCCAAGAATCGTTTTTTTCACTTCGACCCTCAGCAGTCTTCCGAATAGACCCGGCAGACGAGCAATTGCAGTGAAAGCCCTTTACAGAGGGATATTCTGAACATGGTACATGGTAAGGGACATCTATAACCAAAAAGAGTTGTACGCGGTCAAAAAAGAGAAAAAGAAAGCTTTGTATCAATACAAATGGCGAACATTGGCGCAAAGTAAAATCAATCTGAAACTTTACAACTCCGCAGCTTGTTCTTGAACAGTCGCGTCTAGCTCATCCAGTTTTTCATCGAGTTTCGTCAAGATGTCGTACGGGGGGGATGAGAGGTTTCGGCTGGGTACAGAATCCGTTTAATCCAAGTATCAACTTTTTTCCTCCTTCTCCGTTTCCCATTATTCTCTTTTTTAATTTTCTCAACGAAATTTTTCGTTTTCGTGCTCAGTAACACAGAGGCTCCTCGAGTAAATAGCTATTTAGACGTAGGTTTTTTTGAAGACTCTGCAAATAGTTTCTTGAAGTTGCCTTCCAGCGTCCTCCATTCCCATAAAACGTTCCCGTTGATTTTTAAACAGTAGTTTGGATCTTTTCCGTCTGCAAACGGTGGGACTACATGTATAAGTAAAGGCTGGGCCAGGGGTTCAGTGAGCTCTGCAAAGAGCTCCTTGTCCAAGTCGTTTACTTTTGCATCAGCCATCTTGAAAACGATTTGTAGACGTAGCGATCACGAGCCAAAAGGGCGTTATGTCTTTAAAATTCGCGCGCGACTAGTTTTTTTGGCAATTAACAGATGACTGAACGACTGGACTGAATGGAGTGCTACTGCCTATTGTTTGTTCATGACAACCATTGTTTCGACAAAGACAATGACTTCACTCCGACTGCGCGCTAAGTTTAAACTTTATATTTTCAAACTTAAAAGTCTGCAACTTAATCGAATCCAGTTTTCGAGAAAAAGCTATCCACGTGTAGGCAACGCATTTGTCTTAAATAATCCGCTCTATAATCTGAAGATTTCTGATTATTTTTCAAGAAATTCGATGTCCAATTTTGACAAAGGTCGTTTTTCATACTGAAAATTAAGCCTGATTTTCATGTTAAAAGTCTGCACCTAATTTTCATCTATTTTACTTAAAATTTAGCTGGAATGATAGATTAATCCTTTAACTCAAAGAATCCGCTCTATAATGTTAAAGAAGTCATGTTTTTAACAACCGAAATGACGATTTATTCACTCTGCTGCGCCAAAATCGCCCGTTTCCTCTATTATTATGCCGCTTTCTTGGCGCATTCATACCTGATTAGCCCACCTCAATGGCTCATTGATATGCGTAAATGTCGGACCATTTCTCCCGCTTTGGTTGGGTTGAAAGTCATATTACCCAAAAGTCAATAACCAGAAAATTAGAATTCCCAACTTGCACGGTAAAATCAAGCAAAACTGTACTGCAAACTACTACAAATTCATGGAAACTTCAGGGAGGAAGGAGAAATCTACGCCAAACCCTTCCCATCTCGAAAAAATGTATATATTTTCTTTTTTCCTTGACGTCACTCGCTCTCGGCTTCCTGATCCGTCAAATGAACGAGGTTTTCCATTTCAGGGTATTGTGATCCTTTTACTAACACTCGATTCTAGTGTGAAACACAAACAACTTAATACACTAAACACTTAAGAATAAAGGAGACTTTTTTAAAGTCAACGTTGATAGTGACTTTAATAGCGACCCGGAGAAAGCCAATTTTGTAGGCCCAAAATCATTGGGCGATACAGATATATGAGCCTATTGCGCTCGCATTTACATGTAGCTTTGCTTAGTTAAAAACCGGGGGCAAACCTCAAATACCCTCTGACATTAGCATTTCCGAAGAAGAGATCTCAAAAAAGCTAATCCCCTTCCTCTCGGCTCACGTAATAAGGGGCCTCACAATCTTCTTTCCCACAGAGAAGTCGGAGGCCAAAGTTTGTACCGAGCAGACGATCGCAACCGGATAATATGGAACTAGCATAAAATCAGTGAACTAAGCACTCCTAGCACCAGGATTTTTATACACAGCATCAAACTGTTTTAGTGACTATGTCCAGAGAAACTAGGACGCTGAAATGAAAGCTTTTGGGCAATATCTTCCATGTTAGTGTTTGTTCCTCAATAATATTAAGGGGCTTTAGCTCGCGAGAGTAAACACTTAGAGAAGAACAAAAATCAATCAAAAAAGAGAAGCAAACCCTTCCAGGGGCTCGAATGAGTTCTCTCATCATCATTTACTCCTTCGCGTTGAAGGAGCTTTCCATGTTATTATTATGGAATTATAATTTATGCTAGCTGGCAGCAGTCACAATGGCGCTATCTGTTTCCACTTTAGAGGGTAAAGTCTTTTGAATCTGTTCTGGCCCTTCAACATCCATTGTTTCCACGCCATTTTCCTCATCTTGAGACATTCCATTACCGTTAACATCGCCGTTGAAAATATCCATACAGACCGAAGTAGCTTGTGATTTGCTGGTTTCGACATTAAGGTCTGACGGTTCGCCATTGTCAAAGGCATGGCTAAATATCTGCTGTCCCCAGCCACTCGTGTACAAAGTGTCATCCACTGGGCTCCAGGCCAGGCCCCGTACCGCCTCTGTGTGCTCATCACTTCTGAGACTGTGAAGGTAAGAGTGAAGGGCTGTTACTGTTGGTCCAACAATGTTGGATGGTGTTGTATCCGGCATAGTTCCACACTTTCGACCTTTTAATTCCTACAGTCGCTTACATTGTAAATGCATAGCTTGTTACAGACGTTTTTCATAACAGATTAAATCTCAAACAGAAAAAAATGGTCATGTTCTAAGGAAGACTGCGTTGAGTTATTGTAAGTCTGCCATATTCAGAGTTACGTGAGATGTGTTCAGTTTGCTGTCTTAATACTTACACAGTTGTATTATGAATGCAATCCTGTACGTGAACCCACATATCGTCTGATACAGACGCAAGCCAATCAGGGCTATAAATTATAAAAAGGAGCTTTTAGTTAATTAAAGTTACATGAATAAACAACTGAATAAACGTTTATCACAAACAGAATCTATTTAGCCTTGCGTCTTTTCCCCCTCTCCTACAATATAATTTACATGTGGCTATTTGCAATTTTCAATACATATCAACACGTTAAAACATTTTTTTTCCCTTTCTTCCTTATGGTTGAGCTGTAGACTTCCGAATCTTGGGGTTGGCCGGCTTCTTGTTCCTTGGTTGGGCTGCCATGGTATTGTTTTTTCATTAGCAGAGAAACGACTCCCCACATTGTTGTGCTTTTGGGAGGGGGCGGGGGGGGGAGGGGAGGGGGGAATCCCCCAATGGACTATAATCACATTAGGGGGGAAGTGGTTATTGGACAGTGGTCATTGAGTAGTACACAGACACCTCTACTACATACCGCTTATTAACCTAGAGTGAGGTCATTACAGGAAAATCTCAGACCGAGGCCTTGATGTATTGACCAAGCGATAGCGAAGTCAATACATCAACGTGGAGGTGATGACCAAATGGACAAAGTTAATAAGTCATTTATTACATGGCCTTTTCATTATGGACCTGAGCCTGTGAACAATTAAAACCAACAAATGGTCAGTGGATTTTTTAAAAAAACATATCACCTTAATGAGTTGTACACTTGAGCCCATGATACAGTCAGGTGACACTGGTTGGCAGATACCTTTTCTGACAGCTGTCAATTGACCATAACATGGATGTCCATAAGGATCTCCACCATCATGTTAAATGCCTGGGACACCTAGCTAGTAATGCTTGGTCATTAAAGGAAAACAGCCAGACAGAGGGTGTGTAATATTGTAGCCATATAATAATATAAAGCACCAAGCATGTGGGTCAACAGCTTTGGCTCGGTGTCCATGACAGCTTTTACTCCCCGCCTTCTTAATATACGAGAAAGGGAAATCAGAATCAACTAAAATAAGTTCACCTACCTTCTAGGAGAGAACGCTAATTTGTTCACAGCTCTTTCATGGGGGCAGTAAGCTATAACAGGTTGTCTAGTGTTTAGGATTTTATGAAGGCAGACTGAACCATCTTCAAAACCTGAATTTATTTATAAACGATAAATACAGTTACAAAGGGAACTGCTGGTGGAATAAAAGCTCAAATATCTCTCTGCCCATATTAGAGCCAAAATCAAAATTCACAAAAGACAGTTAATTTTATATATGTGTGCCTCTCACCAAGTAGAAGGGCAATGCTGGCTTTCAAGTTCAAATTTGCCATTTAAACAAACTTGGCCCATACATAATTTCTTTTGTAAACACTAAGAGTTTTGTGGCCATTGCTTTTTTTCCCTTCTCCTCCTTTCACTTTACTTCTGCGGGGTGATTTTCAGGCTTATTACAAATAAAAAAACTCGCTTTTTTGCAGTTTATATTAATGGCTACAATTTTTGATAGCCACGTTTTCAACAATCCAGCCTAAGTTGTTTCCAAAGAATTCTGCAGGCATTTGAAATTGCCATTTTGGACATTTCAGTCATTTCAAACAAACTGCATTTCATGTCACTTGAATCATCTACAATAGCTCTGGGTTTTTAAAACGTTTCTCCCTAACAGTCCTTTCACCATAGTCATCTCCAATAAAGCCATTATCTAAGATTGCGACAACTGCTTAATTCTCAGTGTTTTCTTTTCCTTCTTCTGTTCTCCTCTCTCTCTCTCTCTCTCTCTCTATTTTAACTCTCCTTTTCCTTCAGTAGTGTGATCGTAAGGTTTGTCAGAACCAGAAAAATAATATTTTTGACCTCAATCTGGTCAAATGGCTACAAATAATTATTTGGTTACCCGGTGATAGTGACCTCTTGTTGTCCCAGGCTGGGACAAAAATTTACTTTAACACCTACCAATTGCAAGAACATTATGGTCTAATGGACTCCAATCTACACATCGTGGAATACTGTTGTACTGGGTAGAATCTAAAGGGGAAAAAATGTTAAAAAGGGGTATTTCTAGGTGTTCAAAAAGTATTGTTGGTTGGTTAATCATGGAGCTCTGGTATGATAAATGATCAGCTGCTTTTCATTTGGTGGTCATCACGATTGCATTATCTGCAACATCAAGAATTTGTAAAAAAAAGCTGCCCTAGAACATACAATAACACAGAATGGTTCAGAAATATCTGTTAAGCCTAACATCTCATGAAAACAGTATTATTTGAAAGAAAACATATCACAGATCTATGTATTTTTGACCTCAAAGAGGCGCTTGAATGCACTCCTATATGTATAATCTCTGATTTTTACTAGTTAACTCAATACTGGTTTTATCTTTGGTATAATACTAACCTGACAACTTGGAAGCAATTTTTGGAGCTCTTGTATCCCAAAGAATAACCCGCCCATCCTGGAATTAAATAAAAAGTCTTAATTTTCGTGATTTAAAAAGTATTACTGAATATGAATGGATATGAAGTACCATCCTGTAATGAATATTTCATTAAGGAAAGGCTGTCCTATTTTTGAGAAAAGGTCTTTGTACATGACACTACAGAGCAAAGATAAAGAAGAATTTAAAGGTAGGCACAAACTAGGTGACAAGTCACATCAACAGGTTACAGCAACACTCCTTGAAAGCCCACAAATTCAAACTAATTTGGTCTCATGCGACTTGTCACGGTAAAAGAATTCTGTTGCCAAAACAAAGAATTTTACAAAAATTCTGCAGTACACATAGCACTATTTGTCCCTTCATTGTCTTGCTGCAACTTGTTGCCCGACCTGTTCACAAGGAGTTGTTTGTCACTGCAATGTGTTAGAGTGACATGTTGCCTACTATGTTCTGAAGGTCAGGAAAGAAAAATAGTTTTGATTAAGACAAACCTGTGACACTGACACAAACAAATCTTGTTGAGTTCTGCTGTAAGCAGTGCTCCATACCATGTCACTGTGACCTGAAAATTAAATATCAGCACACCATAAAATAGCACATCTTCTGATCTGAAGATTACATGAATGTTTTACTTCAAATGGCAGTAATAATAAGAGGCTTAAAATGCTTCTATGCCCTGGGGACAATAATCAATAAGTTATATTGGTATGCTCACATGGGGGAGTACACTCACAGTACTACTATACTGAACAAAATTCAATGCTAGCTTAGCAGGCTACCACCCCATCCAAGGGCATATTGCTCTTGCTCAATAATTGATTAATTTTTTATCCCAACTGTCCTCAAATACAAAATGCACTCATGTAGGATTTCCTTTATGATCAGTGCTCCTTCTAGGGACAGAAGAGTTCTTTTTTTCTAGAGGGTTAAAACAAGTAAGAAACAGAAGTTGGATTATTAATAGCAGACCTATGTAATAACAAGAAATCACGTACCTCTGTAAGATTTTATGCATCTTTCTTGTTCAATATCCCATACTTTGATACTGAAAGAACAAGTCAAGAATAACGTTTAGTCATTAAAATTTTATAATTATCAATTAACATTAAGTTGATGTTCTCTACTACTATATCACTGGAGTTGCATTATAATCAACTGTTTTTAAGATCAAATTAAAATTTGACATAGAATACCCTACGAAAAACTCTAGCATTCATTTAGGTACCCAGTAACTCAATAGCAAGCTGTGTCATGCTTCCTGTATACTGTAAAGATCAGCAATACCGGGTGGCGGGGGGGGGGGCGGGCTACCCATGGGGAATTGACTGAGCATGCCTTCCCCAGGGTCAGGAATTTGACATGGCCGCCATCTTGGAAGACCGAGAGAAACTGGAAATGAGTGACCTGCCATCTTGGTAATACCCAGAAGTCACCAGAGGTAAATGACCTCTGCTTTTCTTGAAAGTAACAAGACAACATGAGCGAAAGAGTGGTGAGGAAATCTGTTTTATTTTTTGGTATATATGAACCATCACTTCTTTCATTGTATGATCGAATGTTTATAAATAGAAGAGTCTTCATTCCTTTTGTTTCTGATTCTATGTAAGGTTGTAAAAGACATATCCTTTCCAACCTGTCAATTATTAAGTCCTAACTCAACCTCGTTCCCAGGTTCTCTCTCCTACCCGTTGAGAGTCCCTGGTTGGGTTTGGTCACGCGTCTCCCAGAATCTGGGAGATTACAAACAAACAATTTGGGGGAGGGGCGGATAAGTGTGAGATTTGTCTCTACAAAGCGTAGACGTCGAGATCAGTGGAAACTGTGTATCTGACCTTGCCTAAAGGGTCCTGTTTTTTTATAGTTCCCGGACTAGTCAAGACAAAACCTTGAACGCCGAATCCTTTGACAGCAAAAGCGTAACTTCCTGCAGAATATCTGGATGTTTATCGGATGTTGCAAAGGAAATCACGGATTCACCACTTTTGCAGTCAAAAATATTTTAGGCGGTTGTATTCATACCGAAACGCAGTAGGCTTAAATTGCTATTTCTATGTTATGGAAGCCACCTTTAGAAAGCAAATGTATGTATTTTCAAAACTATGATTATGGAGTTCGTAGGGGTGCCGAAAAGATGTATCAAGCGTTGCCGTCCTCACCAACCTCGAAAATATTAAAATCAAACGGAAGCAACAGGAAGAGAGAATACGCCGCCCGGACTCAGTTTGATTGTTCAAATGAAAAGAGGTAAACAGAATCTTAGAAGAGTATGTTTTTGTCCAACGGCTCTGTGTTGTATTTTTGTCGTCGTTTAAAATCAACAGAATAGCCGTATAAGTTTCTTTGTTAAAAAATATGGCTTGTGCGACTGCCAACCGTTTGTTGTTCTTTGTTTAATTTTCTGGAGGGTTAGGTAAATGCTTTAGAGGATTCAGAAAAATCACTGAGCTACATTTGTTTTTTTAATAAAGCTTTCATTTGGACCATATACAAGAAATCCTTTCGCTTTGGCAGGTTATCACTGGGTTATGTTGTCTGTTTTGTCTCTGTTTATAATTATACTATTTCCTGTTGTCTTCAGTGTCGCGTTTTGGTCATCCTTTGCTTATGCACATACTATATTATATTTTTTTTACCTCTATTTACCAGACTAAAAGCAATACGTTTTTACTGTTGCCGCATCATAAAAAAGGTTAGGGGTAGGAGAAAGCTGACATTTCAGACTACAGCTTTCCGTTAAGTCATTAGAGCTAAAATATTATTTTGACCGTGAATGTAAAATGAATCCTCTGCTATCAACGTAACTGCTTTGTTTTGTCACTGTTAATGGTTTAGGTTTTGCATGTACTGATTCGGGCCGATTACCAGTCACTGTCACCGACAAACATTGATTCTTTCAATGCAAGTTCAACGGACAGGGATTTGCCCTTCAATGCGGATAAACACGCGCTTGTGTCTTACTCAGGATCGTAGATTTTAGTATCTAATTGTTGTCATTGGTTAGACTGCGATAACACGAGTTTTTCTATTTCTCCGCTGGTAATTTGCTTGTTTATCTGATGATAGCTCTGTTTAGGCAAAAATTTCCCAAATTTCAGTTATAGTTGGAGCCTTAGCAAATCTGTCTTGCCCTTTCGATCATTGCGTGACAGTGAAAACGAACCAGACAAAAAAATTGAGAGACAAAGGACTCCTCCCTCGGAATTAATTTTGTTCAGGGACCACGTGACCAAACCCAACCAGGGTCTCTCGACGGGTAGGAGAGAGAACCTGGGAACGAGGTTGGTCCTAACTCTGTTAGAAAAAGTTACCCCAGAGGCGGGAAATTGACATTTAGTAGGTGCCTGGGGGAGGGGAATTTGACTCTGGCTGCCATTAAAATGTCAAATTCCCCTGGGTCTGCCCACCCCCCCCCCCCCCACCCTGGGGCTTAACATTGATAGGTGCATTAAGCAGAGTCAAAAACCCTGGCCGCACCAACACTCAGGGTCTTTAAATAACTGAGAAGAAAGAGCTGCCTTTGTAAATATATATTTGTATATATCTGCAAATGGTTAGACTTTCTAGTCTTCTCGGATAAGGACGAAAAACCACAGTAGGTCATGTCTCACAGCTCTTAAGCTTTCTCAGATCTGTTCTTGTGGGATGTAAAAGAACCCACAACACTGTTCAAAAAGGGTAGGGGATGTAGACCCCAGTAGTGTGGCCAACCTATATAGGTTGGGGGATTGGGTAGGGATGGTACCTCGCGTGGGATCTCTGAGTCCCATTGATGCCCATTCCCTCTGGGCAGGCCTGTGTCCAGAAAAGCTGGTAAACAAAAAAAAAACAAAACAAAACAAAACAAAGCTCAAAGGAATTGGAGCCACAATAACAGAATGTCTCCATCTTCTTCTGACTCCACTTATGACAGATTGTCAGAGTTGAAAGCAAAAGGGGAAGGATAATAATTATTAAAACTATGTTTGCTTCCACTCCTTGTGATAAGTTTAGTTTTTCCGCTTCTTCTTGTGACTCCAACAACCTACTTTCACAAGATCTAAGGTGATAAAGTCGTATACACAGAATGGGTACTCTGTCTTCACCAGATCATAAACAGGGGGAATTCCCTTGTGACACTCCATCGCTGAAACAGGCTATGGTTTTCAGGCTTACGACATTGAGTCTTAAAAAGGGTATACAACAAATTGCACTATAGATATTATGCCTTCAACAGCCTTTAGACCACAAGCTTTTCAAAGAATGTGAAGGTTGGTGATGAGCAGTCTACATTTGTGGTAGCAGCAATTTTCTTCCAAAAAATCTAATTGCATAATTTCAGAAAAAAATCCAAATACAGAGTCATTAAATAAAGCCTTTTGTCTCAACCCATTTGCTCCTGAACGACCCGTAACCACCCATGAGGATCCGTGTCCCGTCTTCCACTTGTGATGTCATCAGTTTTATTAAACAGTCAAGAAAAACTTTGTCTGCTAAATTGTGCAGGGTGAAGATATCTTTCAAACCATAACAGAATGAGCATGATTCCTTCAAGCAGGCCGGAGAAAGAGTATAAAGCTATTGGCTAAAAGCCAGTAAGCTCAAACACTGAGGCAAGAAAAGAGAAAGAGGGAAGAAGAGAAAGCGAAGAGAAAAAGTCAACTTTTAACCCCAAAACCTCTAAATTTTGCTTTCTGCGCATGCCTGAACTTCGAACCGGATCAGAAGTCCGCGAAGTGCACGACCTGTGAACGGTTTTGTGTGTAAGTTTTAGCACTTTATAACCAGACAAAGACCAGACAAAAACTCGACTAACTTCAAAATGCGATTTTCGACAGTTGCTTTTTAAAGACGTTTAAAGAAAATCTGCAAGAAAAAGATCTGCGCATATCTTGAAACTGCTGAGAGATAAAATCCTGGTACGGTATATATCCTCCTCGATCTGCATTCATTTGTATTTTTCATCTCAGCTTCAAGAGATCCTCATATAAATAAATTTAACAATTATTTCACTATGGAAACGACCCAAGTGAGCAAAAGAAAAAAAGATAAAACATTAAATTATTACAAACCTTCTATCCCAGCCAGCACTAACAATTTTACTTTTAATGCAATCCACACTAACAGACGAAACTGAGTTGTCATGCTCCGTCAACGATGCAATGTTTTCCAAACTTTGAAAGCTCCCACTAAGACACCAAATGTCAACATTCCCCGAATCACATCCAAGGACTAATCTCCTGGAATCGATCCATTTAATATCTGTGGTTCCTGATTCAGTAGAACACCCAGCACTACAGTAATTAACGTCAGGCGCTTTAGCACGATCTTTGAACAACCATAACGAACCATTCCATTTTCGACCTGTTAGCGCTGAGGAGGCGACTGCTAGAGTGCCGTCTGCAAACAAATGGCAGATTATTTAGAGAGATTGGAAAACGAACATCATTGAATGAAATGTTGATGAAGAAAACAACGGAAACCTTCTTCGATATCGATGGCGTCGACGTGAGGATGAAGCTCTGCTGGAAGAACCTCCATCTTTCAAAAGTGCACGTGCCGTTTGCCTTGATTAACCACGTCATGTATTATACCATGGAAATGCCTTTAGTCGAGTTCGACCACGTGACTATACTGATGAGAGCTGATGGAAGGCCCTTTCGCGTGGTCTGCCGCTAGTCCAGCCTTACCATTACAAGCATATATGTACAAGGGAGCGAATAGCCTGCGTAGCAAGCGTTTCCGTGCGGTTTAGGAGCAAAGAACGAGGAACGAGAGTCTAAAATGACGCCAATAAAAGAGCTGGGAGGGGGTGGGGAAGAAAGGAAGGAAACGCTTGCAGACAAACCCTGGGATTTTGAAAACCGCCCGCTTGGCCTGTCATGCCTGAGTTCGCGCACCGACATTTGATGCTGTCACGGAAATGAACTTCAGGTGACGCGTGTGTGTGAACCACTGTGAACCCAAAATATATTTTTTTTCTACAAAACGCTGTGGCTATATGTGAGATTTACTAAGAATATAGAACTGCTGGCCATTTAGTGTTTTGAAAACCTTGACCGGCAGTCGAGCTGAAAAAATTTCTAAGTGTCACAAAACGTGATTTCCTCCTCTGAGCCCAGCGCAAACCAAACACCAGACCAAAGATCTGTAAAGCATTTCAGGATCACTTGACTTTTCTAAATCGACATATGATAGTTTACATTAGCTGGAATCTTTCGATTTTGTGAAATTTACTGAGAATATAGAACTGCCGGCCATTTAGTATTTTGGACGGATTTTTCCCCACCGAACCGAAAAATACGGAGAATTTCGACAGCTAGCAAGACAGACGAGACACTGACACGACTGACACGACTGACACAGTCGACACAGTGTACATATGTCATGCTATCTGATTCATGTCCTATGATGTATAAAGCGACTTGGAAAGGTTTCCAATTTCACAGGAAGTAATACCGATTTTTTATCCCGAGCACGAATTTTCGTTTTTTGACTTTTCTCGTGTATAAAATTTTGCTGTAATCCTCGGAAAACGTTAAATGGAAGTCAAGAAAAGTAGTTATAGGAGGATGCCTTGTCTCTCACTCACTCCATACTTTTTTCCGTCATTTTTACCCAAAAAAAAAATGACGGAAATTAATCAGGGGAATTTTTGTACTCTTTTTCAAAAATTACAAAATTCGTAAATCCTGATTATTTCACGTCATTTCCGAGGTCAAACGTGTAACTTATCTGACTTTTACGACTTTTACGACTTGAAATCTTTACAAAATATCCCCGATTATTACAAGTCATTATCTGGGGAAATTTGACAACAAGATGCTCGATCTCCCTGTGGGGGTCTCTCGCGGAAAATGACGGAAAAAAGTATGGAGTGAGTGAGAGACAAATCATCCTCCTATAACTACTGGTGTGGGGGCTGCAATCACCTCACTAAATTGATTTAAAGATAAATATTTTAGTATAAAAAAAAATGCAACTCTCAGCTTACGAAAACGTTACTCCAGAAAATGTTAAATTCACAGATCCAAAAGAATTCAAAGTGAAAGACAGCAATATCAAATATAAGAGAATACCAATTGAGATAAGTTATGGCAATAACAAGAAAGGTCCTCTTGTAATTGAAACCCCGACATTATTCTCTTTTGGAGTAAGTGAAAAGAAAAATCAAGAAACCAAAAAGTTGGTTGGTTACTCTGTCCCTGTTTGTCTTTGGGGAAAAGATAGCCAACCAAATGAAAAAGAGCAAGCATTTTTTGATGTTCTCAATAATATTACTTCTATTACTACTAATTTTCTTGAATCAGAATATGGAGCTGATGCTGCTTCATCATTGACATCACCATTCTATTACAAACAGGTTGAGGTCGTTGATAAAAAAGGAAAGAAGAAAACCAAAAAAGATACATCAGCTGCTCCAGTACTTTATGCAAAAGTTATTTATTCAGAGAAAACCAAAAAGATACTTTCTTTGTTTAAAACAAAAGGGGGAAAAGATGTTAACCCATTAAAATATATTGATCAATATTGCAATGTCAAAATGGCTTTGGTTATTGAGGGAGTATTTATTTCAAAAACAGTTACATCACTTCAAATCAAAGTTCACGAATGTCAAATCAGGCAATTGAAGCCGCGCGAATCTTTACTACAAATTGATGAGTCAAGTGATGAAGAAGTTGAAGAAAAATTTTCAAATGATGAATCAACTGATGAAGAAGATGAAGATAGTAAAAGAGTAATGAAAGAATTAAAAATATTAGGTATTGAAGATGATTAGATAATTAATTTCTATATAAATTTTATATAGAAATTTCAACAATTATCTAATTCAACAGTTCTTTGTGTTTTTCAAATAGGCGATCTTCACATATTTTAATATCTTTATAATTATTTTCATATTTATTTTCATATTTTTTAGCTAATAAAACTTCAATTCCATCAAAAGAAAGATAATAATCAATCATACCATGGTTCATTTTATCTTTTTTAGATAACTTATAAAACAATAAAAAGTTATTATAAACTTCTGGATTTAATAAAGTTAATCTGTTTTTAAAACTTTTTTGTCTACAAACTACTTTTCTCTTCCATTTTTCTATTTCTGTTAATTCTTTTTTACCTTCATCAATGTCTTCAAGTTTAATAAATTTTACATCATTAAAAAGAAGATATTTTAAATCACAATAATTATTTTTATCAGCTTTATAACAACCCAAAAATTTATCAATTATATAATATTTATCTTTATCAGCTTTATCACAACCCCGACCTTTATTATAAAAACATTTTATGTATAATTTATTTTCATCTTGTAACTTATAATCTGGATCAAAACCAATTCCATATCTATAATAATTATCTAAAAAATCAAAATATTCCCAACCACCTACCAATTCTCCTTCATCATTAAAATCTATGAATTTACCTTCATCATCAAAATTATCATCACTATATTTATGAGGCCCTGTTAGGGGGGGTGCCCATGTCCCCCGTCTGAATTTCACAGCCAGCTATGTCGCAATTTCGAAACATTCTCGTGTCGCCTGTCGGAATTTCAATAATAATTTTTTAGCTCGTTGCCAGTCTGACAATCCGCATTCGCTGCAGCGACGCTAACGGAACATACGGCCTCTATCTTTAGTACTTTTAAGCCCAGGGTTTTAAGACCTTTATAAATGTTTGATATTCATTCAGACTACTTGCAATAGTAATTGAAGTCAATAAAATTCCATTTAGTAAACTATACAAGTGTAGAGATATTTTTAAAATGGCTTGGCGTGAATCGAGGCCTAATCTGGCAAAACACTCGAGCTATCATAACGTTTCTAGAATTCTGGTAGTGCAAGAGTCAAATGTTTCTTCCGAGTTAAAATCTGATTTAGTTGTCAGACTGTGCTTTTCCGTAACTATAACAACC
Source organism: Porites divaricata (assembly GCA_038088405.1). Classification (NCBI taxonomy): domain Eukaryota; kingdom Metazoa; phylum Cnidaria; class Anthozoa; order Scleractinia; family Poritidae; genus Porites; species Porites divaricata. The sequence continues at coordinate 25,373,904 of JBBMOI010000002.1, forward strand.
CAGGAGGAAGGACATTATCAACCATTCATTATCTGTAAGGCATACGTTTACAAGAAGTCTGTGAAAAATGAACTAAAGGTCCAGACGATTTGGGCGGATGACAGTTCTCCCGGATATTGTGCGAAGTGGCATTCCTTCAAAGACGACGTCTGCTGGGTTTTCATCATCATCAGAGTCGAGGTCGCTGTCCTCTTCACCGCCTTCTTTGTCTGGCAAAAGGCCTTCCACGTCATTTTGGTATCAAAGAAATGTCTCGTATGATACCTCCGTCAATTTCACAAAATCGCACCCTTTTTCAAAATGCTCTTCCCCCACTTTACTGACGATAGCATCTCGGTGGATTCGTACGGTTTCATCCAAAGTAAACAGCAGACAGTCTTCAAATGAAGAAACAAACAACTCAATATCACAAAAAGAATTCTCTTCCTTGTCGGTGACATCAGCTACGACAATTCCAACAAAGAAGGGTCCCCTGTTCAGGTATCCACGTATGTGGTCGCGCTTGACGACCACAACACTGTTGGCCTCAAATAAAATGGCTCCTCTGACAGCTTCCTGCTCAATTTCTGTGACCACTGTTTCTCTAGCTGTGAGGTCGTCTGTGGTGGAAAAATCTGATGGTCTTGGAGGCTGATCTGGTGTTGTGTATGCGAACAATGGAAGTGTACCTACATTGTCCTTGGTACTTTGATTTCGAACGGTCAGTTGACGGACCGGTTTACCAAAGCTGTCCCTCCAGTGTCTCATCAACCGCTGGTCATCTTTTGCCATTTCTACTGACAATGGAACAGAGAAAGAAGGCAGGTCTCGAAACGGGAGTTTCATCTCATCTGGTACTTCATAATAAGAGTGTGGGGAAGTGTAGTAGACAAAGCCAATGTCAGTGAGTTGTTTCAATGACTCGCGAATGGTGGGCGCAAATAGATGTGCAAACTCCAAGGCAGTTGGCATGTCATTTCTGGAGCGCATTTGGCTGAAAAAGTTCTCCACAACAAGCGTCAATGTGGCGACCAGTTTGAGAAAGCTGTTGAACCCTGGGTTGACGTCTTTCAGAAAATCTCTCAATGAACATAATGACTCACTGAGAATTTCAACGCTGCGTTTGCTTTTTGACGATATTGTTCCTTGAGGTCCCTGAGTTGCTGCTTTCCTTCCCATTTTCTCTTGAACCTCATTCACCCACAAGTCAACTACTGAACTCAGTTCAGTCAACTAGGAAATAGCCTCTTCGATAGTGTGGGATTCTGCTTGAACTCCGCGCAAATGTACTCCGAACATTCTGCATAATGAATCAAGTAGCTCAAGAAATTTGCACAGGGAGTTCGTCGGAGTAACGACTTTAATAGCTCCCACCGCTGTATCCGCGACAAAGAAAAAGAAAAAAAATCTCTCTAACACATTGATGGAGCGCGCACGTGGGTCATGCAAGGAGGGGAACATGATACGTCAATCAAATGAAATGAACAATCAAAACAGCAGTAAAATGAGACGTATTTCTGTTTGCCTTTATTGGACCCTTATTAGCCATTATTGGCCATTACTGGTCATTATTCAGTAATTACTACCGAACAGTGTACGCGCAAATGTTCTGCAGTACATTTACAATTCCATCAATTCTCAAATTCGCTGTCGGACAGTCTTGACATTCGTGTCGCTTTCGCTAATTCGTTGCAATAGTCTGTCGGTCGTCGCCACTTCGTGGCTCTCATGTCGCCGGTTCAAGGCCATGTCGCTTGTCGGAATTTACCCCTAACAGGGCCTCATTTATATAAGCTAGACATTATGAATTGAAAAGGATGAATTTTTACTATATTATTGATTTTTGTTAAATCAAAGGGTTTAAGTTCCCAGCTTTCGGGTTTGAAATTTTCTAATTCTAATTTACCGGGATATATCATATTTTTGTTATAATGATTATATTAAAAATCAACCAAATCCTTAAAACTCACCCATGAGTTAAATTTATCAGGATATCCGCTCCATTTCACTAATGCCATTTTTTTCTTGTTATCTCTCCTGATAACTTTTTCTATTCTAAAAGTTTGCTGTTTTGCTTTCTGTAACTCTTGCTCGTAGAAAGAACCTTTAATTGGTTCTCCCATCAGATCAACAATAGAATAAGTAACAGGTTTTGTTGGAATAATTTTTTCAATCACGAATATCTCCTCTGTCCAGTTTGGTGTATAACCCTTATCAAATACTTTTCTCTTATACTTTGAAATTCTAACATTGTCTCCAACAGCAAACTTTGGCTGGTCAGGTTTCAAGTAAATCAAATCACCATACAAATAAGACCAAACTTTTTTCTCATTTTTCTTTTTACTCGCTTCAACAGGTGTCATTTTCACACTAGAATGTCTCGCGTTGTTGTAATCATTAACTAGTTTATCTATTTTATCAAAGTAAACAGTGTTGTTATTCACAGTAAACATCTTCCACATCCTGTTTTTCATTGTTTTATTCCATCTTTCAACAACACTAGATTTTTCTTCATTTTCAGTGTGATACAGTTTAATTTCTTTGCTTTTCAGAAAATCTTTGAAATGTTTGCTGATAAACTCAGAACCTTTATCTGTCTATAACATCTTTGGTTTACGTTTACTTAATATTTCATCAAATGCTTTACTGACAGTTTCAGTTTTCTTGTCTTTCAAACCCCTTATCCACCCGTACTTGCTAAACACATCAATTACCATCAGCAGATATTTTATCCCTTTGTTCTACTTACTGAACTTTTGCATTTCAACCAAATCAGCAGCCCAGATTTCATCAATACCGTTTGAGATTACTGTTCTCTTTTGAAAGTTTCTTGTGATTGGTTTGTGAAGTTCATCGGCTAATTGTTGAGTCCAATCACTACTCAACGCCGACGCGCGTTTTTTTGAAGTCCAAGTCCAAGTTTTTGTTTTGTATTAATCATTGTTCTAGCCAAAGCATGTCCCCATTGCCTCTGTTTCCAAGGAATTGCGTCTAATGATTTTACCATTTTTTTATCAGCTTCATTTTTAAATTTCACTTGTTCGTTTTTTGGTTTGTTACCACATACAGAGTAATCAACATCGTGTTGCATACTTACAGCATCTGTTCTTCCAGTTGGTTGTTCATAGATTTCTAGTATCTCACCAGTCTGAGGATCATATTTTAATTGAGATTCCAGTGGATTACCGGGACCTGTATACTTATGCCCAGGAAGTGTAAATCCTTTACGTGGTGCTACTTTTAAAATGGCTTTATGAATATCAACTCCACTACCAAAACTTAACAGAGGATTATTTTCCCAAAAGTGATCATCAACAATAATTCGATATTTGGTTCTTAATATTTGTGGCCATGTATCTGGATTAGATGAAATAATGTTATTCATATCTGCTAAAGCTTCTGGGTTTTTTTCAAAAAATGTTGTTTTATACATTCTACTAGAAGGTTTTTCAAATTTAAAAAATAATTCGGGATTACTACCTTTTCGTATTATTCCCATCTTGGACTCTTCAGCTGCTGTGGGTCTTCTCCAAAATTTACCAGAAGCCAGGCCATGATCCGATCCAAAAGCTGATGTCATAATATCACCAGATTTATATCGGGTGTAAACTGGTTTCAAAGATGGAATTAATTCTTGAGTAGTGGACATTGCGATATCTGGTGCTTTTTTTACAACAGTCATTGGATCAAGTCCTGCACCCCATCCCATTTCCATAACAAAAGAGTTGTAAGACTTACTGTAACCATTTGCTTTTGCTTTTTTATATTCATCTTTGTAATACTTAACCTTTGCTAAGGCTTCTTCTTTTGGTATTTTGTATACTGGAGCAAACAGTTCAGGGTCAGTTAATAATTTAATTCCTTTTTTTAAATCAACTTGAAATGGTGAACCAAAGACACCTGACTTCATGAAGTTGGTGATTTTATCCTCCAACCCACTTCCATCCAAATCTTTTCTATTAGTTTTGTATCTAATACCTTTTGGTCTAACTTTGGTTGATAGCTGATCCATTGCTGTTCCAAAAGAATCTTGAACAATTGGTGTTAATTTTTTCATTCCATAATCAAAAGCTTTTTTCTGGTATTTTTTATTTCTCATTGCTTCGCTAACTCCATACCGCCCCACTTCAACTGCTTTGCGTCCCAACCAAGGCAGAGCATGTTCAGTAAATGCTTCTGCAGCTGTTCCAACAACAGTGTCAAAGACATCACCTCCAGTTTTTTTGCCCGCCTTCTCAGACAGGCTTATTAGTTTTTTGACTTCTTTTTAGATTTTCTTTTACCACTTCCAGTTTGGGAAACTGCCCCCTGCTTTACATATCTTACTTTTTTTATTCCACAAACTGCGCAATGACAATAAAATTGTGTTCTTCCTCTTTTATCTTTTTGGTAACCACTTGGCTCTGTGCAAGGAGTTACTCTTTTATCTTTAATGCAATATGATTCATTCATTTAGTATAATGTTTAGATAAAAATGACAACGAGGTCTAATTTTATAAAAAGTGAACTTAGCAAGATATATAATTTGTTAGATTTGAGTTTTGAACATGCTGATTATGCTGAATTGGAGGATGATAATCGATTTATAAAAATATTTGAGATTTTAATGGAAATGAAAGATAAATCTGATTTATTAAGAAGGGTGGTAAAGGGGAAATTGTTTTTATGATTTAATATAATCTTATAATAAAATGGACGAAGATCAAAGATTGAAAAAAAGTATACCTTTACCTTTTCCTATTTTTAAAAAAGAAGGAAAGTTAGATGAAATTACAAAAATAATACATTTTAATAGGGAAAAGTTAATTAAGATTGAAGAAAACATAGATGAAAAGTTAAATATGATTGAAGATGACTTATATGAAAAGTTAAATAGAATTGAAACAAAAATTTTATTTTTAACAAAAGAACTAATCAGTTAAAATTCGAATTTACAAATTAATATAAACTTATAATAAAATGGAAGCCAAGTTTTTTGAAGAAATACAAAAAAATATGGATATTAATACACTCAAGGAATTTGAGAAAGAAGTAAGGGGCAAAATAATTGATGAGCTTGAGATCCTTAGAAATAAAAATAGTGATCTTTCACGAGTGTTGATGGTTGGTGAGTGTGAGATGTGGAGAAAAATAAGAGATGAGAATTATTCTTGGTTGAAATTAAAGTCGAGTCAAAAGAAGAAACTGTTCAGACTTATTGATATTTACACGAAATTTGATGATATCATTGATACTGTTAAAGTATTAAACGAAAAAGTTGAGCAGATCAAAGAACTGCAAAAAGAAGAATAAAATTTAATACACAGATTAAATATAATATTATATTTAATCTTTCTCTAAGATGAAAAATATTACTACAATAATTAAATATATAAAATAAATTTATTATTATATTATTTTATCTTAAATCAGATTATTGTAGTAATCTTTTTCTTAACTTCTATCCACCAAAGTAAGCTTTTATGAAATCACTGTTGTCATTATCAAAATGAGGATTATGTATTACATCTAAAATACTTTTCCCCATTTGTCTTTCCAACAAATAGTATAAACACCAATAACCACAGAGAACAGTGTTGCGATTTTGTATTTCATCCATCGAATACACAATACGTTTTCCAGAAGTATTAAAATACTTCAAAGCCTCACTTGGCATTATCAGACCAAATGGATCAAAGTACTCGACTACTAAATCCAAGTTTCTATAACAAACCCAGTGTGTTCCAGGTCCTGTCATATCATCAAGATTGATTATTCCACATTCTTTTTTAATCTTATTTGGCAAACGGTCTCGACTATAAATCCCTCTGAGATGTTTAATACCAAGTGTCTTTACCCATCTCATCAAATCAAAGTTGGATAATGGTTTAATCACAAAATGTCTCCTACTATGGGAATTGAGTTGAATGGGCTGTTTTTTCCCAGTAGCAGACCCTTGCCTTTGGACTTTTTTTTTTAACCCCCATTCCTATTGGGTTGCCCCATTTACCAATAAAGGGCGGGGGGAAATACGGATAACCCTCTCCATGTGTGGATGGTGGTGGAACATAAACATTTCTTGTATTTCTTGATGACCCCCTATCAACCTGTAAACCAGAGCCAAGCATCTTTGAAACCAGACTAATTGCCATTGGAATTCCAATAGATGCAAGTGTTCCCAGAAATCCTCCCTCAACTTGTTTTCGAGTTGGTTTAATAACCAACCGTCCTCCTGTTTTAAAAACTTTTTTAATCTGGTCTATTTGTGATTTGGTAAACTCATTAGCATAAGGATGTAAGAATGGGATAAATTTTTGGGGAATAGTAATACCTTTACCAAACAGTTTTTTTATTCCAATGTCTCCCAATGCAGTTGCGGCTCCTTTAGCAATTTCAGGAGCAATTTTGGAAATTCCCTTTATTGCAAAAGGAAGAAGTTTTGAACCAAGAGATGCTAAACTAGAGAATAAGTTTCCACCACGTTTTACTGAATTTCTAATCTGTGTTTTACTTATTTTTATATCTGATCCTGTTCCATTTGCCAATGATTTTTTTATCCTTTCAATCTGTCTTTTGGTCAACATTAATTCATCTGATCCGCGAAGATGAGAATGTTTTAATCGCAGTGTCAATGGTGATTTATTTGAATTGCATCCATCAATTTTGACTTTTGTCCATCTGTTAGCGTTACGCCATATTCATTATAAGTTGTCATTTTTTATTATATTAATTATATTAATTACATCTATGCTCTAAGAAGTAGTTTTCCACTTTGCTGTTCTATTTCTGCTTCTCTCTCATGTAGTACAAGAGCGTAAATATTATAATCAGCGTTTGGATTAGCGCTCAATTCGTAATGAAAAGACAATTTTGTAACTCCATCTTTCAAGTCCATTTTTTGTTTTGTAAGATCAAAGTAAACAAATGGGAAAAGAGTCTCAAAATTTGATCTATTGAGAAGAGTGCCTCCTTGAAAGTCATTATTTGCGTAAACATAACCCATTACTTCTCTGAAAACTCTTGCTGGATCTGTAGCTGGTTTAAAGTGAATATCGGGGTATTCATTTCCATTTCCAAGCTCGAGATAGCAACGTGAAATATTGGCATTGTTTGGTAAACTAAAAGTGTTGTATAAAAATGGATTTGCTGTTTGCGAGTCAACATTTGCTGTGTTAATTGCCCAAACAAATACATGTCTTGGTTTTGAGATACCATTTGTAATTCTAAATTGTCCTGTTTGTTGCTGCCCATTATTTGATCTTTCAACTACTTCATTAAGATAAGTCCATTTGTAAGGTTTAAGGTAATTATCAATATAAAGTTTTTTGTCCTTCTGAGTTGAATGTTAACCTTGGAACAAATAGTTGCAATCTTGTTAAAATAACTCTGCAAGCATTTCCTCCAGCTCTCCAGATGAGATTGTTATCCGATTCTATTTCAAAATTTAACTCAATTTTTGTATTTGGAAGAAGCTTATCCTCTAAAGTTTCAAAAAATGAATATCTGTTGAGAGGAATTTCACATCTCACTGTTGCTGAGTCACCCAGCAGAGCTTTTCTCAGGGCAAAACCTTTGTTGTAATTTGCAATTCTTCCTTTTACAACTTCTGCTCCTCCAGTTACTTGTGTGGCATTGATAGTAAATTCTGTTCTTTCAGCATGTCCTGTTTTGTCAAGATAATAAAATTCATTTGTTGCAACACTCTCAACATAGGAGGGATTATACTCAAGCAAATTCTTAATATTTACTACATGATTTGCGTAATTACAACTATAAACATCTCGGCCATTTGCCAGGATAGTTAACTTTTCTATAAAAGAATTGGAACCATTTACAATTCCCATATTATCTCCATCTGCATCAATATCAGCTCCATTTGCCAGTTGATTAACTTTAAAATCTACTGAAAATCTAGCATTGTACCAATCAAATGGAGTAGCCTCACCTGTGTTATCAGCTATAAATCTATGACCTGTTTTGTTTTGGTGAGCACCATTTGCTGGTGCCACATCTAAAGCTTGTTCGAGGTCAAAAACAACATCTTCATATCTTTCAAGATATTTTGGGTTTCTAAAAGACTTCATTTTTATTTTATTAGTTATATTATTTTTTTCTACCAGATCCAGACATAATTTGTAGCATTCTATTATTGATTTCTTGCTGGCTCATTTTACGTGATGCTGATGGATTTTCACTAGAAAGTAATTGTACTATTTTATCACCAGCATTTTTAGTTACATTGACAGGGTTTGGTTTGGGTGGTGGAGGTACTGCAAATCTTACCTTTTTAGTTGGTTTTTTACCTAAAAAAGATTTTATTGTATCCATTATTCCTTCTCCATATATGTGTTGTCTAGTATATTTTCCTATATCATGATCATATTTTTTTTTAAACTCTGATTGTCGCATCATTTTATTTATATATTTATACTAATGCGGCGTAGCCAAGGGAGGGGGTAATAGGGGGAACCGTAGGTTCCACCTATACTAAAGGTGAGTCTTCAGTTTGTCGAAGCAAAAGTGTCATAAACCAATCAATACCATTGAGTTCAACAGGTTGCCCGACTGAATCAGTTACTGTTATTCTCATTTCAGAAATATTATTAGAAATTACAGGACAGTACAATGTCCTTCTTGGTTCAAAAGTAAAAGGATAACTCCTTGTCAAATTATCTGTTGGAATAACTGCGATTGTGTTCGTTTTTACTCCATTTACAACAGAGTCTTTTATTGCATCTACATTTATGTTTAATGAGTCAATCGATTTTGTAATATTTGGAAGTCGCGTTCCATACTCAGTTTTAGTCACCAGTTTCTTTTCAAATCCGATGAGGTCTCCAAAATCTGTTCCTCTCAGATCAAGTTGATAATCTCCATCAAGTTCTATCAGTATTCGATAGGTAGAAAGAATAAAAGACAGATTTATTGAATACTTTTTTGCTCCTTTGGAATCTGTGGTGCGATGAGACTTTTCATCCATATATTGATGAATGAAATCTTCAATATCTTGGTAAGAATACATTCCATCTGAGAAAGTAATTGTTTGCCATGTTGACCCATCATGGGTGTATTTGATTGTATTGTTGCCATAACTACTTCTGATGTTGTACCAAGAGTAAGTCATCGACAACCTGTCCAAGGCGAGAAAATGCTTGAATTGTGGGTCAAGTTTCAAAGGAGGATTAAATTTAACCAGGAAATCATGGGGTTTGTTTACTCCTATTTTTTCTCTTTTGACAGAGGAAATATGAATCGCGCTTTCATTCATTTTATCTTATGTTTATATAATTTCTTAAAAGTTTATTAATTTGGTTATTAGTAACAATCCCGAGATCTCTGAGTCGATGAGCTATTTGAATGTATTCAGGCAGCACACCATTGTTTCCTGCAGCAAGTGATCCACCGAGTAATTCAAATCTTTTTATTAGTTCTTTTGGGTTGCTAAAGTAAAACATTCCATAGCCAGTTTTATTTTTATACTTCAAAAGAAAGTTTAAATTTGTTGAATATATGCTTAATATGTTGTAATCTTTTATATTTTCTATTGTTTTATCTTGAGGGTTTTTACTTTTTGGTTTAGCTATATAATAGCCGCTGTTATCATGCACAATTATTGAGGTATTATGAATCCTTTCACCAACAATTTTTAAATCTGAATTAACATCATCGATTAATGAAGAAATTTCAGAAACATTTTTATCAAAATAATAAGAAGGAAGATAGTTGTAACCGTTATTTTCTAGTATATCTATTGATTCTTTATTATTTAGATACCTATCTAAATCTCCAACATTAAATTTTGCTACTGGAAATTTACTTGTTTTTTCTTGATCATCATCAAAATATATTAGATCTTTACTTGTTTTTTCTTGGCCATCATCAAAATCTATTAGATCTTTACTTGTTTGTTCTTGATCATCATCAATAGCTTCTACTCCTGGTAATTCTTCTATATCAGCCAATCGCTCAAATTGTTTGAAACCTCGATTAAAAATGTCCTGTTTATCTGTAAGACCTTTAATAGCCAACTGATTATTTTTAATACCTTCTGTAAGAGCCAACTGATTTCGAAGCATTTCTTGGTTTTGAGTGAATATATTTTCTTTTTTGGAGTCCTCAGGTTTTTCAAACTGAGAAATCAAAGGTTTGAATGTCTCACTAAATCCTTGTCTCCGATTCTGTTTTTCCCAAGCAGTTTCTTTTATTCGCTTTCTCACCTGTTTGGTAAGATCATCTGCTTCAATCTTATTTTTAGCAAAGTTTTTAATTTCTTGAATGTCCATTTATATAATAATTAGATAAATGAACATACCAAATTATGATAGTACCGGTGAAGCCGCAGATAAAAAATTCAAACAGTTGTATCCTTACATGCCATCAGACACATTTCGAATGCTGATTTGTGGAAATAGTGGAAGTGGTAAAACTAATTTGCTGTATCATATGTTAATAAATCCATTGCTGTACTATGATGAGATTTATCTTTACGCACGTAATTTGGAGCAGGATAAATACAAGAGATTGATCCAAAAAATGAGAGAGTTTTCTCATAAAATCGGCTATGAAATACTTAATGTGAGTAATGATGAAATAACCCCAGTAACAGAAATGGATAAAGCAGACAATCAAAAACTTGTGATATTTGATGATTATGTCTGTGATAAAAACCAGAGACAAATAATAGATTATTTTATTCAAGGTCGACGTAAGAATTGCTCAGTGATTTATCTGAGTCAATCATTTTACAAAACTCCAAAAGATATTCGACTGAATTGTTCTCATTACTGTTTATATGAATTTCCATCATCCAGGGAAGCCAATAGAATATCATCTGAAATGGGAGTTGATAAAGTCTTATATAAAGCAGCAACTCGAGAACCATTTTCATTTCTTTATGTTGATAAACCAAAGAAGCGCGTTGCAAAAAACTTTACTGCCCCGCTACAATGATTAGTGGTTGCAGGGCGGTGGGTTGCACCCCCCGCGACCCCCCGCCATAAATCATTCAAATAATAACTCATGGTAGCAGGGGGTGTGGGGGATGCAATCCCCCACTACAATGATTTTATCTATTTAATTAATAAAATGGGAATATTTAATGAACATTCTTCTGATCAACATCCATTTGCGCGAGAAATTCAAGGTGCTCCAGGTGTTGGATTTAATCTCACTGCAGATGGTAATTATGATATGGTGGGAAAAAAACTAAAAAATGTTGGTGCTCCAGAATCAGGCACCGATTCAGCAACCAAGAAATATGTTGATGAAAATTCTGGTGGTGGAAAAACATCATTACTGACAATTGATTCCAACATTGATATGAAGGATACTTATCGTATTCTGAACCTTAAAGCCCCCTCTGATGCAGATGAGCCAGCCACAAAAAATTACACAGACAGTAATTTTTTTCTCAAAAATGGAAGCCAACCAATGACTGGAAACATCAACATGAATAACAATAAGATAGTAGGCCTTAAAAAACCAACAGCCAATAATGATGCTGCAACAAAAAAATATGTTGATGATTCCAAAGTCGATGGCAATGTCTTTTTAAAATTGGATGGAACAAGATCAATGACTGGAAATCTCAACATGAATAATAATCGAATACTCAATATTCCAGCTCCAAATGGAAATAACCAACCAATACCATTGGCTTATGGTGATCTTGCTTATCTCCACGTTGATGGATCAAATAAGATGACAAATGATTTGAACATGGACAATAAAGCTATAACCAACTTAAAACCACCAACAAGTAACTCGGACGCTGCCACTAAATTTTATGTGGATCATAAATCAACTCCCCAAGATCTATCTCCCTTCTTTAAGAAAGATGGGAGTGTCCCAATGTCGGGAGGTTTAAACATGAGTGGACATAAAATAATTAATCTTGAAGATCCAGCTTCAGATAGTGATGCGACAAATAAAAAGTATGCTGATAGTCGGTTACATGAGTCTCATGTTCAACCAAGCCATTACACTGACGTGTTTGCCTATCTTATGTACTACACGACTCAATGGACAGATGAAATAGATAATAGAAATAGTTTTTATCCAAAAAAAGGTTACTTATTAGCAAGCGAAGGAAACTTTCATGACTACAATCATAAAGTTATGAATATGGTAATATCAAAGAATTTTCAAGGTGGTTATAAGTATAAGATGGGGATTAATTTTTACAGGTTAACTGGTGGTGTTGACTATACTCTTTGTTTAGAAATACTTAACACTGATTATCAACTATGGCATAAAACCCAGATAAGTGTTGACAACAACTCATCACAAGGATTAGAACTTGGTAATGTTGGTGTAAAAAAACTTCAACATAAATACATAGATTCACACGACCGAGCACAATTTATGTATTACCATAGAATCATAATTAATTTTAAGAAGTTGACAACTGGCAATAAGTTTTTTCTTCACATTTTGGTTAATATTCCTAATGTTGGAAATGATCTGAATACGTATCCAAATCGGTTTTCTGGAGTTTACATTATTGCTTATGGTATTACGGGTAAAGTTAGTAATATCGACCCAGATAAAGTTTATGATTATCACACAGCATTTGTCATTAAACCAACACAAGTAGAATACAATGTTAACATTAATGCAAATAAAAATAAGATATTAAACATTGCTCTCGATAGAAGCAAGGATGATAGTGCAGCAACAGTTGGATTGATAAAAGAGTTATTTCCTTTTACTAAAAACTATGTTTATAGATATTACTTTGACGAATTTTATGACTTTTCTGATGCGTATATTTATAATTTAGTTAAGTCATCATCTGGTGTTGTTTTTAATTCTCTTGTTCCAAATATTACTTTTCCCAGTAAACACTTAAGTGATATAAGAAAAGAAGGATTAAATATTACTAATTATACTATTAATTTTGACCCCTCTCGTTATTTTACAAATTATACTTTATGTATTGTTTTTTATCACTGGAGTAATAGAGATTTTGCTTTAGTTAAAAAAAATAAACAAAGTAGCCAAAATTCATTGAGTTTGACCTTTGCTAAAGCTGCTGGTTATTTAACTTTATTATCCAATAATAAAAGAGATTTTTTTAGTGTGCCAAGTAGTTTTGATGGAAAAAAAATTGTTTTATGGTTGGCAGAAAGTGTTGATACAATTGTTACAAAAGTTAAGATAAGTAACTACAGCTCAACATTAACGTTAGCAACCGCTAATCACGCCAATGGCCAATATTTTGACTTTTTAACTGATGATGGAGTTTTGAGTAAAATTATTTTTTTTCCAAATTTTTATGACTTTGACTCTGAAGCATTTCACAGAGTAATGATGCAAGAGAAACTAAATGGATCTTATGTAGAGTAAATAAATAAATGAAGGACGTTTTTGAATTTAATCATATTGATAACTCTCTGTCAGAATCAGAAGTCAAAACTCTCAAAGATTTCTATAAACATTACCACAAAAAATATTGGTGTTTTAAAAAATCTTTTAAGAGGTATAAAATTTTCGATGAAACACTAACTCTTTCTGGAGGAGGATTAGTTATTATCGGCACAATAGCAGGAGGAATAACATTAAATCCAATAATACTCGGTGTCATAAATAGCGCTGGGGTGTTAGTTAGTTCTATTTCAAAAATGAAGAATTACAAGAAAAAGATTGAAATGTCTCAAATTGCATTTACAACTTATGAAAAAGTATTGGTTGAACTGCGTTCAGCTTTGCGGGGTGATGAGTTTAATAAAAAAGAGTTTATTGATCGAATGAAATTGATAGATGAAATGATAATTGATCAGACTCCCTTGGCAGATAGATTTGTAAAGAAATATAATAGAAAATTTACTACAATGTTATAGTAGTAACATTTTTTTATTCTTATATGAAAAACATTACTACAATAATTAAAATTAAATTAAATTTTATTATAATTATAAAATAAAATTAATTATTTAAATATTGTAGTAATCTTTTTCGTACTATGGCAAAGTATTATCACCCATCATATAGAAGTTTCTACACAACTGATAGTGGAAAGATTTATAATTCTAAAACAGGAAGAGAACTAAAAGGTACAGTAACTAAAAATGGTTATGCCAAGATCTCAATCAGACCAAGAGGGGAAAACCCAATTAGCTTACCGGCACATGAGTTTATCTGGGAAGCATATAACAATGAAGAAATAGATAAATACTTTAAGATAATTCACATCGATGGAGACAAACTCAATAATGAACCAGATAATTTGAAACGAGTCATTAATAAATCTTCTAATCCATCTGGCTTGGAAAGGAAAATATTGGCAACTAATCTCACAACTGGTAAGAATAAGGTATATAATTCAATATATATTACATCTAAATTATTACAGATTAATAGTGGCTCGATTAAACTAATCGCAGACGGAAAGAGAAAAACAGCAACATCAAAATTAACTGGGAATAAATACACATTCAAGTATTCTAATCCAAATGATTTAAATATAGTAAAAATTATTAAAGAAAAATATAGAAAGAGGTTACTACAATAATTTAGAATTAAGTTAATTGTATATAATAAATAAATTAATTAATTTATTTAAATATTGTAGTAATCTTTTTCTTCATTTCTATATAAACTTTAATATAGAAATGATAAATAGAATTGTATCTTTTGTTAATTTTTACTTTCCAACATATAAAACAGAATTTTACCCTGATAATTTTATTAAAGCATGTCTGGTTTACCAGTTTCTCTATGTGAAATATTTCACACAAAAATTAGACTTGGACCAAATTATTTACAGACTATCAGACTACAAACACAGTTGCAGATCAAACTCACCAATACTAGCCAATCATTTAATATTTAGTCTTGCTTTTCGAGAATTTTGGAAACAGTATGGTCTTGGAAGAGGATGTGTTTATGTTGCCGACACTCCGTTTAAAAAATCAGAAGTACTTGGTTATTTAACTGGGATTGTTTACTGGTGTTTTCACCCCCTGCTACAATGATTTATAAATATTCCACCACTTTTCATAATTTTTCAAAGTTTCTTTAGAAATTTTTAGATAAACCAATTTGTACTTTTCGTTTCCCATTTCTTCAAGTATTTTTTTTATAAGATAAAAAATACTTATCATTCTTTTTCGGCAAAATTGTTTGTTTAGTTTTTCCATTACGTGGTTGTCTATCAACATTAGTTTGTTGTACAAATCACACTTTTCATCATCAGACAGCTGTAATCTTTCAGAAACTTGATGAACTTTTTTCTCATAATGATACTTTCTCTGATGAATACTCTTCTTTCGAAAATGTAATCGATCATATTCTTTTTTATCATAATACCCCAAAACATGACCATTTTGTCCACCGCAGTTTTCACAGACTTTAAATCCTGCGTAAATAGTAAAACAATCATCTCTTTGACAATTCCAGCATTTAGATTTGTTACCTTCTTTTGTGTATTGCATTTATCATTTATATTTTTTTATCTTAAAGCCAGGGTATGCACTTTGTCCTTTTCTAAAATCCTTTTATCATCTTCATTACTCAAAGCTACCTTATTTACTTCCTTTGAATAAATATCATGATTTTCACTCCTAATAATTTTCATCGATCTCATTTGTTTTTCACCAGAAAATAAACATTCAAAATAGTCCTGAAAATTTATGCCCTTTTTTACAACATTCTTCTTTATTCCTTTGCATTTTTTATTAGCCTTCTCACCCTCTACCTTGAAACTATAAAGCTTTGGACGAAGACCAACAAATTCAGTAATTTGTTTACCAGCTACTTCATCCTTGAACATTCCAATCACTTTTTTATTGGCTCCTGTCAGTATTCCAGATTCATGGTTTGGAGGATAATCTGAAGTATCAAACTTGGTTTTTATATCTTTTGATATGTCTTTGTAAAAATCATCCGTAGTAATTTCATACATAAGTGAATCAGTATCAGTAAATAATAACTTGGCGCGGTTATGAGTGTATTTCTTTTGGATGTAATTATAATGAAAATCAAACATTAATGTTTTTGACAGATCAAGTATTGCTTGACCGACATACACTGGTTTGTTAAAAAACACTTCAGTTTTCTTCATATGAACAGCAATAAGATTGCGATCAAATATTGTTGCTCTGTCAAAGTTTGGTTGACTTGCTAATTTTACAGCTTTGGCACGATCATCAACAAGTGTTATATTTTGTCTTTTCCTTATGTTTTCTATTGTTTTTCCAAATACTGAATTATTCATCAGTTTGAAAAAGTCTTTTTCAAAACTGTTTGCTGCTGTTTTTCGGAGTTCAGGTATTCTTTCTGATATAAGGTTCCATCCAAGAACTCTGTCTGAACATTATTCCTCTGTGAACAGCAGTTATTTTCAAACCCATCTCAAGACATTGCCTCAGATTCCGATAATGTATTACATAATTTTTATGTGGCTTGAAATGGCTAATAAGTTTCTCAACACCATTAACTTTTAACTTCTCTGGAGCAAGAGGATAATCATTATGCGATTTCCATAAATCTTTTGGGTATCCCAAATCTACTTCAAAGATGTAGCCTTTTTTGTGTTCTGAGGGATTATTCATACTATTATTCGCGTCTTCAAGTATTTTCATCACTGACTCTATTGTTGGCTCTTTCATCCACTTAAATCCATGTGTTGGAAGTGATTGTGACATTGCCCATCCATAAAGATTATTAGCATCGAGATATTGAATGAATGTGGGCGGTTTATCAGGATTGTAATCTTTCATGTATTTGTTATTCGCATCTGCATATCTCTTTGATATATGAGTAATTCCGCCTCGAATTCCCCTCTCAAACATCATTAACATGTCATAATCATGCAACAATTCAAGCTCTTGACCTGTTTCTTTGAGACAAGCATCCCAAGACAGACCAGGAGATGTGAAGTAATGTGCTGGATCCAAATTATAATGTTTCAAACAAGTTGAGCGGAAATTCTCAAATACATCTGCCAGCAGCAAGACATCAGACTTCAAGTAAAGATCATGATAATCTTTCATTGTCTGGCATTTGAATGTATTCCAAACTTTGTTTTCATGTTGATAATCTTCATCTGTTATATCTTCATCATTTAATTTTGAATAGAATTCTTCTTTCGGAGGTAATTGTTTTTCAGAGAGTTTTTCGATTGATGAAACATAATCATAAGGGTAAACTCCTTTGCGAGTCAGGAGATCAATATTTCTTTAAATATTTCTTTTGTGTTATGAAAATCATCTGGTTGCAAGTTTCCCACAAGATTTGCCAGACTCGTTTGAAGAAACTTAAATGAATCAATAAATCGTATTTCAAAATACAATGAAACAGTCTCTCCAGTGCGTTTGGATTTATATTCATCAACTTTTATCTTTTTGGAAAATGAAATATACTTTTCTTCAGTAGAAGGAATACAGTTCAATTCACCCGGAATACTGGACAATTGTTTTATAAACAAATGTGCATCATAACCTTGAAGATTGTGAAACACTACGGGAAGAATCATTGGTTTGCGACACTGTAAATTGCAACTGTTATGAGCAGCTCCACGATATTGGCCGCTAAAATGGCAGTGGTCTCTGACTTTATCAGCGAGTAATTCTTTTGAGCAAATATGACAATTTTTGGCTTGATCAAATAAAGCTTGTTCTTGTTTTGTTAATCTGAGAGGACGCGGTCGTCGATAAAAATCATTATATAATTTATGTGTTATTTTTTCTAGTTTTGAAACAAATATTTCAGGAACATTATCATTGTTGTTGGTTTTTGTATAAATAATTGGTTCAAAAGTATTCGGAACTAACCCTTTTATGTAGAAACAAAATCCTGATGGTTCATGTTTTTGATAATTGTAGTTATATGAATCCTCTGGATTGGGACTGCAAGTATTCATTGGTTTAGTAAAACATTCAAAATCTGCATAAACTACAAAAGGAATTGGAAGCTGTTTATAATAATTTTTGAAATGTAACATTGTGTTTCTCGGGGGCATTTTCACAGCAACTGTTTCATTAGTAGAACAATATTCGATATGTTTCTGAAAGAGACCTTCTTTCGAGAAATGAGTAAAACATTTCTTGCAAATAAAAATTTGTCCATTTGTTCGTGAAGTTATTTGAGACCTAAACAAACGAGAAAAATGTTTAATGAGAGAATAATGACTACGGCCATCTTCCTCATAAAGAAATAAATCAATTGTTTCTTGTGGATTTCGCTTTGCCTCCCGGAGCGGGTAAAACTTATTATTCTCATTAACCGAAAAAACATTTATTCCTGGGATAGATGGATTAAGATCTTCAAATTTTTTTATATCTTTTACTTTCATCGGAAATTTAATTCCTTTGGTATTCAAAGTAGATTCTTTTTCTTTCAAATCTGATAATCGATCATCATTTTTGGGTTTTGGATTGAGATATCTCAGTACACACCAGAGAAAACATTTATCATCAGTGTTACGCCAATATTTATTATGGCTTTTTTTCGCATTATCCAATCTGGAAGAGGAATATAAGAAGAACCTCTCATCGGATTAAAATTAACAGTGTGAATCTCTAAATGAACTACTTCTTTAAAATACCACCCGCTACCATTATGCTGATAGATTGTGATCTTATCAAGGATTGTGCGAATAACTTGAACAAGTATTTGTTTTACATCAGTTGATTCAAGATTAGTATGTGTATCTGAATGAAAATATGCTTTATCCTGAACAGTAATAGGATATCCTTTATCACCCCTTTCCTTTTTTTCCATTAAACAAACTAAGACAAATTTGACTTTGATATTTCGATGATTTCGTAAAAAGTCTTTTAAATAGTTAGATTGTGATTTGAAGTACTCAAAAGGAAAAATACCTGGTTTTCCCTGAACAATGTATTTGTTTGCAAATCCATCCAGAGCTGATTTTTCTTTGATAATACCTTGTTCATGTTCTTTGATAGCTCGTTCAAGAGCTTTACGCAGATAGGGCGGTGTATCGGGTGGAATTGATTTATTCTTGATACACTCTTGAAAATACTCATCAAATGTTTTTGTTTTGGGTTTAGGTTTTGATTTTTTCTTATTTTTAAGTGGTCGTTTAGAAATAACATTTATTTTTTTAATTAAACTTTCCTTTTTCTTTATCTTCTCAATTAACTTTTGTCTTTCTTGTTGCTCCTTATATTGGTTATATTTAACTTTGAGTTCTTGAGTCTTGAGTTTAGATAATTTTTTTAACTCCTCAATTGAAAGGTTTTTCAAGTCAGCGCTCATCTTGTTTTATATAATTATTTTATCTTTAAACCTTAAACTCAATTTTATTTTTTCTGTCTCGAAATACAAAATCGCCGAGAACTCATTTATTATTAATCATCCACAACTTGCATATTAATCACCCCACACCGATGATTATTTCACATGGGCACTAATTTACATACAATCACTGTTCACGTGGAAAACAATAGATTGCATACCAGAGTTCCCTAACAACAGGCGAACCTGAAAATAGATTTTGTGTTTACCTCTGGTGCTTGAAATTGTTAGGAAACTCTGGAATGCATTGACGTCATAAAGTTATAAATTTAACGTGACTAATGTGTTGCGTTACATTTTTTACAGATAAACTTCTGTTTGTTGTGAAGATAGATTTGTAACCTATTGGTAAATTTCTCAGGAGGGACTTAGAGTAAAAATATATAAAATAAGGAATCCCTCCTGAGAAGGTCTGGTAGCCACCAGTTTTCTTAATTTTTTTAGTGATAATATAAACTTTCAAAATAATTTTATTTTGAAATGTTAAAAATTTCTTCATAAAAAAAGCCCATGACAAACTGCCATGGGCCATTATCGATTTAATAAAAAATATAAGTTAGCTTTGGGCTACTAAATCACATGTGGTTTAAAAGGATCAACCCCATAATAAGATAATTTTCTTACAATTTTCTTTATTTTTTTATTTTGCATTTTTTTTATTGCATTATCAAAATTATCACTACTAGACATTGCTTCAAGAAAAGCATCATATATTGAACCAAAAAGTGAAGAAAATTCATCTGATAAGCGATTATCATATAAAAAATCACTGACTCTAACATCATTTTTATAAATGTTTTTAAAAACAGAAAAATAATACTTTATATTTTTGTATATATAATCAAAATCATCACTATGTCTTATGGGCGAATCAAATATTGGACAATAATCTGTTTCTTCTCCACCTGGAGTATAAAAATAACTAAGATTTTTATTAATTTCTTTAAGAACATCAAATAAATGATATGATGGAAATACCATACCACCAACTTCATAATTTCCATTACTATGAGTTTTGGTTGTATTACTTTTCTTTGCTGATTTACCGGCCATTTTATACAAGTTATTAAATCTTTAAGCCTTTTTTAATAAAAATTCAATTTTATTTTTTCTGTCTCAGAGATACTTTGTAGTAGTTATAGGAGGATGATTTGACTCTCACTCACTCCATACTTTTTTCCGTCATTTTCCGCGAGCGACCCGCAGGGGGAGCGAGCTCTTAAGTTGTCAAATTTCCCCAGATTAAATGAGTTAAATCATTTGGGGAGAGTAAATTTACGCCATTTTTTGGTAAGTCATTTTGACAGAAAAGTACAAAAATGACAGAAATTATTTGAATTGGGTAAACTTGAAAAAAGAGTACAAAATTTTCCTGATTAATTTCCGTCATTGAAATTTAATTTTAATGATAAGATTAATTAGAGAAATGACAGAAAATAATTGGATTTTTGGAAATTGAACAGTTTTAAAAAGAGTACAAAAATGCCCCTGATTAATTTCCGTCATTTTTTTTTGGGGTTAAAATGACGGAATAAGCAGGAAAATGACGGAAAAAGTATGGAGTGAGTGAGATTCAAGGCATCCTCCTATAACTACTAAGAAACGTTCTTGGGTTCGTTTTTTTGACTGGAAGTAAGCAGTAACAAATAGCAAAAGCTTGCCTTTTTGAATTTCTCTCCCGCCTCCCGCCATCGTAGAGATCCCGCCTCCCGCCCTTTCTTCTCCCGGCTCCCGTACCCCTCCCGCCCCCTGTTCTCCCGGGCTCCCGCCCCCTATCCCCCCCAAATGATTGACGACAACACTAAACGTTTCTTGATACAGTCTAACCCCAAACCCGGACGTTTCTACATTTTACCCAAAATACATAAGACGGGTAACCCCGGCCGGCCCATTGTTTCCAGCAAAAGTCATCCTTCTGAACTTATTTCACAATTTGTAGACCACCATCTCAAACCCTTAGTGCATACTTCACATTCATTGATTCATTCATAAAAGACACTACACACTTTCTTAACAAACTGGAGCATCTTGGGCAGCCACCCGAAAAAGCCTTTCTTGTCACCCGAGACGTGTCATCCCTCTACACCAACATTCCTCATAACGAGGGCATAGATGCCTGTTGTCATTTTCTCAATACACGCGATTGCAACGCTTCATCCATCAGTATTGAAACACTTTGTGGCCTCATACGCATGATTCTCACTATGAAAAAACTTCTCTTTCAACGACAAACACTACTTACAGACACATGGTACCGCTATGGGGACAAGGATGGCTCCTTCATACGCCACTCTTTTCCTCACTAAATTCGACACGGACGCCTCATCACGTGCCCCTTTCCAACTCTTCATATGGTGGCGTTATATAGACGACATCTCCATGATATGGACACGATCAGTACAAGACCTTAACACATTCACTTCCTTTCTCAATGACATTCACCCCACCATAAAATTCACATGCGACCATTCCTTCACATCCATACCCTTTCTCGACGTCAACGTCTCACTTCACAATGGCAAAATTGTCACAGACTTTTACACCAAACCTACAGACAAACACCAATACTTACTACATTCGTCATGTCATCCCATACACCGCCAAATGTGCTATTCCCTACAGTCTAGCTCTTAGACTCCGTCGCATTTGTTCAACCAACGAGACATTCACACTAGGCACCAATGAACTTATTGACTATCTTCACAAACGTGGTTATAACCGATATTTCCTTCAACGGGATCGGAAATACAACGAGTTAACAATATCACACGGACAGAACTAGCGAAGCACTTAACGCCCCTTGACACTTCCACACTGGACAAACCAGAACGTGTTCCCTTTTGTTATCACCTACAACCCAGCCCTTCGTTCCATCTCATCCATTATTCGCAAACACTTTCACATCCTTATTTACTTTATTTCATCCCGCCGTTGCTATAACGTCTTTAAAGCTGCACCTATTGTAGCTTATAAACGCAGTAGTAACCTCAGTGATTTTCTAGTGAGGGCTCAACTTCGCAATCTTACACAACACAACCAGCTCCCGGGCTTATCCCTTGCGGAAAAAACTGTCTCACTTGTAAATACATATCTGACGGACAAACTTCATACACTTTCAACTCTGCAGGCGAAACCAGACATATCACTAATGACCTATAATATTCGTATCTGTTCGATCATCCTAGGGTAACTTGGGTCTTTTCGAATACAAGGGCTTCAGTATTTTTTTCCCGAAAATTTTAGATGCAATTTAACGTTTTACGACAGTGAGATTTTTTACCAGGAGCCGATTAACCTGTTTTTTTCTTAATCCTCTCTCCATCACATTTATGAATCCGAAAATTTTAGGTTGCCTTTCTGTACGAAAATTAACCCAACATGGGGAGTAGAATTTGAGAAGTTAAGCTTCAGAAAATCGTAGGGAAGTTATTAGATAAGCTTCGAAAATTGTACCTGAACAAGATGGCCGCTATTAACGGTAAGACGCTCGATCTCGACCCCACGGAAAAATAGGGGACTGTGAACAGTCTATTCCTTCTACGAACAGATAATTCACAGAAAACAGTCGTTGGGTGCCCCTGAATTATGCACTTTTAGAGTTTCTAGTTGTAAGTCTGAGCAAGTGTGTTTGCCATTCACTTGTTTTTGAATTTGTTGCATAGTTAATGAATTTAAGTAACAAAGAACGCTCTCGAAAAAGGCCAGAAAACAGGCTCCCGAAAATTCTAGGTGACCTTTTAAGGGTAAAAATGGGCAATTATACCTTTTTTTTTGATGTTCGAAAATCCTAGGACAGGCAAGCAAGCAATAAATTTTACAACAAATGTTCCGAACATTCTGGATCTCAAATCGTCTTCCGAACAGATATTTTCCGAAAATTGACGTTGGGTGCTCCTGGTTAGCCTCACCATCAAAGTTTCGCTGAAGCTTTGCTCATAAAGATTCTTCTTTTTTGGACCACTTAAGTATTCAGTTGTTCCAAAGTATTCAACGCCTTCAAGCGATAGAATTCGTGGACCGACCCGTTCCAGAAAGCTCGACATGTTTTATGTCACGTCTCCAAATTTATCCCCCGTTTCCATGGTCTCCGCTAGGAACGCTTGGGACCATGACCACCCCTTTTGGCGCACACACATAAAAAGGAAAATAAAAAAGCAACGCTTACGTTTTTAGAGTCTCGCTGCTATTAAAAGCTAACTCGACTTAAAAAAAGCAAAATTTATGCAATTTTTACTAAAATGAGCATATTTTACAAATACCTACCATAATTACTGACATGATTTTAGAAATATTCGAGCACTGCTAGCAGCATTTTGCGAGCACAATCTATCAAGTCAGTTTAGAGACGTTCTTTTTTGTCATGCTATTGAAAAGTTAGACCGTTCCAGCGGTGCATACGATTGGAGATATTCGTAGCGTGGAGTATATAATATACACTACCTACAAAACTGATAGAATCAACAGCGAGTGTTGATGCTTCCGCAGCGAACGTGAGCGTGACAACTTCGTTCACGAGTTGGCGTGACTGAATGCAATTTCAAATTTGCCCATAGTTTATTCGGCAACAACGTCAACATGTCGTTTTCATGAGCGAGCCGAAGATGGTCTAGACCTGATTTGGTGACACACTTGCATATTGAAACCCACCCTAAGAACTCGTGAGATTCCCTTCCCAGCTACCCCCATGCACGTACTTTCTTTCCCTCCCTAGAGAGCCACGTGACCAGATTTCTTCTCTATGTTTTCTGAAGTGTTTCTCTTTGATTCCCGTATAACAGTGTTTTTACGGGGAGGCATAATTAACCCTTCACCCACCCGTAACCTGGAAGCCAGGTGCATTCGGCAGTTCGGTATCTCCCACGGAACCTGCCCGGCATGGTTTAATCTATCTCAAGAAAATAAGTTGCTTCATGTTAGTATCACCCATAACAAGTATCAATACTTTTTATCTGTTCATCGTCTAATTTGAGAAATGTAAATTTGAATATGATAAACCCTTCATACTTAGAAAGTACTCCGATGAAATTGAGCCGCAAATAGACAAGAGAGGATTTTCTGTTTCGAGAATCGGCCTGGGGCGCGGGAGAAGTGGGGCAACTCATCCAAAAAACCTGAAACAGATATTTTCAGGAATTTAATTAATTTAAGACTCCCAAACTAGAGCGACAGTGTATCCGATATCGATTTGACACTTTCCTACAAACGGTTCATAAACTATGCAGAAAGGAGCAAAAGATGAGTTTTCGTCAGTAGGTTTTGGGTTGAAAATCAATGTTGCACGAGTCGCCTGGTTACATACGATATGCATGTAAACGGAATTTCTTTGAAATTCTCCATTATATCTTCACAGATTGTTGATTCAGACGATTCAGATAAAACTAAAGGAATGTCTTACAATAGGTAAAATTGACTGGTCGTTATATCAGGTATGCTGGTCTCGTGACAACACAAACTGACTTCAAATCATAAGGTTCGTATTTGACCTTGGTTCATTTTTTCTCTTTTAATTGCATCTTAAAATATTTGCCATACTGGTTCATCCTATACAGAGCGCCATCAATCAGTCTAACACGTTTCGGATTTTTTCTTTTCTTCCTTGCTTTTTCTTCTTCTTCCTCCTCCTCGCTTTCCTCTACATCGTTACTCGTCTCAGTCTCCCATGGCTCGGTTTTCTGTACGTGGAAAGTAACAGACTATGAGAGATAGGGACTGTTGTACAAGAAGGTACCAACCCAAATCTATGGTGACTTCTATGCTCTTGACTATCTTCACCAAGTCCACTACGTTGTCAAAGGTGTATGAAGTGGGTACTAGCATTATAAAACTGGGGTTTCATATTGTTTTCTTTATAGCCCTGGTCAAGATACTTTCTTCCACACTCGCTGTCCACCTAGGATGTGTATAAATGGCTGCTGGCTAAATAAAGGTTGGAGCGATTCTGTGACGGACAAGTAGTATCTTATAAAGAGGAAAGTAGCCATGCCCCCAGGAAATACAAGCTGTAGTAATTGGGTTCAGAACAGTCGAGTGGATGTTGGCCGGTGTGAGTTCAGTGCACATACTCTCGTCAAATTAATAATACTAACCCAAGACTCGTGATAAAGCACTGTCAGCAAGTACAGAGCATAATCTTTGTTCTGTTTCCGTGTGGGGCATCTAAAACGAAATAATAGAACTGGTTGACAATTCCTTTCTCTCAATGACACACTCTAAGAAACAGAAGTTACCCAGTACACATAACAGATATAAGACTTTACGTTAGCGAAACAGCGAAGATGAAACGACGAGACACTGTTTTTGCCAAGCAAGGTAATTACTGGGATACCTGAGGCAAAGCCCTACCGAGTTTTACGTTACTGCAGCAATATATCTGTCTCTTAGGTCAGGAGTAGCTATACACCTAGCATAGAAAAAGTGTGATTGTAAAAAGTCATCACAGTTTTCAAAATATTACACCAATGCTTTGCAATGTAAGCCTGTTATAGACATCTAGTGAATTCTCAGCAAAAAAAAGCGCTGGATTAGATCACTGAATCGATGAAGTTGCTTCGTTAAAGAATTACATGTAGCTACAAACTTACAGCACTGTTGTCTCCCGATGCTAAATAAACAATTTGTTTAACATCAACAAATAAATATGCCGTACATGTGCCTTAGAGATAAGACTCCATTCCCTACTCAATAGTATAAGTAAACTACAGAGATAAAATCCTGGGGAAAAAATAGAGATTTTGGGAAGGATGACGGCCATTTAGGTCCTGCACTGTGTTCAGTGTGTTTTCATCAAATTTGACCCTAGAAACTACTGGAAATGAGTCTACTTCAAGGCTATGCATGAGATGTCAGTCATCTGCTAGTTAACTCTTAGGTTTTATAATGGCTACTTAACAGAAGGTCTCATTCTTTAAACAAGAAAGAGAGGTTGAGTTACAAGTTATTGTATTGTTTTCATGTTTGAATTTAACTAAATGTACCTGTCTGCCACAATGGTGAGTTCATCATTGTCTGGATTGTAACGAGGACCCACAAGTTGTATTAACTTCTTCTTTGAATGTTCATCCAAAACCAAATCTTTTAAATAAACCTACAATTATGAAGTTTACAGATCAGGTTTTGATTTATTTCAACATTTTAACATAAAAACCAAAATTTACATAGTTCTCTACCTGCAAATAGCAGGCATAGGCGGCTAATCTAAGCGAGTGGCGCAAATAAGAAGTCAGGACCAGGCTTCTTTCTAACCATGTTAGGGTTAGAGCACAATAACTGGAGGTGTTCACTTGCTTTCGAACGCCTGTCATAAAGGCTGTTGTAACTTTCAACTTTCGAAAACACACAAGTTGTCCTCAAAGCAAAAAAACCACACAGCAACAACGGTAAAACAACTGAAACACGAGGCAAAAATCCTTGCATCCTGATGGTTCACGGCTAGAATCAGTCATTTGAAAAGAGAAAGATGCGTCAAAGAAAATGCTTGGCAAGCTAGATAGTGATTGAAGACCACGCCCTTTTATAGTAGAACAAAAGGTGAAACTCAAAAAAAGGAAAGCAAAACGTCGGATCGGTACCCCTGCAACGTAACCGATGACCCATCTCCAGTTTTGCCGGAAGCGTAAGTAGAGGCGAGCGGACAGGACCCGGAAGGTCTGCGCGAGCTTGAACGTTCACATGGAACACTGCATCCTAGAAAAAGGGGAGGCGTAGTGTTGTGGTCGCAAGGGAACTACGTAAAAGATCGAAGGATATGTGAGTGTAGTGTTAAGGCTCAGTCAATTCCGAGTGTGCCCATCTATCCCCGGGTTACTGTCGGGCATTTATCATTTTGGAAAAGCTGCAAAAACCCATAGTGTGGCGAGAAAAAGTGCGCAAATGCCCCACGCCGGGACAACAACAAAATTACATTTTCCTGTAAATAACCTGCAAATGCTATATTTAACAGGGAAATACATAACTTAACAATAAATATCTTATTTTTCACCATTTATATAACAACATCTGCACCGGCAAATTTTCAACATTTTATTTTGCCCTCAAAATCTTTCTACAGTAAGTTCAGATGATGTAATATGCATATCTGGTGTTCTTTTTTGAATATACCTTCGCATTTGAGAGAAAATCTACTCAAAAGTTGACTGATTTACCGGAAGTTAAAGAAAAATTTTCATTTCCGTTACTAAGAAAAGGACGGCAGGAGTGCAATTTGACTCCTCTTTTTGGCATCAAGTTCTATTGACGCGCTGAACAAATTCATTGACAAACTACAACTGCTGTATGTCCAACTTGATTTTTCTTGCTTCTTGTAAAGCTGTGATGACTAATATTACTTGCTTCTTGTCAATATTTGTTATGTTCTTGAAATATACCCCATTTTCCAGGGCTCATTATTGTTTTAAATTTACATTACATCGGTGTGTCTTCTCACCTGATATATTCTGACAATTTTACCGGGAGAGTAAAACGTTTCCTTGGCCCCTAATCCTCTGGTCTGTTTTTTCTGCAATTTCTTTCCCTTTACAGAAGCAATTCTTTTCAATTTTGAATAAAACTCTTCTTCAATCTTCATACTTCGGCGCGCTTCACTGCATTATAGCTGACACTGAGTAACGCATCTTCCGGAAATGCGTCACACCTTGCAACTGGTCACGTATCAAAATCCAAGGGGGCTATGATCGGGGGCTATAGAGAGGTCATTTGGCATGGTCGTGGCTAGATTTGCCTGCGTGCAGACGTCTCCTATTTCCTTTGTTCCTATTTTCCGTGTGCAATAAAGGAAATAGGAGACGTCTGCACGCAGGCAAGGCTAGATGGAATCTCTCAGAAGGAGGTGATCGAGGAGGACTAGAAACGAGAGTTGCTTCGGTAATCTTCGGCTCGTGAGACAAGATGGCGCATCTCGCGATCAACTTTCGTGGTCGGACCGTACCGGACCAGCAGAATGTACAAATAATGAACTTCGAACGGCATGGGAAATGTATATGAGACTGTGTCAAACTCCTCTGTTACTCAAAAATGAAGAATCTATCGACAATAAGAGCATTAAAGGGAGCAAACACCTCAGAATTGCAATGGAATCCCTCAGAAGGAGGTGTTAATTTTTAACTTGTAAATAGAATCCCTCAGAGGGAGAGTGGCATCCCTCAGAAGGAGGTACACTTTATTTATGACTAACATGTAAAATAATGTAATCCCTCAAAAGGAGTTTGGCATCCCAAAAAGGGAGCTTACTTTACTTATGTATAACTTGTAATGGAATCCCTCAAGTACGTTGGCATATTTCAGAAAGAGGTACACTCTATTTATTTATGTAGACACGTATAACTTGTAAATAAAATCCCTCAAAAGGATTTTGGCATCCCTTAGAAGGAGTTTATTATATATGAGATAACTTGTCAATGGGATCCCCCATATTTTACTAGTCAGGGGAAAGCCGGTGCAACCCCATACCCTGGTAATCACTGGGTATTAGACCAGGCCTGCCTTCTAAAGGAAGCAAATTTATTGCAGAGCAGTCTCGAACATCAAACTCAACAACGCTTTCCATTTCTCACACAGCCAAAATTGTAATTAAAAGTAATTAACCTTGAGTTACAGATTTGGCATTCCAAAATTCTCCAATCGATTATGTTTACATGACCCCTCAAGCTTATATGCCCTCAGAGAACAATGTTCCAGTTATTTCCTGTCAGAAGCAAGATTATGTGCTTCAGATCCTGTACCATGCTTTATTCAAGGTTGTGTCAAAGGTAAGCCTGCTAAAAATGGTCACCACTGGTAAATTAGTCAAAGTGGGTCATATGTCCCACTTGGCATTTTAAATTGGATCATTTCAAGAATGGTCTGGGGCAAACTATGATATTGAAACTTTGAACAACTTCACCTTTCCTATCCAGCCCATCTTCAAGCTTTTCATGTTCAACTGCTATTCTGTTTCGCATAAGAAAATGAACTTAGCTTTTGATATTGTTTCCTAATAAATAGATAAAAAAATAGGTTCAACAAACAAAGCTTAAATTGATCAGCAAAAGAACGTATACAGAGTGTCGAAATGTACACTCCAGTCTCTCTCTTTACAGTGTGATAGGCCTGACACAAAAGCTACTCACAAGAATGAATCTCAAATGACAGTCGTTTTGCGTGCTTATTTCAGGCTAGTAAGCACACCCTTTTTATTTTTAACATTGACTGCTGCTTTGGAAGTACTTGTATACATGAGGTAACCTTTGTTGCATCAGTGTGACTCCATGATAATTTGATTTTGCATCAGAATGGAATATTCCGTGTCAATGGTGCAAAAATGCAGCCTACATTAAACACTGGTCTAGTACTGGACATCAAAAGCCCCCCATACTGTGGCAAAAGTGACAGTCTAAAACGTTGAAATTTCCCACTTATGCCCTGCATTCCCTGGGTACGAGTGTGAGGGGCTTTCCACTCCGCAGACTTAAGTGCATGAGGATTTTTGCATCCCCCACTTAATCATAGTTTGTTAGAAATGTCTCCCAAAATTTTTACATATCGTGAAAGTGACCCCCCCCCCCCCCCCTCCACCTTATTGCTGTGGACTCTAGGAATATCATAGCTTAACGTCAAACTTCACCACATACTTATCCATGGGATTTGTTTACCATTCACAACTGTTACATAATTTCAATTATTACTACTTTGTACTACTATCATAAGATTTATTAAACTGCCCCCCTCCCCCGAGGTAATGATCCCTTATCCGAAAATGATCCCCTAACACCAATGATGACTTTTATGATGGTCTCCCAGCAAAATGCCCCCTTCCCTCCAAGTAATAAACAACCAGCAAGGAAAATACAAGTAAAAAATTAATGCTTATTTCCACCAAACTAAAGTGAATCATAATAATTTGTATTTCCACTGTTTATTGTCTGCATGGTTTTACTGCTGCGTGTACTCTAAATCCTCTATTAAGCCCCCTGGTGGGGCTTATTTGAGAGGGGGGCTTATTTAATTTAGCGAAACACATCAATGGGAGCAAGGTTTCTCGAGGATGGTCTGCTTTTTGTAACAATAAGAAAATGGTAACAATTCTCCATAGAGAACTAGAGCATAAAGGTGGAAAAGTTAAGCACAAGGTTGGAGGTCATGTGACTGAAGACCAAAACAATATAAATTTCCAACCTGAATAAACCACAACTGATCAGTCCATGTTAATTGTTTGTGAAGAATGGGGGGGGGAGGGGGGAGGGGGGCTTAATAGAGGGGGGTGAGTTATTAACTTTCCTCCTCTGAAAAGGGGGGGTGCTTAATAGAGGATTTACGGTAAGTACATTTGTAGACTTCCTCTCAGGTTTGCATAACTGTCTCAAATCCTCCCAATCCCTCTTTTGTTTATATCAGGCTATGCAAAGATGGAAAACGTTTTCTATTGCTTAAATACAATACAAGGCTGAGCTCCTTCAGGGGGACTCCATTTACAATTTAAGCACAAACACCTCACTCTAAAGGATGTCAAACTCCTTTTGAGGGATTCCATTTACAAGTTAATACATAAATAAAGTTCTACCTCCTTCTGAGGGATGCCAAACTCCTTTTGAGGGACTCCATTTACAAGTTAATACATAAACAAAGATCTACCTCCTTGTGAGGGATGTCAAACTCCTTTTGAGGGATTCCATTTACAAGTTAATACATAAATAAAGTCCTACCTCCTTCTGAGGGATGTCAAACTCCTTTTGAGGGACTCCATTTACAAGTTAATACATAAATAAAGTTCTACCTCCTTCTGAGGGATGCCAAACTCCTTTTGAGGGACTCCATTTACAAGTTAATACATAAATAAAGATCTACCTCCTTCTGAGGGATGCCAAACTTCTTTTGAGGAATTCTATTTATTTACAAGTTACAGGGTTTCAGAGATGCCAACCTCTGGAGACCTAAAATCGGGAGACTGTCTTTTTTTTAGTTCCCCCTGGAATTTCAACGAAACCCCCCCCCCCCCCCCCCCCCCCCCCCCAGAAAATTGACCAGCCCCCAATGGGAATGACTTAGGACATTATATGATGTCTTACATGATGCACATACTATCAAAATTCGAAAGTTAGAAATAATCTTTGTCAATGACAAAAATGCCCCAGAAACCGTACTGCGAATAAGAAAAATAAGTCTGTTTTATTTTTGATAAGTATTCAATATTTATAGTGGACGTAAAAAGCGGGAGATTTATGTACCAAAGCGGGAGAGCGGGAGACGAGGCAAAAAAGCGTAAGTCTCCCGCCAAAAGCAGGAGAGTTGGCATCACTGGGGTTTGTATAGGTCATGGAAAACCTGGAAAGTCGTGGAATATAAGAATTTTATTTTCCAGGCCTGGAAAGTCATAGAATTTAACAGGAGTTCAGGCTTGTAATCTAAGTCATGGCAAATTAAAGTTTTCTTTGTTAGTCTAGTTACTGCAGACAACAAATCAAGGACAATGTAACAGAGAGAAGTAATTAAACAGCACAAAAAGCATGGATTCTGCTAGACAATAAGTCTGACCACGAAAGTTGATCACGAGATGCGCCATCTTGTCTCACAAGCCGAAGATTACTGAAGCAACTATCGTTTCTAGTCCTCCCCGATCACCTCCTTCTGGTTGTGGCTAGATGGACTAGATGGAATCCCTCAGGCGGAGGTGATCGGGGAGGACTAGAAAAGAGAGTGCATCTTGCGATCAACTTTCACGGTCGGACTAGCAGAAGGTACAAATAAAGAACTTTGAACGGCATGGGAAATGTATGTGAGATTGTTTCAAACTCCTCTGTTACTCAAAAATGAGAAACCTATCAATAATTAGAGTAAAAGGGAGCTAAAACCTAAGAATTGCTATTACGGAATCCCTCATATGGAGGTTGGCATCCCCCAGAAGGAGGTGTTAATTTTTAACTTGTAATAACAGATTCCCTCAAAAGGAGTTTGGCATCCCTCAGAAGGAGGTACAGTGTAGTTATGTATAACTTGTAAATCAGGAAACCCTCAAAAGGAGTTTGACATCCCTCAGAAGGAGTTTGGCATCCCTCAGAAGGAGGTAGAACTTTATTTATGTATTAACTTGTAAATGGCATCCCTCAAAAGGAGTTTGACATCCCTTAGAGGGAGGTGTTTGTGTTTACATTGTAAATGGAGTCCCCCTGAATGAGCACAGCCTTGTATTGTATTTTAAGCAATAGAAAACATGTAGCCTGATATAAACATGAGAGGGGTTGGGAGAATCCGAGACAGTCATGCAAACCCAAGATGAAGTCTACAAATGTACTTACCATAAATCCTCTAATGAGCCCCCCCCCCCCTTTTCAGAGGAGGAAAGTTAATAAGCCACCCCTCTCTGTTAAGCCCCCCCTCCCCCCACCCCCTCCATTCTTCACAAACAATTAACATGGACTGATCAGTTGTGGTTTATTCAGGTTGGAAATTCATATTGTTTTGGTCTTTGGTCGCATGACCTCCAACCTCATGTGCTTAACTTTTCCAACTTTACACTCTATTTCTCTGCAGAGAATTGTTGCCATTTGCTTATTGTTAGAAAAAGCAGTATAACGCCCAGGAACCACAAGTCCATCCTCGAGAAACCTTGCTCCCATTGATGCGTTTCGCTAAATTAAATAAGCCCCCCCTCTCAAATAAGCCCCCCCTCCTCAAAAGTGTTTGGAATAAAGAAGCTCCACCAGGGGGGCTTAATAGAGGATTTAGGGTACATGCAGCTGTAAAACCATGCAGACAATAAACAGTGGAAATAGAAATTATTATGATTCACTTCAGTTCGGTGGAAATAGACATTAATTTTTTACTTGTATTTTCCTTGCTTGGAAGCTGGTTGTTTATTACTTGGGGGAAGGGGACATTTTGCTGGGAGATCATAAAAGTCATCATTGGTGTTAGGGGATCATTTTCGGAAAAGGGATCATTACCTGGGGAGGCAGTTTAATAAATCTTATGAAAGTAGTACAAAGTAGTAATAACTGAATCTAACAGGTGTGAATAGTAAACAACAATAAGACTGTGGATAAAGTATGCGGTGAAGTTTGATTTTACGCTATAACATTCCTACAGTCCACAGCAATAAGGTGGAGGGGGGGGGGGGGGGTCACTTTCACGATATGTAAAAATTATGGGAGACATTTCTAACAAACTATGATTAAGTGGGGGATGCAAAAATCCTCGTGCACTTAAGTCTGCGGAGTGGAAAGCCCCTCACACTCATACCCAGGGAATGCAGGGCATAAGTGGGAAATTTCAATGTTTTAGACTGTCACTTTTACCACAGTATGGGAGGTTTTTGATGTCCAGTACTGGACCAGTCTTTAATGTAGGCTGCATTTTTGCACCATTGACACGGAATATTCCATTCTGATGCAAAATCAAATTATCATGGAGTCACACTGATGCAACAAAGGTTACCTCATATATAAAAGTACTTCCAAAGCAGCAGTCAATGTTAAAAATAAAAAAGGTGTGCTTACTAGCCTGAAATAAGTACGCAAAAAGACTCTCATTTGAGACTCATTCTTATGAATAGCTTTTGTGTCAGGCCTATCACGCTGTACAGAGAGAGACTGGAGTGTACATTTCGATTCTCTCTGTATAATATGTTCTTTTGCTGATCAATTCATGCTTCGTTTGTTGAACTTGTTTTTTTTCATTATTTATTATGAAACAATAACAAAAGCCAAGTTCATTTTCTTAAGCAAAACAGAATAGCAGTTGAACATAAAAAGTATGAAGATGGGCTGGATAAGAAAGGCGAAGTTGTTCAAAGTTTCAATATCATAGTTTGCCCCAGACCATTCTTAAAATGATCCAATTTAAAATGCCAAGTGGGACATATGACCCACTTTGACTAATTTCTAGATTGAACACTGCTGGAAACAAGTCTCAGCCAGTGGTGACCATTAGCAGGCTTACACAGGGATTCACCTTTGACACAACCTTGAATAAAGCATGGTACAGGATCTGAAGCACATAATCTTGCTTCTGACAGGAAATAACTGGAACATTGTTCTCTGTCACACACTGTGGGCATATAAGCTTGAGGGCTCATGTAAACATAATCGATTGGAGAGGTTTGGAATGCCAAATCTGCAACTCAAGGTTAATTACTTTACAATTTTGGTTGTGTGAGAAATGGGCAGCATTGCTGAGTTTGATGTTCGAGATTGCACTGCATAGCAATTTATTTGCTTCCTCTAGAAGGCAGGCCTTCTAGAGGAAGGCCAGTGATTACCGGTGTATGGGGTGCACCGGCTTTCCACTGACTAGTTAAATATGGGGGATTCCATTAACAAGTTATCACATAATAAACTCCTTCTAAGGGATGCCAAAATCCTTTTGAGGGATTTTATTTACAAGTTATACATAAACAAAGTGTCCCTCTTTCTGAGAGAAGGCAAACTCTTTTTGAAGAATTCTATAAAGTCTATACATAAATAAAGTGAACCTCCTTCTGAAGAGATGCTCATGAGGGATTACATTACAAATTATACATAAATACAGTGTACCTCCTTCTGAGGGATTCCATTTACAAGTTAAATATTAAGTGCCACAGTCTGAGAAAACTGGGCAGAGGCCACGGATCGAGGTCAACCGATTCCTTTCACCTTTTGGCTGTTTTCAACCTTCATTGAGACAGGATGAATGGCAGTATTCTTAAACTTCATCAGCTTTTAGTTTCCGAGATAAGATCCCCTAAAAACCAGCCAACAGAAACTGAAAATGCGTGAAAATTAGACGATTAACTTCGGCAACGCGTAGAATTTTGTCTCGCGCTGCAAATACCTCCAACTTCAGGATACTATTATTTCAATAGACCTGCTATCATTCTAGGTCATCAACGGCCACTTCCAACCATTTATCAATGTCTCAAACGCAAAATAATTTGCACATAGAAAAATTTGGAAATATTATTTACTTGATGAACCACTTTTTCAAAAATCGTTTTCTCAAAAAGGCGGCAGTTTATAAGGAAATGAAATACTTCTTTGTACTCATTATTACCCTTACTATACATGTAAAAAAACCGAAGTTTGGGACCTGGTAAATTAGAAACGTTGTTGACAAGAGTTGAAGTCCATTTTATCGCCAATATCTGGCAAAAAGTCATGTCACGGAAAGTTTGTCACACACTCTAAATTGACCGACACTTAATAAATCTTACTAACAAATTCGGTACATTACAAAATACAAAATTCAGCTTCATATTAAAAAAGAAAGGTTATGAAATAAGGCTATCTGTCAAACATCAGCATTCTTTCTTTGAAAAACTGTTTCCGTTTTGTTTACATTTTCATGATGGCACAATGCCAGTTTTACAGCCTGCAGATTCTTCGGGGAAAAAAAAGTAAAAAGTAAAAAACGTCTTTCGGAGAATTTTCGATATAAGTTTGGCTATTAGAATGTACGGCTGAATTCAACTGACAAAAACTTTAATATTTTAATTATTATGGGGCACTTTTTTAGAGAAACTTGAATAAGTTTTCTTTACTTTTTTGGATTTCACCTGTCAGTCATCCTAAGTACAAAATTTTCAGACTCGCTTTGGAAAATATTCATCACTTTTCTGTCGATGTTAGAAAACGATAGCATCTTCAAAATGAGTTGCTCCTTTTTTTCCGAGGATTCACATTGTGGACCTGCACCGGGAAAAGAGGATATTTCTACCGTTCCCGTATAGTCGTGTACCAGTAATATATTTGATCATCTGTCCGCACTCGGTGTAAGTGGAAAAACGCAAAGTGGATATACGCAAATTGGCGAAGCTGAAGTCCTTTTTAACCGTGGCGGTTTTATCGCGCCCAGCCAAAAACAGGTAGACGAATTGACAGTGTGCCCACGGCATAGATATCTCTTGACCTATGGATGGCCGGGTAGAAAGCGATTGACATGTTTTCATCCTGATCATCGGGGAAAGCGAACGAAGCAGAATAATGCTCGACGCGTTAACTTGGAAATGTCGAGAAGCATATATTTCTTGGAAAACCATTCAGTTCCACTTGGAGCAGATATGAGAAAACATTATTACATGCATTGATAGAACACTTCTTGCAGAAGGACATTATCAGTGACTCCTTTTTAATAAACTGTATTTTTTTTCTTAACTGAACAAAAGACAACAGGCATACCTTACTTGAACAATTTCAACGGACTTAGATAAAACTATTGGAAAGAAATCAATGTATCACGGCATACTAAGGTAGGTGAAATTATTATAACTGAGCTTGGGTAGCCTGTGATTCGACAGAAAGGATCTTATTTTTTGGTATCTTGAGTAGAAACCCTAGTTTATTTCCATCACGACTATGTAAAGAGTGAGAAAGGAGTGATTTCTCCTTATTTTCCCACCCCTGCATTTTTTGCGAGAGAAAACAAAATCAGGACACGTTATTTATTTATCTATTAATTCATTTTGCCTTGGCCTCGTTAGTTATATGTACAAAGTGCAGAAAAAGACACTACCAGATACGACAAGCAAAGCAACTTGAGACAACTGTAGTGGTAAGTTCATACTACCCTGATTAGCAATTTTACTTTACAGTTAAATTTGAATAGCGAATGACACACATAACTAACACATATAAATAAAATGCTTAGTGGTTACCGTGTGGCCCTACATTTTTCTCGAGGAAACTAAATTTTACGGGGGTGCTTGCGGGGACTACGTTTTGTTGAGGACTTTACAGCTATTTTGAGAAAGGTTGTCGGAAAAAATATGCACGTGACAATCCCAAAAGGTAATATGGTATATTATCAATACACTGATCCTGACACTGTGGCTGTCAAACTTGTTCCTTTCCTTTAGAACTCGCAAAAATACGTCTATGGCCTCTCTCGTGCCATTCTTTCAAAATTTCTTTGAAGAGCAGTAAGCTCAAAACCACCCACAATACCTTTTGGGATTGTCGCGTACACTTTTTCTGACAGCCTTTCTCGAAATAGCTGTATACTCTCAGTAAGTTGACGGAAAACAATTTTGTGTTAATTGCCAACGCGCAGCCTCGCGAAGGCGCATTGTGAGTACAGTGTATAATAATTATTTTTATTATACATTGAACTCCCGTTCTGTCGTTTCATTGGCCAGGTTACTCAGTTACCTGCTAGCAGATTACTGGCTACTCTGTAAGTTGGGCGCAAAATGCATGATTTCCAACTAGATAGCGACATGCGTTTCTGTACCATGGTGTGTTTTTCGTTTCTTCAAAGCAATGTATAATAAAACAGGAGCACCCAACGTCAATTTTCGGAAAATATCTGTTCGGAAGACGATTTGAGATCTAGAATTTTCGGAACATTTGTTGTGAAATTTCTTGCTTGACTGCTTCTCCTAGGATTTTTGAACATCTAAAAGATGGTATAACTGCCCATTTTTAATGGATTTTTACCTAAAAAGGTCACCTAGAATTTTTGGGAGCCTTTTCTCTGGCTGAAACTTTCGAAAAGGTAAGTTTTGATCCCTATAATTTTCGGATCACCAAACTTTTAGCTACGAAATCCGAACAGATGAAAAATTTTTAGGGAGAAAAATATGCCTATCCCGTGTGAAATACCTCCATGGAATTCACATGTTTAAGTCTGCACTTTTTATTGGAAAGAAAAAAAGAAAAATTTATGCTTTTAAAAAGCATAAATAGTGCGTAAGCTTAAATTTCCCAGCATAAGAAATGTTTTTGCTAGCTATTAAAGGGAAATGTTTTTGGCCGCTCGATAAAAAAATGATCCTTATGAAAAAAACATACCCAGTGGCTATTCGTACGGGACCCGCACACCGAAGTGTATTTGCTATTCATACGGGATCAAGTCTATTCTTGAAATTTACATGAAACTTCTAAGTCTCTTCTGGTCATTAAATTTCCATGAAAGTGTAAGTCTCTTCAACCACCGTTCAATTTTTAAGGGAAAAAATCAGTGGCAAATTCTAAAAGGAAAAAAATTCAGTACGTCCGAGAACCGATCCCGGGGCGTAGAATGTATAGTTCGTAGCCTGGTAGAGTTTGATTTTCATTCTTATAGCAACAACCGTAACCCTAACTAGAAGCTAACCGTTTCGAGTCAGTGCTTAACCCTAATCAGTATGGTCAATGCTTACCTCTAATCACTATTTTCATTGCTTAACCCTAATCAGTTTAGTCAGAATTCCGTATAAATATCAAATACAAGTCAATGAACAGGTCCCGTACCGTACGAATAGCCACTAGGAAAAAAATAATAAATGTAGGAAATTGGTTTTTATCAGGGCTGTCTGACATTTATCTTGCAAAATCAGTGTTGCATTTAAAATATGAGAAGATCTCTGTTTTTTTTTTTAACAACATGCAGCCGCTTCAGTATATTATTAACTACGAATGATCCCACTAGACACAACTCTTCTCGATATCAGTGTCTTTGGTTGAGAGCTCAAATTCATTTCCCTCACCTGGAAGAACAATGCAATATTTTCCTCTCACTGCTTTACTCTTCGAGAGCGTCGGAATACTGCAATTAACTCTGAAAAGGACCACAACTTAAAGCCTTTAAAAACAGACATCTTCCTCGATGATGCCTTTGATTCGCCGCCATGTTTGGCGCTTGAACTGGCTTCCAGACCTCTCCGTTTAGTGACTTACGTGATCACGTGGGGCTTTTACAGTCAAACCAAGTCAAGCGTACCCCCCAAGAATCCATTAATGAATTTATTATTCAAAAGTTGAATCCGTTGCTAGTTGTAGATTTCAGATTGATCTCTGCATTCTTGCATGTGTAATGAGCAGTGAATTCACACGCGAGGCAGTTGTGAAATTTCTACCAGCTCCGTTTTCCTGAATTTGATGTAAATGTCTTCTAAGAATCTTAATCCATTCAAAGATTTTCAATCTGACCAAATACAGAGAAGTTCTCGTAAAATATTGCCTGCTCATTACGCATGCAGAAATGCCGCTTTGAATTTGACACCAGTTACAGGAATGACTAACGGATTCATTTTTCAAATAATCAATTTATTAATAGAATCTTGGGGGGTACGCTTGACCTGTTTTGACTGTAAACCAATAGAAATGTGTAGGAGATCCGTTTTCTTGGTTCAAATCTTTAGGCAGACTCCTGTGCAGTACAACAGTGGTTTGCAAACGAATTGTGTTTATAACGAATGCATCCGAAAAAGATGTTCTTTTCAAGGCAAAATTTTCCCTTGTGAGGTTGTTACATTTGGCTTGTTTCAAAATCGATTGCTTGACCCCGTTGGATCGCGCATTAAAGGAGAAAGGTAAGCTTAACATGTGCACAAACTCGTGTTTCACTGTTTGGTTACTGCATACGTTGCACAATTGTCTCTGCTAAATTAGAAGGGCATATTTTCGGGTGCTATTTGGTTTTTATAGATGTAGTTTCCATCTTTTTTGTTTATACAGATATGGCTGTAGTCTTTGCTGCAAAATTGTCTTCGGAATCCTTTGAAAGAATGATAAATTATGGCAGGATTTGAAATCGAAGACTTCGATGTAGGAAGGTGAAAATATAACAAGTCTTAAGAATTTTCATGTCTGCTAAGTAAAAACTATACAAGAGACTGATTCATTATAGTTATGACCTAACGCTGTTTTTCCCCTAGGAGTAGGTAGGACTTAGCAGTATAACTAAAACCCGTAGTGGTTCTGATCGAGGAAATAAGTAGAACTTCCCTTTTTCGTGGCATTAAATGAGGCCATGTTTACATACTGTCGGTTTATGATGCATTCAAGTATTAGCTTAAGCTTATTTTTCTCTGAATTACGCATCTGTTCGGCGATGTCACTTTCCTTCAAATGCCAGGCCAACATTCCTTGCTTTATATTAAATCTAGGTTTGTGATTAGCTTCCTCAATATGATTGCTATATTCTAAACTACCTGTAGCCACTAGTATAATAATTCTTACTCGATCGCTACATGGTCGGTAACAGTAAATGGTCACAAAATCGAAAAATCCCAGCTAATCTAAATTATCATAGGTAGATTGAGAAAAGTCAGGCGATCCTGAAATGCTTAATAGATCTCAAGTGGCTGGGCTTAGAAGATGAAACCGTGTTTCGTGACACTTGAAACTCTTTGCAGCTCGACTCCCAGTCAAGGTTTTCAAAACACTAATTGCCCGGCAGTCCTATAGTCTCTGCAAATTTCACAAATCGAAAAAATCCCAGCTAATCTAAATCATCGTATGTAGATTAAGAAAAGTCAAGCGATCCTGAAATGCTTTATAGATCTCAAGTATAGCATTTGGTTTACGCTGGGCTCAGAAACCGTGTTTTGTGACACTTAGAACTTTTTTTAGCTTTACTGCCGGTGAAGGTTTTCAAAACACTAATTGACCGGCAATCCTATCTTTTCAATAAATTTCACAAATCGAAAAAATCCTGCTAAACCAAACTATCACATGTCAATTAAGAAAAATCAAGCGAAATGTACTGAGAATATATGACTGTCGGTCATTTAGTGTTTTCAACACCTTGACCAGCAGTCTAGCTGAAAAAAGGTCTAAGTGTCACAAAACATGGTTTCGTCTTCTAAGCCCAGCGTGAACCAGATGCTTAATTCTTGAGGATCTATGAAGCATTTCAGGATCGCTTGACTTTTCTTAATCAACATATCATATTATGATAGTTTGGTTTAGTGGGATTTATTCTATTTGTGAAATTTATTGAAAAGACAGGACTGCCAGTCATTTAGTATTTGAAAACCTTGACCGGTTACCGGCCATATAGCTACAGCGATAATATTTGTTATTAATAAGCTTATGTCAAATTTTCGGCCAGAAGCATCACTCTGTATTAACTCTCATAGTGTAAAATGCGCATATAGACCATAGCTGACCTGATGGAAGGAGTTATTTACTCTAAATAAAAATTTGAGGATATTATTTTATTTTTCTATATTTATCGAATGGATTACACGAATTATTGATCTACGTCTGAGCAACTTGTTGTTCTGAGTAAGTTTTGATAACTTGTGATTTATAACTTTTCAAAATAGATTTATAATAAAAATTCAAATTATCCAATAAACTGCAGTGAACCAAAATCTGTTATGTATGCCATTTAATGCCTGTGAATTCCATGAAACTCCCAGGAGATCCATGGAATAATCTATGGAGTGGTTTCTATGGAATTGCATGGAATTTTTCTATGGAATTCCATGGAAAATGTCCAAATCCTTTATGGAAAATATCGATGGAGAAATTTCCATGGAAACTGGTTTCCTTATCCTCCATGGAATTCCATGGCAACCTTTTCCATGGAATTCCGTGGAAAATGTCCTAATCCTCCAAGGAGATATTTTCCATGGAAATCCATGGAGAAATTTCCATGGAATTCCATGGAAATTGATGTCCCAATCCTTCATGGAGTTCCATGGAGAATTTTTCATGGAGAGGTTTTTCACACGGGATATCTGCAATTTAAATGGTTTTGAACTATTTTCTCGAGACGTTAGGAGAGCCCTCTTGTCATTCAGGATCAAGAGCCGTCAGTGTTAATGACTTCAACTAATGAGTTCCCCGAGCGACCAAATATCAGCTCTACTTCAGCATATGAAAGTGAAGTTGCCATTTCAGCCATGGATTCAATGATTGAAATGGAGGATGAGGCAGAAACAAGCTTGTGGATAGATGAAAAAGAATTGCAACACGAGAAAAGAGAAACGCTAAACAATGCTGTTGCAAAGCTTACTGAAGGTCATTACAGCCCTATTGCATCAACACTAAACACTTCATGGGATGATGTGTAAGTCACACAGCAAAAATATTACCAGCGCAAAATGAAGGAGGTTATTCAAGCAGCATTATCTGTTGTTGTTCCTGGGCAAGAAGAGTACATGTGGAATTGTTTGCGAGACAAAAGGGAAATTGCAGATGTAAGTGAGGAACCACCAGCAAAAAGAAAACGAATAGACACTGGCTTGTACAAACGCTTATATCTGCCCATAACGACGCTGAAAACTGGCAAACTAAGCGCCAGATTCTTTCCCTTTTTGTAAATGACTTTAGCAAAACCCAGCTTTAAGAAATGATCCCAGGCCTATCAAAATGGCGGATTGACGAAGCCCGTTGCCATGCCACTGACGTAGGCGAAGGCCAGCCCATTCACGATAAGCCCATTTTTCGCACACGCCTAGACCCTGTGAAGACGGATCATTTCGTTGACTACATATCAAGACCTTGCTTCTTACAAGATGTTGCATACGGCACCCGAAAACTGAAACTAGACAGTGGTGGACACGCTGTAATACCTGCAGTGATAAGAACCCTAATACCATCAAGGATTATTGCACAATATCAAGCTTACTGCAGAGAAATTGGATTTGATCCGGCAAGCGAACGCACTCTCTTCAGGATCTTAGAAGTCTGCTCCGCTTCCATGCAGAAGTCATTGCATGGCCTCGACTATATTACCACGGATGGCGTGTAAGCATTTGATTCACTTGAAGACATGGTCAGTACTCTAAAAGCTGCTAAAGCGGTAACTTCCCACTGGGAAAAAGAAACTAAACAGCAACTCTCAGATGCAAAGAGATACCTTAAAGCCGACTTCAGGTTGCATGTGAGCAAGGATGAGAGGTGTGCAGACCATTGTACAATGTATGAACTGAGTGAGCCCAATGATCCTCCATCTAAGGGCACGTGTAGTCATGTTCACGACATTCGCTGTGACGCCTGTCATGATATTGAGACGGTCATTAAACAAATTGGCACTGAAATAGAGGGTGCATTCAACGAAGATGGTGATGTTTTCACTAAACGAAAGCTTCAGTTTGAGCATGGTAAAGCATAGGAAGCCATATACGCATGGAAAGCGCATAGTCTAGGCGCTGTTAACCAAGATCTTGCCAAACAAGATGTGTTGAGTGTGCTTGATGGTGGTAGCTGCCTTATCGTGATGGACTGGGCTATGAAATTTTTACCTCTGTACTACAGAGAACAAATGAGGGATTTCTTTGGGAAGAGAGGTAAGAGCTGGCACATAAGCTGTGTAATTGAGAAAGAGGAGCACAGCTATTCAGCGCAGTGTTTTCTCATTTATTTGAAGAATGCAAACAAGACTGGCTTGCTGTCGCATC
This sequence comes from Porites divaricata, assembly GCA_038088405.1. Taxonomy (NCBI): domain Eukaryota; kingdom Metazoa; phylum Cnidaria; class Anthozoa; order Scleractinia; family Poritidae; genus Porites; species Porites divaricata. Next base: position 25,417,180 of record JBBMOI010000002.1, read on the forward strand.
AATCGTAGAGAATCTTTTAGAGACCCTTAAGAGAGAGAAGCCATTCATTTCAGAAGTGTTTCTTCGCTCAGACAATGGCGCTTGCTATCACAACGCAGCCTTGTTGCTTGCTCTTCCAGCCATTGGTTCAAGAACTGGAATACGTATCCATAGATACGATTTTTCAGAACCACAGGCAGGGAAAGACATATGTGACAGAAAAATAGCACCGATGAAAGCGCACATTAGACGATATGTGAACGAGAAGCACGATGTGGCAACTGCTGCAAAAATGAAGGAAGCTCTTGAGACTCATGGAGGTGTCAGAGGGAGCAGAGTAGCTGTTGCCGCTGTTAACTTAGCTAATGAAACTGGTGGGACAAACAAAATCAAAACAATTAGCAAGCTCAACAATTTTGAGTTTACAGAAGAGGGAATTCGCATTTGGAGTGTGTACCAAATTGGTCCCGGAAAACTGGTGTCGTATGAAGGAATGAAACTACAGGGGAAGACTGGATTGAAGTTGTTACAACCTTTTGGGGCAATTCCCCAGGCCCAAGGCATTTTCAACACGAGGCCCACTTATAAAGAGCGATCCGCCAAAAATCAGGTCTTTTTCTGCGAGACACCAGGCTGCGTGGTACCGTTTGAAAACGAAAACGAAGCACAAAATCACATGGACACTGGCGTTCATAAGCTTGTTTTGGAACGCGAAACACTTTACGACAGTGTGCGAAGAAAATGGGCCCGGCATGTTACCGAAATAGCTTCCCGGACGACTCTGAGTGTGCCAACTACATCAACCCGAGCGCTTGGTACAAGCAATGAAAATGAAGCTCCCACTTCGCAGGGTTGGGCACTAAAAGGTCAAAAAACGGCTTCTAAGACCTCCGAGAACGTCAAACGTTTTTTGATTGCAAAATTCAATGAGGGCCTTAGTGGCCAGAAGGCAAATCCGTCAGAAGTGCAAAGGAGATGCAGGAAGCTAAGGACTCGAATGGTTCGCCTGTATTTCTGCCAGAGGACTGGAAAACTGCACGGCAAATAAGCAGCTTTTTTTCACGACTGTCAGCATTAAAGAAAAGCAGTCATGTTGATGCAATAACATTACGTGATGAAGAAAATGTCGATGAAGAGGATCTTAGGAGCTGGGAAGGTCGCTTAGAAGCAGCACATATACGGAAGGAAGTGTACAGTGCAGTGGATCTTCAACACCCAGTTTACTCTGAAGGCCACAATATTTGCTTGATGGCAAAAGAGAGAAAGCTTAAAAATCTCAAAGTTCTAGACCTAAAGAACATCTGTACAAATCTTTCTTTGACGACCACTGGAAATCAGCAAAGAAAAGTTACCTAAGTTCATAAACGCCATTGAGGAGTTAGTTAATTCTTGTTCACGTAGCAATTTGTTGTAAGACATCGACTATATCGGGGTCGATTAACTTGAAACAAAAACAGTCGTACGAAAGAAGCCTAGATGACTCAGTCAGAGACCAGTTCAGTGGTGACGCAATTTTTTACGATTGCTATTACGGCATTGTATCTACTACAATAATTATTGTAGTTAAGAGTGTGTATTAAGGACACCTTAACAATCGTTACAAATTTATGTATAGAGCGATTTTCGTATGACCTTGAAATGAAAATGCACCATCAGAAACAACAAAGGAACAGAAATAAAGCGGTTTGATTGGTTTATCGAACGGATACAAATGCATGTGGCTTTTGGTTGGTTAAGCGAACGCTCGGGTAAAAAAAGTTTATGCCCGAGAACTTTTAGAAATCAATGGGATATTTCACTTTGATGTCATACTGCAACACGATTGGCCAATTGAACAATGCCTTCTCCATATTAGGGTTTTCTTTGGCGGGAAAACGAATAGTCCATGTTTTGACCTTTTCATCCATTGGCTTATAAAACAAATAACGAACACTTACTGAAGCCGTTTTCAAGGTCATACGCAAATCGCTCTAATATTTAGGCTAATTAGGGGCGTATGGTTAACCAAGATCTTCTAACCCGTTTTTTATAACCTTTTGGCGGACTTAAATGAGGGTAAGGTATGGCTTGTTATTAGAAGCGGGCACGACCGTTTTCCATTTTTTTAAAATTGACCTTAGATGAAGGCAAAACTGTGGATAACGCAGAAATCACTAAGCGAAACAGCAAGGCCCAGTCTGCCCACTAGACCCCTACGTTCCCCTGCTAGCTAGGTCAATCCAACTCACATGAAAATTACAACAAGGAAGGTGTTTTAACTCTGGAGACCTGTTACTGAAAGTGCCGCGGTTTGCTAAGGCTGGTTTAATTGGTTGTGAATAAATCAATCACCATCTGTGGGATTGAGTGGTGTGAACTTGGATATCCCTAGCTAGCTTATCCCGCCAATCGATTTTTTATGTTTTAGCTCAAAACTATTTTAAAAATTCGTAACCTGCGTGCATCAAAATCTCCGATGATCTCCTCATGTGCCTGCCTTTCTGGGAAAAAGTTTTAATTTATTATCCACGTGTTCGACGGCGAAAAAAAATGTGGACTTCTTTACAACAATCATCAGTTTTTCATTCTGAGTCCTCTTCTTTATCCATGGTTTCTATGTGGGAAATTGGCTTGCTTTGCTCGACCAGGTATCTCGGCCATGGCTGGCATGTCTTAATTTGGTCATGGTTATGTTTTTGCGAAATAGTTTTTTATTCTCGGCACTTATCCGTCGTTTCAGTAGTTGATAAGAACAAGTACATATAAAGGCGTTTTATACGACGGAACATGTACCAAGTTCATGGCGGTCCTTTTATTCAATAGTGAGTTTACGCAACAGGACGGCAGGAAGAAGAGGACAGCAAAACGCTTGTGTGTGACAAACGTGACAGGGCTATTACTTGCGTGTTTTGTCGTGATCTTCACTTAAAAATTAAAGTTTCCTGGTCTTTACAAAAATATCTGTTTGAAGGAAAGTGAAGTTTGGCGAAAAGTTGTTTCAAACAAAATTATTGTCACGCTTGTCACACAAGGCTTGCCGTTTTCTTTCCTTTTTCGTCCTGTTGCGTAAGTTCACTAATATCAAGAATGCAAGAAACGGTTACACAATTTGCTTGCATTATGCATTTATTGCTGTTGTTGTTTTTTTTAAATTCCTTTTTGTATGAATAGAGATAAATGTTCAACGTTTTTACTTTTCTGACCCATAAACAATGGAGAAGTTAACATTTCTTTGAGCAATGATGATTATGTGCAATCAAACCGTGCGTGACACATTGACTGTGACGTGACATATCGTCCGCATCGGTGATAAAATGGACCTCAAACTATTGCTGACAGCGCCTCTAATTTACCAGGTCCCAAACTTTGGTTTTTTTCCATGTATAGTAAGGGTAATAATGAGTACAAAGAAGTGTTTCATTTCCTGATAAACTGCCGCCTTTTTGAGAAAACGATTTTTGAAAAAGTGGTTCGTCAAGCAAATAATATTTCCAAATTTTTCTATGTGCAAATTATTTTGCGTTTGAGACATTGATAAATGGTTGGAAGTGGCCGTTGATGACCTAGAATGATAGCAGGTCTATTGAAATAATAGTATCCTGAAGTTGGAGGTATTTGCAGCGCGAGAAAAAATTCTACGCGTTGCCGAAGTTAAGCGTCTAAATTACATGTATTTTCAGTTGCTGTCGGCTGGTTTTTAGGGGGGTGGTCTGATCTCGGAAACTAAAAGGTGATGAAGTTTAAGAATACTGCCAATCATCCTGTCTCAATGAAGGTTGAAAACAGCCGAAAGATGAAAGGAATCGGTTGACCTTGATCCATGGGCTCTGCCCGGTTTTCTCAGACAATGGCACTTAACACCTCCTTCTGAGGGATGCCAACCTCCTTCTGAGGGATTCCATAGCAATTCTGAGGTGTTTGCTCCCTTTAATGCTCTTATTGTCGATAGATTCTTCATTTTTGAGTAACAGAGGAGTTTGACACAGTCTCATATACATTTCCCATGCCGTTCGAAGTTCTTTAGTTGTACATTCTGCTAGTCCGACCACGAAAGTTGATCGCTAGATGCGCCATCTTATCTCACGAGCCGAAGATTACCGAAGCAACTCTCGTTTCTAGTCCTCCTCGATCACCTCCTTCTGAGGGATTCCAACTATGGACGGCCATTTGTTTCAAAATTATGACACACGATATATGTGCGGTTTTTTCCCACGTATAGTTGCAATCATTCCTGCTATACGATATACGTGCGTTTTTTTGCCACGTATAGTTGTGTTCTTTCCTGCTTTGTGGGGTTTTTATTCCCAAGTATATGACCATTTTCTTACAAACGCGAATATATATGCACACAAAAAAGCCCATATATATGCATTACAAACAAGCATGTGGTATATGGGGTTCACAGAAAGTCGTCGTATACGAGGCACCGATTTGTACCATCAGCAAAAAACCCCCTTCATGTACAATGCAGCTAAAATGCATGTAATTCTCTGCAGTGCTAGAAACTTTAACTTTATAGTACAAACTCAGTAAAGCCAAAGCCGGGGACTTATATGACCCGTGGTCAAAATGACAGAAATTATTTTGTGTAGAAATGAAGACTGAAGGCCAAATCATTACAAAACTAAAACAAGATACAACACTTAAATTCAGTAATGCAAGCAGTCCTATAGCAGAGATAAAACTAGAAGTACTAGTGACAAATAAACTAAAAATAGACTATGATAATTCCTCGCTAATTCAATTCAGGCTTAAAAAGTAAAGTTTCAGTTTCTTTTTACAGTCAGTGGTGGTAAGGCTGTTACGGACTCGGGGCTCAGTGAGAATTGATACCTGCAGGACATTTTATGCAAGTTGAACGAGAACGAGTTCGATAACCATGAAAATCACAATTAAAGTGGAGGAGCAGGGAAAGAGAGGCAGGTGGAAGGCTAATAAAGAGTGAGAACAGTACAAAACAAGAAACATGGAATTTATAGAGTGAATGGAGGGAAAGCATACAAAGCTTTGAGACTTGGAGGGTTAGAAACGTGTTCGTGAAGGAGAAAAGGTGATAATTCGCGCAAGAATGAGAAAAGAAGAAACACTGATCTGATCAAGCAGACTCTCAAGGTCATGTTTCACATTATCGTGAGCTTATCAGTCGTGTTTTGCTTGTCACCAGACGCTAATTTCTAACTGAATCGATCGTTGATTCAGTGAGCATTCGTGAAATAGCATACACAGTCTCTCAAGAGACAATCCACAGACTCCAACAAATCTGTTGTCGGGGAGCCAACAACCATCACTACTGTGAGGGCAATGAATAAGAACCAAACCTTGCTCGAAAATTAACGTGGCCATTACGGCCATGTTTGATTCAAACTAAAGTTACTTTTTAGCTACATCGTACATGAAGGGGGTTTTTTGCTGACGGTACAATTCGGTGCCTCGTATACGACGACTTTCTGTGAACCCCATATACCACATGCTTGTTTGTAACGCATATATATGGGCTTTTTTGTGCGCATATATATTCGCGTTTGTAAGAAAGCAAGTATACGTGGCAAATAACGCACGTATATCATATAGCAGGAATGATTGCAAGTATACGTGGGAAAAAACCGCACATAAATCGTGTCATAATTTTGAAACAAATGGCCGACCATATCCATCTAGCCATGACCATTTGGCATTTTCTTAGGCTTCCACGAGCATTTTACACAGCGGTGATTCAAAATGGCGGGCAAGAAGGTCTGTGATCATGGTAGTATCGAGCAAAAACAGTTGATTTTGAGAGGAAATAAGCTTTTTTACACTGGAAAAGCATTAACTACCACGTGACTGATTTACCTTGACTTACAGGAACCAGTTTTTTGAGGAATGGATCATTATTTCTTCGTGAAATTTGGCAAATACACAAAGAGCATGTTGATGAACAGATCTGAGTTTGACCAAAGGTTAGAATTGCCGTGCAGCTGAGTTATTGATGTCAAAATGTGGATCAAATTACAAAATAGCAAATTGTACCCTAGAGGGTGGATTAATTGGAGCTGTGTCCTGGTCAAACACAGAATTATTCCATCTTACGTCGTTATTTGTGTTACATTTCTTTTTTAACAATAACTCTAACGATTCTTCTGAAATTTTGATTTTTCTCTTTCCGTGCCACCCTAGGGGGTAATTAAATTAACACCTTTTAGGTGACATAACATGGTATATTTTGCTATATTCTAGTTCCTCAAGAACTGAGGAATACTGTCAATGTAGTGACATAGAGATAGTATCCATAAAATAACCACTAAAAATGATGCAAAGATGTGCAAAATTTGCCGGTGCAGATACCTTAATATTATTAACTTTATAATCACACATTCATACCACCTTTGGAAACTCTTGACAAAGATTAAACTAGCTATGCGTTGTCTTTAGAGAACCATCTCTTCATTAACCTTAGTCAGTTAAATCAATAATTGCTTTTATTATGAGAGCACGGTATTGACTCCTTAACTTAAAACCTTAACTGTGGGGTAAGGTAGTAATAAAGCGAAAACTACACATGTCTTTTTAAAGCCCCTGGGTAAAAGTTTTCTGATAAATTTCCCATAACTAGGACCAACAAGATGACAAATGTCCAACTTGGGTGGGGGGGGATGGGCATGCTTGGAGTTAACTGAGCCATTAGCATCAAGGGACTGTAAAGTAAGGACAAATTATCAAGTTAACTTGAATGAACAAGAACAGTTCAGCAGAGAAATGTCTCTACAGTCTCAATCACCTTGATACAAGAAGTCCTTAAACCTGCCATTGGTTTGAAAATAGGGACCTTAAGATCCAAGGACGGCGACGGCAGAGAAAATGTCGCTGAAAAAGTGAATTCGCGTTCTTTCAATCTTCATCGCAGTTACTCCAAGTCACTAACTTTGTCAAATTTAGGCGAACCCTCCAAAAGTTGAATTCCTAAGAACCACATCCAAGTTCAGAAAGAGAGAGGAAATTTCTTCGTCGCTTGTGTACTTCCTCTGTACATCGTGGAATTAGGCATATTCACGTCGTAGTCGTGCAGTGACGGCAAAGAAATGTACAAAAAAGCGTGATGCACGTGCAAAATTGTTGTTTTTCTAATTAAACCTATTGTTTTTGTGGCGTTCCCATTTTCGTCGCCGTTGTCGGATCTTAAGGTCCCTAATTTTGCAAAAATTTTACAACATTTTACAACACCTGAAGTTTGACTTTTCTTGATCCTGGGTGGTAAAGAGAAGGCCCCGCAAATAAATAATTTCTTGTTGTGATTCGTAGAGGAACTGATGAAAGATCAAGTGAACCTGGCCATTCTGTACAAAGTGCTACATTGACAGCAAAACAGATGAAGTTATAAAATAATAAATAAAACAAGAAAAGTATGCAATTTCAAACTAACAGTTGCCTGACTGTGTGGAAGAAGATTCTCCTGCATAACAGGCCCTTCACATGGTGTTTGTCAGCTTGTCTCACTGCATCCCTTGCTCTCCAAGTTTTGTACCATGTGAATGACTAGTTGCAAAGGACCTATTTGTCTTAAGTGAATTGTTACATAGGCTGAAGCAAGAACTCAACCAGTGAGATGTCTCCCTCACTTCTTGAAAAGAAAGAGATGAGATATCTCAACTCTTTCAGCCTCAAAGTGTTGCTTCAGACCTTCAACCAGCTGCCCCCCCCCCCCTCCCATCCCTGTCACTGTGCTCTGGTCATCCCCTAGGCCATGCCTCTCCCTAAACATCTCCCCTGGATTAGTCTAAAAATCAGAACATTCAAGTTATCTTTGGAGATAATTTGATTTTACAGTCGAACTTCCATTAAGTGGCCACCCTTGGGATACAAGAAAATGGCCACTTACTGACCTTAACGAAGGTGGGCTGCTCAATAGAGGTTCGTAATGAATAAGCATGATCTTTAGCAGAAACATCACTTAATTTAACTACAAACACAGGGACAGCATTACTAGTCCACTATCAGTCATCACCTTCTATCTTAGACTGTATTTTCCTTTTATCACATATAATAATAGAGCCAAATAAGTTTATCAAACACTTGATGGCCGCTTAAAGGAGGTGACAACAATGGGAGAACTCTTGTTGGGGCGGCCAAAAGGTGGCCGTGCTGCTTGATGGAGGTAGCCACTTAATAAAGGTTTAATTTAACATATTATTCCTTTCTACAATTATTTCAGGACTTTGATAACTGGACACTTGATAGGTGTTGGCCACTTAATAGGTGGTCTGCACTTAATGGAGGTTCAACTGTATTTTCATGTCTTTTCTTTAATTAAGTTATAATAAATGAAGGGGAAATAAGACATTTGTTATTAGAGAGATGTTCTTAAGGGTTAAGGAGATATAACTGCTCAAACAACAGCTTGCAAGCAAAGAATGATGTTTCTCAAAACAATTTCATATTAAAAGCTATTTGAAATTATTAATGTTAGAATTATGGAACTTACACTGTAAAGCTTGACAATGCCTTTCAATGGCAGGTGGACTCAAGTGAAAAAAGTTGGGTATCTAGATGGAGAACACATAAAACAAATCTTAATCAATTAACCAGCTGAATAGGTTAATTTTCAATTGGTAAACAATGCATATTTAAGAAAAAAGTTGAAAGACAAACAAATGTGGCACAGTATTAATAGTCACAGACCAAATCCTTCAATAATTTATTGTACCTCTTATGTTCATCACACTGCAGTTACTTACTTCTTTTAAATTAGCAAATAATAACAATTTATTATAACAACAATAACAATAATAATAATAATAATGAGCCTGCAGTCCTAATCTCCAGGTTGTTATCATGCATAGGTTGCATCTGTGTTGCCAGCATTCGTTTGGACTTCCACTAAGAATGTATGGAATGCACAGAAAGCAGATTGATCATGCGTGTTTCAACCTTCTACTCAAAGCACTCACTGGGTTGGAGAAAAAGCGTTTGACCTTAGATCATTGTTGCCCACACTCCGTAACCTTTGGCTATTACTAGTGATATTAATCATCACCATCATCATACCAACAATGATGATTGTTAATGATAATGATAATAATGACATAGTGTACAAATATATTGTGAAGCAATTTAACATACCTTCATAAGTTCTAGGTTTCCCAGTGCTCTTAAGGGGAGAGCAAATCCAGGTCTATTGTGCTTCAGTCGCCCCATTCTAAAGAAAATAGGTACAACTGACGGGTGATATGACTTGGCTCCTGAATACACTGAAGGCCAATCTGTTAACCCAATTGCCATTTTTACTCCTCTGGTAGGGTTCTAAAGGGGTTAAAGATGATATCATGAAGATACAGTTCAACACCTAGACAAATATATACAGTCTTTAGTGGCACATGCTGCACCTAAAAAAAAACTCCAGGTTCCCCTTTTTTGATTTGAAGTGCACTGAGAACAACATTATTACACATGTACAGTAACACACTTCATTGATGTCCCTTGCTGGCTAAAAAGCACATTGTCATTTGCTAAGAGACCTCATTTGTACTTTATTTTCTTTTTATTTGCCACTTATGTTCCTTTTCATTTTGAATGTAACATTTTTGCTGTCCAATTTTAGCTATTATTTTATCCATTACTTTTTCCTCTTTATATTTACCTTTCAATGTTTCATGTCACTTGATATTCATTTCATTTTTTTGGACCACTTGAAACTCTAATAATTTTGTTCATTATTAATTTTGTTCAATTTGTAATCATTATTTGTAATCACTATTAATCATTATAAATTTTTCACTAGAATGTTAATTCCTTAAAAACACTGAACTTTTATATGACGGTTTATTGAATGAACAGCTTAATGGAAAGTTTTAAATCTTCTTTATCTTATGAATGATTGCTCTCTTTGTGAAGCCCACAAGCTCCCAGTTACAGACCAGATTAAAATGTAACAAACACTCACTCTTGCCATCCAGTGCTGTATATCTTTGTTTTTCTGTTGCCTTTCTTGCCTTTTCTGTTTTTCTAAACAAAAGTTAAATATTTTGGGACAAAAGAAATCACAACCATTATTATAAATCAAAATAATTCAAAATGCACAGAACATCGAGTTGACAACTAAAGATATATGTCAAAGGGTTTGTTTCTCCTTGGAGGAGAGGGGGACTTCCCTTTCTGCTGCGCAAGGTATGGTCCAGGCCTTGTCTTCACTATCCTGATCAACAGGGTAATTTCATGCAAGCTAGTCTCAAAAAAGGTCTTTCTTTCCAAAATGATGTGCTTTTACCACCAATTCAAACAGTTCGTTGGTGATTAAATCAAATAGTACCGCGAAGGTCAATCAATTTTTCTTGGAAATGTTTGTTGGGTTATTAAATCATTTTAATTTTGAAATGTGAAAAACAGGCAGAATTTACCACAACCTACAATTATGATGAATTCTCTTAAAAGTGGCAAATTCATTTACAATAAAATAATTATGTTTAAGATAGCAACCTTTGGAATTCACCACTAAATTCATTAGTTCTCACTTGATAGAACTCTCTATGAAAACAGTTCCCTTTCTGTATTTGTACCTTCCTTTTCTCAGTGAAATGTTGAATGTTGTGCTATGCCAGCACAAGAGAGTTCACAAATGCCTGAGTCAGAATGGAAGAGAGGAGCATGGAGAATAGGTCATCATCTGCATACTATCAGAGCCTCCACTCCATTGACCTTGCAAGAGGGTGTCAATGGGTATAGCTATAGTCAGTAAACAGCTAAAAAAATACTACTTAGTCATTAAACAGCTCAAAAATAGCTACCTAGTCAATAAGCAGCAAACAAAACATTTAGTCACTTAATTTGCATAATTATTTTGAGCCCAGCAGACGTTTATGCCTGTTTATAGAGCGTTTTCACTCACATGACCAGCATCTGTGTTAATTTATTGGAACAGGAGAAAGCATTTACATGAGAAAAGAGTTAAACTCCCAGAGGATTTTCTTGGTACACCAACATGGCCGCCATTTCATTGTTTTGGAACACCAACATGGCCGCCATAACGTCATGTAAAAACGCTCTCTAGGATAGTTTTTTACAAATCACTTATCCTCAAGACTCCCAAAAATATATTTTATCCCACTTTCCAGTTTGCAATTTTCTGGAACACTATATCAAAGCAGCCTGTATATTAGTATCTTACAAGAGGTCTTACAAATCCAGCCTAACCACTGCTTTTATCTGTCTGCCATTTTGTGTCTTCAAGTTGAAGGCACCACAACATCACTCTCCATCTCCTCATTCTTAGATAGTTGAGGCGAAGATAAATTGGAATCAAAGTCAGAGTCATACTCTTCGATGACTTCCTCTTACTCTTTTTTCAATGACTTCTTCCTACATTGGTAGGTTTATAGCCCACACGAGCTGACATGGGCAATGTCCCAGCTGAAAATTTTGTTGTTTGCTGCCTAACACAAAGCTGTCGAACACACTGCCCATGTTCACTCACCGATTCCCTCATCTTTGCAATGTTCATCTTGTCCATGGACACTACTGGAATTGGATTTAATTTTGTATGGCAGAAAGATCCATTGCGAGCTCTGGAATGGGACAATAAGATTTCCGGGGGGTGAAGTATTTGGTAGACCAGTTTGGTATTTGCTAGCCTGTGTGGCTGGCAATAAAAGGGGAAGGGGAAGGGGGAATTTGGGCGCGTGAGAGCATGTGGGGCACGTGAGGAAGAAAGGAAAGGAACGCCGGCAAGGACGCTATTGTTTTCTCCATTTTTTATGCTCAGATTCTGAGCGTAAAATAGTGATTGGTCAGAATTAAATTTTAATCTTCGACTTAATGCCTTGTTCCGATTGGTTGAAATCAACATCACGCCATTTGAGTAACTAAATATGTTGTTAGTGAAGCGTGTTGAGATTCCTCTACGGGAATTCTTCGTTAGAAGGCATCAATTTCAGCTTCAAAGGAGAATAGAAGGAAAAGGCCTGTCAGCAGATGAGTTTTACTGACTAGTTCTGAAAAGTATCATCTCCTAACGGCTTGTCGGTTTTACTCACCTGAAGAAAGAAAGGAAAAATCGTGCTGCCTGTGTGCTTGTTATCTGCTGTTTGACCTGCGTTATCAACGGCAAGATAATTGAAGACGAAGCGATCTATAACTTTTCGCGATTTTAGGTTGAGGACTTCTTCTTGCCGGTTACAAAACCACCAGGAACTTACTTTAATAATAAATTGTTGCCTTCTTGCAGATCTTCAAAGTTCAGCTCTTCTTTCCCCACCACCAGCGTTGTTTTGTGTGCTCCGCTGGACGTGATGGCAAAGTGTTTTAATTTTTCTTAGACAAACATTGCATTGAAAGTTCCAAGAGCCACTACGTTTCTTATTAAATAGTTTTCCAGCCCCATTCCTTCAGCAACAACTTGAATAAATTTATGCTGGATTTTATGTAACTTGGCATGAGTCGTTGCAACTTTCAAGGAAGATCCCTTCGATGGACGACCACATTTAAACTTTTTTTATAATACCTTTACTTTAGATTTCTTTAGGAAAACAAAAGAAAAACAGTGCGAGAAATATGACTAGAATATGTGCATTGCGGCCAGACTTATTTGACAGCTAGTCATTCACAGTTGTGTTATTTCTGTTATTTTCTTAATTAGTACGCGGGATGGCAAAAACAATGGCTTCCTTGCAGGCGTTCCCCTCCTCCCTCGCGCATGGTCTCGCGCCCTTATTCCCTACCCCTTCCCTTTCGAACGTCTGCCACGTAGGCTAGGTATTTGCCTAATAGATTATCTCATTGCCTTTACAAAATCTCGGCAGTAGTCTAGCAAACTTGGTGCTGGGTGTTTCATCTTCGTGGTTGCGTGAAGGTTCTCCACAACCAAAGTCAACAGAGACTGTGGCTTGATCGCGTTTGTAGCATCTGGACTCATAAATTCTGATGCTTTTAGAAGACGGGTAATGCTTTTTAACAAAGCTCACAAGATTGCATGGTCTTGTTGGCTACTGTGCCCTCTGGTCCATTTATGATTCTTTCTGAACCAATCTGCAACTGTACATTTGAGACACATCTTTTAAGGACCCTTAAAACACCCTGTAGGCAGGTTTGCACATCTACAAAGGTAGACCTCCATACTGGTCTGGCCACGCAAATGAATTCCAAAGTTACAGAACAAGTCCCCAGGGCATGTTAGGAATTCAAGGTACTGTCCAAAGGAGTTACAAGATTGACACACACTGTAGCTGAAGTCACATACTGTGTTCTTCCCTCACAGCAAATACCACGAACCGTCACCGGGAAGAACAGGAAGCAAGCGAATATTCACAAAAAAGCTATTTTTTCATTCCTTACTCTAAATAATCATGTTATTCTTAGAAAAGCCTCATCTTTTTGTATTAATTTCTTACTTTTACATCTTTTGTTTGCCTACTTTGCTCCATATACACTTAAAAAATCACATGCTTTTATACATTTGTCAGTAAATATTTCGTAATTTATACAGTTACGAAAGCAGAAAAAGGCCTTTATACGTTAAGCAGTTAACCCCATTGGCACCCTCTTGCAAATCATAAGTGTTTGACAAAAAAGCTCCCAAAAACCTGGAGACTGGGACCTCAAATCTGGAGATCTCCAAAATAAGGGTCAAATAAAACAAAAAAGAGGGATTATTTTTGTCATGGCATTCTTTACCCTATAAGTGGTCTCTGTTTTACTCTCTTGTTACTCTTTTCAGGGGCATCCAACGAGAATACACTTCAAAACCACTTAAACATAGCATTGTTAAACGTAATTTAGTATTTAAACGGTTGATATAAGCATATTTTTATCCCCTAAAAATTTTTCATCTGTTCGGATTTCCTAGCTGAAAGTCTAGTGATCCGAAAATTATAGGGATCAAAACTTACCTTTTCGAAAATTTCAGCTGAAAAAAAAGGCTCCCGAAAATTCTAGGTGACCTTTTAAGGGTAAAAATCCGTTAAAAATGGGCAATAATACCATATTTTAGATGTTCGAAAATCCTAGGAGAGGCTGGCAAGCAAGAAATTTTACAACAAATGTTCCGAAAATTCTCGATCTCAAATCGTCTTCCGAACAGATATTTTCCGAAAATTGTCGTTGGGTGCCCCTGTCTTTTGACATTGTTGAGAAGATTCTATTTCACTATTCAGGTCAATAGGACAGCAAGTAGTCAAGTGATTATGCTATGAGGCTTTCCCACAGACATTAGTGAACCTATGTTTTACCAGAATGAGGTTGGAATTGGCTCAGGTTTTCCACCAAAATTAGATTTATGCAATTCGTCCATTTTGAAGGAGGGGAGAGGGAGAGAAAGCTTTCCCGCAACTTTTTTAAAAACGACAGAAATTCAACCTTTTCCCCTCAATATTACCTGTAATGGACATCAACCTTGGCCACTTACACAATCTAAAAAAGTTCTTCTCAAATCAGACGTTTTCATTTTTCAGTCACACCCAAAATACAATCACCTTGAGACACTTTCACAAATAACATTAAGAGTAAGCTTGCGCATTGTCAGTATTTACCTCGCCTTGTGGTCCTCATCATAAAAGCAGCCGTTTTTCCTACATTGGAATACAATCGAATTACGATATTTACCCTTACACTGAGCTGGCATGTTGCAGTATGTTGATCGAAAGTCGATGAGCTACAAAACAGTGAAGTTCGCAGCCGACGACACAGATGACTGCAATGGACGGTTGCCATGTTGAATTGCCTTTAAATCTCGACCCATTCCTCTCGTCTTCCCTGATGAACCGTTTGATTTTGAAGGGGTTTTGGCCAGTTTTAGATTTCCAGCTCCTTGGGGGTATTGTACTCCCTATATAGACTGGGACAACTTTTGGTAAAAAGCCGCTAATAAAACTTCTGTCGGCAAACTCGAGGAAAAGTTGGTAAATGCTTTATTCTAGATGAAAATTATGTGCTGAACACAAAAAAATTGTTTACCAAGCCTGATTTTGAGTTTTTAACCACAAAATCTGACCTTGAAAAAATGACCTTATTTCTGGACATGGAAACGAGGCTAATACATTCCCCGCTTCCCAAAACCACATTTGACTCGAATTATTGCCCCAAATAAGCTAACTATAAGTTATTTTTACATTGAAATAAACTAATAGACGGTTAAAACCTTAAAAAAAGTTATTTGGAGAGATTTAAATCCAGAGACGCTAGTGAAAAAAGTTGACGAGCGTGTTCCTCCATTTAATGACTTTTCATGGATTGAGAACTTGTTTTTTAAACCTTGTTTTGCTGGCCAGGCCAAAAATAGAACAAACAAACCATTTAAATGCATGAAACTTTGACCTTGGCTAGGAAACGAACGTCAGCGCTCTACGTTTCATTCCAAAAAGTATTTTTATTCTTAAGCTGATTCGAGTTAGTTTTATTATG
>JBBMOI010000002.1:25437500-25452500 GCA_038088405.1 Porites divaricata
TATTTGCTTATTTGAAAAATTCCAACTATTTCATTATTGTTACACAGCACTTTTAAACTAGGTAACCTTAACAGCATATTATAGCCACATTATAAATCTGCCAGTATTTCATTTTTTGATCCCAGTGAGTTTTATATTGGGACATGCAGAAAAAGAGGAGAGGGGTGGGCTTAATGGGGGTGTGGTGGATATTATTTAATTTATTACACGCACAAAGTACGAATACAATAAGATAGCATTTATAGATCTGCAAAATAATAATATTTTCTTAATAGGGTCTTACATTTGCACTAAAATTCATGGTGTCCATGCATCCTTCATCAGGTAAAAACCTATCATTTTAAAGCAATCATGTTATACTTCACTCTTTAGCTTGGAATGTATTTTTTTTTATACAAATAGTTTCAATTTTCTAATCATGAGCCACATTTGTATGTACCCTTTAACACGGTTAATTTTCTACCTGGTTCAAATGTTTTTAATTTATTAAATTTCAGGTATTTTAATGAGAAACTGACTGGAGAAAAAAGAATAAAGGAACCAAACACTGGTGGCATGGCACAAGAAGAGAAGCCTGCAGGGAAGAGAGAGAAGGGAAGAAAAGAAGAGCTGCTGCTCAAGTTCATGATTCTTTCAATTCAAAGATGCAATGCCAAATAAAGTATTTTATAAGTATTTTACATTGTGATATCTGTTTTTCCTAAACTGGGGTTTGTTTGTCAACAATAGCTCTATAGGCACACAACAGTTCAATAACCATACCAGTAGGGTTTTCACGATATCTTTTATATCATCAATGCTAAAACACCGAAAATCGAGTTTCTTCTTTATCTAACATAAACTTAAAGCTTAATTCACTACAGTCAAAAATTTAAGTGCGGTATCGAGACACCCATCTGGGCCCCTAATATCTGTATTTCGTGAGAAATGTAAGAAAGATGTGCTGTTTTTCTGCTGGAAACCGTCACTTAAGTAAAAAAAAAGATACATACATTACGAAGTGAATCAAAACCCGCAACACCTACTTTTTGTGTTTATTTATTTTTTTCTGGAGAGACACTTTTGATGCGTCGTTTTAAAACATTAGCAAGTGCCTGAAAATGCCCAGAAATGCCGTAATGAAGCATATGTTGACAATATACACGTTTGCCTTGCTTCCTGTTTCGACGACAGTCCGTAACCTCAGCTCCTCCATCATGCAGAGATTCATTGGCACAAATTCAAGAAAGAAGTTCATCATCTGGTACCTGTTGCTGCGCGTGAAAGTCCACTTAAGTTGAACAAAACTTGGTCTCGCGGATCCTATTTTACGAAACCGAAACTTTGTTTTTCGCTGTGGCATGCAGATAGAAACTCTTCCTGTTAAAAAGACGGATTTTCAGCTTCTTTCGGCTGAAGTTGCAGTAACCTGACAAAAGGGCCGCCATAGTTGATCTGGCATTATTGGCTAGGCGTTCTCGGCGAGTATCTCTCGGTGACGTCACAGCTCACAGTAGAGTCCAGGATTGACCGCGCCGAGAACGCCTAGGGACTAGGCTGCTGAGAATATAGAACTGCCGGCCATTTAGTATTTTGAAAACCTTGACCGGTTACCAGCCATATAGCCACAGCGTTTTTCGTATTTTGGAACACGTGGACGGCGTTTATGTTGAAATGTCAATGAATCCGAACGCTCAATACAGGCTTTGGACATTTGTCTTTTTAATCCGTCGAACAGAACAGTCTGTAAATCACCATCTGAGAGAATTCAACATACCCAGCATGACACATTGCAGGAAACCATCCCATTCGCGGACAAAAGAAAATCGCTTTTAGTTATTCAGATCCAGGAGGCACTTTGGAGAATAAATTAAACGACCTGAAACCCTTATTTAGTCGCAAGAAGAGCCTTACGTTTCAAAAGAAGTCAAAGAAAATGCTCTTGCATTGGATCGCAAATCTTGCCGACCAGAATATAAAACAACAATAACTGAAAATTAATATGCGTGTCACGTACCATACCGTCCTCTCAATATGAAACGAACATTTGATCGACACGTGTCAACATTGTTCGGCTAGCCGAGCCAATCAGGCGCTGCGTTCGCTTGCGAACGCAGGTTTTCAAAATCGAGGGGTCTGTCTGCAAGCGTTTCCTTCCTTCCCTTCCCCCTCCCCCCACTTTCATTTTTTTGGCCCTTGTTTCCTTTATCGTGCGGCCAAAACCTAGAATCTTTCTTTGCTCCGAAACCAAACGGAAACGCCTGCTACGCAGGCTAGTATAAAAGTGGGACGGGGACAAGGGGACAGGGACATGGGGACGTGTGTGTGGGGACTTGGGACTTCGGGGCATCGGGGACATCAAGTATCGGACGCGGGGACGTCAAAAACAGGGACGCAGGGGACGCGGGATGTGAATGAATATCGCAAAAGTCGGAGGTAAATGCGATATCTCTTTCTTCGTGAAAATGTGTTATTTATGGTCAACATTAGATTCCATCTTCCAAACCACCGTGGACACCTTATGATGTTACAGGAGTAAGCGCACTGACTATCGTGATTATGGTTAAGGGGGGTTGATTTCCACTGTCGCGTAATTTGTGCATGCGTACGTGCGTAAAATTTACGTTCGCAAATAAAATAGAGGCAATGTATGAAAGGTCGCACCTAAGCGTAAAAGTAGAATCTCGCTCAACTTACATCTTGTCTCTATCTTATTTACGTGATTAAAATTTACTTGCGTTAACGTGCATAGCCAAAAAACGCGTTAGTGGAAATCGACCTTTAAGTACTGTTAGCAAGCATTTACTGTTAGCTTTGCCACCAAAAATACGTAAAACAAAATAAATATTGCTGCAATAGTTGAATCCCCCGTGGTTTAGTGGTACAGGCGATGGATTTCGGAGCTGACACTTCGGGGTTCGAAGCTCGCTTATGCCACTTAATCTTTTATTTATTTTGAATCGAATGCTGTTATTCTACATAGATTTTGGCGACCGCAACCCACCCTTCCCTGCTTTGGGCTCCAATATTCCATCAGCAAGAAGACCAGGACAACGGTTTAACTTTCTTCAATGCAGGGGATCTTCGCCGAGTGTTCGCTTCGTAAACAGTTATGGAGGAACCCTAAGGAGGGCAGGGTGGGTTGCTTCACCAAAACATATTCACGAGGAAAGTGACTGATATCGCATTTACCTCCGACTTTTTCAATAATCATTATCGTCCCCGCGTCCCCTGCGTCCCTGTGTTTGAAGTCCCGCGTCCCCGCGTCCCATACTTGATGTCCCCAAGTCCCTAGTCTCGCGTCCCCAAGTCCCCACACACGCGTCCCCATGTCCCCGTCACCTTGTCCCCGTCCCACTTTTATACACAGCCCTATCAATTCCAGCTGCGCTCAGCGAACCCCCTCCCACCGGGGGCTAATCCCTCGGGCATTAGTGAGCTGTAAAATCCCCGAAGTGGGACGAAAAATGAGCGCAAATTCCCCGTCGTTCACCAACACTGCAACATATTTCATTGATCGCACATTCGAGTATTAGTGCCATTTTAATTTTAAGCATTTTAACGAGCGATCTTTTGTTTTCAATTAACTTCTGCCTTTGTAATAGCGCTATTCTTGTTAGGACTTCACGCCGCAACTACACCAGTTTATGGTTTTAGTATTGTTATAAAATTTTTGATATTAAAATAAATAGTGTGCTGCAAAGTTATCAGTTCTGAATAGTTTTATAAATTTGAAAGGATTTTCTTCAAATTACGTATTCATTTATCTAGCCTCACTGAATATCACCCTTTGTGAAGTAAGCTCCCTGTATAAAGGTTGTTATTATTATTAAATAACTTCAACAGAAACTTGATTCAATAACTGAAAAAAGGTTGATTCACGTCGATAGCTCCCGATTTCGCCATGTAATTCTGGCTTGACAAGCAATGAGGAAATGGATGCCTAAAATCGAGAACATGTCTTTGCAACCCTCTACAATTCTTTCCCTTCCTTGACAGATGAGCCAGTCTGCTTGTTTTTTCAGCAGAATCCTCTGTGTAGTTATATTCGGATAGGAAACCACGTACGTGTCAAAAGCTCAGGGGTGGTCCCGGGGTTGGCAAATGTCCGACCCCCCGATAGCGCAAAATTTGCTACTGCCCCACCCCCGGGACTGACAAGGCGGGCAAATGCTCCGTAGTAGTACTGCTTCATAATTTTCATTGCAATTTCAGTTGTAAGTGTTTCACTTTGGAAAATGAATATTACGCCGCAAAGATGAAAAGCTAAAAAAAAGATGAAAGAACAAAACTAAAATTCCTTCGCGTGAACAAGATAAAGAGGGCATTTATTATACTCTCCAACTCTTTTCCTCGGCCCAGTTCAGTGTTCAAAGGCCGATTAGCGCTAACCCGGGGTTAAATTGTAATCCCAGTTTCAAAAGCATTTTGTCGGATTATTTTTTAACTATTCATTTTAAAGAATCCAATCATCAAGTTGTAGATAAAAAGGACTAAACAAAAACCCTGGTTTATCTTAACCCAGCTTTGAGGAAACCGTCATTGATGAAAAATGGCCAGGCTAAAAAGAAAAACAAATATACGACACTTTTAATAACAATAACGTACAAGTCTGTAATTCTCAATAGACATGTGGTGTGATTTCACATTACGTGAGGAAGACATCAAATTAATAAAACTACATCAAATCAGTTACGCTATCAGAACTAGCCGGCAAGACCTGTAAAGTTTTCAGAAGAATTCCACTACTAATCTGGACTATCCAGCCAGATCAGTTTATTCCTATAAGATATTCACGGCAGTGATGGGTTTTAGCAAAAAATTCGAGAGAAGACTAAAATTTTATTTTCGAAATGACCCGGTCTAGCCGGGCCAGTTCTGACTTTTGGAAAACGCCCGTAGACATAATTTGAGTCCTAGGGCTGGTCATTATCCTTTGATGACTGCTTTGGTCATTTTCGTTCCACAGACATGGAACGATGCATATTTTCCTTCCTGGACCATTAAGCTTTCAGTTTAAGCTGATAAATTGGTAAAAACAACGTCAGCAAAGAGAGATCTTTCCATTCACCTCGCTTTGGAAATGCTGACCAATCCTAAGAGAGTTATACTCACAAAAAAGGAAACGTCTTGGGGAAAAAATCCACTGGCCGTCACCAAAGACTTAAAACAGAGATTAGATGGTGTTTAACAAATCGCGTTTTAAGCCATTTTTAGTTTGGCCAACCTTAATATCTAAACGTTGTCTGCCGTATCAAAAAGGCATGTACAAAGACTCTATACACACAAACTGTGTATAGTAGAGACTAGAACAACGTTCTAAAAACAGATCTGGAGGTCCAATGACCGACATCTGTCATTCGAGAAAACCTTTCAAAAGCAGCCATTTCAAAATCAAACTACCTGGATGCTAACTATGGAAGCATACACTGTACATCAGAACAATGTCCTCTCTATCACTGATGCCCTTCACT
The DNA here is from genome assembly GCA_038088405.1 of Porites divaricata. NCBI lineage: Eukaryota > Metazoa > Cnidaria > Anthozoa > Scleractinia > Poritidae > Porites > Porites divaricata. The sequence continues at coordinate 25,442,954 of JBBMOI010000002.1, forward strand.
TGGAATCCTTAAAGACCAGGTCCCAGTTGTTCAAAAGTTGGATAGCACTATCAACCGCAAATCACTATCCAACGAATAAGTATATTAGGGAAACCAATTGCACTATCCAGTAGACAGTGAGTTATCCGATGGATAGCGTTATCCATCATTTGAACAACTGGGGCCAGGATCTACTCGATCGTTCCTACTCCTTCTGGCGTCCTATACTTACTTATTAGAGGTTCGAATGCGTAGACACTTGTAAAACATTCTATTCCAAACAGTTAATTTATAGGTACAGCAATTTACAAAAAGTAAGGCGTGGTTGTTCTGGGTGGTATCACCCTGTCGCAGTCAGGTACTGCTTTAAATAGCTTGGGTTCGCGGGTATCCGCATCTGAGAATGCTAATATAGAAGCAATATTTCCACAACGGTAACAGTAATTTGGGGCAGACCAAACAGTCACCAGCGTCTCATCAAACATGTATTTGTACCCTTCATGGACCAGCTGGTGGGCACGGCAGATCAACTTCAAGTTGTTGATATGGACAAACTGTATAAAGAAAACAAAGAAACAAAGATTACAAAGTGGATAACCATTTCTTTAGCCCTTCTCTACCAAGAATGAAGGGTTCCAACAGTCAAAGTTACGGAAAATCTGAAAGAAAAGGTCTCTCTTATCTCTGATAATAGGCATGTCATGTTTTATCATAGAACATGCATGTGCACTGCAACCACACTGAAATTATGAGTACTTTTAATAAAAGAAACAACTATCTGGAAAGCATTTTGGTGTGAAAGGGCAAATTCAATTTACCAGTGTTCTTTTGAACTATTACACCTGTCATGTTGACAAAGGTTGAGAACACAAGGATCCAGTGTACTTTTACAAGCACTATAAAAGTGAGCTTCTTTTCCAACTGTCAGAAACGAGTGTTTCATTAATGACAGATAACAAAGGATCAAAAAAGGAGGAGGAACATAGAAACAAAGTTTCACTTTTTAAGCAATGACCCCCTCAAAATATAGTCATGTCTCACATCATATATGTTTGCTAGTTGCTATATTATGGGTGTACACAGCACATCTTTTACCTCATTTGTAACTTTTGCACCAAACAGCCATCCTGCTCCCCTGGGGCTGATGGCCCAAGTATCCACATCCTCTGGGTCAGACCATACAAGATGTGCCAAATGTTAAGGATAACACCTAAGCCTTAGGGGGTGTTTACATGACACCGGGGCGACTTTCGCCCGGAGCGAGTTCACTCCGGTTCCCTCTCATGGCTCTATATTTGTTTACATGATACCACCACAAATTTCATGCTGGCGCGAGTCACCCCGGCGCGAGTTCACCCCGGTTCTTGAACCGGGGCGAGAATTTCACTCCGGTACGAAATCTCGCAACGGTATCATGTAAACACGAAACGACCACCCGTTTCGGTGTGAAATCGGTCTGGCGGTAGACTGGAACGGGTAGCGCATGCGTAATGTCCGCGATTTTGAATCATACGTGCATTTTACCAACATGAAGTGTACCTTCAAATAACGAGATGTGAAATAACCCAGTCATCATGTTAACGCGATACGAAATCAAAAAGTCATGTCGGTATGAAACTCGCGCCGGTGCGAGTTTTCTCATGTAAACACCCCCTAAGTGTCCACTCAATCAATCAATCAATCAACTTTATTTAAACACGGTAAATGGCTCAGCAAGCTGGTTTTCAGACATGCTGTGTGATAATTAGTGACTAACTAACATTATTATTCATTCAAAATATTTCCCCGATTCGGCTGACTGGCTAACACACGGTTAATTCACCATAACCAGTTACTGATGACCAAATTTGGAAGAATTTTGTGTTTAGCGAGGAAATGACGTCAAAAATGCAGCGTTTTTGCAGGTCAATCAACCGCTAAGCAAGAAGACCTGGAGACGAGGTTGAGTTGTTTTGGTTGTGAACATTTTGTGGAGGACATTTCACACGTTTTAACAGCAAGAACTGGGCAAAAAAAAAAGAAGCTAAAAACAAGGCAAGAACAACAAGAATACAGCTTGAAGGGCGACATCTCCTATTTGGAGAATATTTGCAGAGCTGTTCTCACTTTCTGTTTCACCCACGTGTCAATAATCAGCTAAGAAATTGTATCTAATGAGCATGTGTATCAGCTGACTGTGTCCTTTCAGGGGCACCCAACAACTGCTTGCTGTAAAATATCTGTTCGGAGAAGCAGATATTGCCTAGAATTTTCTATTACTGGAGGGCAGCTAAAAATTTCTAAATGACCGTCCTATTCATGTACAATTTTCGAAGCTTATCTAATAAACGCTTAGGATTTTCTTAAGTTTATTTTTTTATATTTCACTCCCCAGGTTAGGCCATTTTTCGCAGAAAAAAGAAAACCTAAAACTTACGGATTCAAACATGTGATGGAGGGAGGAATCAGAAAAATTCTCACTTTCGTAATAATTGCCTCTTAACATTTACAGGATAATAAAACTGAATCCCTTGTAAGTTTGTAAAGACTCAAGTTCCGCTGGGGTGACCGAACAAACACAAATTTTATAGTGCCACTTAGAACACATAGAGTTCTAAAAGTTCTCTTTACAGCCTAAAAGGTGTTTTCAATGTATTTAAGAGGAAACTGTTGTTGGGTGTCCCTGTCCATTTAACAGTCGTATAAAAGGATATCACAAAAAGCTCCCTTGTGAGGAATTTCCATATTACGATCTATTGTTCGAATCTGAAGAAAGACGAAAGAAAAGGTCAGAAACAACATTGTACCACTCTCAGTGAAAAAACGTAACGGCAACTTTGTCACAACACCATACTTAACTTCTCACTAATACTAAAAACAAAACTGACACTTGACATATACCGATACACACATAAATTTAAAATTCCAGAGCTTTTTGGGCGATTACAGTGTAGGGAATCTTAGCTTTTTCATAGAAATTTTATGTTGGGCACCTTGGTTTTCACAGGTTCAAAGAATTGGGCTACTTTCAATTCTACTTAGAGTACAGCCTTAAGATCAGTCAAAAAGTGTAGGATAAAGCAAAAATGCCTAACAGAATTTGAACCTGCCGGATCATGGCCATTGAATTCATGAAATCCTTTTAGTGAAGTGCTGGTACACATAGCTATATTTAGTAAAATCCAACTAGTGGTCTATTATCAATGCTGCCTTCTGATTGGTTGAGCTGCTACTAGGCTATATGTTATAGCCCACTAATAGTACCATTCGCCACTTTTTGGCAGCAAAAAAGGATTAAAGTCAAGCTTTAACTGGCCAAAGCTGTTTTGTTGCGATATTTTTGACCAACTAGTTGGATTTTACCAAAACAATTATTCCTCTCGCCCTCATGGCCTCCAAGTCAATAGCCCATTTGGCCTTCAACCTCGGGTTATTGACTCAGAGCCCATTCGGGCTCAAGGAATAATTGTTAAATATTTATTTAAAACTAAATCACTGGACAATGCAATTCTAGAACTCTGATTGGCTTAGCCATCATGGTATATGAGCCATTATATCATGCTCTCCAAATATGGCAACTGTACGAATATGCTCAAAATTTTAAAACAAGCTGAAAATCGGTTGTTTTTACAGATAAAGTCAAAAAGAATTCTTGATATTTTGTGGGCGTTTTTAATAAAACAATATTATTCCAGTCCCGCTTGTTGGATATGAGATGATTATAGCCAACTCATATCCAACGTGCCCTCGTGGGATAATAAATTATTGTTAAATATATATGTTTTTTTTTTCTTGGCTAGGAAAGCTACAATGAACGCTATTGCTGGTTTTCAGTGTCACGCCATTCAAAATAGATTAAAATCAAAATCAAAACCATTCGACAGATAAAGTCCAGAATCTTGGAAATGAAAGGAGGTAAATATACAAAGACCCTCGCCAAGATTTGGGTCGAAGGAATAATTCGTAGACGAGATATCCCAAGAAATGTTTCACCCAAATTTATAGAGCTTTGTATGGAGACGCCATACTGGAGCTCATCCGGATGAGCTCCAACATGGCGGACGGAAACCAGCAGAAACATCTGTTATCGAGTCTTGCTACAAAAGCATGAATTTATTCTTCGAGAAACTCATCAACATTAAAATAATACTTTTTCTAATACATGAACTGTTTAGATAGCAAAATTTCCTAAAATAAGTCATTTTTTTAACCTACATGACAGCTAGCTTGGCCGTCATGTAAATGTCGCGTCATGCAAAAGCTTAGAAATTCAAGCGTACTCTATCACAAAACCAAGAATCCTTTTGAAGCGAAAATTTGTATGAAAATTAGTTTTCAGCTGCTCTAGTGCATCGTGAAAGTAAAATCTCGGTAGGATCGATAGTTTTTTAGTTTGAATTTTAGTGACGTCATGTGAAAACCAACAATAAACATACATGTACATGTAAAGTGTATAATAATATCTGTTCACCTGATCAAGGGTTCTGATGTCTGGTGATAAACCACCATGAACACACAGAATCTGCCCATCAATGACCTAAAAGAAAAATTATATTAAATATTTGGTTTTATCAAAAGAGTTGATAAGGTGAATTGGCAACTGTAGGGAAATTGAGAAGATAATGCATATGCTTTGAGACTTAACCCTTCATCAGTGAGAGCAAATAGCACAGATTTACTCTCACGATGAAACCCAAGTTACTCTTCCTTAAAAGAAAAAATGACCAGTTAAAGAGGTTGTATTCATAATGTTAAACTTCTCACTGCTGACACCATTTTGTGGACATGGATATATCTTTGTTGAAATGCTTCAAATCTTGTTAAGAAACATTATGGAGCATAGCCTGAAATTCATCCGATTACTTTGAGTCGTTATTACTCCCTCAGTGTTGAGAGGAGAAAACAACTCGAAGCAATCAGATGAATTTCAGGCTAAATGGAGCAGAGCAATATAAGATAACATTATTCAGGGGAGATACATGTATTTTAAAATGAATTAGAATGGAACACTTACAGCTGCAACAGTTAGAAGGTCAAACACCTTACAGCAATATCTCCAAGCATTTGCATTCCCGTACTTTGATTGACATTCATCTGTAAAATAACAACATACAACAAATTAGGTAAAAGAAATAATCAATAACTACATCATGTTAAAACTAAATATTGTCAACCTTTATCAGTCAATCAATACATGTATGCTTCTCTGTTTCTAACTTGTGTTAATCTTTAACAATGTAGTACCTCTGCCCAAATTTGACAGATTTTCTATAAGTGATATTTAAAAAGTTCACTAGGTTATCACACCCCAAACTTTTCAACAAGAAACTGTCAGTTGCAGCATTTAGGATGGGTGGTCAACAGGTCTTTTTTATTGCACAATGCACCGATGTGAAGGCTATTTAACTTACTCAATCCTTATGCCCTTTACTATCAAAACACCAGTGATGAAACAGTGCTTATAGTTTTAATGCCACATTATGTTGCTTTCTGCGACAGTTAAATCATGAAAAAGTGCAGCACAATGCAACAGTTAAAAGTGTGGAACAAGTGCAGAACAATGAGAGAAAGGAGTGTTTATTTACATGTATATCATCAAATGTTTTATAATTTACCTGGTTGTCAAGCATACATTGTACAACAGCACTGCTCAAACAGCCAATTTTATATTGATTTGTTATGGATACTCTGCAATTTGGTCTAATATTTTTCAGCTTTACAAGATAAAGAAATCCTTTAAGACTGACAGTAAAGATTAAGATGAAAACAAGCTAGAGTTTCAAAAATCTAAGATACATGTACTCAAACTCCAAAATGACAACAGATTTAGAGCAATCAAGCAAAATGTCTTTGAAAAAATAATGCTGCACCTTATTACCAAAAAATCATGTGCACTTTTTTCATCTTACAACTCTGAACCGGTTGTACTGAATTCTATAATCAAACTCAGTCGCAACCACGCAATGAAATAAACACACAGGAACACTTAGTTCAAAGACACAATGATTTGCTTTAATTGAAAAGAAGCTATTTGGTCCTTAACGAGGAAAAAAAACAAGGAAACAAGAAAGAAAAGCTAACAGAATCATTACACTTGATGGTAAAAATAGCAAGAAGGTCGAATTATAACATTGATCTCAGAAAACTTTGCGCAAACACAATCACCGACCGCCGAAACCACAAAGCAGCTCCAAATGAAAAACCTACAGACTCTCCCCAATAATTCTTCACTCGCAGTTCAATTTAGCATTTCAGTTTCGAAGACAAGGGCAATTTTGCTGTTTAAGATAAAGATTAAGCTTATTGAAATATTTGAACTACACGAAAGAATGCCAGGGTTGCGATCCGCTGAATTATCAAGCGACAATCCCGCTAAAATTTTTCATAATTACTTCGGTGGAGCGCAAAGTAAAGGTTTCGCAACGCTCAGGAGTGTATCAAAGTTACCATTTTTCCCCAAGATTGGGCATGCAAGGTCTGTAGGTTTTCGGATTTATTCGGTTATTTGACGAAGTGAGAGCCGAATTAGTTAGAGATATCTCGAGATCACTTCGATTTCTTTGATTTATTCCTTGACTTTTTCGAGGAAGAAAGAATTATTATTTTGGCTTCCCTGGGGTTTGAACCAACTCACCTATGCGACCCGTCAGATCAGAGGGGACTCTAAGGCCCGGTTCAAACGTCGAACTTTACATGTGCCGAACCTAATACCTATTTAGGTCGACCCAAACTATTAAGTTCGACTGTTGATTCACATGTGCCGAAACCTAATTCGTGCCGAGAAGAAATATCATTCTTACTGCTTAAAATAGGGAAAAAGACTGAAAAAAGTAAAATTTACCAAGCCTGGAAATTCTTGTTTTGATTTTAGTGTGATTTGTGCTCTGTTATGGCGAGGAGACAGCTGAGGAGATCGTGATCGTGACATTTGGACAAAATAAAGTAACGCAATAAATCTTAAATTACGTTTCGATTTCTTTATGGATATAAAGAAAAGCAACTTTTTAGAAGACCGTTTTGAGCTTTTAAGTTCTGTCTAAAAATCTACAACGTGAATGCTGGTAACCAGACCGTAACCGTCGTTACGCTTCTGTGAGTTCTGTCAGCACAGGCACAAAAACCCACTAAATAGCCAATCAGAAGCGTGGTTATATTGAAAAATACATTAACATAATTGATGCATTAGGTTCGGCACATGTGAAGTTTGACGTATGAATCGAAGTCGATCTTTTGCCGTTCTATTCGACTAGCTCAGTCGAATAGAACGGCAGAGTCGACCCAAATACAAAAGTGCCGTTCCTAATAATTATTGATTCAAACGTCGAACTTTACATGTGCCGAACCTAATAATTAGGTTTATTAGGTTCGGCACATGTAAAGTTCGACGTTTGAACCGGGCCTAAGTTGAGGGGTTAGCCGATTGCGCTACTGCGACCCAAGGTAGTTGGGCAAACGAAAAATTGTTATGAAATGATGCACTAGTTTCGGGACAAGATTGGGCGTGCAAGTTCGTGACTTTTCAGCTTGTTTCGGCTATTCACGAAATAAGACCGGACTACTTCGTAATATCTTGAGCATATTAAGTGGCCGCACAGAGACACAAAATTTATCTTCGAGTGTTAAAAAACATTTCACGAGTGAGCCCTCCGTTGGAACAGTTTTATGATGAATTTAAAGTTATAAGATCCTGCATAAAGACATTTTGTCTTTGTTGAGTGTTTCTAAGTAGTAAAATTGCTTTCATGCGTTGCGTGACTTTCTCGAACGTTCTCTACGTTTTTGGATTATTCATGAATAATTAATTAGGGCATGTTTACATTTCAGCATGAGTCAGCAGATTTGTATCAGTTACTGAAATCATAAAATATGTCGAAAAGCTACTACTATTCGCCTGTTTAGTATTTCCTAGAACCTTATATCAAACGGTATACAAGTTCCAAGCGAGTTCTTTTGACAAATTAAAGTTTTTTCCCACGAGCTTGACTGCTGTGTTTAGTCAAGTGTGACGAAGGTCGATTTCCAAGTTCTGTGTTTACAAGTTAGCGGAAGCCGTAAGATATCTGAAGTTCAAGTGAGATTTTGTTATTATTGGCAGAGGCTGTTTAGTTTTACTTAAGTTCAAATAAAGCATGTGTTGGCGGATGCTGTGTTTTAAAGCTCTGTAAAGCCTATGTTCCTCTCCCCGCAGACGTCCTGTGGGGTTTCTTTTAGTTCATCACGCATTCATTTCTCCGAGCCGCTTGTTCAGATTCGCAAGATCAGTGAGGCTTTTGATCGGGTGTGCGAGAACTTTGTAGTATTAAAATACAGAGTTAAACAAGTATCAGAGAAAAGCTTTCCTGCAAATTTTATAGACTGAGAAGATCGATGAGTTCATAAATTTGCTGAGGGGATTTGGCAAATCCCTTACATATCAAGCTTTGTCGCTTATTTGCGACACAGTGCGTGGAACTACTGGACATATTGTTGTTGTTGCTTCGCCCCTGGTAAATCTTGTGAAAGATCAAGCTACAAAGCTGGCAAATATTGGTATTCCTGCTGTAACGCTCAGTGATATTAGCGAAGAGAATATGAAGGTTGTCGAGAGAGGGGCCTTTTCTGTTGTTTACGAAAGCCCAGAAGCTTGGTTGAAGATCGATCGGTGGAGGAAATGGAGTGACTTGTACAGTTAGCATGTGGTCCTTGGTCCACGACTTTTCCAAGCTGCAGCATGATTAAATATTTCGTCGAGAAATAAAATACGGTGAAAAATGAAAGGTCCAATGATTTATTGATTATAATCGTTCTTTCTTTCTTTGAAGGAGCGAAATTAAAGTTTGTTGACAGGCAGGTTAATTTGTCGTCCTAGCTTGAAGTTTAGACTTCGGTGGCACTTAGCTTGTGAATAAATAAAACGCAACAGGAAGACGTGCCTTTTTGCAGAACAAGTTTTCAGGTAAACCTTTTTCTGCCGTTGGAAGCACATTGCTGTGGACTTCGAATTTTTTGTTTTACCGTCTCTTGAAAAAATATACCCAAATTTCGCGTATTGGTGTTTGGTCTGCGACCCATGACCTTCGTGGAATTACATTTCGCAAAAAAAGAAAACGGCCTTTGTTTTGGAAGAATGCTTTGAAAATCTTCCCTATCAACGTTTACAAGTTCTCTTTTCTTAATACTTCGAATATATACAGAGTTAATAGTAATTGTTTTCGACCGTGCTGAATACGTATATCGCTCCGCGCTCGTGTGGGAGACTGTTGTCTAAAGTCTTTCATCGCTTCTTACAACTTTCTTTGGAGTCTCATCCTTGCGTGGGCATGGAATAAATATTCCTCTAAAAAAGCGAGAAAAAACTCTTGGGTGTCGTTTCAGTTGTATCACAGCTTGTTATTGGCTGATCATGACACAATAACTGACCGCTTATTGGCTTATTCAAGCAAACAAGAACGTAAATGTCGGCTGTGTTTAGCAGACGTCCGTGGGGAGAAATGAATGCGTGGCGAACAAAAGCAAACCCCACAAGACGTCTGCTGGGAGGCTAATATTCCTCTGGTATTAAACTTCCTTGTGTTAATCCGACATCCCTGCAGGCTGATAGTCAGTGAAT